>CM044959.1:40593636-41328636 GCA_024516035.1 Bactericera cockerelli
TTCGAATGCCTTCTTTGGTAAACTTAAAATTTTGTAAGGTAAACCGGGCTAAGAAGACCTTCTTTTAAAGTGGGGTCGATTTTTGTTACCGGCCCCCATGTCGGGGCCAGGGGGGCCAACTTCATTTTTTTAAATACGAACCCCCACCTTGCGATACATTTTTGGAATGTATCGCGATACATGTACACAATTTTAAATTTACTGAGAAAGCCTTTTCGAAAGATATTCAGGGGTTTCCAGACTTTACTGCATACACAAAGTTGGACGCAATTTTCAAACAGTTAATATTAAAAAATATAAAATTTGCACCAATGTATTTCTTATTTAAAAACCTTTTCAAAAATGTATCGCAAGGTGGGGGTTCGTATTTAAAAAAATGAAGTTGGCCCCCCTGGCCCCGACATGGGAGCCGGTAACAAAAATCGACCCCACTCTAAAAGAAGGTCTTATAACCCCGGTTTACCGTACAAAATTTTAATTTTACCGAAGAAGCCATTCGAAAGTTATTCAAGGGTTTCCAGACTTTTGCCCCACCCTGTATTATAATACATAAGACCTCAATCTATTTTTGCTAGTCCACCGACACCTAACCAAATATCTTTTCTAAATCAATTAAATGAGTTTTCTGGTAGGTTCTACGATATCAAGATTTAGTACTGGGGAATAGACATCAGCAGGATGTCGCATAGGTGGATATGATGTACCTACAAATTGCTTACTCCTTGCTTTTTTTTCAAATAAAATGTAGTGTGATCACCACAAGACTTTCCTTACCCTATTGCTAAGAAATCACCAATTCTTTTCTCGTAAATTCGATAAAAGTTCGCTAACGGTAGCTCTTATCAAGAATGTGTTAGGAATGTTAAAAAAAGAAATACACAAATTATAACCTTATATTTATTGAAATTTCACCAAATACAAAACTTTCCTCATTATAGGATAAGGAAAGTTAAATGTAATAAATCAACATAAAAATAGGAACCCTAAAGAAAATTGAAGAACTTTCAGGGAAAACCCTGAAAAAAAAACATGCTAAAATTTTGATAATCTTCTAAAAAGTAGTTAAGAGTGTTTTGTGTTTCTTACCAAAGAAGTATTATCAGACTGCCTGAATTACAGTGGCGCCGCAGGCGAATTTTTTTTATTTATCATTTCCATGACAAAATTGGATCTTAAAAAAAATTCCCTGACTTTTGGTGTTTTTTTCACAAAATTCCCTGACTTATGGTGATTTTTCACAAAATTCCCTGACTTTTTCGGTCTCAAAAAATTCCCTGACAATTCCAGGTTTTCCAGGTATTCCCTGACCAGTAGACACCCTGAGTTAACTAAGAGGCTAGGTTAATAAATAAATATGTTTTTACGTGATATTTCATCAAAATTATATAGTTAGCGGATATATACTTCTTTATCTGTTTCAAGCCTCTTTAAACCCTTTTAACGGCTGTATGGCAAATCCCGTGATACGGAGAATAACCAATGACAAAAAAAACCTCTTTTAAATTTTGCCAGCTGGCCAGGCTGGTTAAGGGTTTGTTCCTGTTAGTTGCCTCGTAAGACAGGGGGAACAGTCAGTGATGCTATTCTTCGCCCGGGTAGTCTGTCTGGAAAACTAGTATTCTCCCTAGTTAACATTCCCCAGCCTGAAGAGATAGGTCCCTCACTTTTGTTACATGTTGTTGTTCTAGCCAGCACTGGCGTGGCTAGATGGTAAAAGAATGATGGTCTTCAGTCAGAATTGGGAAAAGAGCTCTTTCTATATTTCTGTTGATACATCTAGTTTATACATATCTATATTTCTAACTTTATATTAAAGACTTACTCCTACGCTAGTAGTATAAATAAAGCATTTGTAAATTTTATAAGATTGGTTGACTCGTGTGATCAAACTATCGGGCTTAATCTTTAGAAGCTTTGTTTGCTTGGCTTTAACGTAGCTTTAAACATGGTCATATCACAGGGGTTTTACCCAACATTCAATGGACAAACAACTCAACTACTCAAATTAAACTCAACCAGCCAAAGTGGGTCCGGGATTTGCCAAACAAAACGTGGATTGTCGAGATCACTATTGATGTATTCGAAACCAGAACGGCCACTGGCTTTTAGAAATTTTAAACCCTTGAAATAACTGTCTGTTAGCTAGGCTGGTTAGATTTGACTGGTTTGTTCTCTCTTTACCGTTACTTAGATCAGAATTTCAAGTTGCTTCCCAATTTTCTACTTTTATAAAATAAAATAAAATAAACACAAAGTGATTTTTACTAACAAGAATGTTGCCCAGCTATTTTCTACTGTAAAATACCAAATTTGTTGTAAATTTTTTTAAAATACTTCAAACTCTTTACAAAAATTTAGAACCTGTTAGAATGTAAATAAAATAATAATTGATTGTTTATAAACAGGGTACATATTGTAAAATGTTCATTAGAATTTATTTACATTATTTTTTTACAATAAAGGAGAGCTATATTACATTTTGTTATGATTCCTTGTCAATAATTTCACTTGTATTAGAATATTATGTGTTACAATAAGGATGATGCTAACAATTAACTGCACATAGCTAAAAAACAAAAGGTAATTAATCTGTTTTTAATTTATTATTCGTAGCAGATGAATTATTGTACCTTTATTTTTGGGAATAATAATACACCTATTTATACTGTCCAATGAGGATTCAAGAGTCCCATTATTATGTGGTCTAAGTCTCAGATAAGTAAGGAGAAATTCATGCATTGGGTGATTCAAACCAATTGATTGCTGTGCTACCTGGATTACCTGACCACTCGACCATCAAAGTACATTTTATAAAGCAAAATATAATACTAATGAATAAATGGTACAAGTAGCATCCACATGGAAGCTTAGTTTCAACAAAAACCAACTACCAATGCTTTTTCCCAATGGCATATATCAGTATGTTGGTACTTATGGCATGATGGTAGTTTGTACCTATGTCATGTTGGTAGGTATCTCCTGAAGCCGAAACACATCACTGATGATCTTCCACTTGGATCCCTCAGCAGATATGATAAAGTTCTGATTGAAGCCCGCCTTTCTCATTCCCTTGTAGCGCACTTTCCCCGAGGTGGATATCAGATACGCTATCTGGTTCTGTACTGCGTCGGGCGCTATGCGCTGCACGTCGAGAGAACACAGTTCATGGTCGCAGGGCGGCAACTCGAAGATGTACTTGACGATAGCATCAGCACCTTTAGATCCATGGCCATTCCATGAGAGCACAGCATCCTCATCTTTGTACAACTTGGCCATGACCTGTAAAGAAATTGAACAAAAATAATAATATTCCAATATTATATGTTATACTTTGGGGTTTTAACTCTACTGCTGATGTCATATAAAGGTGGGGGTTTTACCCTCCATTCCCTGGAAACTTACCAAACTAAAGAGTCAGTCCCAAATATTTTAGAACAATAGCTTCAGCAGCTTGATATAAAAAAAGGTTGAAATTTATTACCTAGATTCTAGATCTATTGGAACATGCAGAGAGTGAAAAAGCTCAACATTGACTACTGATGATTTTAGTGAGTGTTAAGTGGAAGAAAATACTTCAAGCATTAACCTTGCCTATTGGTTACCTTCCACTAAAGAGTGTTATTATTATTAAAAATATTAAAGATAAGCAGACATACTTACATTTCTCTTCTTGTCCATACTTTCATAGTATACTTTTGTGAACTGTTCACCTATCCTTGTGGCTTCCCTGACCTCAGCTGTAGTAACTGTATTAGCTGGTTTTGAATCTGAATTCTCGTTCTTATACTGAAAACAGAAAGTAAATGTTAAAAAAATCTTATGCAATCTGACTTGCTAGTTTTAGGTGAAAGAGGTAATACAAATTTGTGTAGTCGCCTTGGCCTAGCGGTAGCATGCTTGGCTTGCACTTCAGGTGACCAGGGTTTGAATCTTGGCAGGGTTGGAATTTTTTTGGCTCTGTACTTTAGATGTCAGGACCTCTCCTAGCCTTGGGAGAACAATTGGGGTAGTTGTAGAGTGGACAACAACCAGTGAGGGTATTACATATTGAAATAATATAATATGATGGTTGGTTGGAGATATGATGCACTAGCATTAATTCTTGAAATGTTGATGCTACCCACTGAATATTGTGACATAATCTCTCTTTCTTTCTTATACAAATTAATTAAGGGCGTAGAAATTGATGCCACAGAAGGTGGTATTTTGGTCACTAATTGATAGTTTCTGTCTGAACGGTAAGATTATTTTTTACTGTCAGAAATAAACAAATTGTTCTTAGTTGTTTTTCTGACAGAATAACAATGAGTTTACTTCAATTTTTTTTTATGTTGAACTTCTTGGAACCTGTTCTCAATATTTACAAGTCCCGTTTGGACTAGATTTTTTGCTGTTCATAGTAAAGGTCTGATGTGATGAGGGATGAACATCTTGCAGATCACACACTTTTTCTGATCTTGTAGGTGCTAGATTTATTGATTGTAAATGGGTGTTTGAGATTAGGAATGGCAATCTCTCACCCACAAGATTGTGGATCTTGCCCTTTTAGCTGATCTTGCAAGGCATGAGATCTGAAAAAACATAATCTTGCCAATTGGGCTTGCGGTTCCAATGATGAAAAATTGTGAAGAAAAAAAAATCCTAAAAAAGGAACATCAGAATGCCCTAATTTGAATGGTATTTATTTATATGCAAATAGCACTGATTTTCCAAATAGTCAATTGCTGAAGTGTGGATGTTTTAACACCTTGACTGCCACGTGTATCTCTAGTGATACACGGTGTACTGTGTTTACTGCCAGGTGTATCTCTAGCAATGCACCATGATTTTACTGTTCACTGCCTCGTGTATCTTTATCGATACACTCAACATCCTTTTTGCTTTTGGAATTAGTGTATCAAAAACTATACACCATCATTTGAAATACTACTATGGCGTGGTACATAAACAACACAAAAATTTGTGGCAGTCAAGGTGTTAATAAATATTTTAATCACAAATGAAAAAAAAAAATCTTTCAAAGAGGAGGTAGAAGGCAAAGATCTGAACATACTATTTCCTCACTGAATAGCCAAAGCAACTCTTCCATGTTGCGTGCTATGTCCTAAGTTCAAAATTCCATATTCAATCACAGGTCACTGCATTCAGGCCTAGTGGCTTATAAAAAATACATTATACTTACCATCTTGGTAGATCAAGTTGGATAGAGAGTATTGATGATCTCTGTCAATAACTCAGTGGTTGTAGTTGATATTCCAGTGATGGTGAGGTGCTTGACTATTTTACCCAAGGAGGAGAGATGACAAGAGAATCTTCAAGTGCTCAAATAACAAAATTATAAACGACTTTGGTCCTAAATACAATAAATTTATTAATTTATTGTATTTAAAATTCAGACACCTTAAATAAAATAATAATTTATAAATAACCAAAATTGAACTTGGGTCACGGGTGTTTAGGAAATTTATATTTTGGCTGCAACTTCTATGTACAGTGTTGCCATACTTGAAAAACCTTTACCAAAAACCTCCTGCTGGCGATGGGAAATATATTGCTGTCTGTTCCTCCCGTATAAAAAATAGGGGACATAGGGGCTGATAAAGAAAAAGAGATGAAATAGTTTTTATTTAAAAGCTCAGGCAATAAAATTTATAATAACTTGCTTTATTTGATTTTATTTTCTGAAATCGGGAACTTCTTATTGTGGCTATAGTCTTCTATTATTCAAATTCAAGCCCGTGTGGGAAAATTTTCCTTCAGAACAAATGGTTCGTTCATCTGGCAACGTAGTAATTCGAAATCTGGTGGCTGTTGTTTGTTTTGATTTTATTTCAAAAATAAAGGAATTTATTTTTATTTAAATATTTTACTATATTTACTGTGGAGGATTCATCATCTGACTGATCTGACATTCCCTGTTTCGGCAAATATCCTGTAATGAGTGTCAGTGAACTCAGTGATAATTATTATTGTCTGGCAATTTGGCCTTTTTTGAGAAGGTTACAATGAGAATTAGTTGACATTCTGATGTAATTTGGTCAGAGAAGTCCACTACCTTCACTACAATGGTAACGTCCTGTAGTGCTAGTGGGTGTACCAGTCGACACCACAAGAGCTCTTTCAAAAGATTTCATGGGTAAGTACGCCAAGGCTCAAGTTAATTGTGTCTAAAGTTGAAGCTTTTCCTCCACTAAAATATGTTTCTCAAACAATTCCTAAGTAAAACACTCCTGTTTTTATTAAATCAGAGATTTATTGGCCAGGTGCACCAGATGTGGCTTGTGTATTCTTCCCCTCATATTTTAACCTGGACACAAATTAAGCCCTTCCGAATCTAGCAGTCTGTAATTTCTTTGTGCCATTCTATATCACAACTTCAACGGGTAGCTCTGAGTTCTGTATTTCAAAACTCTTAATCATATCAAATTATGGGTATTAAAATCCTTGGACACCCAGAAGCAATGTTCTAGGCTCCTTCTGTGTGGGTAGTGTAAGTATGGGCTTGTTTGAAAAACTGCACTTAATACTGACAAATGAAAATACTACTTGAAATTTCAATACCATAGGAAATTTGATAATATTATGAATTATCTTCATTATATTTTTTCCACAGGTTTCCCCTCAATAATCCAGAACTATTGATGAAGTGGATCATTGCTACTAAAAGGAAGAATTTTTTTCCCAACTCAAACTCAAAACTCTGTAGTGATCATTTTACAGATAATGACTACAGTGGAACTGGACGGAAGGGCAAAGGAAGATGGCTTAATGCAGAAGCTGTGCCATCAATATTCCCTACCTTTGAACCTAAAGTGAAAAAACAAAAGTTATCTAAAAGATCAAGTGCTGCTACCAAAAATCTAAAGGATAACATGATTGTTGATAATGAAGATATTGAGCCTTCAGTTTCTCCTGAAGTACTGAATTCTAATCAAACTACATTATTGCAAGGGGGTACTAAAAAAACTGGTGTAGTGATCATTACCCCAGAAAACAACTTACGCATTGAAAATATTCAGGATTATCCAAGTTCCCCATCTGAAAATGTTGTTTCATCAAGTACAAGTTTGTCTTTTTCTAAGGATTCCAATGTAAATCAAGAACATAATCAAAAAGCAGTATCTGCAACTATTACATCCGAAATTGTCTCATCCATTGAAAACTATTCCTGTACTTCTTCTCATGCTCATTATTGTCCTGCTGCCAGGCAGAGAATCATGGGACTGAAGAAGTCAATCAAAACTTTGAACCAAAAAATACGCAGATACAAGAAGAAAATATCAAATCTAGAAAATCTTGTTAACAAGCTGAAATCTAGAAAATCACAAGATGACCAATTGGAACGTCTTCTTCATCAATTTAGTGATAATGAAAGTTTTATAGAAATTTTGAAAAACATGATACGGAATCACACAAAGAAATCTGCACGATTTTCTGTTGGAATGAGGAAGTTTGCAGAGGCGTTGTATGCTAAGTCATCAAAAGCTTATCTATTCTGCAAGTAAGTAGCATTCCAAATTATAAGAGAGGTGTGAGTTGTTGGTTTTTTTTTGCAAGAAACTGCTAATGCAAATGGCATGTTTCATGTTTGCAAGCATGATTTTCCATAAGATATTGCTCAGTTTGAGCAAAACAAAAAAAATTGAAGTTTTTCATTTGAGGATGAAGCAGCACAAAGCCTTTTTCATAGCCATGATACAGTTGCCACTGTAGATGCTCTTGGTCTGTGTTGTAGCTTGCCCATTCTTTAGTATGTCCTCCCTCTGATGTGTAATAAGACTAATAAGTAACACAATACTTCCCTCTTGGCTGCTAGGTCAGCACAAGATGGTGACCCTTACAAGCAACTGTAACCAAAATATGAATATGTACTACGTTTTCTTTTGCTCTGAGGTTTTGAACTTAGGACCTTCCACATGATGAGAGAGTACCAATCATGGGCTCAATGTTATATAGTTGAAAATGTATGAAATAGTTATGAAAGTTATAATGAATTTGTTTATAATTTTTATATTACACTTTAGAATTTTCATCATGATCAAGTACCTACTATTGTACTTGGAGTGAAAATATTTTTTCCATGTAAGATGTTTCCTTGTAAAATTGATTCCAACTTAACATTTCTTGACTTTGCAGGCCAATATTGAAACTGCCTTCACAAAAGTTAGTTCACTGCTGGATCTCTAAAACAATGACTGATTATTTCAATATAATTGATGGTGAGAATTAGTATTAATGTTGAGTAGAAGAAATGCATTATTTTGAGACTTATATGCATAAGGCATACTATTTATCATTCACATGAGAATTAAGAGAATCAAACATTCATATTCTTTTAGCACTCTCTGGAATAAACTGAATAAATTGATGTAATTATAATACACCTGATTCCACTTATCTGTGTAGTTTATCTGATTATTTTACTTCACTGATTGAACTATGATATCATTCATGGGGTGAATTTCATTCCTGAAAATCTGTGCTTTACCACTTGACTATGTGTTATAGAGTTTGGCTCTTAAGTCACACTCCAGCTAGGATCTACTAAAATCATGGGAATTGGTGTTGAAGTACTTTTTTTCTCAACATTGTACAATTTTTCATCTTTTTTTTTCAGGTGTAGTTACAGGAGCCAAAAAGAAAGATCAAAACTCCTCTCCCATTGAGGAGTGTATCTCCAAAAATGAAAAACGCACCCGTTCTACTCAAAAACGTTCCTCATCTACTCAAAAATGTACCTCTTTAACAAAAAAGCGTATCTGTTCTGTCCAAAAACAATCTTCTCCTATCCAAAAAAATAATTCTCCTATTCAAGAACAGTCTTCTCCTCTCCCAAAAGATACTTCTCCTATTATAGAAAGCACTTGTATCCAAAAACAAACTTTTCCTATTCAAAATGAAAACTCTTTCACTAAACATCAAAAACTCTCCTGTCCAGGGACAGATTTGTTCTCTCCAAGAACAGTTCTCTCCTATTTTGAACCAAAACTCTCCTATCCAAAATGATAACAATTTGATTCTAAATCTAAACTCACCTCTCCTGAATCAGAAATCTCCTCTCCTAAATCAAAACTCTCCCATTATTCAAGGACAGTCCTCTCCCATGCTAGATGAGGCCTCTTCTATTGAAGAGCTCACATCTTCCATTCTTCAGGAGTTCGAGAAAGACAAAATGGACGGACATGAGTCCTGCATTCTCCATGACTTTGAGAATGACATGGAAGATTCCTTGTATGTCCTACGGGAATTGGAAGACATAGCTGTTCAGGATTTGCCCCTTCAGGAGTTTGAGCGAGCACCCAATATTTCTCCTCCCCAAGTCCCAGAACAGGTTGAACTGCACATTCTAACAGATGATCAATATGAGAAGGGTAGTGAACAACAGACCATTGCTCTGCCTGTGACTCCAGCCGGAAACATTAAACTTGGTGTCCCAGTTACTATTCTGCACTGTGGAAAATTAATAACAGCTTATCCATTTGCCTAAGACAGACAATGCTAAGGCCCTTGCCTTGTAGTATTTAGTATGTTGGACTTTATAGTGTAGTCTTGTTTTTTAAAAACACTAGAGGTGATATAATCTGCTTCATGACGCTTTTTTTGTATATTATTTATTTTTTCACGTTTACTACATTAACTTAATAATTAAGTTTAACAATGTACTAATTACTCTTAATCTTATTATCTCACTCTACAGTCTACAGGGATGGCAAAAATTAATTTTTCTGATACCTGTCTATCAATAGTAATAGTGTTTTTAAGTATTATTTCAGGTCAGTTAAATTTCAATATGGTGCTTTTTTTCTCATTAACCCAATCATGTAACAGTTGAGAATTTCTCCCACCTCAAAGACATTTTATTGTGAGAGAAAAAAAAACATTACTTATTTCAAGGAACCATTCAATGCTTTCTTCAAATGAGAAAATTTCTAGTATCTTTTAGTATTTCTAGTATCATTTCTTTTAGTAATCCCAGAGTGCTAATACAGAGAACACTTTCCTATCTAGTCTACTACATTTTTATATTAAAATGTAGACCAAGTCGTTTTTTTGTCAAATCAGGTGTTTAAATTATTGCTTCTGGTGAAAAAAACTATCCTCTAAATTCATTGTAAAGAAATGGAGTTCATTGTAAAGAAACTAGTAAAAAGAAACAAATAAACCCCTCTTAAAAGATGCCAAAGAGAATTTTTTTGCCTAACATCTCTTTAACATTGAGGTCAGGCTGTTACTTGCCTGAGTAATTTTTAAGTCAAATTTGTGATAGTATATGTCTTTTGTAAATATAAGCTTCATCCAAAAATCTTCAGTTTAAATGGTTGGAACAGTGTCATATGAAAAGCTGTCCTTGATATATTTTGGCAAGCAAATATCTTCTCTTTTTATTGAGCTGATATCATAAAAATTAAGCTTATTATTATGTGTATTGGTATTATGAACACTGTCGAACATTTTATTTATTTTTATCAATTGAATAGTTTGTAATTATGTTGCTTGTTTATTTTTTGATTTTGTACATTTATATTAACTTCCTTGACTAACTGTTGATTCATTTTATTTATCTCAAAAAGACAATTGTCTGACACCCCCTTTGTTCGATCTTTCCTTTATTAGATTATAGTGGTGCATGTCAACTTCTATGGTCCATTGGTCATACACACCACTACCCCGTTTTCTAATTTTACATTTACTTATGTATGAAATAGAATATATTTCAAAGATTTTTTTTTATAAACTAAAGATTCTTACTTTTTTTTGTTTGGGTTCAACATGACGTTTTCAACTGCATGGTAATATCACGACGGAAGTGTTACCCTCCATTCACAGAAAAGTCAAACCTGTTACCCACATTAACCTCACCCAGCCTGGGTTGGGCCGGAATGCCAGTCGGCATCACGAAGTCTTCACCTCGCTGGACGCAGCTTAACTTCGGTGATCCTACGAGAACCGGTGCATTCAACGCGCCATCGACGCTGGCTAGATTCTTAGTTTGATTTTATTTGTATTGGAATTGGAACATGTCAGATGTAACACACGAGTTCGCCGCTTTACAACACCGTCCTGTAACTGGATTTCCCCTTGAGGAAGTCATCATGCACACATCTGTTCTTTGATCATCTCTCCGGGTACTTTCCCCGCTCATCAGAATTAGGGCACATTATCCCAACCATTATTAGAGTGCACGAGTAACTCAGTAATACAATACTCGCTTGCCATCCTTTACGTCACGGGTTCTTCGATCCCCAGAGCCGACAAGAAATTTGTATTCAAAATTTGGTTTCAATTGTAGGGCATTCCTTTCGGTGCGCTCGTACTGACCAAGCACCTAAATGGGAATTATTTCGTCTTGTTTTTCGGGGCTGTCCCCGTTTGCGAGTCTCGCTGATCCTGCGACGACCATTCTTATACTTCAGCGGAATGTTGTGGTTTACTTGAGTCCACCCAGTGGAAGCGTGACCGCCGTTTCATGACCGCGGTTATTTATAACCGAACGCAATGAGGTTTAACTTGGGTACTGGACGATTTGGGTTTCGTTTGTATGACTGTAAGAATTTATAGCTTGCAGATCGCGGGTTCAAAGGCAACTTTTCAACTCAATTTGCATTATAACGAGCAATAAAATCAATCACATAAATAAAAATAGCGCGACCTCATCATGCTAAATTCTGCTTCACTTTAAGCGTAGGTGTCGAATGCACTATTTCTTTACCTCCGTGAAAAAGACCGCTCTTTTTTCAAATATTTCAAAAAAGATTCAAAATTGAATTTGTCATTTGTTTAAAATTTTATTCTTATTAATTAATTAAAAATATTTCCTTACTTGATGTTCCTGATATAAGCTGAAATAATTTTGATTATTCAATATCTGAAGTCAATGGCAATTTGCACACCATGGAAGATGAGCAGTGAAAGTATTCCATATTGTCAAGAACCCTTCAGGTAGGTACTTAAACTTCATAGTTAAAACACCCAAGTTGGGTATGATGTGTTTGCTGTTTTTGCCACCAAATACATGATGTAGCTGAGTTATCATCTTTGTGTTATGCTCGGTTCTTGGGATCTTGAAAAACACAAAACTGGGGATTGGGATTTTTTTAAATAGTAATCCGCAAAAATACACTTCGTGTTCAAAAGACACCAAGAAAATTAGATTCCTTCAAAATAATTACCTTAAAAACAAGTGCCTAAAAAGGAACTTATATCAAATGAATGCCAAGTTCTCCTAAACTGAAAATCATTTGCCCATGGTAGAAAGGAGTCTCAAGCACAGAAATGAAACTGAGGATTGGACATGACATTTCCCATCATTCTGCTATTTACCAACGTTAAAAGTTAACATTAAAAATCTTGGCAAGTTCAAAGCATTTTTCTAATTTTTGAAACTTGCCAAGATTTTTAATGTTAACTTTTAGCGTTGGTAAATAGCAGAATGATGGGAAATGTCATGTCCAATCCTCAGTTTCATTTCTGTGCTTGAGACTCCTTTCTACCATGGGCAAATGATTTTCAGTTTAGGAGAACTTGGCATTCATTTGATATAAGTTCCTTTTTAGGCACTTGTTTTTAAGGTAATTATTTTGAAGGAATCTAATTTTCTTGGTGTCTTTTGAACACGAAGTGTATTTTTGCGGATATCAGATATTTTTTGTTGGTTAAATTTTTTGCAACATTTTAAATCAAATGACATTTCTCCATCGTATGTAAGTAAAGTTCGTTCTTTCTGCCACACCCTGTATAACCAATTACCTTTGGATTTACCGATGTACCTATCACAGGGAAACTATGAGGTATATACGTAATCATTGTCACATCTTATTACCCTAATTTTGTCACATCTTATTACCCTAATTTTGAATCTTATAATGTCTAATTTTTGTTTAGTATTTTTATTTTTGATTTTTTTCTGACATTTAAATGTTAGAATTATTAATTTGTATTTTGTCATATTTTAGCACCCATATTTTAAATTTTGAAAGGTTATTTTCTAATTTTATATTGTATTTTATTTTTTAACTTTTGTTATTTGTTACATGTTTATATGGACTCTTTCCGTAAATACAAGTGCCTTTGAGCACCATTACCATTACCATTACCATTACCATCACCGGGTACCTGACTCACTTTGTGGGAAGCACTTAGGAACAGTCTCCCAAAATAAAACCAATGGTATTTTTATTTGTTTGGTGCTAAATTGTTGTCAACCAGTTAAAAATTCTTTGGAATTCATACATTCGCAACCCTTAATTTGACATTAAATTACGGGGTGATATTAACGCAAGCTCTCTAATTTGGTAGGTATACTATGAATTATGGAATAAAAACACATTAAAGCTGATTCAAATTAATAAGGTTCCCCTTGTGATCTAAATGTACATAATATATATTATACAATATTTTAACTAAATGGGTCACAGATAAACTGTAGAATTTTTGACTTTCAGAGAAAAATAATTTTTGATCAATTAGGAATTTTCCAGCAATACTACTAGTATACAATGAAATTAGTTTACAGAAACATAATTTTCAAGAACATTATTTATTCCAATGAAACATATAGGTAAAACTTGATGGCAAATCTTCTTGGGAAGTAATGAAATTTTCATTTGGATGTCGATTGTTCTACAAATGATTTTTTTTTTTTAAGATGAGTGTTTCACAGCCGTTTTTATTTCGTAGCCATGAAACATGAGCTACTGCATACGCTTGTGGTCTGTGTTGTAGTCTGCCCATCCCGTAGTATGCCTCCCCTCTGATGGGCGAGAAGTGACACAATACTTCCCAATTACGTGCTGGGTCAACACGAGCACATCGGAAGGTATCCCTTACAAAAAAAATTGTCGGCACGGGGATCGAACCCGGGACCTTCCGCATGGCAAGCGAGTGCTTAACCACTGAGCTAATCGCGCGCTCGTTTATTTAATTCGTTTAATTTTATTGTTTCAATAATTCTATCTGCTCTACCCTGTAGAACAAGAACGCACACGCGAAGGAGTAGGTACTCGGTGGGACAAGAAGGGTATCCCTTGTTGACTATTTGAATGGAATGTTTATTAGGGTACCTAGGCTACCTATAAAAAAATTATAGGAAACTACCCAGAGTTTTGCAACCGTGCTCCTTTTCTTCTAGAAACTCTGCTTTTCTATGATAACATACTGGTAATGTAAAAAAATGCCAGGTACCTCGCATCCTGTTATTTCTTTCTATTCCTATTAAACAATACCTGGTCATTTTTTAAGGTCCTATAGAGAACTAATTGCGAACGAAGAGAAACGAACCTTTAACTCAAGCGGCACTTGTCCGTTTCTATGTAAGTATGTATGTATGATTGTAACGCGATAAAAGTTGTAATCGTAGTCTAATCGAGCTGAAACATTCAGGATTGTTCAAATAATACTTGGACTTTGCTGCATAGTTTTTGGACATCAAGTTAAGTAACTTCGAGCTAGGCTAAAATTTGGATCGAAATGGCTTATCACGATAAAAGCTGCAATTTTCGTTCAACCGACTGAAAATTTCAGGGTTTAGCTCTTTCATCCGTGCTTCGCAATGGTTATTAAACCATTATTGACCACATCATGTTACATACTTGGCTATCAATGTACAAATTTGAAATTTCCGTATGGTGGCTTAATTGACAGAACTCACATCAACCGAGTCTCGGCTTGCAAGCCTCATTACTACAATAAGCTAAACTTTTACAAGTAAATTTGAATTTAATTTTAAATACTAAAGAACCTAAAAAAGATCGAAGGAAGCCAATACCTTCATTCCATTTCATTTACGAGTGATATATTTCGGTACTCTGAGGTCCGATCCGAAACTCTCAAAACTTCTCAATATATTGTGCGCTACCAGTGACTTAAGGAGCTTATAACTCAAAAACCGTACATTTTTTGAAGATGGCTATTCTGACGAGGAATCATTTGCAAGGACTCAGGAGTATGTCTTTGAAGTTTCAGCTCGATACAATAAATCCTTAATAGCGGTTCATGTGATTACGTGAAGAGAGGTCGGTGAACTTCAAATATCAACAAAAAGTGTTATAACTCATAAATAGTTAAAAATAAATAAAAAATGTATAGAATAAAATAAGCTCAAAATGTATCATAGAGCCTAAATACAAAGTTTCAGCTTTCTATCTTTAGCGGTATCTGAGATATAGGTAGCGGTATCCGAGATATAAGCGATACCGCCAAAGCGCCGCCGAGTGACCGCGGAAGTTTATTTTTTGAAAACCTCGAGCTGCAAGCATTATGATCTTATAACCAAAATTTCAAATGATAAACTTGAACCATTTGTCCGTGGTAAGACGAATGCGGAAAAAAAAAAAATAAAAAAAAAAATAAAAAAAATAAAGTATGAATTTTTTACTAATTTTGAGGGTGCTCGTAAAAGCGGTTAGGGGTGTCAGAAAAAGGTCAAATAATAAGTAGTATTCTTCTATTCGACGAGGAAAACACGAATATGAAGAAAAAAAAACACTGCCAATAATTATGGACACAATACTTCCTCGTGATTGTTTCACATTGTGTACACGTGCGAATTTTGAGTTTTTATACTAAATTACTTGTAGCTCCGAAACGGCTGAACCGATTTTCTTCAGATTTGTTTTATATGGTAGAAAACCGTTTTTTCTACATTCTAGATTCTACAAAAAATTCTGTATCGGCAAGTCGTGGTTCTTATTTTTTGACTTTATTGTCCAAAATTTCGGATTTTCTTAAATATCAGAGTCAAATTATAATTAATTAAAAATAAAATATAAAAAGCCTGTGTAGAACATTAATATGCATACACATACAAAATTTCATCAAAATCGGGTGTACCGTTCACGAGATATAAGCATTTAAGTAAAAAGTTAGTGGTCAGGCGCATGGTCTCTTTCACCCAGAGCCGCTTGTACGAATTCGATGAATTTAAAATGGGACCATCTACAGAATGTCTCCTAGATGTTTACAAAATTTCATCAAAATCGGTCGTGTAGTTTCCGAGATTTGCGCGTTACAAGGAATCGTTTTAACAGACAGACAGACAGACAGACAGACCGACAGACCGACAGACGGACACAAAACCCAATTTGCTCAGGAGGTTATGAAACGTCCAGAAATATGAAAAAAATTGAAATCGGAGCAAAAAAATATTTTTTTTTACAAAAACGAACACAATACTTCCGATTTCTAATATTAGAAATTTCTCGGAAGTAATATAAAAAGTTTTGTCTAAGTAGGTCAAAATTACAAAAGAAAATACATACGAACTCGGTTTAGCGTAAGTATAGCACGCTCGTTTTGTTTTTCTTGGCGTTGCAAAACTAGCGTTTTGCTTGATTACATCCGAGAAATTTCTAATATTAGAAATCGGAAGTATTGTGTTCGTTTTTGTAAAAAAAAATCTGCCGCCTCGATTTGGCGAGCAAAACCTTTCATTTTACTGCACTACCGCTAATTTGATGAAACCTTTTGGAACTAATGTTCCCAAACCCCGGTTTTGTGTTTTTCAAGATCCGTAGAACAGAGCATTAATCATAATGTCATTAATCTTACTTTCCATACTAAATTATCACTGTACTTGGGAGTATTGTGACTCAAACCATCAACTTCCAGTTTGTCACCTTATTGATTAAGCTACGGAGGTTAATCAAATACATATAAAGTTACTATGTTGAGCAAGCACATAACTATACCTTTGTTGGTAGGTATATTTTTAGAACCTATCTGAACTCTGTAACTTCATTTCAAAAAGCTGTTTTGCTATTTTCTGACCCACCTAGGTCATAGAAAAATCATTTAAATCGGTACAGCCATTTACGAGGAACAAGTGGTCCTCTTGTGTTTGTATGGTTATTTATTTGACACAATGATTAAGAATGGTGCTGGAAATGGATTGATTTCAGTTGCTGATTTGTTTAAAAAAAAAAAAAAAACAAATTTACAGAGTAAAAAATTGAACCTCATGCACCAGCTTTATAAGTTCTTCTTGTAGGAATTGGTGATCATGACTTCCAGCTCTTGTTTGTAATCAGCAGCTCTGAATAATTGTTTTGATGGCATGTTTCACCACTATTTGACTAGTGCCTCCACACACTTTTTTGGCACCTGTGTTTGTTGTCAAGAAGAAGAAAAAAACTTGGGTTGAAAAACATCATTTACCTATCAAGAAGACAATAATCCATTTTCTTTTGTTTTCAGAGAATGTTCCACACCAGCATGATGAACTTGTTTTATTCAAAGCATTATGTAGTAATAGTAAAATAGACATGCAAACTCAAGTTCACCCATATCAAAACTGACGTGAAAAGAAGGTTTTCTTATAAAGTGCAGTCATGACACATATACAGTATGTTGATGAACTTATAAGAGAATATCTTCTCTTCCGAGGATTTGCTGGAACCTTGAAAATGTTTGATGTAGAATTGAAGCAAGACAAGGAGAAAGGATTCAGAGTAAGTTTGGGTATTTCATTTTTTCTTTTTTTTTCTGAGATATTCTCAACTCTTGATGATATTTTTGGAAATATTGTCTTATCTTGATGCCAACAAAAAATTGTATTCGTCTTATATTGATGCCAACAAAAAATTGTATTCAAAATTTGGTTACAATTGTTTGCAATACTTACCTTCTAGTTTATTTGTGTTGACCCATTGAGGAGATGTGTTGTCACTTCTTACTCATTAGAGGGAAGGCATACTATGGGTTAGGCAAGTTAAAACACAGACCACAAGTTTCTACAGTAGCTGCTGTTTCATGGCTTCAAAGGCAGTGAAAACTCATCTTTTTTTTTAATACATCAGTCCAAAATTGAAAAGGTCAAAATAAATGTTGTGTCCAAAATTTTGCTCTACCAGGAACTGAAAACATTATAACTTTGAGTGCTTCTTCATAGCTACTAATGTAATTAATTATTCTGGCCGGATTTCCCTAAAGTATACCAATTGTGTATTCATAAATTTTCTCCTTATTTTCTCAGGTAGACAGAATTGTGGACCAATTCCTGCAACTCATCTACGCTCATGATCTTACTGCTGTTAGAGAGTTCTGGAGTCATCTTCACACAAGAATGTTTTCCAAGCTGGAAATAGAATTCACAAGTTGTAAGTTTAATTTAATGTTGTGGAAGGAAACTTTTATTCTTTCATTCAAAGGTTGCCTCCATAGCCAAAGGTTTTGTTCAGTAGGTACTCAATTTAGCATTTCTCAATTATTCCCTCTATTCCCCCAATCCCTTGCTTTCTCCAATATGTCCTCATATTTGTAAAAAAATAAAAATACAATATTTGTAAAAAGTCAATAATAAATTGTAGAAGAAAAAAAATCATGAGAAAAAAATATGTCCTTGGACACAATAGTTATGAACTCTCTGTAAGACAAAGTATGAAATTTATAAAATAAAAAATAAATAAATTTTCTTTCCAGCATTGAAGAAGCTCGAGAGTGGAGTTTTGAAGCTGTTTCTAGTAAATGCTATTGGCAATAACAAGCCGGACAAGGTGACAGAGTTTCTCAACAAGATGGCGCCAGAGCTACAACATCAGCCTGAGTGGAAAGAATGGTTCTGTAAGTTGTTTCTTTGATATTTTTTTTTTTAGTCAAATGTCCCTTTCAATTGCCAAGGTCTTGTTGAGATAGAGCTATTACCCTCCATATTACGACCAACTTCGCTGGACATTCTTAACTTACTCAAGTCCTAGTGACAAAATGAAAAATGGTGTATTTTCATTATTTAATTTTAAAGACTGTAAAATAAAAAGGCACAATATAATAAAAATAAATCTACTGACAAGAATAATAATGTCAAAGGACGTGAATAATTTCACTGTCACAATCCCTATTACCTACTAACATAATTTTACGTGTTACCTATGTTTTAATTTAGGATTACTTCTTAAAACAAGGGCAGAAGAAATATGTGACATAGATTTCAAGAGCTATTGAATATATTTATAAACAAACTTCAATCGCAATCAAGAGACACAAAGTCACAACTTGTTTTTATCATATCTAAATTTAAAAAGGGTAGTTCTGTAAATTTTGTTGAATAAAGAAGAATAATATTGGAATCCCTTTTGACACCACTGGAGTTGAAAAAGAGTGAGTAAGACAAATCTTGAATCAACATTTGAAAATTAAGAGCAACTTTTTAGCAGCAATCATATTTCCGGCAACAATAGGAAAGGAAGTTGAGCAATCACCTCTACCAGTTATCTTCTAACAGCATCAGTCTCAGAACTTCATAACCAGACCTTGTATATTTTGTGTCCTTGCAGTAATCCCGTTTATCAAGAACCCAGAGGAGAACCCATGCTTCTCTCTCTACTTCTCCAGACAGTGGCAGGATACTCTTCTCATCTCCCTGCACAACTTTCTAGCCTGTGCCTATCAGGTAACTATCTTCTCTCTCTACCTCTTATTTCCATGGGGGTTATGATCAAAAACCGGGCAGAAAGGTACATTCCTTTATGCACTGTCCCCCCTCATATACAAATTCATTAAATTTGATCACAAAAAAGTTGAAGTGTAAAAAAAAAATGAAAAGTAAAGAATCATGTTTTTTAAATTGTCCTTATTTGTGTTAATCACTTTCCTGATATCAAAACTATTCAAACTCGCTTTACTAAATCCACGCTGAAACCGGGACTTGAACCACCGACGCGCGACGTCCAGGTTACAAGTCCTCCGCCTTATCGATCAAGCTACTGAGGTCGATAAAGAATCGTGTGTTTCACATTCAAGGCACTCCCCCAGCCGGTTCTCTCCAGCTACGAGGAGGAAGTAACGAGGCTGCGGCGGCTCAGCGAGGAGAATGAGATGCTCCGGGCGAGGCTCAACCTGACGCAGGGTCAGCCACCGGCCGCTCAGCCGCCCCTGGACCTCATGGATGACTTCTATAATATCTCCCAGTGAGTCACTTGAATCAGGAACAAATGAAGTTTGATTTAGGGCCAAACTATAAAATCGTATTGCAAGAAAAATAAGCCAAACTGCCCTTCAAATTGGAGTTTCAACCAATTACAGCTCACTATAGTCCGACTTGAGGAACGGCCGATCTTATCTTTGTTTGGCCTGGGTTATCGTAGTTGTAATCCTAATTTTTAATTCGGCCCTTAAAATTAGAGAAAGTGAAATCTTCGATAGGTCTTGTATTTAAATTTTGATTTAATTGTTGAGATTTGTTATACAATAAAACTCGTTTACCATGCTGAATAATAGAGGGTACTTTGTAGTTTATACCGGGTATTTAAGGACGGAATAATGAGTAGCTGCATTAATGTGCCCAGCAACTAGTGGCAGAAGTAAGGGAACTAATAAGAAATTAGGATATTCAAAGATAAGGAATTTTAGACCATCCACTATTTTTTTTTCTCAGGGAAACCCCCACCACCCAGGTGAAATCCCTGAAGAGTCTCATCAAGTCCATAGGGGGAGGGGTTGGAGTGCCCAACCCTGTCCTGAGTACTACCCCTACCGCTACCTGTAAGTATAAAGCACCTCATTTTACTAGTGCATACTTTTTAATAGTTTAAACTAATGTGTTGAAATTTTAGCTTATCTGATGAAACTGATAAAACAAAAGAATACCTAAGATTCTGATTAATTTTTTCAGACTATTTATCTAGTATTTTGAAAAATATTATAAACAGCTACATTTAGATTGTTGGTTTTTTTTTAAATTTTCTGAAGATTTTTTTGCTCGTAACTCGTGAGGTTCATATGGGTAGCTGGATTCCAGCGATTGGAGAGTACAACCCTTATCAAAGTTTGGTCAAATGTTGGACAAATTTTAGTTTGATGTTCTTAAGATTTTGAATTGGTAGATTTTAACTCGGGACTATCATGTTAGTTTATTCAGTTTCAGATAACAAACCTGTGTCCAAGCAGAGACTGAGCTCCACTCCTTGTCACCAGATGAAGATGTCTTCTCCTAGGTACGTCATACCTGAGAAAAACTTTTGTTACCAATCTCTGTAGCTTGATCGATAAGACAGTCGGTGGTAATCTGGAGGTCGGTGGTTTGAGTGCCAAGTACGGTAAAATTTAGCTGTGTGATTTTGTGTAATTGTGACATCAAAATTGGGAATAATATTTTAGTTTGTCGTAACCTTGTTTTGTATGTTTTTTTTGTATAATGGTACCTCGTCCCGTAAATTTATTCAAAAGAAAATTCATCAACACTGAACCATCCTTTCTCTACACTTCAGCTCGGAGGAGAAGAGAACTCATATGGGCGTGGCCAAACGCTCAGCATCCGTAGAGGGGCGGAGACTCAGGGACACCTCCTCCCCCTCCTCCAAGTCAACCCAGTCCTTCCTAGTGTTGAGTCAGGTGAGGAAAAATGCCTCCAGCTACCGTAAATTGGAGTTTTGACGATTCGGACCTTAGTTGAAAAATATTTACTATAGACAGAATATTTTTCCAATTTCAACAAAGTTGAGCAAGTGTTTTTACGTTAATGAGTTAAAAATGTCAACAAAAAATGTTCCATGACTCTCCCATTTATCTTATTTTAAAACATCACATTAAAAAGAATGATTTTTTCGACAACAACAAAAAAATTAAACTCACATTTTGGAAATAGTTACAGATAATTTTAGTACTTTTTTATCGATTTAAAATAAATGTTGTTAGAGTGGAATGTTTTTCCACCCAATCATATTTTTTTAAAACATAAAAAAATGTCTCATAAAATTAGAGGACACCCATGCTACCTATTACTAGATATGTACGCCAACCATCGACCAACAAATGAATGTATTTAAATTCTCCCCCCATGGAATAGTATCAGGATAAATGTGAGCGTACTATCGTTTCAAACTAAATGTTCATTAGCAGGGAGATGTGAGGGGCACTCAGATATGCACCCTGCTGTTCCCAATAAGCATTATAGTTAACGGTGCAAAAGTAGTTCTTCATTTAAAAATTACAACTCAACATACAAATAAACAACCTCGCTTCTTGATAAGGATCACCTTCCATTTTGAGGGCCAAGTGTTAGTAACTCATGCACTAAATTCATACATACCTTCTTGAGAATAGCGAAATACCTAACGCCTTTGTTCTGTATTTATTTTATCAATTGGGGTTTAATGTCGCTTTCAAGTGCATGGCCATATCACGACGGGGGTTTCGCCCTCCATTTGCTTAACCACTGAGCGCGCTATTAGCTCAGTGGTTAAGCACTCGCTTGCCATGCGGAAGGGCCCGGGTTCGATCCCCCGTGCCGACAAAAATTTGTACTTTTAATTTGGTTACAATTGTTTAAAAGGGAAGTATTGACCCAGCACCTAATTGGGAAGTATTGTGTCACTTCTCGACAATCAGAGGGGAGGCATACTACGGGATGGGCAGGCTACAACACAGACCACAAGCGTCTACAGTAGCTCCTGTTTCATGGCTACGAAATAAAAAAAACGGCTATGAAACACTCATCTTTAAAAAAATATATATAAAAAATAAAATAAAAAAACTCACAAACCAGCTACTCAAAATTAACAGCACTCAGCCTGAGTTGGACCGGGAATAGCAGCATCACGAGGGTTCGAATTTGAAACACAAA
Source organism: Bactericera cockerelli (assembly GCA_024516035.1). NCBI lineage: Eukaryota > Metazoa > Arthropoda > Insecta > Hemiptera > Triozidae > Bactericera > Bactericera cockerelli. The sequence goes on from CM044959.1 coordinate 40,616,189, forward strand.
TATGTAGAAAAAAAGATTGTGAGTTGCTGTCTGGACAAAGGTTTCTCATTATGTTGCCTTACAGGGCGGTGTGCAGCGTGAAGGTCTCCCCCGCTGGGATCTCCTGCGTGGACTGGGTCAAGAAGAACGAGAGGTACCTGATGGTGGGGACGGACAGAGGCTCTGTGCATCTGATAGACAGCAAGGACGCTAGGGTGCACTGGGAGTGTAGCCCCGGCCTGCTCAACTCTACGGACAATAAGTGAGTGAATCCGGAATAGGCTGTGAGAGTAAAGGGACTCTAGTCTCATTCTTGCAGGATAAGCAGATAATTGTATTGTATGGAGTGCAACATTTTGATTCGTAACGTTTCGCAGCAGTTGAATTTCTAAATTAGAAGTGTTGCAAAGCAATATTTTTCACTCAGTGGGATTTGATCTCATTTGATTCCAAAGGAAGAGCGGAGCATGAAACGCCGCGAAACGCTTCGCAACGTTTTGAAACAAATCTCTGTAGGATCCCGGCCTAATTATTTTGATAATGATCTCATTAAATTCTACGAAGATTTGTCAAACATCATTAATTTGAATTAAAATTCATCTCCTTTCTTGTCATTGAACAGAAACCATTGGGGTTGAGGAAGTGTAGAACTTTGATGTTGCAAGTTTCTCAGTGTTAACTTTTGATTCCTGTAATATGTATAACTTGTATATTTTGAGTTCATACCTTAGGTTTTTATTTGTAGAGTCTCTAGACTTGAGGTAACTGGTATGTACTCTTAGAAGTATCTCATATTTCTAATATCCAACTTTTTGTCTCAAGTAATAGGAAAATTTGAATGAATTCGTATTGAAGTTCAGAATCTTGTATTGTACGGTGAATAATGTTTTTTAATTTTTAATAATAATGTTAAATATCAAGTTTTTCTTTAAAAAAATTAAGACAAATCGAATTATTTTGACATTTTCATGTCTTTGCTCTGGCACATAACCAAAATTATGTAACGAAATTAAGTAACGAAATTATGTAACGAAATTATGTGACGAAATTATGTAACGAAATTATGTGACGAAATTATGTAACGAAAAAAAAACATGAAAATGTCCCAATGGTTGCAGACTCGTATGCAAGCGTTTTTCCTTGTCTGGTTTAACCCACTAGCACTAGCCATTAGAAATAGGTCTGTTACCCACTGACGTCATCACTCAACATCTCATCGCATCGGTCCCGTCCTATAGGGACCGTCAGGGACGATTTAAGAATATAATTGTTCCGGCCGAACAATAAAAGGTTAATGATAATTGAGTTAACTTCCCATCAAGGGTTAATGTGCTCAACTGCCGAAACCAACTCGGTATTTTTCCGAACTTTCTCGAATCACGAGAACTTTCAGTAGCATTTCTAGATCCCGTCGAGGTAGTCAAATTAAAAATCTTGCTCTCATTATTTCTTAACTAAAGAAATTTTTAGTAAATTTGTGATTTCTTAAAGTCGATAACAAATCGACATTTTTAGTGCTAACCATCAGCCTCAGCCCAAAGGTTCATCCTGCAAATTACTGAAAACAGCTCGCCAAAAGGGTCGTAAGTTTTTTGTAGGGACCAGCGTCTCATTTTTCATTTCATCCTCATTCTTACGCTGTGGGTTCTTTTGGGATAGTTGGTACGCGGTCATTTCTACTCGTGTGCATTTGATATAACCAACGGACCAACCGTCAAGGTAAGCCTTTTTCTGTGTGTCTTTTTGGTGGAAACTACCCTTTTTCGTAATTAAATTAAGACCAGCCTAAAGGCCTATCTTTCAACATCCATTTAAAAAATACAGTCCACTAATAAAGCAAATTCCATCCACTGCTCTCCAAATTGAGCCACCAATAATCTTTCAAACTCTTGAATAGGATTGACTATTTGACTATGGCTTTATCCTTTGAAAACAAGTCTGTTACCCACTCAAAATTAATTTATGTATGTATGAATTATTTTAATTTATTTTTAGATAATAATATTGAAAAACAACAATATTTATTGTTAACGGCTCATAGACACGGTATAAAATTGAAATTGTTGTCATAGTATATTTTTAATAAAAAATAGAAAATAAGGTACAAATAACTTTGTTTTGTAAACTCACGGGACTTTCGGTCGGCGTGTCGCGTGCGCTTTCTCTCCCTGGGCACAGTGCGGGGGGCCGGGATCTTGGTGGCAGTCTTGACTAGGCTCTCCAGTGAAAAATTTGTGGTCAAAATCCCAAATAGGAGGTGCCGTTCTAAGACCTGCGCCTGGACTTGTGGGACACTCTGTTTAGAAAAGTGAGATGAACTTCTCACTTTTACATTTTCAGACTATTTAAACAAAACCGAGGGTTTGCCTCAGTATAAAGCATAACTATCGGCGTCTGCACTCTGTCCAGAGTTCGCATTTCTGATGATCATGGTGCCCTAGATTGTGTTAATATCTGCCGCCCCAAGTGCGGGGTTTCGGAATTAACATAAATGGGTAATCATGTGATTCGTAAACCAGTTTTTGGAAGGTCCTTCGAGCTTGCACATGTAAGTAAGGACCTGATCAACAAATAGATCGGTAAATTTTACCTCAGAACCATTATTACAAGTACAAATTACGTCCTCCTCAACTTGTCCTTCAAGGGTGGCACATTGGCTTGTTAACCTGTGTTACAGATTATGAAGTATACCTATTGAAATAGTGAAAAAAACACTGCCAATTATGGACACAAAACTTCCTCGTGATTGTTTCACATTGTGTACACGTGCTAATTTTGAGTTTTTATATTTGTTTTATATGGTAGAAAACCGTTTTTTCTACATTCTAGATTCTACAAAAAATTCTGTATCGACAAGTCGTGGTTCTTATTTTTTGACTTTATTGTCCAAAATTTCGGATTTTCTTAAATATCAGAGTCAAATTATAATTAATTTAAAAATAAATATAAAAACCTATGTAAAATAATAATATGCATAACCATACAAAATTTCATCAAAATCGGGTGTACCGTTCACGAGATATAAGCGTTTAAGTAAAAAGTTAGTGGTCAGGCGCATGGTCTCTTTCACCCAGAACCGCTGATATGAATTCGATGAATTTAAAATGGGACCATCAATAGAATGTCTCCTAAATGTGTACAAAATTTCATCAAAATCGGTCGAGTAGTTTTCGAGATTTGCGCGTTACAAGGAATCGTTTTAACAGACAGACCGACAGACGGACACAAAACCAAATTTGCTCAGGAGGTTATGAAACGTCCAGAAATATGAAAAAAATTGAAATCGGAGCAAAAAAATATTTTTTTTTACAAAAACGAACACAATACTTCCGATTTCTAATATTAGAAATTTCTCGGAAGTAATAATATTAATAACACCCAGCTCACCTCTCCTCCCCCTCTCCATTCTCCCCCCTCCTCCTCTCCTTCTACCTCAGGCTCACCAGCTCCTCATAATAATAATAATAATAACACCCAGCTCACCTCTCCTCCCCCTCTCCATTCTCCCCCCTCCTCCTCTCCTTCTACCTCAGGCTCACCAGCTCCTCATAATAATAATAATAATAACACCCAGCTCACCTCTCCTCCCCCTCTCCATTCTCCCCCCTCCTCCTCTCCTTCTACCTCAGGCTCACCAGCTCCTCATAATAATAATAATAATAACACCCAGCTCACCTCTCCTCCCCCTCTCCATTCTCCCCCCTGCGCCCCCTCCTCCTCTCCTTCTCCCTCAGGCCTACGGGATGGGCAGACTTCAACACAAACCAGAAGAGTCTACAGTAGCTTCTGTTTCATGGCTACGAAATAAAAAAGGCTGCAAAACACTTGTCTTTTTTTAATTAGCTTCTCTCTCTTATCATCAATCCAGTATCCATTCTAGTTGATAGTTCATTCTTGAGTTCGTTTTTCAACCTAGTAAAAGTGTTATTTTTTAAACTATAATTTTATTAATTTTGTTATATTAATTTCTATATTCCTTAATAGCATCTTTTTAAAATTTTGTACAATAGAATATGTGCTAACGTTATTTTTAATACAAGGATCATTTACAAGTTCTTTCTGTTAAAAAATAAATATCTTTTTTTTCGTGGCAGTATTATGTTGAAGCTTGGTATAAAGCTCCCGAGGTAATTAAAGCACCAAAGGGAGACTTAAAAAAAAAAATCATCAGCTTTCAAAATATAGATAAGAATATATCAATGGCTGCTACTAAAAATATTGTTAACCATCTGTGGTAGTTAGGCCAAGAAGCTATAGGTCCAGCATTCTTTGATGAAGAGGTACCATCTAATACAAAAGCAAAGATGGTTATTGATTATGAGAAGGATACAAATAAAAAATATGAATGCAAAGTAATCGAACTTGCAACTTTATTGAAAAAAGATCTAGATTTTTTTGTTTCATGAGAAAGAAAAACTTTCTCCAAAAGATTAGATCAAAATACATCATTCTTAAAGTACCCGATAACATCCTGGTCAACTAATGAAGATTACCTTGAAAGAAAAAACTTCTTGAAATATCTCAAAAGTTCTTAATGATACAGCAGAAAGGGGGGTAAAATTAATGGATGAGTATAATAACATACATACTTAAAAGGAAGATCAAAAACAGTTCATTATTTAAGTAATAATAATTCCGTGGCCGTGCGACAGGCAAAGATATCTATATCATGGTGGTGAGAGGAATATATGGACGCCCAGATCCAATTTCTAGGCTCCTTTCATGTCCATTGATTCTACTTGGTTTTAATGTCCTGATTTGAGATAGTCAGGACGGGGGTTTTACTTTTTATCGCTGGGAATCGTACCAGCTAGCCACATTTACCTCATTCACCCTGGGTAGGGCTGGAAATGCCAACCTCACGTGTTCGGAGGGAACAGAATTTTATATGTGAAAATTCTGCCTCAACCGAGGATCGAACTCGGGATCTCTGGACTACGGGAAGTAGTCAGATCCGTTACGCCACAGAGGCTGGCAAGTAGTAAATGACTACAGAACAAGTTACCCTGACAGCAAAAAAATGGAAATCGGTTTTTTATATTGGTAAATATATCCATTATTCAATATACAAAGTGTAAAGAACGCCTATACAAAGAAAGAGACAGCCCGGCAGAGTGTAAGGTTACGGAAAACATAGTTCCCATGCATTTCATGTACTTTCAGCCAGCGAAAAGTGCAACATAAATTTCAAAAATTGCGATTTTTATTGCAGAAATGGACTCTACGTTGAAAAATAAATTGATTTGACTTTTTGTTTGACTTCCTAGGCCAACCGGAACCCTATTTTCGAGACCCCCCAACAATCGTGATAGACATGAAAAGATTCATATTTTTTTTTCTTTTCATACGGATCCTTTGAGACCCGACTTAGTGTCTTTAACTTGGCACTGAAGATTAAGTGAGGTGTCTAAAGTGATCAAGATATAATGGAGATGAGCCCGGACCAAATTTTTTTCTAAATTATAAGCGGGCGGCCCATTTGGGCGGCCTCGGGTTTTGGGAGCCCAAATCGGGAATTGAAGGAACTTGTATATTTAGTACACAAGCAGTCGATTAATGAGATAAAAATGAATGACCTGTTTATTATTACTTTTTAGTCACCGTGGCAGAGTGAGTATTGCACGCATGGTGTTCGACCGCCAGCGGGGCACGAATTTTTCTATTCTGTTCTTGGATGCTCGGAGTCCCCTCTCGAGAAGAAAAATGAGTAGCTGCTTTATTGTGAGTAGCGACGAGTGGCGAAATTACGGGCAAAGATAAGATAAGAATAATTTATGTGCGGAAATTACGGGCAAATAAGATAAGATAAGAATAACTTTTATGTGGTATTTTCGCCACGAAGGCATTCCAATGGTCAGTACAATACAATAATACAAATAAAATAAATAATAAAAACATCATTTTACTATTGTTTTTTCCTTTTTTATGTTTGGTCATTTGGCCAATGATGATAGTATTCATCTTTGGTATATGGCGATATTTCCAGCAAGAGATCACTGATCTTGGTTTTAAAGTTATGAAGTTGTTATGATACACAATGACAATAATATAAAAGAAAAAGTCCTCTAGTTTTGCGCCACCCTCTAAAAATGCGATATAATAACACAAAGAACACACGTTTATTTATTATTATTTTAAAATTAAACACCTATTTGCTACAGGACAGATTTAATCATGAACTTGAGGAACAACATACCACACAATTTTATGGCTAATTAAGTTCACGAATAAATCAGTCCGTCAGTGACAATGTAATCCTATTTATTAATGGTCTATTTATAACATAAATCCACAGGGTGGCTTGTCTCGCGTGCAATCCAGTAGGGTCCACCTTCACGTGTTCCATAGTGTCCAACACACGCCCCAACACCGGCTCCCTGCTCAGATTTGAGATTAAACAAAGAAAATGGTAAGTTATGTTTATTATTTGTAGTAAAAAATTGACCAGGTGGTTTTTCTATTGTTGTGATTTTGCGGGTGTTGTATTTCTCGTATGTTACAGGGCTTCTTTTTTCTTCTCACAATTCGTGAGGAATAATGATTTGAGCAGTGAGAATTGGCGACAGTACATCCAACATTAAAGATTGGTAAAGTAGTCACTGTGGCAGAGCTGAGTATAGCGCGCTAGGCATTGCACACATGGTGACCTGGGTTCGATTTCCCAGCGGGGGAAGATTTTTTCTGCTCTGTACTTGGATGTTCGGGGTCCACTCATACCTCGTGAGGAAAAAATGAGTAGCTGCTTTAATGTGAAGCAGCGACCAGTGGCAGAATCTTAGCAAAAAAATAATACAAGGTATTGAAATTTAAAGTGGTAAAGTCCTATGATTCTGCGCTACCCACTAAAATTGTGACATAATAACACAAAGAAAAAGCATTATTATTATTATTATATTAAGATTGGTAAATTTTATCCTGATGTGATAACCACTTAGTTGTGATAATAACTGTGTTAGTATTAATATTATTCACTCTCGTAGTCAAGCAACGTCCAGCGAGGTAAAGACTCCGGCCCAGCTCAGGCTGGGTGAGGTTAATTTGGGTAGCACGTTTGTGAGTTTCCTGCGAATGGAGGGTAACACCTACGTCGTGATATGACCAATGAATGCATTTGAAAGCGACGTTAAACGAAGAAAAAAAAAATCATATTCTTATGCACATTCATCCTCAGGAACATATCACGTCAGTGGACGGCACGCTGGTGATCCTGTGCCTCACGTACAACCACACGGGTCACATGGTGCTAGCGGGCGCACAGGACGGGTCACTCTACAAGATAGATGTTCGTCAGAACCAGGTGCTCGCTAAGATACCCCTGCACGACACTGCCATCACCAGTCTACGGCTACACCTGGATAATGTGTCTGTCTACACCATGTCCAGTAGTCAGGTAAGCTGGAGATAGAAATATTTTAGTTTCAGCTCTTAGGGTCGAATTATAAAATAGGATTAACACAAACATAAGCCAGATCTTCATTCAAATCACAGTTTCAACCAATCCCAGCGCAGTCCGACCTGTAGGGACAGTTTGGCTTATCTTTGTTTTAATCTTATTTTTGGTAAGCATCTGGATCTTAAGCCAATTGATAATTTATGTTTTCCCTCGCTGTCAGGAACATATCACGTCTGTCAGGAACATATCACGTCTGTCAGGAACATATCACGTCTGTCAGGAACATATCACGTCTGTCAGGAACATATCACGTCTGTCAGGAACATATCACGTTTGTCAGGAACATATCACGTCTGTCAAGAACATATCACGTCTGTCAGGAACATATCACTTCTGTCAGGAACATATCACGTCTGTCAGGAACATATCACGTCTGTCAGGAACATATCACTTCTGTCAGGAACATATCACGTCTGTCAGGAACATATCACGTCTGTCAGGAACATATCACGTCTGTCAGGAACAATGGAACATATCACGTCTGTCAGGAACATATCACGTCTGTCAGGAACATATCACTTCTGTCAAGAACATATCACGTCTGTCAGGAACATATCACTTCTGTCAAGAACATATCACGTCTGTCAGGAACATATCACTTCTGTCAGGAACATATCACGTCTGTCAAGAACATATCACGTCTGTCAGGAACATATCACGTTTGTCAGGAACATATCACGTCTGTCAAGAACATATCACGTCTGTCAGGAACATATCACGTCTGTCAGGAACATATCACTTCTGTCAAGAACATATCACGTCTGTCAGGAACATATCACGTCTGTCAGGAACATATCACGTCTGTCAGGAACATATCACGTCTGTCAGGAACATATCACGTCTGTCAGGAACATATCACGTTTGTCAGGAATATATCACGTCTGTGGCGACCCGGCTCTCCACATTTGGGATCCAGAGCCGAAAAAATAATAAAAAGAAACTTTGATCTCTCTCAACTAATATGGATTGCTCATCTCGACGCGGGTTTCTAAGTCTAGCATTCACCCATCAAAAATTTTCAAGCTTATTTCATCACTTATTTACAAACCATGATTCTATTACAATAGATTTACACCACATTGTTTCACAGTGATCTATTTTTAAGGGGATATAGAACTATTGCACCCCATTTGGCTGACTCTTCTTCACTTCCAAACACATATTCTAACTTATGATAATGACATTGCAGATCGTGCGCAGTTCTCTGAGTGATGTGGACAGTAGCACTCAGTGGGACGTAGGACTGAAGAGTACTCGTACATGAAGAGTACAACATGTATTCTAACTTATGATAATAACATTACAGATCGTGCGCAGTTCTCTGAGTGATGTGGACAGTAGCACTCAGTGGGACGTAGGACTGAAGAGTACTGTACAACATGTATTCTGCCTGAACCAGACGGGAACTCATCTGCTGCTCATTTCCAATGAGGCCAGGGTTGGAACTATTTACAAGGTAAGAATTCAGGGTGGATGGCATGTCTAAGTAGGCGGCAATAACGGAGCACCCTAGACCCTGGTACCTACAGCTTGATATAGACACTTGTCGGGACTCCGTTGAGGCCGCTTACATTTCACACCAGAGGTAGAGGTTGTTGTGATATTAGGGGCTGCTCTTGTGGAACTCCAAAGAGTTTATAATAATAATATTTTCTTGTTATTGTGTTTCAGATCAAGCGCTCCGGTATGGAGCAAGTCCTCTCCCTGAACGAGCATAAGGACAAGCTAACGGCTTGTGATTGGCGCGTAGCCAACCAGTGCGGCACGTGTCTGGTGTCATCTGTAGACGGCGCTGTGTGTGTCTCCACCCTGCTCACCTCCTGACTAAGGACCAAGTAGAATTGTGTGTGTCTCCACCCTGCTCACCTCCTGACTAAGGACCAAGTAGAACCTGTGTGTGTCTCCACCCTGCTCACCTCCTGACTAAGGACCAAGTAGAATTGGAAAAGCATTTCTATTTCTAATTCCACAGCCAGTGGCACTTTGAATACGTCCGTCACTGAAGTTAAGCCACTAAACCATCCAGCAGCCTGGAGAGAAACGAGCCGCCGAATTCCTTAAACAAAGATTGAGACTGGCAATTCAAAAAGGGAATGCTGTGAGCATAATGGGGTCTATCCCCGACGATAACAAAATGGACGAGATTTTCTATTTGTAAAAACTAAATAAAGTATTTCTACTAATAGCTGAATGCTAAATACAGTAAAAAAAAAAAAAAAAAAAAAATCCAGTAGCCAGCGTCGATGGCGCATTGAATGCACCGGTTCTCGTAGGATCACCGAAGTTAAGGAACGCCCAGCTAGGTGAAGACTTCATGAAGCTGGCATTCCGACACAACCTAGGCTGGGTGAAGTTGATGTGGGTAGCAAGTTTGTGAGTTTCCGGCGAATGGAGGGTAATGACCATGCAGTTGAAAGCGACGTTTAACCCAAATTAAATAAAACTTACCTAAATTAAACTAATCTAAATTAAAGAAAACAATATAATACTAAACTAAATTAAAAAAAGGAAATAAAACCAACCTGAATTAAACTAATCTAAATTAAATAAAACTATAAACCGCCTCTCTCCTGTTGCGTTCACTTCGACTACACAAGATTCCACAGCTTCTGCCCACACTCTCTGTGAGCAGAAGCTAATTAATGTTTGCGCTATGCTATTTTTCAAGTTTTTCATAGACAACTCTAATCTGCAGGTATAAAATTGGTTTTTAGGAGCGACGACTAAATTTAAAAAAAAAAAACAAAACAAAACTACACTAATCTAAATTAAAGAAAACAAAATAATACCAAACTAAATTAAAAAAAGAAATAAAACTAACCTAAATTAAACTAATCTAAATTAAAGAAAACAATATAATACTAAACTAAATTAAAAAAAACGCTTGCATACGAGTCTGCAACCATTGGGACATTTTCATCTTTACTATTCAATGTCTAAAACTTAACTGACCAAATTTCGTATTGTGCGCATGACACGTACTTTTTCTCTTCTCTCTTTTTATAATTTAATATTTCGTTATTGTGCGCATGACACATACTTTTTCTCTTCTCTCTTTTTATAATTTAATATTTCGTTACATAATTTCGTTACATAATTTCGTCACTTAATTTCGTTACATAATTTCGTCACTTAATTTCGTTACATAATTTCGTCACTTAATTTCGTTACATAATTTCGTCACTTAATTTCGTCACTTAATTTCGTTACATAATTTCGTCACTTAATTTCGTTACATAATTTCGTCACTTAATTTCGTTACATAATTTTGGTTATGTGCCAGAGCAAAGACATGAAAATGTCAAAAAAGAAAAACCCTCCAGAAACTACCATGAACAACTATGTCAAATATCATGATGATCGGACTAAAGGTTTTCGGAGGACATAGCGAACATAGGTAAGTACAAACTTTGTGGAGTATTTTATAATATAAGATTGGCATAAGTACTTATAAATTTATAATATTAAGTTAAATATTTTATAATTCCGACCTGGTTCTCATTCTGCAGAATATTGTATTAAAAAGCTTTGTGTTTAAGTTTAGTATTATTTATTCCTTTTCTAATCGCAAATTGTGTGTTTTACATTTTTCATGTATTTATTTTCAGTGTATTAATGAAATAGTACAAAAAATATAAAATAATAATGTGAATTTTAAACTTAGGACTAATTTTATTTGTCCTCTTATCTATCTTCATCAGTGAGTAGACCTGAACTTCCAATAATATTTCATTCAATTGTGGTTGATGAAAAGGTCATTGGTAGTCAGACATTTGTCATCCTTCTAATGTAAATATAAACAAACCCTAAATAAGAGACGGAAATAAAAACATTTCATGTACATTGTACATACAGAATGATAATAATTAATCTAATAAAGGTATTTTATTCGATAGTTTGGCTATGAGGGCCGGATATGAAGATTTGTGTGTTCAATTGTAAACCATACGTCCTGCACTCCTGCTGTTTGGTACACAATAATAATAAAGAATTGAATGCGTGGCTAGAAAAACGAAATATGTTAAAAAATTTGAAACTAAAACAAAATTGCGAATCCTCTTTTGTCAGTCATTTTCGTTCTAAAAGTTGCGACAAAACGCAAAAGAGCCAACTTATCAAACAACTACCCCAATAAGGTATAAGTAAATGTATTCTAGAAAAATTCAGGCTATAAAATTATAATTATCTTAATATACAGGGTGGGGCAAAAGTCTGGAAACCCCTGAATAACTTTCGACTGGCTTCTTCGGTAAAATTAAAATTTTGTACGGTAAACCGGGCTAATAAGACCTTCTTTATGAGTGGGGTCGATTTCTGTTACCGGCCCCCATGTCGGGGCCAGGGGGGCCAACTTCATTTTTTTAAATACGAACCCCCACTTTTTTGCGATACATTTTTGAAAAGGTCTTTAAATAAGAAATACATTGGTGCAAATTTTATTTTTTTTAATATTAACTGTTTGCAAATGGCGTCCAACTTTGTGTATGCAGTAAATTCTGGAAACCCCTGAATATCTTTCGAAAAGGCTTTCTCAGTAAATTTAAAATTATGTACGGTAATCCTTGGTAATTAGACCTTACATTAGAATGGGACCGATTTTTTTTTCCGGCCCCCATGTCGGGGCCAGGGAGGCCAACTTCATTTTTTTAAATACGAAACCCCACCTTGCGATACATTTTTGGAAAGGTCTAATTACCCCGACTTACCGTGCACAGTTTTAAAAGTTACTGAGAAAGCCCTTTCAAAAGATAATCAAGGGTTTCCAGACTTTACTGCATGCACAAAGTTGGACGCCATTTGCAAACAGTTAATATTAAAAAAAAAATAAAATTTGCACCAATGTATTTCTTATTTAAAGACCTTTCCAAAAATGTATCGCAAGGTGGGGGTTCGTATTTAAAAAAATGAAGATGGCCCCCCTGGCCCCGACATGGGGGCCGGTAACAAAAATCTATCCCACTCTAAAAGAACGTCTTATTAGCCCGGTCTACCATACAAAATTTTAATTTTACCGAAGAAGCCATTCGAAAGTTATTCAGGGGTTTCCAGACTTTTGCCCCACCCTGTATAAATGTCAAAGTCACTCACTGACCACTGACCACTGACTGATCATCGCTCTACAGCCCAAACCGTAAGTCCTAGGAAGCTGAAATTTGGTAGGTAGCTTTGTCTTATAGTCTAGATGTGCAATAAGACGGGATTTTACGAAACTCCCACTACAACACCTGCCATTGGCGAAAAAGGATTTTTTGCTTTCACGGCCATGCCTCGGCCCGCAAAGCGGGCGACAGCCCGCTAGTATAGAATATAATAGACAGTAGAAAATACCTTGTTTATACTGCTATGATGATATTAAAAAGTCGTAGCAGTCTAAACAAGATTTTGTATACAATTAAATTTGATCCGTAGAACAACAGAAATTTATATCTTTACAAACATTGTCTAAAAAAAAACCTATCCATCAGCTAAATAAACGTTAAAAAAACTTCATAACATCCGGTGGGAAATATGTGATCGATCCAGCCGGGTATCGAACCCAGACACTCCAGCGTGATAGCTAACAAACCTTAAAAAATCTACGAAGGATATAACAAATAGAGCGATAACTATGTAAATGTTATGTTAAATTAATAAATAAGGAATATGTCATTGATAAAAAGGGTTAAAACATAAAGTGTCAGTAATAACTAATAACAGACACTTTTTTAAACTGTCCAATTAGGACTAAAGGTTATTTCAAGGTCATCTTTGGAATTTTAAATAAAAAATTCTTACTTGTAATTTTTGTCACACCCAGTTTCACATTTCTTTTGGGAGTGTGTTTTTTTCCCATCTTAGACCATGAGTGTCAAATCGGCATGTCAAATCGGTCTAATTGTAGGTGCTGAACACGATAGTCATATTGGTTTCCCATTTTACTTAATTTTTTTGATCACTAGGACCCAAAAGATTAAGTAAAATAAAAAACCAATATTACTATGTTCAGCACATAAAATAAAGACTGATTTAATGTGCCACACTCATAATCTAAGGTGAAAAAATCTCACACTACCTAAAAGGTGTGAAACTAAGTGGGGCAAAACTTATTAGTAAGAATTTGTTTGAACCTATAATTTTATGTAGATTCTAAAAATTACATAAAAATCGGAAGTGCCATTTAAAATTCTAAAGGTGACCTTGAAATAGCCTTGAAGGCGTCTTCCGAGAAACTTCTATAGGTCCCCTTTAGAGCTATGAAAGTGATCTTGTCATGTCTCGGCTGGGTTTCGAACCCGCGACTTCTGGATTACTAGACCGGCGCCGACGCCTTGACCACTGAGCTACCGGAACTGAGATTACTAGACCGACGACTTGATTACTGAGCTACCGGGACTGAGATGGGCGTGGGCTAGATGTGGGTTGGGTCTAGCATGGGTGTGGGCTAGATGTGGGTTGGGTCTAGCAGCGCGTGGACAGGTGGGAGGAGTGTTTGGAGGTGGCGGGGGAGAGGTTGGCCTCCATGGTGGAGACAGCAGTGAGGACTTGCATGAGCCCCTCCATGAGGTGGGAGAGAATGTGGCCCAGGTCCCTGTCTGTCACGATGTACGCGTCTGAAACAGGGGGGGAGATGTTTAGTTACAGTCAATCCTGCATGTAAGAGAACAATTTCTAGGTCCAATTCACCTCTCGATAAGGGAAAATAACCTCTTCATAAGAGAAACCTGGATATAAGAGAAAAAAAAATTCCGGTCCCTTGAGTTCTCTTATATCCCCAGGTTCGAATGTATTTGTTGTAGTGCGAATCAATGAGAGAGGTTAGTTGTTGTTGTAGTGGCGTGAGCCACGCCACTTTGTTCTGATGATCTCCATTGGCCGGGTAGATATGCGCCTGCCAAGTCTCAGCTCATGTAGATATTAGGTCACGTGATCACTTTGAAGCTCTGTGATTGGTGGAAATTGATCACGTGACCTTAAATCTACATGAGCTTAGACCTGACAGACGCATCTCGACCCAGTCATTAACTATTGAATGACTCAACTCAATTCAATTTAGTGTATTGTTTAACACATTATTTACAATTTACAATCAACTTACATTTTAAATATACATTAATCAATAGCTTATTCTAATATTGTACTATTTACATTAATTTTAAAAAGAGGAAGCGATATGTCTAGATTTTCACTGTATGAATTGGAAATAGCTTGTGATTTATAAAGAGGGGATAAGTCAGCATACTGGTGGATGGGGATATTGAATACCTTGGGATGAATGGTACTCACCTGGCTTCTCCCGCAGCACCTGCTGACAGTAGAGGGAGATAATGTTGGTGACGTCATCATCCTCTGTGGTGCTGGGCAGCATGGCCTCACTTAGACAGGCGTTCCTGCAAACAGAGGTCATCACAAGATCAGAGCCAGTCTCCGTGGCGTAGTGGTTGTGACTACCGCCCGTAGTCCAGAGATCCCGAGTTCGATTCCCGCCGGTTTGGTCAGATTTTTATGCTAACTTCCAAAATTAACATGACATGAATATTATTAATTTTTACTGAAGTTATCATATTTCTGTTAATTACGATGTGATATCACAATTACTCAAACTCAGTTTACTAAATCCTTGCTGAACATGGGACTCGAACCATCGAACTCCGGTTACAAGTCCGCCGCACTGTTGATCAAGCTACTGAGGTTGAATAATTAATTTTTGTCAATGCGTAACTTCGGAAGTTATTGAATTTGGTTTGGTTGATCAAAAATGGTAACATGCATGAATAGGTAGATAGGGACGAATGTCAATCTAGTTGTATCAGAAACTCACTTCGATATTCTTAGTTCGCAATTAAATAATAATAATAATGTTGCCTAATTATTATTAAACTGCCCGACTAAGACTATTAAGTCCCATAGTTCCAGCAGTAAGCTAAACACGTGTTACTTTGGGGTCAAAATCCAAAATGGGAGGATAACTTTTCATTATTATTATTATTATACAACGCTTTATTAGGTATAAATAGACATTATGTACATAGAAATAATTAATTTAACAATGGAAACAATATATACAATGAAAATGAAAAAGAATAGAAAATATAAAACAAAAACATAAGTCCTAACTAAAGGGCGGGGTTATTGCCTATGGCAATCTCTTCCGAGGGTCTAATAACCCGCGACCCCTGGGTTAATAGACCCTCGCATCGACCACTGAGCACCGACACAGGCTCCACTCACCGGTGGGTGCGGGTGAAGATAAGGGCGTCCGCCCACTTGGCCTGGGCGAGATAGTCGAGGATTACGCCCTCCGTCTCCCGCTCGCCCAGGGCGGGAGGGGGAGTAGGGGTGGGCGTTGCCATGGCGACCTCCTCCTGGGCTCGAACCAGCGACCTCCTCATCAGAATCACCTCGGGCGAGACATCCTGGAGCTGCGGATTGAGAACAAAGAGAGAGTCATCAGAAAATACAATACAACTAGCTTATAGCCGGCACTTTGACCCCGTGAGGTTTTAACCCGTGGCTGGCGTCAAATTTTAATATCTTAAAAATCCTAAATACGCACCTAATTAACAAAAGGAGACTCTCTGTCGAATCGGCTGTCATTTGGTTCAGCCGTTTTGGAGTTGTGTTAATTAGGTATGAATTAATGTAAATGGAATTTATATGATTACATATTAAGATAATCTGTTTATCTAAATTATTTGAAGATCAAACACTCGAATCTCTGCATCCCGCGTAGAAATCGTTGTGTAAATCTATGGGGTTGTCTGTTTTCATTTTTTTTTTTTTTTTTTTAACGAAAATGTGAAAACAAGGAACAGAATTTTCTGTGTGAAAAGTCTGCTCCTACCGTGAATCGAACTCAGGATCTTTGGACTACGGGCGATAGTCACAACCGTTACGCCACAGAGGTAGTATACAGCTACAAAGCCCGGCTTAGATATGACCTCTACAGTTGTTGTCAAGGTGAAAGTTCAGGGACAGTGTCCATTAAGATAAACTAATCATGTTTCATAATTCTGTCCTAACAAGGGAACCCTTCTCCGCTTATAGTCCTCTAGCGAGACACTGGTCTTCTCCCTGTTCAACGCCCCCCAGCTAGACAGCACTCGGTCACGGTGTATTCTTCTTTTGGATAAAAAAAGTTCCAGGTTCGATATTTCCAAATATTTCTATTTTATTCCAAATATTTCCAGTTTAGCTTCCCCATTATTCGAGAAAGAAAAATGCGTTTCGGTACTTTTAAAGATAAACAATGGACTTAACCTATAAAAGAAATGGAAGCAAGAATTTTATAAATCCATTTTGGTCAAGCAAACTGGAAGAAGATTTTTCCTCTTCCAAAAGAAAAATGACTTTCTTCCAGTTCGTTCATTTTATTCCAATTGAATCCACTTTGGTTAGAAAGAATTAGGGCGGAATTAATAGACGTTTTTGTAATACCTCTGTGGCGCTAAGTCACGGATTGCGTGCTGTGAAAGATAGGGAAAACCGACACTTACCAAAGACTTAAGGGCGGAATTAATAGACGTTTTTGTAATACCTCTGTGGCGCTAAGTCACGGATTGCGTACTGTGTAAGATAGGGAAAACCGACACTTACCAACGACTTAAGTTATTGATGTTGTCTATTAATTCCGCCCTACGTTATTGATGTTGTCTATTAATTCCACCCTTTGGGCGGAATTAATAGACGTTTTTGTAATACCTCTGTGTTAAGTCACGGATTGCGTACTGTGTAAGATAGGGAAAACCGATGCTTAGCAGTAACTTGTGATAAATAATTTGTCTATTAATTCCGCCCTTAATGTAATAAAATAAATACGGCTCAATTCACATGAGGAAAAAGCTCACCTGGTTGGTGCGAGCATTCTCCACCACCAGCGCCAGCATCTTGTTAGCAGACTCTAGCAGCAGCATGAGCTGGAAGTAGAGCTTGTACAAGCTCCGCCCCGCCTCCACCACGCCCTCCTGGTGGCTCCGCCCACTGGCTCCTCCCCCCTCCTCCTCCCCCTCCCCCAGCCTCTGCAGCTTCAGCACAGCCCGCAGCGCATCCACACACTGGCGGGGAATTCCAAGAGGAAACAAGTTTATTATTTTTTTATATCATACTAGCGGGCTGTCGCCCGCTTTGCGGGCCTAGGCATGGCCGTGCGGAGAAATAGCGGTGAAAGCAAAAAATTCTTTTTCGCCAATGTCAGGTGTTGTATTGGGAATTTCGAAAAATCCCGTCTTATTGCACATCTAGACTATAAGACAAAGCTACCTACTAAATTTCAGCTTCCTAGGACTTACCAGTTCGGAGAAACAGTGATAAATCAGTGAGTGAAACTCTCTTTTATAAGACAGTATACATAGATTTGTGTTGATCACTATCGTGTTATCAGAACTACTCAAACTTGCTTTGTAATAATAATACTCTTTAGTAGAAGGTAACTACCAGGCGAGGTTACTGCTCAAAGGATTTTCTACCACCTAACCATCAGACACTTTTTACTATGTGGTCATAAACTCAAATAAATTATGAAAAATTCGTGCATTGGGTGGGATTCGAACTAACGGATCCCAACGCTACTTAGATAACCAGACTAGCGCCTTAACCACTTGACTACCAAAACACGGTGGGGTAGAAATGTGACTGCCAGGTCCAAGCTCATGTAGATGTGAGGTCACGTGATCACTTTCCACCAATCATGAAGCTCCAAATTGATCACGTGACCTTACATCTACATGAGCTTGGACCTAGCAGGGAGATCTCGAACCGGCCGTAAATATTTCCTAAACTTGATAACAGCAACAAAGCAATGGTAGTCGATGTGGTTACGTAGCTACTAGACTTGTAATGTAAAGAATTCACCGCATGGATCCATAATCTAGATCGGATCCCACCCAATGCTTGGATTTTTCCTCATATATTTTGAGTGTTTCCTCACGTACCTAATTATAATGTTATTGGAGGATAGGCATGCCCATCTACCTGTATTGCAGTTATTAAAATAAACAAATTAAGTTGAAACAAAATCACTAATCAGTTAAAATCTTCGTATTATTGTCAAAATTTCAAATAAGAGGTCTGGAGTATAGCCTGTCATGACCTGGCTGGGTTTCGAACCCGCGACATCTGGATTACCAGACCGACGCGGCGACGCCTTTTTTTAACAAGAATTGTGCTTTATTTGTACATCTTTTCATTACAATGTTTAGGATTCATTACAATGTTTAGGCCTTGACCACTGAGCTACCAGGACAGAACGTATGAGCTAACAGGACAGAACGTATGAGCTACCAGGACAGAACGTATGAGCTACCAGGACAGAACGTATGAGCTAACAGGAGAGAACGTATGAGCTACCAGGACAGAACGTATGAGCTAACAGGACAGAACGTATGAGCTACCAGGACAGAACGTATGAGCTACCAGGACAGAACGTATGAGCTAACAGGAGAGAACGTATGAGCTACCAGGACAGAACGTATGAGCTAACAGGAGAGAACGTATGAGTTACCAGGAGAGAACGTATGAGCTACCAGGACAGAACGTATGAGCTAACAGGACAGAACGTATGAGCTAACAGGACAGAACGTATGAGCTAACAGGAGAGAACGTATGAGCTACCAGGACAGAACGTATGAGCTAACAGGAGAGAACGTATGAGTTACCAGGACAGAACGTATGAGCTAACAGGAGAGAACGTATGAGCTAACAGGAGAGAACGTATGAGCTAACAGGAGAGAACGTATGAGCTACCAGGACAGAACGTATGAGCTAACAGGAGAGAACGTATGAGTTACCAGGACAGAACGTATGAGCTAACAGGAGAGAACGTATGAGTTACCAGGAGAGAACGTATGAGCTACCAGGACAGAACGTATGAGCTAACAGGACAGAACGTATGAGCTAACAGGACAGAACGTATGAGCTACCAGGAGAGAACGTATGAGCTACCAGGACAGAACGTATGAGCTAACAGGACAGAACGTATGAGCTAACAGGACAGAACGTATGAGCTACCAGGACAGAACGTATGAGCTACCTGGACAGAACGTATGAGCTAGCAGGACAGAACGTATGAGCTACCAGGACAGAACGTATGAGCTACCTGGACAGAACGTATGAGCTACCTGGACAGAACGTATGAGCTAACAGGACAGAACGTATGAGCTATCAGGACAGAACGTATGAGCTAACAGGACAGAACGTATGAGCTAACAGGACAGAACGTATGAGCTAACAGGACAGAACGTATGAGCTAGCAGGACAGAACGTATGAGCTACCAGGACAGAACGTATGAGCTACCAGGACAGAACGTATGAGCTACTAGGACAGAACGTATGAGCTACCAGGACAGAACGTATGAGCTACCAGGACAGAACGTATGAGCTACTAGGACAGAACGTATGAGCTACCAGGACAGAACGTATGAGCTACCAGGACAGAACGTATGAGCTACCAGGACAGAACGTATGAGCTAGCAGGACAGAACGTATGACCTACCAGGACAGAACGTAAGGGTTGGGTGGAAGAGATTGCCACAGGCAATAACCCCGCCCTTTAGGTAGGACATTATTGTTATTTTCTTTTTCTTTTTTACTTATTTATTTTGTCATTTTGTTTGGTTTTTTTTTTTCCTTTCTTTTCTTAATTTTATACTCTTTTTTTAAGCTTTATTAGGAGGACAAACACTCCTAATAAAGCTTAAAAAAAAAAAAAAAAAAAAAAAAAAAACGTATGAACTAGCAGGACAGAACGTATGAGTTACCTCCGCGGCCTGATCATTCCTATCCAGCAGTGTGTCCGTGTGTTCCTTCATCTGGAGGAGGCCGAACCTCAGGGGCTCGGCCGGGAGGCGGATGGCCTCGGGCGTGAAGTACACCAGCGGCACCTCGGCCCCCAGCCTCGCCAGGGACTCGGAGAGGGCGGAGAAGTGGGCGGTGAGGGGCGTGGCTACGCCCGCCAGCTCCGTCAGGGTCTGGGTGGCGTCCCGCGTGAGGGCGGCGGTCTTGCGTACGATGTCCTAGAATTGTAAGAGGATAATAGTATAACAGGCCACTGTAGCCTCAACTACCGTCTGAACAAATGGACATTGCTCAAGACCTAATATGCAGTCTCTGTAAAGAGGTCCCAGACACAGCAAAACACATTCTCTGTGAATTTGGAGCAGCCTCACACGCTCGACTGAAACACTTCTCAAGGCTGATTCTAACACCTAAAGAAGTTACCGAAATCAGTCCTAAAACAATCTTAAGCTACATTAATAGCTTTGATCTCTTTTAGAGTTACAGGGGCATGTCACAAAAGATCTATTTAAGGTCGCAGTGACAAAGAGCTTTCGTAGCCGACAGCCCTACATATACCAATACTTGTCTAATGTTCTGTCGGGCCGTGTTATCCACTTATCATGATGTGTCACAGTATGTTTCCAAGAAATAAATTCCTGGGAATTTACCATACCTGGGCATGGTCATCAGTACGGCTATGCCTCAGCATTTTCTTTGACGAGCAACTTCAAGTCCCTAAGATAGAATCCAATGTCCCGACAAAAAATATTTCTCTTTCTCTCACCATATTATTTTATAACTTGTCTCTTCAGTTCATGTCTGTTACTGACTCTTCAGTTCTGTGTTTGTGTTAAATTCAGTCAAGTCCCGTTTCAAATTAAGGGCAAAGAGCTAGTTAACAATAAAGATTTTTATAAATTATTTTTACTTCTGATAAATTTCTAATTAGAAATTGGAAGTATTGTGTTCTTTTTTGTAATTTTTTTTTTTATATTTTTGCTCCGATTTCAATTATTTTTAAAACACCCACCTTGATGAGCCGGTGAAGCGTGTGGAAGAGATGCAGGGGGGAGGGAGGCGTCTGCTGGAGGAGGGATTGGATGTGGAGGCGAAACAGCTCCTCCGTGTCCTCGCGTAGAATGGGCCGGAATGCCAGGCTGGGTGAGGTGTTGCATGGCGTCAGCTCGCTGATATCGCCCGTGCTCGAACCCCTGGGATGGAAAAATAAATAATAATAAATACAGTCAAACCTAGATTTAACTTCTCTTAAATCTAGGTTTGACTGTATTAGTAGTTTGACTGTATTATTAAGACCTGGATATAAGAGAAAAAGAAATCCAGTCTCTTGAGTTCTCTTATATCCATCCAGGTTCGACTGTAAATATATTTTTTATGTTATTAGACTTTTTCCTTTATAGACTTTGTTATTAGAACTTTAGGACTTTTTCCTGTTCCTTGAACATCCTAATATCTTGTATTTTGCCATAATTCCGCCACTGGTCATTGCTTACATTCAAGCGGCTTTGAATTTATTAATGGGGCGGAATTTATTAACAGACGCTTTTTTAATACCTCTGTGGAGCAAAGTCTAGATTGAGCGTATTGTTTAAAATTAGTCATGACCATGACTGAAGATCTCAATTTTGTCTAATAATTTCGCCGACCTCCGTGGCTCAGTGGTTAAGAGCATTGGTTTGCTGACCCAGAGGTTGCGAGTTCGAATCCCGGCCGGAGCGGAAAATTCTAACCGCGTTTTCCATTTCCGGAATCGCATCGATGTAAAGGTAAAGTGCCCTGAAGTAATGCGAAAGCGGTTCCGGGGCACAATTACCTTTATAAAAATAAAAAAATACGCCCTACAATCAAAGAAGAGCTAGGAGCAAGGACTCTGATTGTTAAGTCTCCTCTGTAAATAAATATCATTAAAAAAAAAAAAAAAAAAAAAAAAAAGAAGAGCTAGCTACTTACGATGTGTCGGATCGCGGGTCCGAGGCAGTGCGGGGTCGGATGTTGAGGGTGGTGGGCTGAGTGTTGGGGAACTCTGGCACGGGGGGGATCTCGTCCAGGGGAGACTCCGAGCCAATCTCATCGTCCGAGCTCTCCTCTATCACTCCGGCGCCCATCTGGGAAGTAGACAGCACAGGCAAGTTAGCAACAGGTGCCGCACCCCGAAACAAGCTAGTGAATACTAGCTACATTAACTCACAATTTTTCATAATTGCTACAGAGAGGGAAGTTGTACTTCTGCTACAGAGCAAAGCCTTGTGCTCGAACTTTTTTTTGTTATTGCGAAAAATTAATTTCCTTGTTTTTTTTATAATATAAAAAAAAATATCCTAGGGATTGTCCCTCCGGAAAGGAACCGAGGATGCAAGAAGCATTTCCTCTTTGAATAGCTAGACCAATTTTTTTTGTAGAGAAAATAATTGGAACGGGGATCACCCGTAAATCCAACCAAGTTTTTCCCAAATAGTCTAATGATCTAATCAAATTTGTGTTTATGTAATAAATTTGATAAAAATATGAAATAATATTATTTTCTAGTCCCAAATTCGTTAAAAAATTAGCAATGTGAGTTTGAGTAATTGTGACATCACGATAGTGATCAACACAAATATGATAACTTTTTCTCTCATCTATTATATTCTACCAATATTCCCGTCTCCCTTACCTTCCTGACGGTGAGCAGGGGCGTGCTCTCGTCATGCAGGGCGGGCCGGGGGGCGGGGCCCGACTCGGGTTGTCCCTCCCCCTCGCTCAGGGGCCGCCTCCTCACCCCCCAGTTGAAGTTGTCCGTGCTCTCCCCCTCCACGCTCTCGCTCTCGTACTCCAGGAAGTCGAAGTCCTTGAACACACCGAACTGGTCTGCCGGCTCTCTGCGGGGGCGGGGAACAAATAGGTGGGATGGAGAAGTGGGCAGGGACGATATTGAGGGATATTTTAAAATTTCCCATAAGAAAAATAGGGATTTTTTAAAATTTCCCATAAGAAAAATAGGAATTTTTTAAAATTTCCCATAAGAAAAATAGGGATTTTTTTACCTTGTTAAATTTATACAGTCAAATCTGGATTTATATAAGAGAACTTTAGGGACCGGAATTTTTTTCTCTCTTAAATATAGGTTTCTCTTATGAACAGGTTATTTTCTCTTTAAAGAGAAGTAAATTGGACGCGGAAATTGTTCTCTTATATCCAGGTATCTCTTATATTCAGCTTCGACTGTATTTAATTATTGAATGACTCCATGCTAAGGAACGTCGAGGTAGGATAAGAAATGGCTTCAAATTTCAAATGTATTTATCAATTCCTATAAAAGCTGCTTGCACGTTTGTCCAATTGAACTGAAATTATCAGGGTATGTTTCATACATGCTAACATGCTTAGAATTGAATGTGTAATTTTTGAATGAGACCACGTTAAGCAACGTTATAATCCTTCCACCATCATGACACAACCATTATGGACACGGAAACAAACAACAACGTTATAATACGCTAAGAAATGACTAGACGTCCATAATATATAATTCTCTTACCACCGTGATATAGGTGAATGGGCCTATCTCATGGACACGGAATTATTATTATCTCTACGGGGGCATCAATATAATCCTCTCACCACCGTGATATAGGTATCTGGGCCAATCTCATGGACACGGAATCTACGGAATGGTTACCTGTGGGCGCTGGGCCGGGTGCCGGTGCCCCCCGACAGGTCAGGCCCTGACACCTCCTCAGTGGAAGACGCCATGGAGGACTGGCGCTCCAGCAGGTCCGAGCTCTGGCTGAAGATCACCTGGGGGGAACAGGGCCGGGGAGGAGGGGCATTAGTTTATACACTTGAGATTTTCAGGCATGAACTTCTTGAAAAAGAAAACACCTCCAACTGAATCTCATCTTAGGTCGGCCATACACGCAACGAAAAGTCCGCCCACTTTATCCGTGTGACTGAATTGCACGAATTTATTGTTGCATGTTATGGCTGGAAATTTTTTAGTTTCGGATTTCTAGATCTGTACAGTTGTACAAACATAATTATGACTCTTTGATCAAGTTCATTACCATTTATTTAAAAAATTCACTAGTTTTAAACCATTTCAAATATGTTCACTTACTGTATTAATTATTATTTTCAAAATTGGGACACCTTTTTTCCTCATGGAGGAGATTACCATGTCAAATTTATACTTGATGATATTTGCGGCAGTTTTACATTTTCCCCTAAATTAATTTTACACTAGAGAACACATAGAAGCAATAACTTGAACCATAAGGAATACAACTGGTTAGACAGGGATGGTAAAGTTTGGTGCTATTTATACGGTGAAGGGGTTTTCACTCAATTGCTGTAAAAATAAAGGACATTTTTCCTAAATCAGATGGAACAGGTATAAAGAGTGACAATTGAACAATTTAGAATACAGACGGACAAAAGACACACACAGCTACCAGTAGGAAGTACACATAGAGGAAGTAAAGTGTAGGGAGTAGGAAGCACTAAACAATGCTTTACCTTGTTATCAATCGGAAGAAATACATCGTCCTAGAGGAAAAGAAAGGCCAACATTGAGAGTTGATTAAATATTATCCTTAAAATATGATCTCTTTTCTTAGAACAATACGTCAATCTTTCTGGACAGTCTGAATATGCAATGGAATTCACGTCTTTCCACTAAAAAATGATGTCAACCTTGAAGGGTAACCTTGACATTTTTGCAAAAGTCGCTATTACTCGCTCTCCCTTAAACTGTAAAAATAAAATCGGAATAGAATATCTGTATCTCCAACAGGGGTGATAAAATGGACAGGGTCACTTAGAAAATACTTACCGAGGGACTCTTGGGTAGGCCCACTCTCTGCCCACAGGTGGTCAGGACGTTCACGAGAGAGTCTCTCACTCGACTCTGGAATGCAGATATCATAATTGTTTTAACACTTTATTTTTATATGCAAAACAATCAAAATAAATCATTAAAAAAAGACATTAAACAATTGTTTTGTAATCCGGGGCAAAGTCTCGGGCGTTCCCTGCAACTTAGCCATTGAAAAAATAGTTTGTGTCAGGGAGTAGATTTTACTTATTAACGATTTTCATACTACCATAAATGATTTTTATAATAAATTGAATGATTTCCATACATGATTTTTTTTAATGACAGAGGATTTTCATACTGCCATTCATTGATGTCAAATCTACCTTCGATGATCACGGAAACATAACTGCCCACCCGACAAAACAAGATGGTGGAATTTGTTCAAATAAGGGGCTAAAGGAGAGAAGGTAACTTTTTAGAATTAGGGGCCAGATTATAAAACAGCATGAAAGTCAAGCTAAGCTAGACACGCCCTCAAGTCGGCGTTTCAACGAATCACAGCGTACTATAGCTCGAGTTCAGGGATAGTGTCCTCTTGGATTAAATATAGTCCTGTTTTATAATTCGGTTTTGTATGTGGCACTTTAAAATAATAGCATGTAGTAATTGTTTTTTTAAATTTATTATGTAATCTTAGAATTATGTTTAACTAACTTGCATCCCAACCTCTATTGTAAACTCTCATTGAGAAATACAATTATATTTTTATTCTACAGGGTGCGCCAGAAAAACCTGACGAGTTTAAAAATGATACTAAACAAGCAATTTTAAGGTAGAACAATAATTTTTTGTGTTATTTGAAAGAGAAGACATGCGGATTTATTTTAATACATGATTTTTTGAATATTTGAATTATTTGTGAAAGATAATGTTGGTTAAATGTTTACCTCCATTTCTGATACACTCGTCAATTCTGGTCGAAAAATTGTCCATGAATTTCTCAAGCATATTCAGGTGTATTGCACGAATTTCTTGAACAATTAGTCTCTTTAAGTCATCTGCAGTCCTTGGCTTCTGCATATAGACTTTACTTTTGAGGTAACCTCAAAGAAAATAGTCACAAGCAGAGAGATTTAATTCGGTAGTGAGTCCGAAACTTTCTCTGAGTAATTGCCACAGAATCACCACTTTTAAAAAATGTCTCTACAACAAAAGCACGATGCGCATGTGTCCACGACTCCATTGTAACTAAATCCGCTTTTATTGGAAACAAAATGACACTAACATCAACCATCTACGACAAGTTATGACTTGATAGTTAACATTTTAAACTCGTCAGGTTATTCTGGCGCACCCTGTATTATTCTTATTCTATTCTAATTCGGCCCTAAATCTCACCTGAGACATCCAGGGCCGTTTCCAGCCGGTGATGTTGATCCCGTCCCCAGGGGAGAGACTCACGGAGCGGCGGGGGGAGGCAGGGGGGGCCTCTGACTCGGGGGCCGCGGGTTTGACCCCCCTGCGGCCAATGACCGGGGTCTGGGACAGGTCTACAGTGAACTCCATCGTGCGACCTGGGAATTGTGCGAAAAGATAGTCAATGTCCCAGTAGATAACCCCGTCTTCTTCACAGTTTTTAACTTTGAAGACGGGTATACCTTCCTATTATTTTTTATTTATCTCTGTCAAATAAATGGAAATGTTGTTTAAAAAGAAAAGAAAAAATAAATAAATAAAGATTAGTGGTAAAAGCGTCGGTCTGGTAATTCAGGGGTTAGAAGTTCGCAACCGAGCCAGGACATGACAAGTTATTCTCCATTTGGGATTTTCACCACACAATAATACGTCCTTGGTCTTACCGCCTCAATAATAGTACTCATGAGTCCTAATCAGGCAGTATAAATATATAAATAAGGCGATATTGTATTTTTTTTTTCATTATTGTGTGGCCCAATAGCGCTGGGTTGTCGTTAATGACTAACAAGTCAAAGAGGATGAAAGGCGCTTGTTGATATTATTCCAAAAGTCAAATTGACGTTAGAACCTCAAAGATCGCATCAAGCGACGGTATATTAGAGCGTACAATTAGCTTAGTGGTATTGGTCTTTCAATAGTAAGTTGTTAAATCTGTACATGGCTCGGACTATGACTTGAACCCGTGCGTTCCTTTACGGTTTGTTATTCCAAACAATTGTTTTTTTCCCTTTAAGTATTGGGTATCTTAAAGTGTTGGGTATCTTTAAGTCTCAGGTATCTTTAAGTGTCGGGTATCTTTAAGTGTCAGGTATATTTAAGTGTCGGGTATCTTTAAGTGTCAGGTATATTCAAGTGTAGGGTATCTTCAAGTGTCGGGTATCTTCAAGTGTTAGGTATCCTCAAGTGTCGGGTATCCTCAAGTGTCGGGTATCTTCAAGTGTCGGGTATATTCAAGTGTAGGGTATCTTCAAGTGTCGGGTATATTCAAGTGTAGGGTATCTTCAAGTGTCAGGTATCTTCAAGTGTTAGGTATCCTCAAGTGTCGGGTATCCTCAAGTGTTAGGTATCCTCAAGTGTCGGGTATCCTCAAGTGTCGGGTATCTTCAAGTGTCGGGTATATTCAAGTGTAGGGTATCTTCAAGTGTCGGGTATATTCAAGTGTTAGGTATCCTCAAGTGTCGGGTATCCTCAAGTGTTAGGTATCCTCAAGTGTCGGGTATCCTCAAGTGTCGGGTATCTTCAAGTGTCGGGTATATTCAAGTGTAGGGTATCTTCAAGTGTCGGGTATATTCAAGTGTTAGGTATCCTCAAGTGTCGGGTATCCTCAAGTGTTAGGTATCCTCAAGTGTCGGGTATCTTCAAGTGTTAGGTATCTTCAAGTGTCGGGTATCTTCAAGTGTTAGGTATCCTCAAGTGTTAGGTATCTTCAAGTGTTAGGTATCCTCAAGTGTCGGCAGACTTGTACCTGGCAGTTCCTTCTTGAACTCAGTGAAGGAGGAGTGGGAGGAGGAAGCAGTGTGCGACTCCCAGTTGATGTACTGATGGTGCAGCTGAGGGGGCGTCACCAGGGTGGAGGATCGCGTCACCACCAGCTTCAGGATGAACAGCGCTTCCTTGTAGTTTGGTCCTGCGGGGAAGTAATAAGAAGTAGTTATTATGATGATAATAATGTTTTCTTTGTGTTATTATGTCACAATTATAGTGGGTGTTGCACACTGAGATCATAATATAACATAGAGGGAACCCTATGTATCAGGATTTGCGTCCAAGAGGGACCATCAGCTGATTTCAAAATCAGTGCCGGAGTTGTAGTAATTTTTCTCTCGCGAAGGGACCGGGTACCTAAACTACCTAATTCTTCTAAAATAATATTTTTACTTTTTTCATACTTACATATTAGTTATTTTTGTCTTTGCTTCTTCTTTTACTTTCATTATTTTCTACTTCTTATATAGTAATATAAGGCTTGGTACGTGACGTGATTATTAAGGATGTTTCATTATCCGCCACTGCAAGAGGTAAACAAAAAATTCAAATAAATTGAACCAATCAGAAGCCGGGATTTGTTGAAAGAGGGACCATCTGCTGTTCACAGTTGGACGCATAAATTTGTTCAACTCGATATAGGCAAGGATCCCTCTCTGTTATAATCTGATCTCAGTGGTTGATCAGGTCCTTACATAAGCAAGCTCGAAGGACCTTCCAAAAAACCGATTCTGCTGAATTACGAATCACATGATTACCCAGATATATCAATTCCGAAACCCCGCAGTTGAGGCGGCAGATATTGACACATTCTAGGGCACGATGATCATCGCACTCAACTGAAAGTCGAGATGGCGCAGCGGATGTGCCTTGGACTCAGGACCTCCAATACAGGTGACATCAGAGGAATCAAACCCTCGGTTTTGTTCAAATAGTCTGAAAATGTAAAAGTGAGAAGTTCATCTCACTTTTCTAAACAGAGTGTCCCACTAGGGTGGCCCTTAGCTATAGAGGTGAGAAAAAAATCCGAGTATTTTGAGCTCCCCCTTCAAATGGTTCCAATTCATAAAAAAATGATACATATAAAGTTTTAGCTCGATCGGAAATTGTTAACACTTGCCGCCGGGAGCTTAAAGTTTAGATATGCTAATTGAAGGGGCAATGTACGTTTTTCCGCACTTTTTGTTAATTTTCTTTGTAATAGATCAACTTAGAATAAAAATTCAAAAAGTGATAGAATTGTAACAAAACTATCTAACAAATTTATTCTCATCAAATTTCCTCTTAAACAAACAGTTCCTTGGCAAATCAATAACAAAGGCAGATTTTTGCTCTACCCCTCTGTATCTCGATAGCAAAACTGTAAAATATGTCTAGATTAAAAAAAAAAAAATATCCAAGATAATTACAGAAAGCAGGTAAGTTCAATTATTTTACACAAACAAAATACAGTTCTTTCAAATTTTTAATCGATAATAAAAACAAAATAATATTGAATAATGTTATATTTACCAATATACCAATATCCGTTTCTTCCCGTCAGGATGCCTTGTTCTGTAGTCTTTTACTATTTGAATAATGAACTGTTTTTGATCTACATTAATAGTAATACCTATGTTATTACGTATTAACTCAATTACTCATCCAATAATTTCACCCCCTTTATAATTTTTGTGGTTAAGCACTCGCTTGTTATGCGGAAGGTCCTGGGTTCGAACTCCCACGCCGACTAAAATTTGTAATAAAAATTTGGTTACAGTTGTTTGTAAGGTATACCTTTTGGTGCACTCGTGTGACCCAACACCTAAATGGGAAGTATTGTGTCACTTCTCGCCCATCAGGAGGGAGGCATACTACGGGATGGACAGGCTTCAATAACGACTACGGTAGCTCCTGTTTCATGGCTACCAAATAACAAGGCTGTGAAACACTTGGCTTTCTTTAAATTACCTTATCTTTTCTTATCATCAATCCAGTATCCGTTCTAGTTGATAATTCTTCCTTGAGTTCGTTTTTTAACCGCTAATGAAAGTGTTATTTTTTAAACTATAATTAATTTTTTATATTAATTTCTATATTCCTTAATAGCATCTTTTTAAAAAATTGTACAATTGAATATGTGCTAACGTTATTTCTAACACAAAAATAAATGTCTTTTTATCGTGGCAGTATATGTTGAAGCTTGGCATAAAGCTCCCAAGGTAATTAAAGCACCAAAGGGAGACTTAACTTGTAAAAAAAAAAAAAAAAAAAAAAATCATCAGCTTCCAAAACATAGATAAGGATATAGCTGCTACTAAAAAGATTGTTAACCATCTGTGGTAGTTAGGCCAAGAAGCTGTAGGTGAAGCATTCTAATACGAAACAAAGATGGTTATTGATTATGAGAAGGATACAAATAAAAAATATGAATGCAAAGTAACCGAACTTGCAACTTTAGTGAGAAAAAAAAAAAAAATCTAGATTTTTGGTTTCACGAGAAACAAAAACTTTCTTCAAAATATTAAATCAAAACACATCATTCTTAAAGGACCCGCCAACATCCTGGTCAACGAATGAAGATTACCTTGAAGGAATAAACTTCTTGAAACATCTCAAACTTGTTAATGATACAGCAGAAAGGGGAGTAAAATTAATGGATGAGTATAATAACATACTTACTAAAAATGAAGATAAAAAATAGTTCATTATTAAAGTAATAATAATTCCGTGCCCGTGCGACAGGCAAAAATACCTATATCACGGTGGTGAGAGGAATATATGGACGCCCAGATCCAATGTATAGGCTCATGTCTTCATGTCCATTGATTCTACTTGGTTTTAATGTCCTTATTTGAGATAGTCAGGACGGGGGTTTTACCCTTTATCGCTGGGAATCGTACCAGTTACCCACATTAACCTCACTCACCCTGGGTAGGGCTGGAAATGCCAACCTCTCGTGTTCGGAGGGAACAGGATTTTCTATGCAAAAATTCTGCCCAAACCGGGGATTAAACTAGGGATCTCTGGACTACGGGAAGTAGTTATAACCGTTACGCCACAGAGGCTGGCAAGTAGTAAATGACTACAGAACAAGGTATCCTTGTTCTGTAAAAAAAAATGGAAATCGGTATATTGGTAAATATACTATCCATTATTCAATATTATTTTGTTCTTATTATCGATTAAAAAATAGAAGAACTGTATTTTGTTTGTATAAAATAATTGAACTTACTTGCTTTCTTTAATTACCTTGGATTTTTTTCATTATCCAGACGCATTTTACAGTTTTGTTAGGAGGATGCAGAGGGGTAGAGCAAAAATCTGACTTTAATCAAATTTTATTATACATTTTGAAACGGAACAGTGCGAAACGGAACGGAACAGTCTTAATAAAATGCACTGTTTCTCTCAAAATTTAAACAAACCGAGGAACCGAGCCGGGGACTCGGTTCCTTTTGGTGAAACGGAATGTTCTAGCTTCTGATTGGTTCTCATTCTGCGTCTTTTTGATAATGGAATATTAAATGAGAGCGCCAAATTTTGAATCTGCATTTTAAATTTATTTTTGAAATGAGATGACCTAAGAACCAATCAGAGAAGACCTACACAAATACAGCTGATTACAGGAATTTCACTTTTATTGATCTCTGAAATGACCTTGTTATATTTTCATTATCTTCAACCAATCAAATATCCCGATGTTCCGTTCCGTTTCGCTCTGTTCCGGTTCAAATTTTATAATAAAATTCAACTTTTGTTATTGATTTGCCCAGAAACTGTTTGTTTGAGAGTTAATTTGATAGGAATAAATGTGTTAGATAATTTTGTTACAATTCTATCACTTTTTGAATTTTTATTCCAAGTTGATCTATTACAGAGAAAATCAACAAAAAGTGCGGGAAAACGTATATTGCCCCTTCAATTAGGACATCTAAATTTTAAGCTCCTGGCAGCACGTGTTAACGTTTTCTGATCGAGCTGAAACTTTTTAGCAATTTTTTTCTCGTGAATTGGAACCACTTTGGGGGGGGGGGAGCACCTTCGATTTCCGACCTTCGAAAATAAGGGCCACCCTAGTGTTCCACAAGTCCAGGCGAAGGTCTTTGAACGGCACCTCCTATTTGGGATTTTGACCACAAATTTGTCACTGGAGAGCCTAGTCAAGACTGCCACCAAGATCCCGGCCCCCCGCACTGTGCCCAGGGAGAGAAAGCGCACGCGACACGCCGACCGAAAGTCCCGTGAGTTTACAAAACAAAGTTATTTGTACCTTATTTTCTATTTTTTATTAAAAATATACTATGACAACTATTTCAATTTTATACCGTGTCTATGAGCAACGCAGTAGATGGGCAGTTAACCCTACAATGCATGATTTTTTTGATTTCGATGAAATTTTGAGATCTGTTAGCTTTTAGGTTGTACATAACGGGAAAAATAGTGAAAAAAATCAATTCGACTGTTTTCGACCGTTCTTCGCAAAAAAATTATCCTCCTTAGCTTTGCCTGAACAAGGGCCGACTAGCATTCCTCAGCACAGTGGTTCTTAGTGACGCAAATTCTTAGTGGATTGTGGCAAGTTTCACTGCGCCTCTAACTTTTGGCATGGTTGGACTTTATACTCTTAGCTGAAGCGTCAGTATAAGTAAGGTGACTAATTCTCAATAATAAAAATTCCTGCCCCGCTGGGAATCGAACCCAGGTCACCATGCGTACAATGCCTAGCGCGCTAACTCACTCTGCCACGGTGACTACTGATATGACCATGCAGTTGAAAGCGATGTTAAATTTTTGTTTAAAAAAACGCTTGCATACGAGTCTGCAACCATTGGGACATTTTCATCTTTACTATTCAAGGTCCAAAACCCAACTGACCAAATTTCGTATTGTGCGCATGACACATACCTTCTCTCTTCTCTCCCTCTACAATTCAATACTTCGCCATTGTGCGCATGACACACACTTTCCCTCTTCTCTCCCTTTACAATTCAATATTTCGTTACATAATATCGTTACATAATTTCGTCACATAATTTTGGTTATGTGCCAGAGCAAAGACATGAAAATGTCAAAAAAATCTTGTTACACTGGTGTAACACTATGCATTGTGAGGTAATTTTAATCATGTACCTACTTGAATTTTTTGTAGTTGAAAATGTACCTTTTTTTCACAGTTGGACGCATAAATTTGTTCAACTCGAGATAGGCAAGGATCTCTCTATGTTATAGGACCTCAGTGGTTGATCAGGTCCTTACATAAGCAAGCTCGAAGGACCTTCCAAAAAAACTACTGAATTACGACTCACATGATTACCCAATAATGTCAATTCCGAAACCCCGCACTTGAGGCGGCAGATATTGACTCAATCTGGGACAACATGATCATCGCACTCAGCCGCACGGCGAGGATTGTTGGGGAACAGATGTCTAATATTCAAGGAAACCCTCGGTTTTGTTTAAATAGTCTGAAAATGTAAAAGTGAGAAGTTCATCTCACTTTTCTAAACAGAGTGTCCCACAAGTCCAGGCGAAGGTCTTAGAACGGCACCTCCTATTTGGGATTTTGACCACAAATTTTTCACTGGAGAGCCTAGTCAAGACTGCCACCAAGATCCCGGCCCCCCGCACTGTGCCCAGGGAGAGAAAGCGCACGCGACACGCCGACCGAAAGTCCCGTGAGTTTACAAAACAAAGTTATTTGTACCTTATTTTCTATTTTTTATTAAAAATATACTATGACAACTATTTCAATTTTATACCGTGTCTATGAGCAACGCAGTAGATGGGCAGTTAACAATAAATATTGTTGTTTTTCAATATTATTATCTAAAAATAAATTAAAAAATAATTCGATTTGTCTCTTTATTCCAGCCATTGTTTTGGGGCTATTACTATGTGACTAAATTCTCAAATATACGAGTGAAAAATGGGTGGGATTCGAACCCAATGTTTTTTGTTGGTTTTTCTTTTTAAATTATTTTCATTTGTTTACCTTCTATGTATTTGCCAATGACGCGCAGAAGTTCCGCGTTGAAATGTGAGGAAGAGTTGAGATCGACATAGTGCAGCATACAGTGGATGATGTTGAGTACAGGGAGCTGCATCTGAGGGGTCCCTTCTCCAGAACCTGAGGAAGCAAGGGAGAGACTTGGTGCTCGGCATTTTACACTTAACAGCTGTTGCAAAGACAAAGGCTAATTGAAGTGTTAGCTAGATACTGTTTAAGCCTAATGGAGAATTTAACTGTTTTATAAATTGTATAGTGCTAATAAGGTTTAAAATTGAAGTGCTAGTTTCACACTGGTAAAATGTTGTTTGGTTTATGTTATGGGTTCTCTGACTAGTTGATTCAAGAATGGGCAATTGGACACAAACAAGATGGCAGCGAAAGAGAATCTACTCCTAGCTTAATTAACCGAACATAGTGAGGTTCTGTTTCAACTTAGGTACTGGACGATTTGGCTTTCGTTTGTCAATCTGTTCCGCGATAACTCCTACCCGGATTCTTCAACATTGATGAAATTTTGTATACATGTTCATTGAGGTCCTGGAATTTCGCTACCTGGATTACCAAACTAGCGCGTTAACCACTTGACTACCACTAACTAGTCTACTCCTAGCTGAGTACAATACTAACCTCCACCAGGAAAGTCAGCATGGTCATGCTGAGGTGACTGAATAGTCTACTCCTAGCTGAGTACAATACTAACCTCCACCAGGAATGTGAGCATGGTCATGCTGAGGTGACTGAATAGTCTAATTAGTCTACTCCTAGCTGAGTACAATACTAACCTCCACCAGGAATGTGAGCATGGTCATGCTGAGGTGACTGAATAGTCTAATTAGTCTACTCCTAGCTGAGTACAATACTAACCTCCACCAGGAATGTGAGCATGGTCATGCTGAGGTGACTGAATAGTCTAATTAGTCTACTCCTAGCTGAGTACAATACTAACCTCTACCAGGAATGTGAGCATGGTCATGCTGAGGTGACTGAATAGTCTAATTAGTCTACTCCTAGCTGAGTACAATACTAACCTCCACCAGGAATGTGAGCATGGTCATGCTGAGGTGACTGAATAGTCTACTCCTAGCTGAGTACAATACTAACCTCTACCAGGAATGTGAGCATGGTCATGCTGAGGTGACTGAATAGTCTAATTAGTCTACTCCTAGCTGAGTACAATACTAACCTCTACCAGGAATGTGAGCATGGTCATGCTGAGGTGACTGAATAGTCTAATTAGTCTACTCCTAGCTGAGTACAATACTATCCTCTACCAGGAATGTGAGCATGGTCATGCTGAGGTGACTGAATAGTCTAATTAGTCTACTCCTAGCTGAGTACAATACTAACCTCTACCAGGAATGTGAGCATGGTCATGCTGAGGTGACTGAATAGTCTACTCCTAGCTGAGTACAATACTAACCTCTACCAGGAATGTGAGCATGGTCATGCTGAGGTGACTGAATAGTCTAATTAGTCTACTCCTAGCTGAGTACAATACTAACCTCCACCAGGAATGTGAGCATGGTCATGCTGAGGTAACTGAATAGTCTAATTAGTCTACTCCTAGCTGAGTACAATACTAACCTCTACCAGGAATGTGAGCATGGTCATGCTGAGGTGACTGAATAGTCTACTCCTAGCTGAGTACAATACTAACCTCCACCAGGAATGTGAGCATGGTCATGCTGAGGTGACTGAATAGTCTACTCCTAGCTGAGTACAATACTAACCTCTACCAGGAATGTGAGCATGGTCATGCTGAGGTGACTGAATAGTCTAATTAGTCTACTCCTAGCTGAGTACAATACTATCCTCTACCAGGAATGTGAGCATGGTCATGCTGAGGTGACTGAATAGTCTAATTAGTCTACTCCTAGCTGAGTACAATACTAACCTCTACCAGGAATGTGAGCATGGTCATGCTGAGGTGACTGAATAGTCTAATTAGTCTACTCCTAGCTGAGTACAATACTATCCTCTACCAGGAATGTGAGCATGGTCATGCTGAGGTGACTGAATAGTCTAATTAGTCTACTCCTAGCTGAGTACAATACTAACCTCTACCAGGAATGTGAGCATGGTCATGCTGAGGTAACTAAATAGTCTACTCCTAGCTGAGTACAATACTAACCTCTACCAGGAATGTGAGCATGGTCATGCTGAGGTGACTGAATAGTCTAATTAGTCTACTCCTAGCTGAGTACAATACTATCCTCTACCAGGAATGTGAGCATGGTCATGCTGAGGTGACTGAATAGTCTAATTAGTCTACTCCTAGCTGAGTACAATACTAACCTCTACCAGGAATGTGAGCATGGTCATGCTGAGGTGACTGAATAGTCTAATTAGTCTACTCCTAGCTGAGTACAATACTATCCTCTACCAGGAATGTGAGCATGGTCATGCTGAGGTGACTGAATAGTCTAATTAGTCTACTCCTAGCTGAGTACAATACTAACCTCTACCAGGAATGTGAGCATGGTCATGCTGAGGTAACTAAATAGTCTACTCCTAGCTGAGTACAATACTAACCTCTACCAGGAATGTGAGCATGGTCATGCTGAGGTGACTGAATAGTCTACTCCTAGCTGAGTACAATACTAACCTCTACCAGGAATGTGAGCATGGTCATGCTGAGGTGACTGAATAGTCTAATTAGTCTACTCCTAGCTGAGTACAATACTAACCTCCACCAGGAATGTGAGCATGGTCATGCTGAGGTAACTGAATAGTCTAATTAGTCTACTCCTAGCTGAGTACAATACTAACCTCTACCAGGAATGTGAGCATGGTCATGCTGAGGTGACTGAATAGTCTAATTAGTCTACTCCTAGCTGAGTACAATACTAACCTCCACCAGGAATGTGAGCATGGTCATGCTGAGGTGACTGAATAGTCTACTCCTAGCTGAGTACAATACTAACCTCTACCAGGAATGTGAGCATGGTCATGCTGAGGTGACTGAATAGTCTAATTAGTCTACTCCTAGCTGAGTACAATACTAACCTCTACCAGGAATGTGAGCATGGTCATGCTGAGGTGACTGAATAGTCTAATTAGTCTACTCCTAGCTGAGTACAATACTATCCTCTACCAGGAATGTGAGCATGGTCATGCTGAGGTGACTGAATAGTCTAATTAGTCTACTCCTAGCTGAGTACAATACTAACCTCTACCAGGAATGTGAGCATGGTCATGCTGAGGTGACTGAATAGTCTAATTAGTCTACTCCTAGCTGAGTACAATACTATCCTCTACCAGGAATGTGAGCATGGTCATGCTGAGGTAACTAAATAGTCT
Source organism: Bactericera cockerelli (assembly GCA_024516035.1). NCBI lineage: Eukaryota > Metazoa > Arthropoda > Insecta > Hemiptera > Triozidae > Bactericera > Bactericera cockerelli. The sequence goes on from CM044959.1 coordinate 40,653,437, forward strand.
ACTCCTAGCTGAGTACAATACTAACCTCTACCAGGAATGTGAGCATGGTCATGCTGAGGTGACTGAATAGTCTAATTAGTCTACTCCTAGCTGAGTACAATACTAACCTCTACCAGGAATGTGAGCATGGTCATGCTGAGGTGACTGAATAGTCTAATTAGTCTACTCCTAGCTGAGTACAATACTAACCTCCACCAGGAATGTGAGCATGGTCATGCTGAGGTAACTGAATAGTCTAATTAGTCTACTCCTAGCTGAGTACAATACTAACCTCCACCAGGAATGTGAGCATGGTCATGCTGAGGTAACTGAATAGTCTAATTAGTCTACTCCTAGCTGAGTACAATACTAACCTCCACCAGGAATGTGAGCATGGTCATGCTGAGGTGACTGAATAGTCTACTCCTAGCTGAGTACAATACTAACCTCCACCAGGAATGTGAGCATGGTCATGCTGAGGTGACTATAGCTGTCGTACAGGTACTTGACCACACACTTGGTCCACTGGAAGCTCTCCTTGCTGAAGGTGCGTCTGCTATACAGGGTCATCACAGTGCCCAGATTCTCCAGCTTCTTGCTTTTCTCTGCACTCAGCTGAAACATAAATTATTGTCAAGTTTTCATTTTCCCTCCGTTTTTTTTTTTTTTTTTTTTAAGGGCATTCTTGTTTTATAAGGGCATAATTGTTGGGTGGAAGAGATTGCCACAGGCAATGACCCCGCCTTTTAGGTAGGACATTAGTATTATTTTTTTTCTTAAATTATTTATTATTTCTTAATTTTATAACCGTAAATATTGTAGTTTGTCCTCCTAATATAGATTAAAATAATAATAATAATAATAATAATATGGCAGGATTTTCTCTAAAGTGATCTCTTCCAAACATTTATTTGCTGATGGCAATCAAGCCAGTAGGATAGTTGTAAAAATTCATTTTGCAATTGAAATAGTTTGTATAAAAATTGTTTTAAAAGATTCACTCTTTTCTCATAGTTAATAACAGGATGTGAGGGCTCAAAACCTCCATAAAACAGTCGTTGTCTTGTGCTTATTTTTGATATTCATTTCTTGTGCCTTCATACTACTAATATATTTTTGCAGGATTGCGGTGTTAATCCAATGTCTAACATCCAAATATTTTTATAGTTAGGGACCCACATTATATTAGATAGAAAAGCATAAGCTGTCCGTATACAAGTATACATGTATAAATAAATAAATATTCCACACACCTGGGCAATATTCTCGGCGCTCATGATGCAGAGCTCGTTGGCGTCCTCATAGTGCAGCAGCATGTAGGGCAGGAGAGCCACCACGTTCATGGGGAAAGCCACACTCTGGGTGGCGTCCACCACCGGGAACTCCAGCAGGGGGGTGAACAGAGACAGCAAGGGCACCACTGCCTCGTACGTGTTGGGGTTGGTGCAGCCCTGGGGGGGGGGATAAGAATAGAGTTGGGTGGTAGAGCCACACTATAGAAAGCCACACTCTGAGTGGCGTCTTCATAGGTTCCTGGTATGTCTGCCCCGGTAGTTCAGTGGTCAAGTCGTCGCGCGTCTGTTTCGTAATCCAGAGGTCGCGGGTTCGAAACCCAGTCGGGGCATGACAAGTCATCCTCCCATTGGGGATTGTAATAATGTAATATAGGTACTGTATAATAATATCTCCTTGGGCTTACTGCTAATTCTAATTTCTAATTATTGTCACGATTAAATTCCTCTATAAAAGACAATGCAAGTGAAGGTAGTTTGAGTGGGCGGAGCTACCGGGACCTCCACAGGCTGGGTGAGGTCAGTGAGGTGTTACCTTGAGCAGCAGGGAATGCACCCCGGGCCAGGAGCTAGAGGTTTTGAACAGGCCCTACTCAGGCTGGGTGAGGTGTTACCTTGAGCAGCAAGGAATGCACCCCAGGCCAGGAGCCGGAGGGTTTGAACAGGCCCTACTCAGGCTGGGTGAGGTGTTACCTTGAGCAGCAGGGAATGCACCCCGGGCCAGGAGCTAGAGGTTTTGAACAGGCCCTACTCAGGCTGGGTGAGGTGTTACCTTGAGCAGCAGGGAATGCACCCCGGGCCAGGAGCCGGAGGTTTTGACAGGCCCTACTCAGGCTGGGTGAGGTGTTACCTTGAGCAGCAGGGAATGCACCCCGGGCCAGGAGCTAGAGGTTTTGAACAGGCCCTACTCAGGCTGGGTGAGGTGTTACCTTGAGCAGCAAGGAATGCACCCCAGGCCAGGAGCCGGAGGGTTTGAACAGGCCCTACTCAGGCTGGGTGAGGTGTTACCTTGAGCAGCAGGGAATGCACCCCGGGCCAGGAGCTAGAGGTTTTGAACAGGCCCTACTCAGGCTGGGTGAGGTGTTACCTTGAGCAGCAGGGAATGCACCCCGGGCCAGGAGCCGGAGGTTTTGACAGGCCCTACTCAGGCTGGGTGAGGTGTTACCTTGAGCAGCAGGGAATGCACCCCGGGCCAGGAGCCGGAGAGTTTGAACAGGCCCTACTCAGGCTGGGTGAGGTGTTACCTTGAGCAGCAGGGAATGCACCCCGGGCCAGGAGCCGGAGGTTTTGAACAGGCCCTACTCAGGCTGGGTGAGGTGTTACCTTGAGCAGCAGGGAATGCACCCCGGGCCAGGAGCCGGAAGGTTTCAGCTGGATCTGCAGCTTGTCCACCTTGTCCCTAGCATCGGGTCTGTCCAGGGGGAGGCGACTCAATACTCGCGCTAGCAGGCGTAGTCCTAGCAGGTACTCGTGCTCGTAGTCAGATTCTAGCAGGGACACCTGAGTCAAAATATAATGAAATCTATATCTATAAAAGAAAGCTGTCTGTATGTGTGTGTGTATGTATGTATGTATGTTCTTTATACAAATCCACACCGTTTGACCGAGAAACCTGAAATTTTGCACATAGGTCCGCTTGGATCAGGAAATTCTTCTAGGCTAGATTATATCTCCCTGAGGTTAAGCTACAATGAGTAAGGATAAAAATGGATGGGTGACGCAAAAAAAAATGCACGTTTTTTGACATAAATGACATTTTTTCTCGAAATTTGTCGCGACGACCTATCAACTCAAAGCGAGAAAGTTTTAGGCAAGGGCTTGAGCTTTCAATTGACATATCGATCGCGAATTTCTGATGAGCCGTTCTTGAGCTACGCCGGGTAAGGTAAAAAAATGGATGGGTAACATGTAAAATATTCACGTTTTTTGACCTAAATGACATTTTTTCTCGAAATTTGAAGTGACGACCTATCAACTCAGAGCGAGAAAGTTTTAGGCAAGGGTTTAGGCTTTCATTTGACATATTGATCGCGAAATTCTGATGAGCCATTCTTGAGCTACGCCGGGGAAGGCCAGAAAATAGATGGGCGACAAAAAATATTCAGGTTTTTTTTCAAACCTAAATGACATTTTGTGTGTGTGTGTGTGGTGTGTGTGTGTGGTGTGTGTGTGTGTGTGTGTGTGTGTGTGTGTGGTGTGTGTGTGTTGGTGTGTATGGTGTGTGTTGGTGTGTGTGTGTGTGTGTGTGTGTGTGTGTGTGGTGTGTGTGTGTGTGTGGTGTGTGTGTGTGTGTGTGTGTGTGTGTGTGTGTGTGTGTGTGTGGTGTGTGTGTGTGTGTGTGGGGTGTGTGTGTGTGTGGTTGTGTGTGGTGTGTGGTGTGTGTGTGTGTGTGTGTGTGTGTGTGTGTGTGTGTGTGTGTGTGTGTTTTTTGTGGTGTGTGTGTGTGTGTGTGTGTGTGTGTGTGTGTGTGTGTTGGTGGTGTGTGTGTGGTGTGGTATGTGTGTGTGTGTGGTGTGTGGGTGTGTGCGTGTGTGTGCGTGTGTGTGGGTGTGTGTGTGTGGATGTGTGTGTGTGGGTGTGTGTGGATGTGTGTGTGGTGTGATGTGTGTGTGTGGGTGGGTGTGTGTGTGCGTTGTGTGTGTTTGATGGGCTGGCGAAGCGGCGGGTGTAACCCGCTAGTAGAATATAATCAAATAGAACAAAATATCAATTAGAATAGAATATCAAATAGAATAGAATCGAATCGAACAAAACACACAAGGTATGTGTGGACCCCTTAACAAGGTCTAGATACCCATGCTAGATTGCCAAAGGCAATAACCCCGCCCTTTAGTTAGGACATATATTATGTATATATATATATTTTTTTTTTCTTTTTTTCTTCTATTATATTGTATTTTAATTTGTAATTATTTGTGTTGTATATAATATGTATAATAGCATACTGGAAGACGAAGTCAAAAAAGTTATTGAAGAACTAAAGAAAGAAAAATCCCCAGGAAATGACGGTATCACAAATGACTTACTGATATACGGAAAGGAAATAATTTGTAAAAAACTAAAAGAATTGTTCAACAGAATCCTTTTTGAAGCTGAAGTTCCAAAACAATGGACAATCAGTAAAGTCATATTGTTATACAAGAAAGGTCTGAGAGAAGATATCAATAACTACCGTCCCATAAGTTTATCATCAACAATATACAAAGTATTTGCAAAAATTCTACAGAAAAGAATGAGGAAAAAAATAGATGAAAATCAACCACAAGAGCAGGCAGGATTCAGAAATGGTTTTTCAACCATGGATAATCTCCAAACTATGAATCAACTCCTGGAAAAAAGTAGAGAATATAACATAGAATTTTCGTATGCTGTGATTGACTATGCTAAAGCTTTTGATAGTATTTATCAAACAAGCATTTGGGAATCCTTAAAGTCAATACAAATGGAAAATATATACATCAACATACTTCAGAAACTATACAAAAGTCAAGCCTTCATATCATTGGATAGAGAAGGAAGAAAATTTAACCTAAACAGAGGCACTAAACAAGGCTGCCCTTTGTCTGCTGAATTGTTCAACACTGTTCTCGAAAATATATTTAGAAAACTAGATTGGGATAAATATGGGATTATTATCAATGGCGAAAACATTTCACACTTGAGATTTGCCGATGATGTCATATTAATAGGGAAAAATAACAATGAATTAAAGGAAATGATCAAAGAACTAAAACATGAAAGTAATAAACATGGACTGTTAATAAATATGAATAAAACAACATTTCTAACAAGATCAGAAGAAACAGAAATACAAATAGATGGAGAAATAATCAAGAAAACAAAGGACTGTATATATTTAGGACAAACAATCTCATGTGAAAATGTCATGGAAAAGGAAGTTGAAAGAAGAATCAAGATTGGTTGGAAGAAATATTGGTCAATGAAAAAAATATTTAAGAGCATGAAATTGAACGAAAAAACAAAAACCAAGGCATTACAAATGTGTATATATCCTGCGATTCTCTATGGATGTCAAACCTGGGCACTAACGAAAAAACAAATGAAGAGACTAGATGTGACACAATACCAAATGTTTAGAAGTATATTAGGGATAAAAAAGTATGACAAAATCAGTAATAAGAAAATAAATGAGATAATGCAAATGAGAGAATTAAGCAAAGAAGCAACAAAGATGAAATGGAGCTGGGCTGGACACGTGACAAGAATGAACAATGAGAGATGGGCCAAAAAGTTAACGGAATGGATCCCAATATCAAACAAGAGGTCAAGAGGCAGACAAAGGATCAGATGGTATGATGAGATGAAAAAGAATGTTGGTCCAGAATGGCAGTCCCTAGCAAGAGATCGGCAGCTGTGGAAAAGAATTGTCCAAGAAATGTGCAAATAATTTTTTTTTTTTTTTTTTTTTTTTTTTTTTTAAATATACATCTACACTTAATTAGGTACATAGCATGTAATCTAATAAGCAATTAATGATGTGAAGGGTTAAAAATAAAGATATATAAGATATATAAAGATATATAAGAAACAAAAAAAATAATATTATTCTAATGGTATTGTAAAAATAAATCGGGTTTATCTTCTAGGTCGTTGTAGATAGTCATCGCGGATATTATGGGAGATTTTTGTGTATTACTTTGTGTGGGGATATAAAATAGTTTGGAGGAGTTGGCGCGGATTCCGTGTGGTGGTACTTTGAACGCGATTGCGGATGTCATGTATGAGCTAGATATGTCCCCGTTAATTATATTCTTAAGGAGTTTTATTTGGTTACTTTGACATCTCGACTCAATGGATTCAATAGGTAAGTTTTCTATTAGTGTGTTGTACCCGATATTACAGGGATATTTTGGGTAGAATCCATTGAGTTTTTGGAAGAGATACCTAACAAATGTAGCTTGAACTTTTTCAATTGTTTTTTTGTTAGTTTTTGTTTTGGGGGTCCATAGTGAGGAGCAATATTCTATGACGGATCGAACTATTGACTTGTATAGCAGTGTTATAGTGTCTACGTCTTCTATAGGTTTACAGCATCTTATGATCATTCCCAATCGTTGGTAAGCTTTGCTGGCTGTTACTCTGATATGTTCATCCCATGATAGATTGGGAGAGAACGTAATACCTAGGTCAGAGAATTTGTATACTTCTTGTGTTGGGATACTGTTTACATGATAAATGTGTTCTGTTTTTGTTTTCTTTGTGAGGTAAGACATTTTAAAACATTTTTTGGGATGGAATGAGAGTCCGAGAGTCTGTAGCCATCTTTGGACTGATTCTATATCTTGTTGTAAAAGTATGCAGTCTGACTGGGAATTGATTTTTTTATAGATTTTCAAATCATCTGCGTACATGAGATATTCAGAGTGTTGAATGTGGTGTTTAATATCATCAAATGTCAGTATGAATAGCAGACTTGATAGCTTGGAACCTTGTGCAACCCCCGAAGGTGGAGTGAAGGGTTCAGATAAGGTATTTTCATAGAAAACTCTATTTTTTCGACCAGTGAGGTAGCTACTAATTAGGTTTGTTAGAGAGGTGGAGAATCCTATGTTTATTAGCTTTTTAGTAATAGCATCGAAGTGTAGGCTATCGAAACATTTTGCTATGTCGGAGTAGATCACGTCAACCTGGCTTTTTTCGCTAATGACTCTTGCTGAAAAATCACTGAATTCGATCAGATTAGATAGGGTTGATTTCTTCTGAACAAAACCATGCTGATGTGATGACACCTGACTAAAAATGTAGCTTGATATTTTGTTATATAGGGCGCACTCGTAAATCTTAGCTAGAGTGTTTAGTGTGGATATTGGCCTATGGTTGGTTACGTCAACGCTATTGCCCTTTTTCGGGACGGGCTTTATAATGGATTCTTTCCATTTGTCTGGAAAAGTGGAGGACTCTAGCGATTTATTAATTAATATTGTTATGGGATATTCTAGAGATTTTAAACATTTTTTAAAGAAAATGGGCGGCAACCCGTCTGTACCGGGTGACTTTTTAACCGGAATTTGGTTGATGGCTTGAATAATCTCGTTTACTGTAAAGTATTTGATATGCATGTAGTCACATAAGTGTGTTGATTGGTCAGTATCGGGTGGTATAGTGTGCTTTGTGTGATTATGGGCGCTCAAAAAATGTTTAGCAAAAGCATTAGCGATTATTTTAGGTTCGTAAAGTTCTTCGTTATTGTATTTTACCATCTTTTTGTTAGTCAGAGCTTTTTTATGTTTGATGAATTTCCAAAATAATGAACTATCATTTTTAATATTTTGTGACATGTTTTGAATGTATTTATGATAGTCTTGTTTTATTTCTGTTTTACATAATTTTCGTAATTGTTTATATTCATTGTTTTGTTTTTGGCATTTATTTTTATTTTTTCTGAGCCTTTCTTTTCGTTTATATTTCTTTTTTGTTTCATTTGACCACCATATTGGAAAGTCATTTTTAATCTTCTTTTTATAAAATGGGACGTGTTTCTTTAAGACTTCATTAATCTCTATATATAAATGTCAAAGACACTCACTGACCACTGACCACTGACCACTGACCACTGACTGATCATCGCTCTACAGCCCAAACCGTAAGTCCTAGGAAGCTGAAATTTGGTAGGTAGCTTTGTCTTATAGTCTAGATGTGCAATAAGACGGGATTTTTCGAAATTCCCACTACAACACCTGCCATTGGCGAAAAAGGATTTTTTGCTTTCACGGCCATGCCTCGGCCCGCAAAGCGGGCGACAGCCTGCTTGTTTCGTTATAAAATATTCCAGTGATTTCATTACAGTCATTTGATCTGTTATTCAATAAATCAAACCATTGAATTTTATTTAGGTCATTTATAATGGCAGGGTAATCAGCCTTATTAAAATTAAATCTATTGTTGCAATTATCACCAGTAGTAATGTTGGTAAAGTTATTTATATTTTTCAGTTGTATATTTATGATTAGTGGTGGGTGGTGTTTATTGGGCTTGACTAAACCTTGATCTGATTTTTCAACAGTTATCTCGGCTCTTTTTCTTCTATTGATATTGTATTGAGAAAAATTAGTCAAACATAAATCAAGAGTGCGAGAATTAGCATTAGTGATGTGATTGACTGATTCAAGGTTTAAGGTATTCATCAGTTCATTAATTAGTTTTACTTGAGTGTTTTCAGATGAGTTGGGATCATTAAATCCAGGAATATTAAAGTCTCCTATAAATATAATTCTGGTAGAGAGTAAGGTGATGTTCGAATTTACTTCTTCAATAAATGCCTTAATTGTATCATTACTAACTGGGGGTGGAAGGTAGCATACACAGAAAATTAACTCTTGGCCATACAATATGGTTTTTATCCATATAGTTTCCCTAACTCTGGTGCACACATTCAAATGACTTAAGGGCGAGGAGCCTAATTGTTTTTTAATTGAGAGACATACGCCTCCACCGCGTTTTTTACATACATTTGGGTCCCTATCTAGCCGATAAACATCATATCGCTCATCAAACAATTCATTGTTACCAACATCTTCTGATAACCAGGTTTCGGTAATTATGATAATGTCATAGTCCTCGCTTAAGGCATTAATGTAAAAAGTTTCTGTTTTGCGTTTCAAGCTGTTAGCGTTCTGGTAGTATATTCGTACCTTTTTACTGGGTGAGTTTATTGTTAGAGGTTGGTTTGGAGTTGGTTTTAAGTTTTTATCTATCTGATAAGAGGCGTCAGTTGATGTTGAAAAGTTGAAGGATATGTTGTGTTGGGTATAGAGTTATCATCCTGTACTAGTTCATTCTGACTAATGTACGTGTTATAATGATAATTTAGAGGGAGGTGATGATCTAGTGAGAGATGGGGGTTGTGATGAGGTGCAGGTGGTAGATGTAGTGTTGGATGTGGGTTGTGATGGTATATTGAGGGATGAAGGTTGTGATAAGGTGTGTGAGCTAGTGAGAGATGAGGGTTGTGATGGGATTTAGGTGGGTGAGGTAGTGAGGGATGAGAGTTATGATGGGGTAGTGAGGGAATAGGGTTGTGTTGAGGTAGAGGTGGGTGGGGTAGTGAGGGAAGAGGGTTGTTTTGAGGTACAGATGGGTGTGGTAGTGAGGGAAGAGGGTTGTGTTGAGGTACAGATGGGTGTGGTAGTGAGGGAAGAGGGTTGTGTCGAGGTAAAGGTGGGTGTGGTAGTGAGGGAAGAGGGTTGTGTCGAGGTACAGATGGGTGTGGTAGTGAGGGAAGAGGGTTGTGTTGAGGTACAGGTGGGTGGGGTAGTGAGGGAAGAGGGTTGTGTTGAGGTACAGGTGGGTGGGGTAGTGAGGGAAGAGGGTTGTGTTGAGGTACAGATGGGTGTGGTAGTGAGGGAAGAGGGTTGTGTTGAGGTACAGGTGGGTGGGGTAGTGAGGGAAGAGAGTTGTGTTGAGGTACAGATGGGTGTGGTAGTGAGGGAAGAGGGTTGTGTTGAGGTACAGATGGGTGGGGTAGTGAGGGAAGAGGGTTGTGTCGAGGTACAGATGGGTGTGGTAGTGAGGGAAGAGGGTTGTGTCGAGGTAAAGGTGGGTGTGGTAGTGAGGGAAGATAGTTGTGGTGGGATTGTACGGGATGGATATTGTGATGGGGTGTAGGTGGATGAGGTTGTGAGAGATGAGGTTTGTGACGGGGAGCAGATAGTGAGGGATGAGGTTTGTGACGGGGAGCAGATAGTAAGGGATGAGGGTTGTGGCGTGGTGTAAGTATTTTCCTTAGGTTGTGATTGTTGTACATATTTGGTTTCCTGTTATTCCTATGCAAATGAGGCGGGTTATGTATGTTTATGTCTTTGGTTCTATTTAAAGCAAAAAGTTTTAGTTTTCTACATAGTTTGAGTTTACCTTGTCTATTAAGATGTAATCTATCATTAGCATAATCTTGATACTTGAATATCTTACTTATATCTATACATTTAACATTACTTAGATTATTAACTAGGGTTCTAATACTATTATTAAATATCCTTATATACTTATTGATAATGGATTTTTCTCCTCTAGGTGGTGTTAAAACAAGGAATACTTTTTTATTCTGAAACAGTGAGCTTATCTGACAAATGGCGTTTGAGACATCGGTCCATTCAGAGTGACAAATATCATTTGTGCCAGCAATCACGAATATGGTCTGGTACACCATGTCCTGCTGACTCATCATGCTGGCAATATCTTTGTAGCATCCCCCTGGTTTGAAGTGGGCGTGTGTCTCGTAGGTACATGGCATCTCCTTCTCTAGGTATGTCCTCAGGTTCCTCACGTGACTGTCTCCGAAGATGGCGATGTGAGTGCGAGACTTGGGCTTGGATGTTGTTGTCCCTGCTTCATCCTTGGGCAGTGTGATGGGTTGAGATTGATTTGATGATGATGTTGATGGCAACACGTGAACAGGATGCTTGGATTTTGGGGCAGAGTGCTGTTTAGACAGGAGGATTTTTATTGTTTCGTGTTTGTTACTGTTAGAGGTTTCAGTCTCTTCCAGTATCAGTCTGTCTATTTCGATTTGTTTATTCGTTATTAATTTTTCAATTTTCGATTCTTCTAAAATTCTGATGGATTGTATCATTTCTTGGATTATTTTGTCATCTTCTTTGGATTTAGATTTAAGTCTGTTCAATTCTGCTTCATCTTGTTCTGTTTTGACTTTTATATTCTTTAGTTCTATTTGATCTTTTTCTAATTTTTCGCTCATCTTGTCAAGTTCTATTTGTTTGTTGATAATTTCCTGCGTCAATGAGTGAATTTGAAATCTTAGTTCTTTGATTGGATCCTGTAACTGAGGGGTTTCACTAAAAGTTGAAGAGTAGGCAGTGGAATCCAAAGCGGGGGTTCCAACAGACAGGATTGATTGGTTTAAAGGTAAGAGATTACTCACATTATATGATGTATTTACCACTGTGATGACACTTTCGTCCAGGTCATTGTTTCGCTCTTGTGCAGGTTCAGTGATGAGTTTATTTGTTTCTGTTTCAACGTTTTCCGATGAGGATGATGTGCTGGAAGACGCACTTTCACTTGATTTTCTTCTTTCAGCACCAAGAGCACCAACACTATTTGAATGATTGTGTTTATCATTTGTTTTAACTAATTTGCTACTGTCATTGTTTAATTTTACAAATGCGGGACAGTTTTCAAACGCACACTCCCATAGCGTGTGCTGGCCGCGGGTGTTTAGAGCTGAGCTGAAGCGAAAGATATGATTATTGTATTTCACTATCTTTTTTGTCTTTGTCTCAATAATTTTAAAGTCAGCCATATTACTCCTTTTTTATTGATTAATGTTGTTCATTAGGCTAGTTTATAGTAAATGATTGATTATGTTTAATTCACTTGTAGGTATTGGCAATATGAGAATATTGCTCTGTCAATGTTAATATGAAAATTATAAAGATAAGCGCTGAGATCTAGTAGTGGTAGTAATAGTAAAAATCAGCATCAGAGTATTGATATGAGTTAAATGTTTATTGTATTTATCTATTATACTATATTATTACGTATAGCATTACATTGAAGGTGCTAGCGATAGACTGTCAGGTACCAATGTTGGGTCGGGATCTAAGGTACTCTATATTAGATTGTTATATACTTTAGATATCATATATTATGTATTGTGATATTCAAAACTGAATTATCTACCTCAGCTCGAGTGAGGTTGAAATTTATTTATCAATGGTTGTTATCAGTATGAATGCTAGTATCACTATGTCATGTTATAATTATCATTGATATCACTAACACTATTAATTCGGAACAAAGAGATTTGATGAGATCGCTGAATTTGCGTACTTTGAGTCACTTGTTTTAAAAACTGTTTTCACATTTGAAAACTACGTCAAAAAAGGGTTAGATTTGTCACTTGAACAACTTTTTTACGTCACTTTAAACTACTTAAAAATTATGAATATTACGGAGCAAAATTAGTGTGACTGATCACGACGGTTGTTTTCTTTCTGTAATTTAATAGCTTCCTCTCTCTTGTAAAGTTCAAAAAAGAAAAAACAAAAAAGAAAAGAAAAAAAAAAAAAAACAAAAACAAAAAAAAAAAAAAAAAAAAAAAAGAACTACTATCTTCAAATGTTATTTGAGAAAATAGATTTCTAGAAAAATCATATAAGAAATTAATACAAAACCAAGATCTATACTAATTTAAAGTTAAAAAAAAAGGAAAACATTGAAATTAATTTAATTTGAATAATTCTGTAGGCTCATGTTCTGTAGGTTCATAATGTATTCATAAGTAAACTGAATTTTTTGTTTTTGTTGTGTATTTTGTATAATACAATATAAATAACCCTTACATTTTGTAGTTTACTACAAATAAACGCCCTTGCCCAAATTGGGTGACATTGGGGCATATTATTATTATTATTATTATTATATAATATGTCCTAAAAATAAAGTGTAAGTAAATACAAATAAATAAACGCGAAAAAAAAGTGTTTCCATGGTGTTATATCAGGACGTTAAAACCAAATTAAAATCATTGGATATGGCAGGAGCCTAGACATTGAATCTGGGCGTCCATATAGTGCTTCCACCACCCTGAGATAGATGTTCATGCCTATCTCACGGACATTATATTATTATTAACCTACTTATGGTATACTGGTCAGGACGAACAGTCTAAAGAAAGGAGATAGTGTTGTAAAACACATAAAAGAGAGGTTAGTTTGAAGGCACCTAATAGGAAAATGGGTGTTAAAGGCCAGGTTTAGATACCCATGCTAGGTCCAAGCTCATGTAGATGTAAGGTCACGTGATCAATTTCCACCAATCACAGAGCTCCAAAGTTATCACGTGACCTAATATCTACATGAGCCAGGACCTGGCAGACGCATCTCGACCCGGCCATAAGAGATTCAGATAGGTGTTTCTAAAAGAACATGTCACTGAGAAAAACACATAGTGTTGTATAACACACAGAAGAGAAGTAAAAATATAAAGAGAACTCACCGCGAGCCAGAAGGCCTGGGCCAGAATGGTGAGCTTGTCCTCCGCACTGCCCGCCTCCCCCAGCAGCTTGAGTGACTGCGCGGAGCGGGACCTGCCCAGGCTGGGTGAGTGTCGGGCGCCCGCCCCTGAGGCGGGGGAGATGGAGCCCGCCCCCCCTGGGCGAGAGTCGTCCGCCCCTGCCCCCACGCGAGACCGGAGATCCGCCCCTGAGAAGCAAAAATGGTGAACTTGATACTGAAATCCAAGGAGAATGAAATAGAAGACATACGATGTCCTGACTATCTATCTAGAATCAGGACGTTAAGCGACTACCACTAACGTAATAACCTATGAGGGCAGTCACCGTGGTCGAGTGATGTAGCGCACTGGACTTGCACGCACGGTGCCCTGGGTTCAAATCCCCGCAGGACAGGATTTTTTCTTCTCTATATCTAAATTTCAAAAATGAGAGTTTACTTGTTTGAGTAACAACCAGTAGCGTCATTATCAGAAAATAGTAAACTTATTGAATAAATTTGACTCTTTCCAATATTTTTATTTTTCAATATTTTTTAGTTACCTATTTTTTACATGCATATTTTATTCCTAAAATGTAAAATAATAAAATAAAATTTTATGGCTGTATGGAATGGCCTTACCAACCAATTCCACAAAAAAAAATATATATATTGAATGAAAGTACCTTTGCTGTCGAGATTGGCGGCACAGTTGGCTGTCTTCCTGGTGCAGTAGGATATGGAGTAGCTGGTACTGCGGGCATGTACTCCTGTCATGTGAGAGCACTGCCCCATCAAGCCTCCCTGTAGCATGAGGCCTGGCGATCTGGAAGTTACACATTGGTCATTATTTTTTCTTCCGCTTTCTTTCTTAAATTTATGGAGTCCATATATTTACAAAAAAAATTAAACAATGTTTCAATAAATTTAAATCCTTTTCGAATTTGATAAAAAAAAAATTGAAAAGATTTTGACAATTTTCATAATATTTATTTTATCTCTCTTTTTGTTTGTCAAATTAGGTACGTGAAAAATCAATTTTTTACAAGGCAAAAATATTTGGAAAATTTACTCGTTAAAAAGATAAATGTAGAGTTTATACAACAAAAATAATACATAAAAACACACTAATTAATTTAATTGTTTCATCAGGGCCTGGCGTTTTTATTTCTTAAAAAGTAGCCATTTCCCCGTACTTCAGCACGAGATGAAACATGAAACTAGCAAGGCATTATTTTATTATTTTTTTATCTTTATTATTATTTTATTTTTTTTGTAAATACTTCTAAGTTTTTTTAATTTATTGTTATTAATTCTCTGTTGATGATTGTTTTATAAAAATAAATAAAGTGTAAATAAACTCCCCACCTTCAGCACAAGATTTTTTATCTTTTCAAGGTGGGTATACCCTCATTGTTTGTAGAAGATGTTTGTGTAAAAAATAAATAAATGGAAACTTTAAAAAAAATAATAATAATAAACAAAGCATGGCCGCAGCGGGTCTCACCTCTTGCCAGTGGCGGCGCCTCCCTCCTTGTTGTTCAGGTTAGGAGTGGACTTGAACAGCTCCTTCATGTGGTCCAGGGGGCGGAAGTCTGACTCCAGTGCGTCCACAGCCGCCTCCAGAGTCAACAGGAGCTCTGTCACGTAGCCCTGGGAATAGAATAGATCAGTGGTAAGGCACTCGCTTGCCATGCGGAAGGTCCCGGGTTCGATTCCCAGAACCGAAAAAAAAATTCACGCGATCTACTACCAATGCTTGGTATTCATATACATTTAAATTTGATTACAGTTTATTGTAAGGGATACCTTTCGAAGCGCTCGTGTTGGTCACTCAGGAGGGAGGCATACTACGGGATGGGCAAGCTATAACACAGAACATAAGTGTCTACAGTAGCTCCTGTTTCATGACTACGAAATAAAAAAAGTCTGTGAAATACTCATCTTTAAAAAAAAAGCTATTTTTGCCTTAGGCATTCTCTGCCACTTAACCAAGACTCACCTGCATATCTTCCCCAGTTTCCGCCACGGTTTCCACCAGGCGGGACAGAATATCCGTCAGCATGCGGGAGTTGATGGGCACGCGCAGGGCTCGGAATATCTGCAGGGATCTGCCCGCGTAGTGACGGGACCCACAGGACAGACCTGACGGTGGAATAAATAATCATAATAATAATATTTCTTTATTTTAAGGACTTTATTTTAAAAATAACACAACATAATAAATAAAATACATAGCATGTACATTAAAATTATAGGTAAAATATTTCATCAAGCGCTCTAGTGCTTGGTATAGTGTCCCTCACACACTCGGCATTCCCTCGCTGAATAGCCATCGACAAAGGTTGGATTAAAAATTGTCTCAATCTGTCAATTTCTTTATTTATACTGTCCGACTAGTACAAATGACTCATTAATCCTAATCGAGCAGTATAAATAAGGCGATATTATTATCAGTCTGGTAGGGTACAGTGCTGTGTAGAGGACTATTAACAGGGGATGGACTAGTTACGAAACCCTGAGCCACAATCGCCTTCGAGTTGTACATAATTATGTAATCCGCTAGTTCACAATTGATTAATTTTAAACGGGAACATTTCTTTCTCCCTTCGTTGTCAATTTCAAACACTCCTGCTCGGTCTTCATAACCCATATTTACTCCGTCTTCACCTCTTCAGTATAAATCAATAAAAACTTTGGAATATACATCGTCGGCTAGAAGGTAAAACTGACCAAGTGACAGTTGGTCATTTCTCGATTTTTTCGTTACTCTGGTCGGAAATTAACCTAACTATTGGTAAAAGTTCGGTAGTATTCAAACATATGCGCGGGAAAAATCGAAAAAAACAATTTTTACCTTAAAGACAGGTGGAGATTTCAATGATCAAATAGAGATAGTCCAAATGCAAATGTCAGTTTTACCTTCCAGCTGACGATTTATTTTTATTTTTATTTTATTTATTTAATACATGACAAGTAAATGGTTCAAATATATATATATAACAATGACAGTTTACATAATTCATAATATTTTTAATTGAACTTATGCTAGTTTCTTTTGGCTGTCGTCATCTCACACTAAGGGCCACACCTATGAAGTATGGTCCTTGTGTCGTGGGATGCAGCCTTGTTCTAGTTTTTGTGTTAATTATAATTTGTGTTAATTATAATTACTATCCTTTTCTTTTATTTTCTTTTTTTTTCCAATAACTTTATTATATTTTATTTTAATATTCATACATATCCTTCATTTAATATTTAATAGTTACTGCAATCCAATTTACTTTTCAGTATGTGGTGGATTGCAGCAAATCCACCACATACTGGATTTGTGTATTATTTATATACTTATTTAGTATATTATTTATATACTAAATATACTTATTTAGTATTATTTATAAAATAACTAGCCGTTTGCCCGTGCTTTGCAACGGGACTAGATTTCAAATTTACTAAGGCATGGCCGTACTGCTGGACAGCAATACCTTTTTGAACTTTTTATAATTTTTCTGGACAAAGCGATAATAGTTTTGGGGGGGTCAATTCTGAGATATTTTTGGCTATCTCTTACCGTTTTGGCTAAACAACTCCGGACAAACAAACAAACAAACATAGGTAGGTAGGTAGTCCTTTTTTACTTTCCTTATCTATAATAAGGAAAGTATTGTATTCGTCGAAAATTTGACCTACCCAGTTTTTCACATTTCTGGACGAATCATAGCCTCAGGATACCAAAAAAGTTGTTTTCAGCCATTGGTCCGTGCGTCTGTGTGTGTGTGTGTGTGTGTGTCTGTGAACAGGATATCTCGAGAACGGTAAGAGCTAGAGACTTGAAATTTGGTATGGAAACTAATTTTATACACCAGACGAACCACGAAACTTTTGGTTGAAATCAACCGCATCCTTCGGCCGCAGGGCCGCAAAAATCGGCCGCAAGGGCCGCTTCTTTGAATTGGTTAAAGATACAAAAAAAAGCTTTAGAACAACATTTTCTTAGATTAAAAAAATAATAGGGGTCTACTCTGAACATTTTTTTGATATCTTGAACTTTTTGGACCTCGGCTCCAATTTACCGGTATTTTGGGGGGGCCGCGCTTTGACTAACTTTTTTATTATTCATCCTAGATGGGGGTTGTGACATATCAAATTCAATGATTTTGGGATTCTGATTACGAATTCGGCATTGGTTTTTAGTTATCTGTTACCGTTGAGTCACCAGTGGCGGAATTCGACTCCTTTTTAGGGCATAAGGAAAGTCGTGTGATGTTTACACCAGATTTTTCTGTTTTATATATAGATATACTAATTAAGAACCACCCTGATTATTCTCACCCAGCTGCAGAGCGGTCTGCGCCCACCGCTCACTGATGAGGGCATGCGGCAGAGACTCGCGGAATAGCCGCAGCACATGCCGCAGGAACACATCCAGCTGCTCAGCACTGCGGACTGTCCACACCTTGGCCGTGATGTCCTCGTAGGCCCACAGCACCTGGTTGTGCCTGGAAGAAAGTTTATTATAATTCTTAGAATTAATCTTAGAAGCCAAATAAAAATGGCTTAGGATGGGTCCAGATGGGTCCTCTGTAAAAAAAAATAACATGAAAAATAAAACAAATGATTTATTATTATTATTAAATACATTATTAGATAATTAGATATAAAGACATATAAATATAGTATGTACAATATGTACAATACAAGTAATTATAATGAAAAAAGTAAATAATATAAACACTGTAAAAGGGAAAAAATAGATAAATATATACATAATTATGTCCTAACTAAAGGGCGTGGTTATTGCCTATGGCAATCTCTTCCACCCAACCCTTGAGTTAGAGGGGAGCGGAGTTTTGGTTTACAACCGTTTGATCATTTTTGAAAATCATTTATTTTTTATACAAAGTAGTCACTTTGGCCGGGCGTGAGGACAATGGCGGTATTACGAGATTGATGTTGGAATATGATGGTTGGTTGGAGATATGATGCATTAACGGTGCACTGGTAGTCAAGTGGTTAACGCACTAGACTAGTAATCCATGTAGCATAGGGATCCGTTGGTTCGAATCCCACCCAGTGCATACTTTTTTCCTCATTAATTTGTGTTTATGACCACATAGTAATAAGACTGAGGGTTAGGTAGTAGAAAATGCTTTGAGCATTAACCTTGCCTGTGGGTTAACTTCCTTTAGAGAGTGTTATTATTATAAATTGTTAAATGAATCATCAGTTCTCGTAATGTCGATTCTACTCACTAAAAATTGTGACATATTACAAATAACTAATTGTTTTTATCTTTTATCTGTAGCAAATAATTTCAACTTTACTGTAACTAGATAAGTTCGTCTTGCTTTATTTGGGGGAGCAGCTCCCATTTTTAACTTGTCCGCTTAATATGTGCTATTTCTGAACATTCCAAAGATTATACATCATACTAAATCCGTTATGACAATCTCTCAACAGTATATAATGTTATTTTAGTTTTGGGGGATTCTATCCCTAGAGTATGTAGGAATTTACATTTTCAAGATTTACATTATATAATTTACATACTCAAGATTTACATTCTATAATTTAAATACTCAAGATTTCCATTATATAATTTACATACTCAAGATTTACATTCTATACTTTAAATACTCAATATTTACATTCTATAATTTACATATTCAAGAGCATGCAGATGTAGTAGAATCCCGCTGATTCAAAATCCCGGTAAGTTGGTTGACACGACAATATGCATTTTTTTTTCTCAGATAGGAGGTACGTTCAAAAAAGTGCACAAGATTTTTATGAGAGGGGGAAGAAAGCTTACTTGGAGGATAAGAAGTCAATCAGTGAGACCATCACGTGCTGGGCGTCTCTGTTCCTGGGCTCCGGGCTCCGGGGTGTCTGGGCGGCGGGCTCCTCATCCTCGGGCACCACAATCAGGGGCGGCCCAGCCGTGGGGGTGGAGGGCGGGGGATCCGCCGCGCCCGCCTGGTACAGCTCCAACTCGGAGTCCGGGTCTGAAAGATCAGCATCAAGTTGATAAATAATAATCTCTATACATAAAAGAGAAATAAGAACGGACAGACTTTATAAATATATACCTTAGATCAGCGGTTCCCAACCTTTTTAGCTTCGGGGCCCAATTATATTTTTAAAACAATTTTGCGGCCCACCCCGTACTTATTTTGCACTATTTTAATACTATTTCTTGATTTTCGGCAGTAGCGAGCTGCCCGCGGCCCACCGTTTGGGAACCGCTGCCTTAGATTATGAGACCGTGATTTTATGTGTGCATATAGTCAACTAAATTCACATTTCTACAGCTAGAAAATGCGTATAAATTCCATGATTTCTATGACTTTTCCATGAAAAATTACAATATTTATATTGTTTGTTTTGAAACGGCTCACCTGTGAAGTTAGTGGGCGTGACTTGTATTTATATTGTTTGTTTTGAAACGGCTCACCTGTGAAGTTAGTGGGCGTGACTTGTGTGGGGGGCGGGGCTCACCTGTGAAGTTAGTGGGCGTGACTTGTGTGGGGGACGGGGCTCACCTGTGAAGTTAGTGGGCGTGACTTGTGTCGGGGGCGGGGCTCACCTGTGAAGTTAGTGGGCGTGACTTGTGTGGGGGGCGGGGCTCACCTGTGAAGTTAGTGGGCGTGACTTGTGTGGGGGGCGGGGCTCACCTGTGAAGTTAGTGGGCGTGACTTGTGTGGGGGGCGGGGCTCACCTGTGAAGTTAGTGGGCGTGACTTGTGTGGGGGGCGGGGCTCACCTGTGAAGTTAGTGGGCGTGACTTGTGTGGGGGGCGGGGCTCACCTGTGAAGTTAGTGGGCGTGACTTGTGTGGGGGGCGGGGCTCACCTGTGAAGTTAGTGGGCGTGACTTGTGTGGGGGGCGGGGCTCACCTGTGAAGTTAGTGGGCGTGACTTGTGTTGGGGGCGTGGCTAGGCCGAGCAGCAGCTGGCGCGTGTTGGTGTTGAGCAGGATCTGGGCCACCGTGAGCTGGTGCCAGGGGGCGGGGCTACCCAGCACGAGCAGCAGGTTGAGGAGGAGGCGCTTGCAGTGGTCCAGGACGGGGGGGCGGGGGTGGTCCAGCCCGAGGAAGAGGATGTGGAGGGTGAGGGGCAGGTGGGCGGTCCAGTCCAGCTCTATGGGCGCCACCACCAGGTCCGTGAGGAGCATGATGGCCACGTTGCATCTGGGAACCAAGCATTGGATGTTGCTATGGTAACGGCACTAGACTTATGTAAACAACCTAGCACATGGATCACTGAATGCGCACACGATTAGCTCAGTGGTAAGATACTCGCTTGCCATGCGGAAGATTTCTGGTTGGAATTCCAGTGTCGACAAAGAAATTGTATTCAAAATTTGGTTACCGTTGTTAGTAAGGGATACTTCCTGTGCTTGTGTTGTGTTTACCCAGCTTCTAAATGGGAAGTATGTATTGATTTAGAGGGGAGTCAATCTCGCTCTATTGGAGGCATACTATTGGATGGGTGAGCTACAACGTACAACACAGACTAAAAGCGCCTACGCTAGGTGCTGTTTCATGTTTTCGAATTAAAAAGACTGTGAAAATTGTGGACCATGGCGCTTGAAGGCAATAGAGTTCTTTCTATCAATTAGGGGGGGGGGGGTTCCATACCTATGGAACCCACTGGAGGGCTGGTTGCCCTCGGGCAAGTACTCGGTGAGGGGGGCAAAGTACCCTCCGTACTCTGGCATGGGCAGAGGGTGCGGCTGTAGGATGTCCAGATTGTGTGCCTGGGTACCCGAGTCCGTGCCGTCACCGAGGTGTATCTCATCCGGGTGCAGCAACATCTGAAAACGGAATCCGATTAATCTGAATGAAAAACCCGATGGCTCCGAATTCAAGCCCGAGACGATGTACGGCAATGTACATCGTGTACGGCAATGCCTAGTTTATAGTAGGGTTAGGAAAAATAAATGTAAGGCCATGCTTCGAGCAGGAAATCTGGTCCAGTCAAAAACAACTCTAGTGTATCACTTTTAATTCCACATTGCATAACTACATGATTACCAGGCGCGAATACAATTTGAACTACCTATTTTTTGCATGATCTTTGAATAATTGTAACCCCGAAATATTTAGTAAAGCAAGTTTGAGTAGTTGTGATATCACGATTGAGTAATTGATAAAGCGATTGTGATAAAGACACTTATATATGACGAACCAAAATTTTAGCTTACGCTGACATATAATTAGGAGGTACATTCATTTGTAATTCTGATTTTCTTGGGTAATCTTTTTTTAAAAGTCTTATTACTCATCTAACTGCAGTCAGTCCTAATTTTAAGTAGGGAGCTAAATTTATGGTCAACCTCCCACTGGCTATCCAGATATTATTTCGAAGTATCTGGAATTTATCTTTTGATTTTTTTTTTCTTTTTTAGGTAGGTTACTGTTGATGAAATTATTTTGTAAAAAAAAAAAAGGTTCACATTTCCTCACCTCCATATCCGGTGGTGTGAACATTTCCTCCGACATGATGGCCGGACCACTGGCTGTCCGGATCTTATCCGAGCCCCGGGGCGGCACAAACTTAGAGTTCCGGATGGCGGCCGAGTCCGACTTGCAAGTTCTGGAAGGGAAAATATGCTGTCGCCTGAGTCAAACGTAAACCAGAGGAAATTTTCTATTGTATACAGGGGGGTGTAACGAAGTCTGAATCAAAATAATAGGGTTCATATCTCTATATATAAATGTCAAAGACACTCACTGACCACTGACCACTGACCACTGACTGATCATCGCTCTACAGCCCAAACCGTAAGTCCTAGGAAGCTGAAATTTGGTAGGTAGCTTTGTCTTATAGTCTAGATGTGCAATAAGACGGGATTTTTCGAAATTCCCACTACAACACCTGCCATTGGCGAAAAAGGATTTTTTGCTTTCACGGCCATGCCTCGGCCCGCAAAGCGGGCGACAGCCTGCTTGTATGTTATATGAAGTACATACGTGTACTAATTATAATAATATTGTCTTATTTATACTGTCCGATTAGGACTATTAAAGTCCCATTATTCTAGCAGTAAGCCCAAGACATATTATTATGTGGTAAAAATCCCAAATGAGAGGATAACATGTCATGTCCCGGCCGGGTTTCGAACCCACGACCTCTAAAATCTTTGGATTCACAGAGTGCCGCCTTTACCACTGAGCTACCGGGTCGACTACTGAGTTCGATGACTCACCCTATGTTCCGAGCCGACTCGCTTTCGGCCGAGTGCCGCTTGGTGTGTATGGTGCCGGGGGCGGACGCGGGGGCGCCCAGGGGCGGCGGGTCGCTCGCCAGGTCGCTGTGGTTGGAGGGCTTGCGCATGGAGGTGAGCCGGTAGAAGGGCGGGGTCTCGGTGCGCTCTATCAGCCAGGAGAGGGTCTCCACTGTCTGCAGCTCCACCACCATCTCGTCCAGGAGGCGGTCTGGCCTGGCCCGAGCTATGTAGAGGACCACGCGCTTTGCCTGCGAGTAAGTAAGTAAGAGGTGTTCTGGCATTACATTGTGACTCTTATTATTATAATAAAAATAATAAATACCGTTGAGTGTTGTATATTTACGGTACATGACCAATTTACAGGAGACAACAATATATAAGTTTTTTTTTCTTCTTCTTCTTCTTTTTACAAATACAAACGAAATACATGACACAAAAGTTAAATTTGAAAAAGTTAGATCCTGTCCATAATTTAGGTATCCGCATAGCAACTGGAGCTTTGCGCTCCAGTCCTGTTCAGAGCCTTTATGTAGAGTCAGGTGTTTTTCCTTTAGCTTTAACTCTTTGCGGCACGGTGGTCCCCAGAAAGACCACTTGGAAAATGTACCTTACTGCACGGTGGTCTATATGAGAACTGTCTTTAGTATCGTCTCAGCACGCTTCACTCAGCCAGGGACTACTCAAGCTTCTTCCTATTGGATAAAAGTTTTCGGCTGTAGTCGGACATTGTTGTAGCTTTCACAGGGCACAACAAGTCAGGAGGGCCCGTGCAGTAAGGGTCCCATTTTATGTGGTCCTCCTTGGGACCACCGTGCCGCAAAGAGTTAAGAAGACTTAAACTAACAATGAACTATGTTTCAAAGATAGCGTCTTGTCCCTTTAACCCAGTTCATAGTTTAATAATAACACCAAACATTGATGTTGCCCATTTTCCAACCAACAAACCTCAACCGCTATGCGTGAGATTCAGAAATATGAATAATTTTTCACCTGTTATCCTTAATAGTGAACTTGCCCCTTATATAAGACTTCTTCCTCCTTGGTCATCAAATATGCCTAAATTTGACGATTCGTCGTGTTTTGATAAGAAAGACAATATTTCCTCAATAGTCTTTCAACAAAATTTCGAAAACCTAGTGCAAACCAAATACAAAGATTTTAATTATTGTTATACTGATGGTTCCAAGTCTACTCACAACACTAGTTGTGCCTATAGTATAAATAATGTCTATGTTGCCTCATTCAAACTCAATATGATTAACTCTATATTGAAGTCTATATAGAGTTAATATTTATATATTTTTAACTAGGTATGAAGTCATAACATCATACCTAGTTAAAAAGTGTAAAATATGTTAGAAAATTGTCTGATAGATTTGATGGATATGCTGTGCGGAATGGCAACCAGTCAAAGACTGGCCGCTCCTGTTGTAATTTAATAAAAATTATAATTTGTTTCTCTCTCTCATGTGAATTAATCGCTATCCTATTATGTCTGGAGCACTTGATTTACCTTCCTTCCTCGAATTTTTTAATTATTTCCGACTCTAAGAGTTCCTTGAGTGCATTGTCGAACTATACTTTTGATAACCCCATTGTGTCCAAAATCTATAACATTTGGCGCAAGCTTACAACTGGTGGCAAAACCATCTCTTTCCTTTGGTGCCCATCCCACACAGGTATAATGGGCAACGAGGTAGTTGATAATGCCGCCAGAAACCCACAAACTCTTTTAAATCCTTTAAAACTCTGCTCATCTCAAGACGTTAAACCGTTCATATCAAAAATAGTTAAGGATTCCTGGCAAGAAGTTTGGAATAACGTTCCGAACTCCAACAAATTAAAAAGAATCAAACCCATAATTCAAAACTGGGAATCTTCTAATAGAGACAGTCGATATGAAGAAGTCGTCATATGTAGAATGAGAATTGAACACACACGCGCTACACATAGTTTTCTATTCAAAAAATCTGCTCCAACCTCTTGTCAATGTGGCCAAACCCTAACGGTACTCCACATACTATCTTGTGTCTTACACACCAACATCCGCGCCTCACTCCCTGCACCCCCGGCACTGACAGACAGTACCGAGAGCGTCGATTCTATGATCCAATACCTGAAAGCTCTTAAACTCTACAACATGATCTAAAATTAGGGAATCGGCGTGAACGACCTGTCTGTCGACAAGGTTAAAACGCTTAAAAAAAAAAAAAAAGAAAAAAAAAGTTAAATTTGAAATACAAAATAATTGAAATAATTGTTCATAGGAATATAAAAAGCGATTAGAATTTAAATAATGATAATAATAAATTATACAATATCACAGTTACATATTATTCATGAACATTTATTTTTACATTTGATACATTAGAAGGGACAATTCAGTACTATTCGTTATTATTATTATAATCTTTATTCGGACACAATATTTCCAGTATAAAATTAAAGAAAAACACTGCCAATTATGGACACAATACTTCCTCGTGATTGTTTCAGATTGTAAACACGTGCCAATTTTGAGATTTTATAGAAAATTACTTGTATCTCCAAAACGGCTCAATCAATTTTCATCAAATTTGTTTTGTATGGTAGAATATCGTTTTTTCTACAATCTAAATTCCACAAAAAATTCTGTATCGGCAAGTCGTGGTCCTTATTTTTTTACTTTTTTGTCCAAA
This sequence comes from Bactericera cockerelli, assembly GCA_024516035.1. Classification (NCBI taxonomy): domain Eukaryota; kingdom Metazoa; phylum Arthropoda; class Insecta; order Hemiptera; family Triozidae; genus Bactericera; species Bactericera cockerelli. The sequence continues at coordinate 40,678,587 of CM044959.1, forward strand.
ATTTCGGATTTTCTTAAATATCAGAGTCAAATGATAATTAATTTAAAAATAAATATAAATAACCTATGTCAAACAATAATTTGCATATTCTTACAAAATTTCATCGAAATGGGGTGTACCATTCACGAGATATAAGCGTTTAAGTAAAAAGTTAGTGGTCAGGCGCATAGGCTCTTTCACCCAGAACCGCTGGTATGAATTCGATGAATTTAAAATGGGACCATCTACAGAATGTCTCCTAGATGTGTGCCAAATTTCATCAAAATCGGTCGAGTAGTTTCCGTTACAAGGAATCGTTTTAACAGACCGACAGAGAGACCGACAGACCGACAGACGGACCACAAAACCAAATTTACTCAGTAGGTTATGAAACGTCCAGAAATATGAAAAAAATTGAAATCGGAGCAAAAAAATATTTTTTTTTACAAAAACGAACACAATACTTCCGATTTCTAATATTAGAAATTTCTCGGAAGTAAAATACAAGATAAAATAGTATGAAAGATATATAAATAAGGAAATGATACTAGTGTCCTAACTAAAGTGCGGGGTTATTGCCTGTGGCAATCTCTTCTTAAGGAAATGTAGACCGCCATGACAATGAGAAGAAAAAAGAAAGAGAAACACAATATTTTCTCAATTAAAGGATAGAGAAAGTAAAACGAAATATCATTTAAAAAATGTAAAATTTCACTGAGTGTAAGAATTGTCATGAAAAATTTAAATAATATACAGACTGATCGACCTCAGTAGCTTGATCGATAAAGCGGCGGTCATGTAACCTGGAGGTTGGTGGTTCAAGTCTCAAGTTCAGTAAAAAAAATAAGGGCATTCAGCCGGAATCAGAAATGACAACACATAAACAAACACATACCCACTTACTGAGGAGCGAGTAAAGTCCATACAATGTTTTAAGCAAATTTTCGTAACGAAATTTCGTCACCTCTGGTTTTCGAAGTGGAAATCCCCCCAAAAACACCACTTCGTGGTTAAAAAAAGAAGAACGCCTCACTCAAAAGAATGATTATAATTAGCTAAAAATAAATGATATCAAATTGAGAACACCTTACCACCTTTCTTTCTATATCTCTGCACTCCTCTCTGAATTTATTCCTCTTATGTTTATCTTTCTTTATCCTTTCTAGGGGTCATCCCAAACTTGATTTCTCTTTAAATTTACTTGTTGCACGGCAATAAAAAATGGCGGTCGGAGTATGATTTTTCTGAACTTATTTGATTTGAATCGAGAAAATTACACTGCGACCGCCATTTTTTATTGCCGTGCAACAAGTAAATTTAAAGAGAAATCAAGTTTGGGATGACCCCTAGAAAGGATAAAGAAAGATAAACATAAGAGGAATAAATTCAGAGAGGAGTGCAGAGATATAGAAAGAAAGGTGGTAAGGTGTTCTCAATTTGATATCATTTATTTTTAGCTAATTATAATCATTCTTTTGAGTGAGGCGTTCTTCTTTTTTTAACCACGAAGTGGTGTTTTTGGGGGGATATCAGTTCTTTTTGTATGAAAGTATAGGTTCATACACTACTGAAACATTATGAATAACAAAAGTAAATAAGCTGGGAAAATGTGAATGTACCAAGTTGTCTTTTTTTTAAGATATAGTTTTAGCAGGACGTATTTAATTTATCTAAGGTCAATATATATTTGGATCACAGATTTAGCCCCCTGAGTTCCTAAAGTGACTAAATAATAATAATATATAAATTTGCAATGCAAGACCTTTTGATTCTATACTCAACATGATTAGGTTTATCTTTCAATGCTAAACAGACCTCGGAGCCTCCTATGAGGGACACTAAAACACCTGGAGTTACAAATGCCAAAGAAATTAATTTGTAATCACCTTATCAAGGTGAGGTAATGAGTTCTCTCCCGTTGACCTTTTCTTACCCGAATTCTCTCCGGCTTGTTGCAGGGGTCACCAAGAGTATCTCTACCGGAAATAAGACCATGCTTTTTTACATTAGGTATTTAAGAAAATGAAAACTATAAAATTATCATTTTTATATAAGAAGCGGCCTTTTATAAGGAAATCTTTTAAATATCTAACTAATGAAAGGCAATGCCCTCAGTGTATAGTAGAGTTAGGTAAAATACATAGAAGGCCATGCCTCAGGAATATAGTAGGGTTAGACATAATACATAGAAGGCAATGCCTCGGGATTCTAATAGGGTTAGGTAAATATATAGAAGGCCATGCCTTGGGTTTATCATAGGGTTAGGAAAAATACATAGAAGGCCATGCCTCAGGTCTATATCAATGATTCCTAGGTGTTTCGATTACAATTTTTATGCTAGGCCTAAACTATGTAGGTATAAAATCAGGTAAAAAAATATAACGACGCGACGGGAGACAATTTTTTGTTGATAAAACCATGCGTGGGAGAGAACTCGGTGGTGACGTCCCTTATCAATACCTCACGAGGTATGAGTGTAGCCCGGACATAATGGACAGAGAAAAAAAACTTCCCTGAAGGGGATCGAACCCAAGTCATCGTGCGTGCAAGCCTAGTATGCTACCCACTTGGCCAAAGTCACTACTTTGTCACAACTTTTAGTGAGTAGCATCGACATTATGAGAGCTAATTCATCATATTTTATCTCCATCCAACCATGATTGTCCAAAATCAATCTCGTAATGCCGCCACAGGTCATTGGCCAATTCTGCAACTACTAAAATTTTCCTCGCGAGGCTAATGGGGTCGTCATGAAGATCAAATATAAAGATCGGAAAAACAAAACAACGTTAAGCCCAAATTGAAAATATAGAGCTAAAAAATTTCGTCCCCGCCAGGATCAGATCCTTGCTGACTGGGTGGCAGGTCGAGCATGCTACCAATAGACAAAGTTATCTTCTAAAGAAACGGACGGAAAATGAACTAACTAAATGAATACTTGGAAATTTAAACATTGAAATTTTGCAGTGAGAGAGCGAGGTCATCTCAAAAAATACATACTGGCCAAGATCTGACCACTAAGCTAAGGATTCGAAGGTACACCTACCCGCCAAAGAAAATGAAAAGGCCACCAGGTGCCACCCAGTGGACAGGATGAAGGAATAAAATCAATAAATTTGGTATCTGCTCATCAAGATCTTTCATTTGATACCACTTAAGATTAGTATTATCCTTCAATTCCCGATTTGGGCTCCCAAAACCTGAGGCCGCCCAAATGGGCCGCCCGCTTATAATTTAGAATTTTTTTTTGGTCCGGGCTCATCTCCATTATATCTTGATCACTTTAGACACCTCACTTAATCTTCAGTGCCAAGTTAAAGACACGAAGTCGGGTCTCAAAGGATCCGTATGAAAAAAAAAACGGAAAAAAAAAAAAAAAATTATGAATCTTTTCATGTCTTTCACGATTGTTGGGGGGTCTCGAAAATAGGGTTCCCGGTGGCCTAGGAAGTCAAACAAAGAGTCAAATCAACTTATTTTTCAGCGTAGAGCCCATTTCTGCAATAAAAATCGCGATTTTTGAAATTCATATTACACTTTTCGCTGGCTGAAAGTACATGAAATGCATGGGAACTATGTTTTGCGTAACCTTACACTCTGCCGGGCTGTCTCTTTGTTTGTATAGGCGTTCTTCACACCTCGGCCGAGGTGTTTGATACTTTGCTTGGTGATCAAGTCTCACTCTTCTTTGATAAAACGTACTTTAATTCAAGCCGGAATATTTTAATAAAATTCGAATAGCCTAATTTTGGCCAGCGCGCAGAAAATGAATTTTAACAAAATTTTGAACAAACAAAAAATTTAAACACAAAACCATCATAGTCAAACACGAATTTTTTAAAATTTGTTAAATTTTTCGTCAAATAACGAAATTGAAAATGAGAAACAGGATTCACAGTGTGGCGATTCACGACAGCAGACTAGGACTTTCATCTTATCATTGTGTAGTTTCGTTGATTTCGACGGTTGTCAAATTCAATAGTGCGGCATTGTGATGTACTAAGGGGCTGATAATTGACAATAACCCCCATACGAAAGAAAAAAAAACATCAAAAGATTTTATTTGAATTTATTCAGCAACTGCCCGGCTACTGTTTAACATCGCCACATGGCAGACCTTCATTGTGCAGACAGCGACAGCGGATTGATGAGCTAGAATGAAATCGATGGCTGTCTAAGGATCCCTGAGTACCCGGTGTAATGTACTGAAAACGGAGAAGAAAACTCAAGACATGGAACTAAAGTATTGTGTCCGGGCGTCCATTGGTTTGCCGGTGTCTGACGATCTGTCTTTCAACAGAGTCGGCTGGAAAGCTTAACCATCGATAATGAATTATGAATCGCTTTCGAGGACCGTCGCGCCGACAGAGATCAGAGAAGAAAAAGTTCTCACGATGCAGATGCATGATCGCTAACAAGAATAAGTGGTTCAGGACTAAATATGTTTGGAGACCATCACTGCTCCTAGCTGCATGCTAAGAGCAAGAACGACAGCAAAACGATCAGGGATCGCCTTTGGACAATGCTTTCCTCAAACGATCAGTGACCATATACACCCGTGACGATCCTCCCACTGGCTTGAGATATGGGATCTCCCCTCTTGCAAAGAAACAGAATCAAAGCAACCTATTTTCGCACTAAAATTTCATTTATATCTTCTGAATGACCTTCATTTTTTTAAATATCTTATATAGCTACTTCAAGTCACCATAAATCTATTTTCCAAATTATTTATTTAAATATGTAACCTAACATAGTTCTAAGGTATGAAGGTATTGAACTCTAAACTATTAGACTAGACGACTTAAAATTGTAACAAAAACCACTTTGGTGCCCAATTTTCAAATCCTTTGAAGCTAGTTAAAAATTCTTCTTTAACACAAATTTATCTTTAAATATTTTCAGGTCACATCCAAAATTCACAAAGTGTATCAAAATTCTACAAGTATCCTGCTGAAATTCTCAATGTATCACAAAATTCTACAAGTATCCTGCTGAAATTATCAATGTATCACAAAATTCTACAAGTATTCTGCTAAAATTCTCAATGTATCACAAAATTCTACAAGTATCCTGCTGAAATTCTCAATGTATCTCAAAATTCTACAAGTATTCTGCTAAAATTTTCAATGTATCACAAAATTCTACAAGTATCCTGCTGAAATTCTCCATGTATCTCAAAATTCTAAAAGTATCCTGCTGAAATTCTCAATGTATCACAAAATTCTACAAGTATCCTGCCGAAATTCTCAAAGTATCTCAAAATTCTACAAGTATCCTGCTAAATTCTCAATGTATCACAAAATTCTACATGTATCCTGCTGAAATTCTCAATGTATCACAAAATTCTACAAGTATCCTGCTGAAATTATCAATGTATCACAAAATTCTACAAGTATTCTGCTAAAATTCTCAATGTATCACAAAATTCTACAATTATCCTGCTGAAATTCTCAATGTATCACAAAATTCTACAAGTATCCTGCTAAATTCTCAATGTATCACAAAATTCTACAAGTATGCTGCTGAAATTCTCAATGTATCTCAAAATTCTACAAGTATTCTGCTAAAATTCTCAATGTATCACAAAATTCTACAAGTATCCTGCTGAAATTCTCCATGTATCTCAAAATTCTAAAAGTATCCTGCTGACATTCTCAATGTATCACAAAATTCTACAAGTATCCTGCTGAAATTCTCAAAGTATCTCAAAATTCTACAATTATCCTGCTAAATTCTCAATGTATCACAAAATTCTACATGTATCCTGCTGAAATTCTCAATGTATCACAAAATTCTACAAGTATCCTGCTGAAATTATCAATGTATCACAAAATTCTACAAGTATTCTGCTAAATTCTCAATGTATCACAAAATTCTACAAGTATCCTGCTGAAATTCTCAATGTATCTCAAAATTCTACAAGTATTCTGCTAAAATTTTCAATGTATCACAAAATTCTACAAGTATCCTGCTGAAATTCTCCATGTATCTCAAAATTCTAAAAGTATCCTGCTGAAATTCTCAATGTATCACAAAATTCTACAAGTATCCTGCTGAAATTCTCAATGTATCACAAAATTCTACATGTATCCTGCTGAAATTCTCAATGTATCACAAAATTCTACAAGTATCCTGCTGAAATTATCAATGTATCACAAAATTCTACAAGTATTCTGCTAAAATTCTCAATGTATCACAAAATTCTACAATTATCCTGCTGAAATTCTCAATGTATCACAAAATTCTACAAGTATCCTGCTAAATTCTCAATGTATCAAAAATTCTACAAGTGTCCTGCTGAAATTCTCAATGTATCACAAAATTCTACAAGTATCCTGCTAAATTTCAATGTATCACAAAATTCTACAATTATCCTGCTGAAATTCTCAATGTATCACAAAATTCTACAAGTATTATCAATGTATTGCACTCGCTCTACTCTCTAAATTTTAAAGGTAAGAATCTTGTTTCAATGGTTAAAATGGTAAAATGTGACTTTAATTTAAAACATTATAAATTATGGTGACTTGACAGTAATTTTTTTTGCAGCTCATTAAGAAAAGGTCATTCAGTAATTTACAAAAAATAAATAATACTTACATGTACACAATGATTTATAACAAGCGAATTCCAATCGTTAATAACAATCCTTATTTTGTAACTAAATACATATTATTTGCTTGAAGAAAATAAATACAAATATTTACTACACATATCTATACCTATTGACTTATTTATTATATCCCTTGCGGCTAATAATTTTGCATGTTGTTGTTGCCACCAGCTTGGCTACAGCTGGGGGGCGTGATGGTCTCCAGACAACCTTAATTGGAAAGTTGGCTTGTCCTGAAAAACATAGTACGAACAACTATCGTGCCTGCATGCAAGAGTATACAATTATACATAGCATGCAGGCAACAATAATTTTGTATGAGTATAGATAGATGGATTTTTTCAGTTTTGCTTCCGTTTTTTTTCTTCGTCTTACATAAACGTCAGCAGAAGCACAATTTATAGGGCAGCTCGTAACCTGGAGGTCGGTGGTTCGAGTTGCCAACATTGGCGGTAATACATTAGTGATTATCACAGTAATCAAGTCCGGACTAGAAATCCTTTTGGTAAAGCCTTTTACGTTGCAAAGTCTATTGGAGATGCTGATGACCCATATTCAAATGTTTATTGGCGTATCAAGGGCCGTATTATAAAAAGAAGATAGTATTTAATAAGCCAGACTGTCACTCAAGTCGGGTTATAGAGCAACTTGAGTAACAGTCTGACTTAACTTAAATTAAATCCTGTTTTTTTTTCTTAGTATAACTTCTCACTTTTATGATTTGACTTTTTTTATTTTTATTTTATTTTTAAAGCATACAATTAAATGTAAAAAATTTCCTCCATGCTAGAGGAATAGGGCATTGTGCCCATTACACAGGCGGCATTGCTCTTCTGAATTGCTATCGATATTCGTTGTCGTTTTATAATGCGGGGCTAGTTATTCTAGCAAATTGGTTGAAACTCCAACTTGAGGGAGGGTGTGGCTTATCTCAAATTTAATCATGTATTATAAAGGGCACTAAACTTTCTTGTTCTTTTGAACATAATATGTGTAATAAGTTTTATTACACGTTAGATCAGTATCAGTCTAAGCAGAAAAGTGAGAAGTTGTATTACACTGAGTGACAAATTTAGCGGAACGCATAGGTTTTTTCTCATGTAACGTGTGTATTTCTTGTTGGACAAAAACATATTTCATATTTTTTCTAATTGAGGAAATCACACGAAAATTGGTACAGACATGGAAAAAACATGAAGGCCAATGTTGTACAATACAGGGTGTACAACAAAACTGTTTTTTAAATATTTTTTCAAAATTCATTATTATAGTCTTGCTGTATGTCTCGATCTTCATTCCTGTTTGTCTCAAAAACGTTGAGCCTTGATGGACACGTCATTATTCCTCTGAATCCAAAATAATGAATTTTGAAAGAATCATTCAAAAACAGTTTTTTTCTACACCCTGTATGGGAGAGATCGACAGTGGCAAGTACTTCATTCAATTTTGAAAATTGGCTTTCATGTCTTTGCTATCTCTCTACCATTTTTTTGTGTGATTTCCGCAATTGGAAAAAATATGAAAAATATTTTTGTCCAACAAGAAATACACACGTTATACGAGAAAAAGCCTATGCTTTCCGCTAAATTTGTCACTCAGAGTAGATGTACATGAATATTAGAACATACCTGGACAGCTGTTTCAAGCTTATTTGCTTTCATCAGCAGGTAATATTTCTCATTAACCATATGCCATAAACTAAACTCTCTATTTTAATCAGTATAAACAGAAAATTGAGAAGTAGCACTAGATGCACATGACTATGAGAACATAAGATGACTTACATAGACCAGCAGCTGGTTGGGGGCCATGCCGGACATGATGATAAGGTAGCGGATGATCACCTTCATGTTGTTCGGCCAGCAGGAGCACAGGGTGGCCCACACATCCTCTATCTCCTTCGGTAACTCATCCGCGAACTGGAGAAGAAAAAATATATCATCAGTGCTCTTAAGTGCATACATTAAAAAGTACAAGCATTGGTAGACTTGTAATAAAAACAAACTAGCGCATGGATCCGAGGCTGGCATTTCCGGTCCTACACAGGCTGGGTGTGGGTAGCTGGTACGATTATGTGGGTAGCTAGTACGATTCCCAGCGAATGGAGGGTAAAACCCCCGTCCTGATTATCTATCTCAATCAGGACGTTAAAACCAAATAGAATCAACTTATCACAATAGATCTAATTAGGTTGCAGTGTTAATTGTTAGGGTTTCACTGAAAACTCTGCAAATAATAATGGATCCGTGATCCGAAATCCATCCATCGCTTGGATTTTTCATCTATTTGAGTATGTGACCTGTGACCACGTAGTAATAATGTTATTGGGGGATGGGCAAGACTATCTACTTGTCTTTTTAATACAAGTAACTACTTATTTGTTTCACGAAGTATGAGTGGACCACGGGCATCAAAAAATACAGATGAATGTAAGATGAAGTACATAAGGCAAAAGCAGAATTAACTATCGAGAAAATTCAATGCAATAATCAATCATTTTTCCGTTGATAGATAGATAAATAATAATTATATTTATTTTAAAATAAGAAATATTACATTTTTCCTATGTTTCTAAGAATTTCCCTAAAAGTACTCCAAGTTTCCCTAAAAGTACTCTAAGTATTTAGAGGGAAAATTAGAATTATAAATGTATATTTGAGAAACAATTAAATTCATTATTATTAATACAAGGATATGCTAAGGATACTCAAAGTTACCTTGGCCGTGATGTAGAAGAGATTGTTGAGAACCATTTCTGTGGCCTCCACCGAGCCCCACCCCTCTCTCCTGCACCCAGGTCTTGTGACGTCATTGCTGCAATACTGGAAACACAATAATGAGGGTGAAATAATTAGACAAAAGTTTGAGTCGAACACACTAATATTTGTTTGAATCCATTTTTAAATTTTCCCCATTGAAAACAAATCACAAAAAAAGAAAAGGACATCGACTTGGATCTTGCATGCATGTTGAAAAAAGTTCAATGTTTTTCGTTTATACAAATACATATATTTAAGTAAAACTTGACGACTGTAAATTGCATACTTGCAGAAAGCAGAAAGTTTACACTGATTACACTGATATGGTCATTCGCTCAAATCTAATGGAATCACTACATGAGTAAGGAGTCCCAAAACCATACATCCTGGTCCTTAACAAAAAAATCTGAGACGAGCATTGAACAAATGCATGAAAAAATTCAACGATATGCCCCAACAACCCGATCTATTTACATGAATACATGTGTGAATGAATGAATGATCATACCAGTTATTGCTTGATTGTTAAAATACATAACTTTCAAGTGTAGGTATTAGAAAATAATAATAATAATAAAGACAGGGAATTTTGATAAAACTTTTAGACGGGGAAAGAGGTGTCAGACTAGGAAATCTCATTTCGCCTTAATTTTGTACATTACTTCTAGAACTCTTCTGTTCACACGTACCTGATAGTATGACAGAGGATTAGCGGGGGGAACATTGGGGTCTAGCAGCTCCATATTGTGAAGCCAGGGTAGCAGATATTGCAATAGGATCTGTCGAACCTCTGGTCTGGCAGTTTGAAATCTGTGGGTGATTTCTGGAACACACATTGTAAACAAAATTAAGGACTTCATTTTTTTCTTGGATCTAAGGTTATACATCTAGCAAAGCGACAACCAGTTATTTCCTTGGTGTAAGGTTTTTATACTGGAAGGTATTTCATGTTTTGAATCCATCCATGGGCATCATGGTAATCCAGGTTATTCCCGACCCCACTCAAGCTGAATGAGGTTAATTTAAGTATGAAGATTTTTTCATTTGTTGATTTAACCCCGTCGTGATATGACATGTAGTTATAAGCGGCGGTAAACCTAAAAAAATGCCCATTAGTTTGTGCATCCTTGCATATTATTTCCATCAACAAAAAACACTCTTTTATTTTATTTTATCGTTAAAACTAACCGGAGAACATTGGCATGGTGAGTTCTGGATGCATCTGAGACATCTGTTCTGATAGATGCATCTGAGATCGACAGTAAGTGTTGGAGAGCAGAGCCGCATCCACATGTCTTTCATTGCCGCTGCCTGAAACAAGAGGAAAAAAACTGTACATTGCATAACTACATAATTACCAGGCGTGCATACATTTTTTTGCATGATTACGTTTTTATTCTCTTTTTTTTGTCTCCCTTTTTGAATAGTACCTATTACATAGTAAAATTTTATTCAATTCTTTTATCCTACTTTATTCCATTTTTTTAAAGATGATGATGACGTTATTCATGACGTCAAAAAAGATGTTGCATTTTTTAAACATGGTTAAAATTATTTTTAAAGAGGACTGACCGAAGCAAGGCCTCGCAGATTTTCTTAATGAGAACATCCTTTGTATATGTACAGTAATCAATAAATAATTATTCATAATGCATTTTAAAGACGTCGTTTATTTTTCGTGGAATAACAGCAAACACCTGAAGTATGTACTCATTGTACTATCATAAGCGAGAACAAGCCGAGAGCAATTAAGAATTCGTAATCTAGAAAAACTTGTTGCCAAGAGCACGAGACGAAGAAAAACTCGTTGAACTCATAAAAAATATATTCATAGAAGAAAAAACGAGCGGTCTGTGAAAGTAATTACTGTTTTTACGACTTACGAAACATTGTGCCTAGGTAACAATAAAAAATTGAAATTATCGCGCCACTTGCACACTGTGGGGTCTGCCTTGACAGTAAAATTCGCGACACGGAGGATAATACAACTCGCGAAATTTATTGTAGCCGAGAAAAAAACGCAACGAATCTTCTACTGGTGTATCAATAAATAAAACTCGACTTGAATGAGACCTAGATGTTAAAAAAATGTTACGTAAATAATAACAATAATACATAAATACAGATAACATAAATAATGTTTAGTGCTGCCGGTGAACAAAAAATGTAAAATTTCGAACTCCGTCTTTTATTAAAGCGTTATTTATTTCAAATCCGTGACCACAGAAAACCGTTATTTCAAAATTTGTCTGGCTCCGTTTACAAACCGTCTTGTTTAAACACCGTTTTGAGTGAGGAGCGCGATGTCGACTGCCTCTCTATCTCCTGGACCCACTTGCATCGCAGGCAAATTCATGGCCAACTCTCGACAACAAAGGAACGCATGCGTCCTTCGCCAGGAAATTTCACATCAAACACCTCGGCCGAGGTGTGAAGAACGCCTATACAAAGAAAGAGACAGCCCGGCAGAGTGTAAGGTTACGGAAAACATAGTTCCCATGCATTTCATGTACTTTCAGCCAGCGAAAAGTGCAACATGAATTTCAAAAATTGCGATTTTTATTGCAGAAATGGGCTCTACGTTGAAAAATAAGTTGATTTGACTCTTTGTTTGACTTCCTAGGCCACCGGGAACCCTATTTTCGAGACCCCCCAACAATCGTGAAAGACATGAAAAGATTCATAATTTTTTTTTTTTTTTTCTGTTTTTTTTTTCATACGGATCCTTTGAGACCCGACTTCGTGTCTTTAACTTGGCACTGAAGATTAAGTGAGGTGTCTAAAGTGATCAAGATATAATGGAGATGAGCCCGGACCAAAAAAAAATTCTAAATTATAAGCGGGCGGCCCATTTGGGCGGCCTCGGGTTTTGGGAGCCCAAATCGGGAATTGAAGGATAATACTAATCTTAAGTGGTATCAAATGAAAGATCTTGATGAGCAGATACCAAATTTATTGATTTTATTCCTTCATCCGGTCCACTGGGTGGCACCTGGTGGCCTTTTCATTTTCTTTGGCGGGTAGGTACATTCGAATCCTTAGCTTAGTGGTCAGATCTTGGCCAGTATGTATTTTTCAAGATGACCTCGCTCTCTCACTGCAAAATTTTAATGTTTAAGTTTCCAAGTATTAATTTAGTTCATTTTCCGTCCGTTTCTTTAGAAGATAACTTTGTCCATTGGTAGCATGCTCGACCTGCCACCCAGTCAGCATGGGTTCGAATCCTGGCGGGGACGAAATTTTTTAGCTCTACATATATTTTCAATTTGGGCTTAACGTTGTTCTGTTTTTCCGATCTTTATGTTTGATCTTCATGACGACCCCATTACCCTCGCGAGGAAAATTTTAGTAGTTGCAGAATTGGGCAATGACCTGTGGCGACATTACGAGATTGATTTTGGACAATCATGGTTGGATGGGGATAAAATATGATGAATTAGCTCTCATAATATCGATGCTACTCACTAATAATTGTGACAAAGTAGTGACTTTGGCCAAATGGGTAGCATACTAGGCTTGCACGCATAATGACTTGGGTTCGATCCCCTTCAGGGAATTTTTTTTTCTGTGTCCATTATGTCCGGGGTACACTCATACCTCGTGAGGTATTGATAAGGGACGTCACCACCGAGTTCTCTCCCGCTCATGGTTTTATCAACACCAAATTGTCTCCCGTCGCGTCGCTTGCATTTTTACCTGATTTTATACCTACATAGTTTAGACCTAGCATAAAAATTATAATCGAAACACCTAGGAATCATTGATATAGACCTGAGGCATGACCTTCTATGTATTTTACCTACTATACACTGAAGGCATTGCCTTTCATTAGTTAGAGATTTAAAAGATTTCCTTATTAAAGGCCGATTCTTATATAAAAATGATAATTTTATAGTTTTCATTTTCTTAAATGCCTAATGTAAAAAAGCATGGTCTTATTTCCGGGAGAGATACTCGTGGTGACCCCTGCAACAAGCCGGAGAGAATTCGGGTAAGAAAAGGTCAACGGGAGAGAACTCATTACCTCACCTTGATAAGGTGATTACAAATTAATTTCTTTGGCATTTGTAAATCCAGGTGTTTTAGTGTCCCTCATAGGAGGCTCCGAGGTCTATTTAGCATTGAAAGATAAACCTAATCATGTTGAGTATAGAATCAAAAGGTCTTGCATTGCAAATTTATATTTTATTTACTCAATTTGGGGACTCAGGGGGCCAAATCTGTGATCCAAATACATATTGACCTTGGAAAAATTAAATACGTACTGCTAAAACTATATCTTTAAAAAAGACAACTTGGTACATTTACATTTTCCCAGCTTATTTACTTTTGTTATTCGTAATGTTTCAGTAGTGTATGAACCTATATTTTCGTACAAAAAGAACTGATATCCCCCCAAAAACACCACTTCGTGGTTAAAAAAAGAAGAACGCCTCACTCAAAAGAATGATTATAATTAGCTAAAAATAAATGATATCAAATTGAGAACACCTTGCCACCTCTCTTTCTGTATCTCTGTACTCCTCTCTGAATTTATTCCTCTTATGTTTATCTTCTTTATCCTTTCTAGGGGTCATCCCAAACTTGATTTCTCTTTAAATTTACTTGTTGCACGGCAATAAAAAAGGCGGTCGCGGTGTAATTTTCTCGATTCAAAATCATACTCCGACCACCATTTTTTATTGCCGTGCAACAAGTAAATTTAAAGAGAAATCAAGTTTGGGATGACCCCTAGAAAGGATAAAGAAGATAAACATAAGAGGAATAAATTCAGAGAGGAGTACAGAGATACAGAAAGAGAGGTGGCAAGGTGTTCTCAATTTGATATCATTTATTTTTAGCTAATTATAATCATTCTTTTGAGTGAGGCGTTCTTCTTTTTTTAACCACGAAGTGGTGTTTTTGGGGGGATTTCATTAACAAAATATTTGTTTAGCGGAAAAATTTCAGCCCGTCCGTTCAGTTGGTCACGAATATTCGACGTGAGTTGTCTGCGGCGAGGCGGGGAGACTTTTCCAAGGCGCTTCTGTTTGCGTTCGTTCTACTCGGAAATATTTTCGTGGCGAAATTGTTAAACGGAATGATCGGGATTTTTTTTTTTTGTTTACAACAAGAGAAATAAAAACATTTAAACGTTAGGTACCAAGGTACTATTATAGAAATGTAATTATTAATCATATGGATTTCTCTTAACAAAGTTTCTTACATAAAAATTTAACTATGCATATTAATAATGCACTCAGAATACTTGAGGATTACCCTGCCAACATTTACATGCTTGTGCTTACATAGCCCGCATATGATATGAGTTCATCTATTCTGATTGTTTTGCGGCAAAGTTATCACATGTAATGTGATTTTTTTTCTCTTCATGTATGAACATTGCATTTTTGCTTTGGAAAAAAATGCAGGCTAGATATCTCAGGAAATGTTACAATTATTACAAGCCAAGAGCCAGCAGTAGTAGAGTTATTTTTCCATTGCTATCTTTGGGTCGCGAGTTAGGTTCTCGAAGATGAAAATTTGTTTTTGTTCATAGCTACTTGATTTTTTTTAATTTCTTGAAGAAAAGCACAATTTTTTAAAAATATATGCTTTTTCACATGAATCAAAGTAGAATACTTAGGAGACAGTGTTTCATGATTTATTCTAAATTGGATTAAGTAAAGTCTACTGTAAGAGAAAGGAAAGAAATAATAATAATTTGTTTCTAATTCATTTATTGTTTAGTTACACTAAAAAAAAAAAACATCAATGTATTTAATCAATATGTATATTCAGTAGCTTAATTGATAAGGCGGCGGACTTGTAACCTGGAGGTCGGTGGTTCAAGTCCCAAGTTCAGCAAAGATTAATAAGCAAAGCAAGTTTGAGTAGTTGTGACATCACGAAAGTGATTAACACATATATGATTAACACATATTTTTTAGACTAGCCAGGCACGCGCCGGTATGGCAGCATAAAGTCCTGCTAGAATTTAAAAAATTTAAGCATCAAAATTTCAAGTCAAAATTCTAGGAAGACAGGACACCCAAAGACGGCGTTGCAAGAACAAGCTCAATAAGGAGATGAGTGGAGAACAACTGATTTTTTTTTTAAATAAAAGGCAAAAATGTTTGCGAAATAATATAATAATAATTCAGTCCAAAGTGACAGAAGAAGAAAAATACTAACTAACTCGGCACCGATTTTTCTTGCTCGAGGCTGACGCTCCATTTTATTTTTAATATCAACAACCCTTCCCCTTTGCAAATCTAAATAACAAGAAGAACCTTCATTCTAAACTTTAGCTTTTTAGTTTCTTCCTGGAGATTGGTCCCATTAGTCAGTGAATTATTTAGAATTAAAACAGCTAATTTTTGCCCGACACTAAAGCAAAGTTTTTAAGGATTTTTCTTCTATTTTAAACCTACTTGAACACTTGGAAATTTACCAGCTAGATCGTCTGGTACTTTCATGAACACAGTAAGTGTGTTAATCCAGGAGATTTTTTGTGTGATCAGTCGTGAAATACTTTTTGGAGAATTCAGTTAAACAATATTTTGGTAAGTAATTTTTGCATTCTTATAAATTTGCGATACTATTCTACTTGTTGAATTAGACTTGTACCTTGCAAATGAAATAAATAAATAGACTGTGGTGATTTCTTTTATATGCAAAACTAAGTGCATAAAGTTTTGATGTTCAACTCCACAAGAAAATTGCCACTTGACATCAGTAATAGTCAGAAAAAAAATCATGAATGTGAAAAGACATGGATTTATTCTAGTTTGTAATTAATGAGTAATGCTACTACATAACACACTATACTACAACCCATTCCACTTTCCACTATAACCAACATTCCAATTTTTAGTTGATCAAGACTGGAATATTTCAAAAAAGTTGTCTCATGTCAGTTTTTATCTTGGAAGAATTTCTTGGTTTGACAATTATTTGATTTAATATCTGCTGGAAATACTTAAAATGGCTCAAAAAATTTTTACACAGCCATTAATCGTATAAAATAAAGCACTTGAACCAGGCTTTATAGATAATGTTCTTAAATCGAGTTATCCGAAAGTATATTGAAATCTCTGTAATGTATTTTTCTTTTTGAATAAACAATAAATAAAGATTCTCACAAAAACTGACGTACATGGAAATTGATTTTTCTGAATAAAATATTTTATAAAGTATTGTAAATGACATTTTCTAGATTCTAGAACATGAAAGCAAAGCTGAAAGTTTTAATTGAATCTGAAACTTAAATTCACCGTAGTGTGCGTGTGTGTGTAGTGTATGTGTGGATATATGGGTGGGTGTGTATGGGCGGGTGTGTATGAGTGTAGGTGTGTATGAGTATGTGTGTATGTGTGAAAGAGATAAATATTTTACTATCGTTGTACTATTAACTATTATTATAACATTTAGCATGAAGTATTTTTGCGTCTTAATAAAGCTTTATCTTTAACAAAAAATTAGTGTAAATCAATTCATTATGAGACACCTAATAACATAACATCATTTCGATAAGTAACACAATGTAACACATTGGCTTTCTCGTAACTGGTAATGCCTCCTCTATCCTTTTTTTTAAACTCATTTTTCCTCAAGAGATATGTATTAGTGAACCCTGTAAATTACACAATACAGAACCAAAAGAACTGCAAGAAAACGCTATTCGAACCCGGATCACCAGGGTCCAAGCCGGGTGCGCTGCCAAGTTAAACAAGGTGACTACTTAAAAGGGCAATAAAATCGCACTAATACATCCCAAGAACAAAACCAAATCCGCTTTTCAGAGTAGCCAATGTCGAAACTTGTAAATCTGCCACTGGTCACAACTTCATTGACTGACCAATTATTGTCCTTTGTCAATTGGACTTCAAAGGATAAGTTCATTAGCGACAAACAGAAAAAAACAAAATATTTTTTTACAAAAACGAACACACTTTAAATTTGAATTTGGAATTTTAGTTGATTTTGAAAGGCGCTGTGACATGGAAATTGTTATTGAACGTACACAGACACACCCTCTTGTATTATGTTGGAATTTTCTGCTAGGGTTTCTCTTTATAATGGAAATGATATTTTGCTTGAAAGAAGTGAGGTCATTGAACTGTAACGTCAATCACAATAATATGATCCATGAGCCCATTATAATAATAATAATGTTTTTTCTTTGTGCTATAATGTCACAATTTTAGTAGAATCATAGGACATTTTAACATTTAATATACACTAGCCGTTTGCCCGTGCTTTGCAACGGGACTAAATTTCAAATTTACTAAGGCATGGCCGTACTGCTGGACAGCAATGCCTTTTTGAACTTTTTATAATTTTTCTGGACAAAGCGATAGTGGTTTTGGGGGGTCAATTCTGAGAAATTTTTCGCTATCTCTTACCGTTTTGGCTAAACAACTCCGGACAAACAAACATAGGTACCTAGGTAGGTAGGTAGGTAGGTAGGTAGTCCTTTTTTCTGTTTTATATATAGAGATGATCTTGTTTTTGCCAATAATACCTCCACTGCACTGGTCACTGCTCACATCAAACCAGCTACTTATTTTTCCTTACGAGTTATGAGGGAACTCCAAACATCCAAGTACAGAGCGGAAAAATCCCTGCCCATCTAGGGATCAAACCCAGGTCACCATGCGTGCAGTTCCTTCTGCGCTAACTCACTCTGCCATGGTGAATACTGAACCCATTATTATTATTATCACATACACTCAAACACACACACACAAACACAATTACACACACACAAAATAAGTGTTTTTTGGTTTTTTAAAGTACTAATCCAGTGTCGAGGCACGTTGTCGACGGTCTACACCAGTTCTCGTTCTGTCACTGAAGTTTAGCAACGTTCAGCGAGGTTAGAACTTGTATGGGAGACCATCTAAATTCAAACCATCATGATGCTGGCTATTTTGAGTACCCATAACCCATAACCACTGAGGTCGCTTGATCGATAAGGCGGCGGACTTGCAATTTGGATGTTCAAGTCCTGGATTCAGCAAAGGAAGCTTGAGTAGTTGTGATTAACACAAATTTAAGATGATAACTTTTTTTATATTGAGTAGCCGTTTGTTAAGTTTTCAGCTAATGGAGGGTAAAGCCCCCGTCTCGTTATGAGCAGAGCAGTTGAATTGAACGTTGAAACCCCCGAAAAAAGTAGGTCAAGAATTAATCTGTTAGAGGAAGTTATCGATGGAAACAGGGAAAACTCGAACAGCGGAGTTTTAATCACAGCGAGTACAGCAGAATATGGTTGTAGAATAACTCTTTGAAAATATGATGGGCGATAATAGAGGGGGAGGGAGAAAGGGGGGGGGGTTGCTTCAGCTTCGTTAGCTCTGATTGAACTTTATTGCTTTAGAGAGAGCGAGGGGAGAAAGAGAGTGAAAAAATATTGAGAGGGAGTATGAAGGAAAGAGACATAGAAAAAGAGAGCTTAAGAGAGAAGGAGAGACTGAAAGATAGAAAGAGAGAGAAAATAAGAGGAAAATAATATAGATGAAAAGGGGAAAGGAATAGGAAAATGAGATAGGTAGAAAGAGAAAATGAGAAAGATAAAGAGAGAGAGAGAGAGAAGAGAAATGGAAAGTGAAAAAATAAAATAGGAGGAGGGAAAGAAAGTGAAAAGGAAAATGATAATGAGATAGAAAGAGGAAAAAAGAGAGAAAGGGAGGGATTTGGAAGCCACCTACGCATTCTTCTTTTTCACTTAGGTATTAATTATAATGCCCGTCACAATATTATTAACAATTTAGCACTCTCACAAACAGAGATCCAGTCAATCGCAGAACGCCTAAAAGCCTCATTATCTAAATTTAAAACCTAATTAGGAAATGTCATTTTAAAAAAATGGGAAATTTTTAAGTACTTTTAAGTTCCGACAAGAATATTGTAGATGTAAAACATACTTTTTCTTTCTTCAAGTACACAAATTCTACAGCATTCTATCATGGATCCTGTGATAAAATATTGTGATACTCACTATACAAAAGTGACTATAGAGTCAGAATTGTATTGGAAAATTCCTCAGACACACAACATTTAAGAAACTGTGAGATAAACGAATGATTCATTTGATAGGCTAAGCCAATCTCCTTGGCACAAGCCTACTGTAACAGCACAATAGTATACCATATGACTTCTGTAGAATGTGTACATAAAGTATGTAGATCGAATGTACTTTCAAAATGGTTTTTTATATTTTAAAAATGGTGGACTCCTTACCTTTTTTTAGAGATTTTGTGGAAAAAGTTTTAAAAAACACTCTAACTATGGACACAATACTTCCTCGTGAATGGCAATCATAATTTTCAACTTTCTATCATCACTATAATCAGAGATTTTTTTTACTGTATTTACAAAAGTTTTCAACACTTGTATCTACAAAAGTTTTCAACCGATTCTGTCATCTCTTGCGCAGTTCTTGCACACAAAACCTCTTCTCTAGCACTCAGTGTCTCAGCGGCAGAACACGCAGCTCTGTTGGGAGAAACTACAGCCACACCAAACAGGTAGATGTCGCCTTATCTGCTGAGGTGGGAAACGCAGGAAACAAGCAATCGACAGCAGACATCCCATGACAACTATCTAGACTGAATGAAGGAAAAGTTTCAACCACACCACAGCTAACCTTGATATTGATCCAGACACTCGAAAGCTGGAACTCTGGAGGCAGCAGACACCACAGACTGATAGACCCAAAAGGAAGAATCACCACCGGGTTCAAACTTACCACACTCTATATGGAAGTCACTAAATCGGCATAGAACTCATGTATCTAGATGCAAATACAATCTGAAAAAGTGGGGATACACAAAAGACGCTGACTGTGAATGTGGAGAGGTACAACTAGACCAAATATGCACACATGATGACCTGGCTGCAACAAACAGCAAAGCTATTATTTCTGCTGCAGAATTCTGGATGTTGAAAATTTGAATGGTGATGTTGAACCGGACACGGAAAGGAAGTAACCGATTCTCTTCAAATTTGTTTGATATGGTAGAGTACCGTTTTTTTTTCTAGATTCTACAAAAATTCTGTATCGACAGGCAAGTCGTAGATCTTTTTTTCACTTTTTGGTCCACATATTAGCAATTTCTTGAATATTAAGGCTCAAATATAAATTATTCAATAACAAAATCAAATATATTATTTAAAACGCTAATACGCATATGCATACGGAATTTCATTAAAATAATTATGGTGTTCCGTTCACGAGATATCAGCGTTTAAGTAAAAAGTTAGTGGTCAGGCGCATGGTCTCTATCTCCAAGAACCACTGCGCTGGTGCGAATATGATGAATTTAAAATTGGACCATCTACAATACGTCACCTATATGTGTACAAAATTTCGTTGACATCCGGTCAGTGATTTCTGAGATTTGCGCGTTACAAGGAATGAAATTAACAGATAGACCGATAGACAGACACAAAACCAAAGTGGCTCAGGAGGTTATGAAACGTTCAGACATATGAAAAAATATCGGAGCAAACAATATTTTTTTTACAAAAACAAACACAATACTTCCGATTTCTAATATTAGAAAAGATTTCGGAAGTAATATTGATTTTTTCATATGATCGCCAGAAAAGGTAAGTAGCAGACTCATGTCACACAGGCAGTACATAAACACCACACGATGTGGTGTGTGTGTGTGGTGTGTGTGTGTGTGTGTGTGTGCGGGCGCGCGTGTGTGTATGCGTGTGACGTATGCAACAAGAGGCTTTAATCTTTATCGGATAATAATTCACCGTGCATCGTCCTTATGAGACACAATAGGGTGTGCAATATTTTAGTGGACTCCGCGCCTAAAACTTCGGTAGTGCCAGCAGACCTATAATGAGCATATGGTTTAGTGAGAAAGCGTCGCGTCGAAGGTACTATGAATACAGTTTTTTTTGTGGTAGTATGCCGTAAGAAAAACGGTATACTACCCGTCTTATATTATAACATGATTCGTGTGTGTTTGTTTTCCTTTAACTGGAGAACCACAAGTCGGATTAGCATGGTTACCAATGACGGGCTCAGAACCGGCATGCATGGTCTTTTGATCAAAAATATTTATGGTCATTTGACCATAGATCAAATAAACTTTTGATTTATGGTCCCTCATCTATAATGGCTGTGTTCTCAAAAGTAAAATTCTCTTATCCTACGTTAAGCCAAAAAAAAACTATCGGCTGTACAAATGCATCAGCTACTTTTTCTGCTATAACACCCTGTATATTTGATTTATAGTCCCTCATCTATAGTGGCTGTATTCCCAGCAGTAAAATTCTCTTATCCTCACTATAGTAGCATTAAACTCGCTCCATACCAACAGGAATGCATTGTCTTCCAGCACATCAATTCCGAGAAATGAAATTATCAGACGTTTCGGCACATAAATTTGCTCATTATCAAATATTTATTATTAGAAATTAAGCAATGAGAAATTATTAATAATAATACAGTAAATCAATTATTCAGTTTCCCCTTAACAGACACGGTCAGGCCAAAATAACACACATTTTTTATTTTTTAATAATTTTTTCAAATGATATAATAATATTTTCATTAAAAAAATCTTCTTTCATCAGTGTGCTCAATACGGATGCCACATTTCCTCTTTGTACCGCGACACTCACTCTTTGTCGGAAGTACACATTATTCCTCAACCAACCTCAACCATGGGGAAGAGGTTCAACAATGTCGACCCCAAGTAAATTTGGGAAAGGGCAACGTAAAAGTAGAAGATCGATAATAATTCACTCCATGTGTCAATAACTGAATTTTATTATGAAACAGGATTAAACTGAAGATAAGCCAGACTGCCTCAAGTGCTAAAGTGCGCTGTGATTTATTGAAAATCCGACATGACGAAGGGTTCGGCTCAATTTTTTTTTCAATCCAGCGTCGATGGCGCGTTGAATGCACCGGTTCTCGTAGGATCACCTAAGTTGAGCACCGTCAAGCGAGGTGAAGACTTCGTGGTGCTGGCATTCCGACCCAACCCAGGCTGGGTGAGGTTAATGTGGGTAGTAGGTTTTTGAGTTTCCTGTGAATGGAGGGTAGCACCCCCGTCGTGATATGACCAAGCGACGTTTAATCCCAAATTTAAAAAAAAATCCTGTTGTATACTTTGGCCTTTAGCGAGTCCATAATTCAGTCGGTAATGTACGTCTAAAGATTTTGTAAGGACGTGACGAGCAGTTTGCAATGGAAATATTATGGCGTGAACTTCATGGTGCGTGTCTTGTGGTTGTGAGATGGATGCATTGGATGCACGAAAAGGGCTGGCGATGATGAGTTAATTTAAAATAATAATTTCAAAACTGGGGGAGATGGCGGTTTTGCAAAATTAGTATTCTCTTGAGAATTTAGCTACAAGAATTTCTGTATATTTGCTGTCATTCTGTGTGTTGTTATTAATGTTATTACAACCAGCCACCGTGACACCATCTCTATATATAAATGTCAAAGTCACTGACTGACTGACTGACCACTGACTGATCATCGCTCTACAGCCCAAACCGTAAGTCCTAGGAAGCTGAAATTTGGTAGGTAGCTTTGTCTTATAGTCTAGATGTGCAATAAGACGGGATTTTTCGAAATTCCCACTACAACACCTGCCATTGGCGAAAAAGGATTTTTTGCTTTCACGGCCATGCCTCGGCCCGCAAAGCGGGCGACAGCCCGCTAGTTAGAAGATAAAGGCAAGCCCTTTCATGTCGGACTCTCCACCAATCAGCTCAGCGTATCTCGCATCAGGTCCTCGCTTATCCTGCTTGTAGTTCTTCCTCTTTCACTTTGCCTTTTCCCAAAATAAGTTGGGGTTGGCACTGTCCAACCTCTTCCACATGGTTGAGTTTGGTTGGTTCTGGCACTCCTACTTCCGTGTCCTTCCTAAAACCGAACCTCTTAATGGCGCCTATGATTTGTGTTATTGTCTTTTGGCCTGACTTAGCTGGTACTGTATCAGTTTACCATCCCCCCAGCGAGACAAGCTTTACTCCTTCATCCTGCTTATCCTGTTTTATAATTTGGCCCTGAAGTCTTCATATTTCCATCTTGTATTCCTCTTTCTTCTCTTGAAGTTCTTTCCTCTTTTTTCTCTTCAGACTGACCCTCTTAGAGCATTTGCAAATTAACCCTTTATGTCCTCCATGTGGCAGAGAAAGAGAGAGACATTAGAAAAGAGTGATAGAAGAAGTCTTGAAATAGAGGACAGAGAAGAAGGAAAACTAGAATTACAAGAGGAGAAAACACGAGCCCCACAGCATGGACCCGGATACAAAATTAAATTACCAGGTTTGGAGAAATTTCAAATTAATTTTTCGTCCTTTGATGCCCCTGCAAGTGCTGTGTGTCCAACACCCGCAGTGCTCGGTCGAAGCCTTTGTGAAAGACGATCCGAGATTCAAGAATTGAAATTCACTTGAAATTGTCCAGGAGGGGGTTTGGGGGGGGGGGGGGGGGCTGACAACGTGGAGGATTTCGACGGATGAAACAAACAAAAGACCCAGATGCTGGGGAATGGTCTTGCAAGAATTTCTTAATTGGACGACTGCGAAAATAGCTTTCTGGAGTAGTTTGGAAGAAAGGATAAATTTGGA
Organism: Bactericera cockerelli; assembly: GCA_024516035.1. Lineage (NCBI taxonomy): Eukaryota > Metazoa > Arthropoda > Insecta > Hemiptera > Triozidae > Bactericera > Bactericera cockerelli. The sequence goes on from CM044959.1 coordinate 40,702,542, forward strand.
ACAGATAATTTTGTGGGTAGGTAATCTGGTTACGGGTAGAAATCTATATGTGGCACGAACTGTTGTGGCAATGTGTAGATGAAGGGTTGACGCACGCGTACCGTGACCACGCGCACCGTGACCAAGCGCATACTTCTGAAACGGAATTAACTCGGTAAACCACGTACCATGCTAAAAGTGAAGGCGGTTAGAGGGGGGGGGGGGGGGGGGGGGGGGTGAAAGTGAGAGACAGAGAGAAAAGTTGGGGAAGAAAATGAGGAGGTCGGAAATAGAAATTGAAAAATGAAGAAAGGAAATAGAGAGAGAGAGAACAGATAAGAGTCGAGCACTTTGGGCTTTCTCAGTTTGGGCACTCACAAAGGAAAATTTTCAATTTATATTTTAATGAAATGTTGTGGTCCAAAGGATGGGGTTTGTCTATTATAATGCTCACCTCTCCGTTTCAGAGTTGATAATAGTGTGGATAAGAGCACGCCAAGAAAAGAAACACGCTTCTTAAATATTGGACATTGAACAGTGTAATAATAATAAACAGTCTAATCATCCTGTCTCACAAAATCGGCCGTTTTGGATAGTTGAAAACACGGAGGAAATCACAACAATGACAAATTAATTCTTCTTCTTTACATGTTTCTGAAGCTAATATCAGTAGCCATATTGGATAGTTCCTCATATGACAGGTTTGAGGCATTACGAGTTCTCCACAACTTATTCCTCTAAGGATAGAACAACACTATACTCTACCGCCTGTTTTGTTATGATGAAGTAGATATTCCGTGTATTATTAATATGTTAGCGCGGCTGTTGTGTGAATTGAGCTAATTACGGACAGGTTGGGGGGCATATGGCTCAATTATGGCGCCTCACTATTATATCGTGGAGGTAGTGTGAGGTGGTAACAACTGATAACACAGATGGTGGCGCTGATAACGTGATAACGCATATTTTACGTGATGATAATAATAAGAGAATAGGATTTTTCGTCATCTGGCATTCTGGACTATATCATGGTCACATCACTAATGGATACTGAACTTGTCTTTAACCAGCGTCGATGGCGCGTTGAATGCATCGGTTCTCGTAGGATCACCGAAGTTAAGCAACGTCCAACGAGGTGAAGACTTCGTGATGCTGGCATTCCGGCCAACCCAGGCTGGGTAAGGTTAATATGGGTAGCAGGTTTGTGAGTTTCCTGCGAATGGAGGGTAACACCCCCGTCGTGATAAGACCATGCATGTATCATGCAGTTGAAAGCGACGTTAAACCCAAATTTGAAAAAAAAAAAAAAAAAAAAAAAAAAAATGAACTTGTCTTTATAAGAACAGTCTGACATATTTTGCAATACTTAGTTAGGACCAAGTTTTGAAACAGGGTTAAACTTAAGATAAGTCAGAAATGGCCTTATGGAGGAGTTTTAATAATTCACAGCGCACTATAGTCCGAGTTGAGGGACAGTCTGGCTTATCATACCTTATCAAATCCTGTTTTATGATTCAGGCCATAGAGATATTTCTACAGTTTAAATACATTATTTGGACACTTCAGGTGATAGTAGATGAGCGTTTGGAAGCAGTTGACCTGAATACACTATGAGGACAAATGAGATGAGGTCAGACGAGCGTTTTTAATCATTTCACCTGAATACAATATGAGGATAATAGAGGAAGTAGGTAAGTAATATTTAGAGGTTAATTCAGAAGAGCGTTTTGAATCATTTGACCTGAATACACTCTGAAGACAACTGAGTGAGCATTTAGAAACATTTTGACCTGAATACTTTATGAGGACAATAGAGGAAGTAGGTAAGTAAGATGTTGAGGTAAAAACAGATGAGCATTTAGAAGCATTTGACCTGAATACACTATGAGGACAATAGAGGAAGTAGGTAAGTCAGATGTTGAGGTAAAGTCAGATGAGCATTTAGCAGCATTTGACCTGAATACACTATGAGGACAATAGAGGAAGTAGGTAAGTAAGAGGTTGAGGTAAAGTCAGATGAGCATTTAGAAGCATTTGACCAGAATACACTATGAGGACAATAGAGGAAGTAGGTAAGTAAGAGGTTGAGGTAAAGTCAGATGAGCATTTAGAAGCATTTGACCAGAATACACTATGAGGACAATAGAGGAAGTAGGTAGGTCAGATATTGAGGTGAAGTCAGATGAGCGTTTAGAAGCATTTGACCTGAATACACTATGAGGACAATAGAGGAAGTAGGTAAGTCAGATATTGAGGTGAAGTCAGATGAGCGTTTAGAAGCATTTGACCTGAATACACTATGAGGACAATAGAGGAAGTAGGTAAGTAAGATGTTGAATTAAAGACAGATGAGCGTTTAGAAGCATTTGACCTAAATACACTATGAGGACAATAGAGGAAGTAGGTAAGTAAGATGTTGAGGTTAAGTCAGATGAGCATTTAAAAGCATTTGACCTGAATACTCCATGAGGACAATAGAGGAGGGTGAGTTGAAACGTGCAGGATTCATAGCATGGCGCGCGCTTTCATTTCCCTGACATTCAGCACAGGAAATAGTCTCCACATTTCATAGACGTGGAAATTAAAAATAATGAAAGATTTTGGAGTTTTCTCTGTTGATATAATGGGACTACCTGAAAGTGATTGCAACACGAGAGTTGGTGGTCGAGTGGTAAAGCCGCTAGTCTGGTGATCCAGGTAGCGCGGGGGTTCGATGCTTCGGATCCTACCTCGCGCAGTAAAAATAATTGTTGTATAATTATTATTATTATTATACATTTACGTAGAGAGAGACTAATAAATTTTGTACACATTGCCTTTTTGAACTGATTTATCTCCCTCCCTTTCTCTCTCTCTCTCTCTCTCTCTCTTTCTGTGTCCCCATTTACTCACTATCTATGAGTTATCTCTATCGTTCTCTCTCTCTCTCTCTCTCTCTCTCTCTCTCTCTCTCTCTCTCTCTCTCTCTCTCTCTCTCTCTCACACACACACACACCCCCACAGCTTCCCCTTAAACAATACCTATAAATAAATTCTCTCGATGCAGAAATGAAACAATCGATTTGCTGATGAACCAATGAATAGAATAATCATGGCTGTGTCGGGTCTACATACTGGTTTAAGCGAAGGCAATAATAGTCTTATTGTCACTATTGACAAATCAATTATGAGCCTGTGCAATGCGCAAATGCCTGAGAAAATATTATTCCATTTACGGAGCAAAAAAAATACTAGCAAAAATATTATTCAGAAAAGTTATCATAGTTGTTAATCCTTATCTTGGCAGAGAATTTCAAATTTTAAATTATTTTTTTGAAAAAGTAAAATAGATAATAATTGGATGGTTGGATAAAAGAGATCCATCCTGCCACTTTAGATAACCACATTTGTGATATCATAACTACTCAAACTAGCTTTACTAAATATTTGCTGAACCCGGACTTGAACCACCGACCTCCAAATTGCAAGTCCGCCGCCTTATCGATCAAGCTACTGAGGTCGGTAGAAAATGTATTTCTCGTGTTGAACCAGCTTACCCAGCTCCTACATGGGAAGTTATGTGTTACTTCTCGTCCATCAGAGGGAGGCATACTATACGGCAAGCTACCACACAGACCATGGCTTACTTTCACACATGGACACTTCTATGCACAGAGATTTCTATGCACAGAGCATGTTCCATCAGTGTTTGTTTATAATTTAGAGACAAATTTGTTTCCAAGCAAGCTTTTGTAGAATTCAAAATTAAAATATAATTGTTCTTAAAAGTAATTACTTTTTGTACAACTATTTTCGTGTCGTTTTAAACACCTTCCTTTGTTAAAAAATAAATTAAATCAACAATACATATAAAAGTAATTAATTGTAATTTATTGTTCTTCAAAACCTGACTTTTCTCTTGTCCCTACTGAAAATAATTTCACAGCTGTGAATGCAATCCTAATGATTTCTTTTGAAGAAATTTAAAGAAAAGAGAGATTTAAAAGAGATTTTCGTGCTTGAGAGAACAACTTTGTCTTAGGAAAAGTAATGCAAACTTGCTGCATTTTGAACTTTTGAGAAGAGAATCTGTGTTATCGCAAGTTAAATAGAGATGATCATTTTTTTTAAGTACGTCTAAAAAAGGAATTCTTGATGAAAACTTTAGTTTTTTAACAGTTGAAACTTAACTAGAAGTACGACTATCTCAACTTTTGTTTTGTCTTATCTTTCTTGACTATGACAGCCGATTTAATATAATAATACTGTTGATTTTTGATATCTATTTCAACGTCGGTGCTTTCTTTTTCTCTCTTGGGTCGCCAAGGCATGGCCGCAAAACCAGCAAGAAAATACCTAGAATAATCACTCCCTCTTGATTATAATTAAATAGGTATATGTAGGGAGCTTTCTCTCTCTCTCATTCTTTCTCAACATCATTTTTGTTTGTGCCCAACGTCTCTTTAACAGAAGGTCCCGACTTCGATCTTCCGAGCCGACAAAAAGTTCACAACCTGGGTTGGGCTGGGACCTTTTTCAAATATTTTCCCTAAATTGTCAAAAGATTTCAACCTTGTGTTCTTTTTCTTCACACCCACTCCTCTCTCTCTCTCTCTCTGTCTCTCTCTCTCTCTCTCTCTCTCTCTCTCTCTCTCTCTCTCTCTCTCTCTCTCTCTCTCTCTCTCTCTCTCAACCTTAAACGCATTCCTATGTGTCTCCCCTTTTCCCTCCCTTCCTCTCCCCTCTCTGTCATAGAGATAGAAAGAGGAGCAATCATCGAGGTTTCTCTCCTTTGAAGTGTGTAGTTGTCGTGCAATATGTAGTATGTAAAACATATGGGAAGAAAAGTCATGTAGGTAAACAAGAAGGAGAGAGAGAGAGAGACGAGAAATTTGTTCTTGAAGAATTCAGAGCACCTGGTTTTCAATATTCACTGAGTATACATTTACCTTAGCTGTAAGCTACTTTACCTTAGATACAGGGCAAAATAAAAATGAAGAAATTGGAAAACACCCGCGCTACTGTTATACTGTAAGTGGATTTTCAAAAAAAAAATTAATTAAAAAAAACTGAAAATCATCTCTAAAAAGAAAGAAAAAAAGTAGAATCAAATGCTCGTATGCTTGCTACAGATTCGGTTTTGAGGACGGTTTATTATGTGAATAGTCTTACTTGCTGTAAAACTAGACAGTATAAACTGATGTACATCATACAATAGAGATTCATATGATAAATGACTGTACTGTTTGTGTGCCTAATGTGTTTTTGCATCAAATATGTACATAATATAGTATGATAACTACGTTATAACTGAAAGTAGGTACTAAGTGTGTCGGTACATTTTATGTGGCACATCCATTAATATCCATATTATGTTTCACATGTGTGCTGGGTCCCATGTGTGGTGAGAGTGAGATGTCCAAGCATAGTAGAATGCTGATTAAATTCTGAGAGATGAGATGAGAAGTAGACCAGAAGGAAAGAGAGAGGAGAAAAGAAGAGAAGAGAGAAAGGAGGAAGAAAAAGGAGAAAGGAAGAGAGAGAAAGGAGGAAGAAAAAAGAGAAAGGAGGAAGGAGAAAGGAAGATGAAGAAAAGAGAAAGAAGAAAGGAGAAAGGAAGAGGGAGAAAGGAGGAAGAAAAAGCAGAAAAGAGGAAGGAGAAAGGAGAGAGGAGAAAAGAGAGATGAGGAAGGAGAAAGGAGAGAAGGGAAAGGAGAGATGAGGAAGGAGAAAGGAGAGAAGGGAAAGGAGGAAAGAGACAGGAGAGATGAGGAAAGAGGAAAGAGAAAGGAGGAAGGAGAAAGGAGGAAGGAGAAAAGAGGAACGAGGAATGAGAAAGGAGGATGATGAAGGAGAAAAGAGGAAGGGGAAACGAGAAAGGAGAAAGGAGAAAAGAGAAAGGAGAAAGGAGAAAGGAGAAAAGAAGAAAGGGGAAATGAAGAAGGAGGAGTAGGAGAAAAGAAGTTATCTATTAAAATCGTGTATAAAATAATATATCCATTTGCCTCTCTTAAATATGTATAGTTGTACAATTTTATATTCAAAATTGTATACAAAATAATGTAAACACACACTTCATCCCTACGCACTGAAACGTTCAACTGTCAAAACAGTAGTTCCCTTGAGGAATACAGAGCTTAAATATGTGATATTAAAAATGACAATATTTTCTTTTCCACTTTTTACACCGAGACAAAATCTTGAAAATAAGAGCAAAGATATTGACATAAGCAGTCGAGTAGAAAATATATCCCATGACAAAGATTGTTTACATCTTACATTTCTTTATTTGGTCACCTACTAATATTGTCTGTATGTGTTTTCTTTGTTATTATGTGACAGCTTTAGTGTGTGGCCCAACATTATGAGAGACCAAATTTAATCATTTTCCTATATCCCATATTCCTATATCCGCCACTCATCGTTATTCATACAAATAACTGCTCATTTTTCCTCACAAGGGATGCGTGTACCCCGGAAAAACAAGTAATGAGCAGAAAAATTTCTACCCTGCTGTGGGGTCACCGATGTTTTGGTTCTGTTACTCTGTGGTTCGTGCACTCTAATAGACGAGATGAAAACCATGTGAGGAGGGAAATTGAGAAACTAGAGGTGGGGGGAGAAAGAGGAGGAGGAGAAGAGTGGCGAGATCAAGTAGAGGAAGATTTGAGAGAGAAGGGTTGGAATGGGGAGGACGGCTTGGATAGAAACAAGACTTTATCATATCAACTCCGACCTCAAGTTGATTAGGAAGCCGTCAACCTGGGAGCTGAGTGGATTAACGCACTAGGCTTTCACGGTCGGTGACCTGGGTTCATATCCCAGCAGAGCAGGGAATTTTCTGCTCTGTACTTGAATATCCGAGGTCCACTCATATGAGGAAAAACGTGAGAAAATTAGACATGCATCGTGAGGAAAAACGAGTAGCTCTTTGTGAGGATCGCTACCAGTGGCGGCATTACGAGAAGAAATATGGATATTGGAAAATGATGAAATGTGGAGTTTTGTAATATTGAGTAAACCACTAAAGTTTTTTTTAAATCAAATTTGTGCCAATCTCTTTCGTGATGTCACAACTACTCAAACTCGTTTTACTAAATTTATGCTGAACTTGGACTTGAACCACCGATCTCCAGGTTACAAGTCCGCCGCCTCATCGATCGAGCTACTGAGGTCGGCAATATCCACTATCTCTCTCTCTCTCTCTCTCTCTCTCTCTCTCTCTCTCTCTCTCTCGCTCTCTCTCTTACTCTCTCCTTCTTCATCTCGCTGTGTATAACCACAAAGTGGGTGGTTTCTGATTAACGGGATTCTGAGTATTGCGACAAGTGACAGATGATTGTGGGTGTCTAATTTCTGGAGCACACTGTCAGATGCTTCATTCTGCTAAAAGCTCAGAGTGCATTATTGTAATGCTAGTGCTTCTGACATTAGATCCGTCTTCATGAGACAGTGTGTTCCAGAAGTATCAACGTTTCGCGGAGGAAGAGATTGCCACAGGCAATAACCCCGCTCTTTAGTTAGGACATTAGTATTATTTTCTTGTTAGTTTTTATTTATTTATTTTTTCATCTACTTTGTATTTATTTATTTTTTCTTCATTTTATAATGTAAGTATTGTACTTTACTTTGTCTTCTTAATAAAAATTATACAATAATATACGTCTATATTTTAGAAACGGCTAACGTTTTCATATTAAGTACAGTCACCTGTGAGAGAGGAGAGCCCCGGGTCCCATGGTTCCCTAGCCTTCCCTACAACCGACCACAAAACACTAAAACCTCCCACCCCTCCACAGACTTCAAGGGGTCAATCCTCCCATTCTGCGTTATTTCTTTTTATTTATTGTATATTCATTGTACATATTGTATATTCATTGTCTCCGCTGGCTTATAATTACAAGAGTGATGTTAATAATAATATTGTTATCCAGATACAATGTCTCATAATCTATCTCCTCTTATTTGTACGTTCAAATTTAAGTGATGTCACAATCACTTGAAAATCGCCTTGCCTAAAAAAAATTTCCTTGATAAAATCCCATATGTAGTAGTGTAATTCATTATATTTTTCAGACATGCAGAGTTTGAAATTTCCATCTCATGTATCCAGTGAAGCAGTGAAAAGAAAAAGGAACAATGTACGCATATACAGGGTGAGCATAAAGTCTCACCCCACCCCCCGTATCTCGAGAATGGTTGAAAATACAAGAAAACGCAAAAACCCGTATTCCTTAATTTTTAGGGGGATCAATTTTCAGCCAAAAATTTTTTGCCTACACGGCCCCAATCAGGCTGGACATGGACCAACTCTAAAATCTTAAATAGAATGGTATGTCTTGTGGCATATTGTTTTAAAGGTCTCATAGAGAGAAGTTCATTACAACAAATTTCAGTGAGCTACGACTTACCGTTCTCGAGATACAAGGTCGAACGTCCTGCGTAATATCCATATATTTTGACCTATAACTCGTTAACGGTAAATTATGGAGAAAAATTTTCTTGTTAATAATAACTCCTTATGACAAGCCCTGTCGAAAAAAGTATAACTCGACTTACTCTGTTGATACCAGTTTCTGGTCGGTTTCGTCAGCCAGCCAGACGAACAGTCCGAAAAATTTTAACGAAAAAACAAATCAAGTTTAACTTGTTCGAAAGTTCTTGCGATAAGGAGTTATTATCAACAAATTTTATTTTTCTGGAATTTACGGTCAACGAGTTATAGGTCAAAATATATGGATATTACGCAGGACGTCCGACCCTGTATTTCGAGAACGGTAAGTCGTAGCTCACTGAAATTTGTTGTAATGAACTTCTCTCTATGAGACCTTTAAAACAATATGCCACAAGACATACCATTCTATTTAAGATTTTAAAGTTGGTCCATGCCCAGCCTGACTGGGGCCGTGTAGGCAAAAAATTTTTGGCTGAAAATTAATCCCCCAAAAATTAAGGAATATGGGTTTTTGCGTTTTCTTGTATTTTCAGCCATTCTCGAGATACGGGGGGTGGGGTGAGACTTTATGCTCACCCTGTATATACAATACCTACATATAGTAATTAATCAAAATCGGGTGTACGGTTCACGAGATACAAAAATTCAAACAAACAAAAAAGTTAGACATCAGGCGCATGGTTTTCATCTCCAAGATCCGCTTGTTCGAAGTGGATGAAATTAAAACTGGACCATCCGCAAAACATCTCCTATAATATGTACGAGTATGTGTACAATACAAAGTTTGGTTAAAATCCGATCAGTAGGGTCTGAGATTTGCCCGTTTCACGGAATGGAAATTAAAGAAAGCCACAAAACTAAGTTGCTCAGAAGGTTACGAGTCACGACAAGTATAGAAATGTGAACAAAATTGAAATCGGAGCGATATTATTTTTCTTTTTAAATAAAAGAATACATTACTTCCCGATATCTAATATTAGAGATACTCTCAAAAGTAAAAGATACTCTCAAAAGTAAAAAAAGAAATAAAAAAACCTATAAAAAAGTACGTATTCTTCAATGTCAGATTATATATTGGTACCCTATGTTTTTTAGCAACCAAGAGAAAAGCTGACAGCACCTTTTATTGTTAGATAAACAAAAAAATTGCTTCGAACAGTCCATACAGACCCAGCCCCGATACCCCCGAGTGCAAAGAATATTTATTTTATTTTATTTTACGGTATGTTTTGACATCAACTGATGGAGGATTCAAACTCGTCATATTATGATTGAGATTGTGTAGTTGAGATCACATAGGAACTTGAACTCGCCACTTGACAACTTTAAGATTACTTCGGGAACTTATCTCGCCCACATTACCAAGAATATCACTTTCCATTATCTCTCTGGGGGGAATCTCAAGTTCAGAACAATCCATGAAATGTGTCACCTCACGAAATCTGAGAACCCACACAAGATATTCTGTCTCGGTAGTTCTGTGGTAAAGGCGACACTCTGTGAATACAGACAGGTGGGTTAAAAACCCAGCCGGGACATGACAAGTTATCCTCTCATTTGGCATTTTTAAAACATAATAATGCGTCTTGAGTTTACTGCTGGAGAAATGGGATATAATAGTCCTCTATATCTCCCTTGCCTTTATTCCATATTAGCTGATGTTAATTTTGGGGTCGACATTGTTCAAGCTTATGGTTGAGGTTGGTAGGATGGAGCACATTTTTTACGGCTGAATGCTCTTCCTAACGCCAACGATTCTATTTGGTTTTAACGTTCTGACGGGGTTGTTACGCTCTATTTGTTGGGAATCGTACCAGCTACCCACATTAACGTCATCGAGTTTTAATAGTCCTGATCGAGTAGTATAAATAAGGCGATATTATTATCATCAATAAAAGTAGCTGTCACCGTGACCGAGTGGGATAGCGCACCAGGCTCCGACGATTCTGAGCGAATGGAGGGTAGGGGCTTCATGACTATCTCAAATCAGGACATTAAAACCAAATATATTCAAATGGTCACAATAGATCTAATACAGGTCGGTGTGACAATTAGGGCTTCACTTGTGTAACTCCAACCAGTCTAATAATAATAATAAAGAATCTCAACTGGTGGAAGAGATTGCCATAGGCAATAACCCCGCCCTTAGGACACATGTGTGTATATATTTATCTACATTATCTTCTTTTTATTGTATAACATTTTTTTTCCATTTTTTAATTTTTGTACTCATTACTGTACATATATTATGTCTTATCATCTATAAAAGAATTTAATTATAATAATAATAATCACTTTGTCTGATAATTTCTCTCTTATATCCTCCTCAGCCCCTTCTCTCATTCAAGTTTTGGTCCTCCACACTTTCTCGCAGCTTAATGAACACAATATTCACTCGAGAGAGAAACAGCGTAGATAGCGCGAAATCGTAGAGAAGAAAACATAAGAGTTGCCAAATTGTGCACGACAGTCGAGAAAGCGCGCTGTTTCCGAGCTATACGCGAGCAAATTGAGTTAAGCTGAACATGCATGTGTTTGCGGGTGTTTGCATCGTTTATTAGAGATTTAGGAGAGGAGGAGGGAGAAGTCGAGGAAGGAGATACATAGACAGGGGAAGGAATATGCTTATATAAAAGAGAAAGAGAGCGAAAGGGATATGTTTGTAGAAAAGAGAGAGAGAGAAAGCGATATATTTATAGAAAAGAGAGAGAAAGAGTTGTTTCTTAGTAGCATTCTCTCTCTTTCTTTTTCTTTCTCCCAAAAATAGAAAGAAAAACGGAAGGAGAGAGAGTGAGAGATATATTTATGGAAGAGAAAGAGAGTTAGCTTCTTAAGTTGCATAAGTGGTGAATAATAGCTATCTGAACCGACCTCAGAAGCTTGATCGATAGGGCGGACTTGTGTGTGACCTGGAGGTCGGTGCTTCAAGTCCCGGGTTCAGCGAAGATTTGGTAAAGCGAGTTTGAGTAGTTGTGATACCAAGGAAGTGATTAACACAAATATGATAACTTTTTGCAATAGCTATCTGCCTCTGTGGGAAGAAAATTTCAACTTGATTGGACAAAAAGAGAAAGAAAAAAAAGAAAGAGAGAAAGGAAGAGTAAGATTAAGGGAGATAAATAGGAAGTGAAGAAAAAAAGAGGGAGAGGGAAGGAAGTAAGATAGGGATTGAAATGATACTGCGAATAAAACAAGCACTTAATTTGAAATATCCATTCACTCGGAAAAGTTCAACTGGGAGAATATCTCGAGAACCTATTCCAGATCCGAGGAGACAAGACACGGGCCCAGGGAAAATTCAATAGACACTCGGGCAATAAGATTCTCTCTTTGTAATCAGGGGCGAAGTCGGGGTTTCACAGTAGGCTTCTTATTGCGCGAACACAACGGAGCCCTAGTCCCTAGGGTAGCCCCTGTACCACGCAGAATAATATAACCATGTTATTAGACGTAAGCGGCATCAACAGAGTCCCAAAAATCGTCTATATCTTGGTGTAGATACTAAGGTCTAGGATCCAGGGTTTAGGCCCAGGGTCCTCATTGTGGTCGTCTTCGTAGGGTGCGTTCATCAATCATCAAATAACTTATTCGATTGTTAAACTTATTACTGGATAACTTCCAAGTAGTCTTTACACGAACAATTATATTGAATCACTAGCGGGCTGTCGCCCGCTTTGCGGGCCGAGGCATGGCCGTGAAAGCAAAAAATCCTTTTTCGCCGATGGCAGGTGTTGTAGTGGGATTTTCGAAAAATCCCGTCTTATTGCACATCTAGACTATAAGACAAAGCTACCTACCAAATTTCAGCTCGCTAGGTAGTTTGGGCTGTAGAGCGATGATCAGTCAGTCAGTCAGTGACTTTGACATTTATATATTAAGATTATTGCATTGATCAATTTTTATGTTAAATCAATATTTATGCACTAAAATGCCATCAATATGGTTGAAGCCATTCTAAAATATCAACTTTAAATGAGCAGTAATAACCGAGAGAGGTATGGAAAAATGTGATATTTGGATTTATTATATTTACTGTATCAGGTCCACTTAACTTTTAAATTTATCGGCTTGGTAAATATGCATTCATAAAATGCAACCTAAGTTTCATTGTGGAAGAGATTGCCACAGGCAATAACCCCGCCCTTTAGGTAGGACATTTCTCTTTTTTTTTCGTTCTTGTATATATGTTTAATCTTTTTGTTTTTCTTTATATTTTATTGTGTTCTACTGTATATATTTTTTGTTCTATCTAATAAAGCTTTAAAAAAAAAAAAAAAAAAAAAAAAAAAAAAAAAATTCTTAGACACATAGCCCTAAAGTAATGCGAAAGCGGTTTTGTCACACAATCACCTTCTTCTTTTCTTTTTAAAGTCCTGTTAATTCAGGTGCGACTTTACGTACTTTACTGTCCGTGTCTAGTCCTAGACAAATTAAACAAGGAAAAATTCATGCACTTGGAGGGATTCAAACCAACGTCCACCCCAATACCTGGATCACCAGACTAGCGCCTTACACAATTAACACTCGACCAACTATTATGCAAGTTTGACTGATCCCTAACTTTCGCCTGAATCCAGCCCTGCTTTCCATGACAAAGGTAAAAATAGTAGCTCTTTCGTGGGAGTTCATTTATATTCATTGGAGAGGACTGTTTGAAAAGCTCCCCCATTGTGTCTTGACATCAGTTGCCAGGTTCGTCACGTCCCTTATCACTTGTTCGAAAGCACTCTAGACAGCCATTACTGTTCTTTCCACCGGACTTCCTGTCTGATTACGCCATTTTTGTGTTGGAAATTTATTAGAAGAGACTTAACAATGAGAGTGCTTGCCCAAAACTTTTGAATAAATTGTTATGAATATGATTATTAGTACAATGCGTAATAAAAATAATGCTTTATTAAAAGGCTGTGGCAATCTTTTCCACCCAAGCATTGTTACTTCATTGAGAGATAGGTTTTCCTCTCTAAGAACCAAGACCTTTGTACCAAGTAATGATACAATTAAAAGAGGGAAACAAATTGATCATATATTAAAATACATACAATAGGGGCTGTCTACCTTTGGTAGATTGCTCATACACAGCGAATTCCATCAATCTAAAAGATATTAATTTTCTCAATGTTGGAGGTTTTTCTATTTCATTCATTTGATTTTTAATTTCTTCATTCCAATTTCAGATTCAATTATACACCATATATGTGGTGATGGAGGATATGTATGGAATTTTTTACTATGTTTTCACTGAGCATACTAAGTGGAGTAAGATCTCCAGCAAAGTGTAAAACCATACATACCTATTCAATAATATTTTACTAACAAGCATGAAAAATCTTGCTGACAAGTACTCGTAATAATTTATAAAATGTACCTGAAAAGAATAGAAGATTGAACAATTTACGAGATATCTCTGTTAATATTTGACAGCTAATAAAAAAAGATATGACCACTATCTCTCGACAAAAAAAATAACAACTTTCAACTAATACGAGTAACCTATATCAAAGTTTAGCATGGTTTTGTTGAAGGGTTGTTCTAAATCCCTTTAAGTGCAAAAAAGGTTATATTCGGTTTCTGGAAAGAGAACTTTACTCTAGAAAAGTTGCCAACTCTTTGCACAGAAAGCACCAGACTGAAATATATGCTACGAGGTCATCAGCAAGCATTAATGATGAATATGCAGACTTTGTCGGTAGCGTCCGTGCGATAATTCAAAATAAGTGCCGGTTTTAAAATCTTTATTTTTTGTCTGAAGATAAATTACTGTTTCTAAAACCAAAAGAGAAGCTCAAGTTGCTCCATAAAAAAATTTAAGACTAAAAAATACTCGTGTTACTTCCGAGAAATTTCTAATATTAGAATCGGAAGTATTGTGTTCGTTTTTGTAAAAAAAAAATATTTTTTTGCTCCGATTTCAATTTTTTTTCATATTTCTGGACGTTTCATAACCTCCTGAGCAAATTTGGTTTTGTGTCTGTCTGTCGGTCTGTCTGTCTGTTAAAACGATTCCTTGTAACGCGCAAATCTCGGAAACTACTCGACCGATTTTGATGAAATTTTGCACACATCTAGGAGACATTCTGTAGATGGTCCCATTTTAAATTCATCGAATTCGTACTAGCGGCTCTGGGTGAAAGAGACCATGCGCCTGACCACTAACTTTTTACTTAAATGCTTATATCTCGTTAACGGTACACCCGATTTTGATGAAATTTTGTATGTATATGCATATTATTGTTTTACACAGGCTTTTTATATTTTCTTTTTAATTAATTATAATTTGACTCTGATATTTAAGAAAATCCGAAATTTTGGACAATAAAGTCAAAAAATAAGAACCACGACTTGCCGATACAGAATTTTTGTAGAATCTAGATAGAATTTTCTATCATATAAAACAAATTTGAAGAAAATTGGTTCAGCCGTTTCGGAGATACAAGTAATTTAGTATAAAAACTCAAAAAACGCACGTGTACACAATGTGAAACAATCACGAGGAAGTATTGTGTCCATAATTGGCAGTGTATTTTTTCTTTCAAGAGCATTTTTCTTCATAAAAAAAATAAAGATATTTTCACATAAAATAGTAAAAGCGGTATTACAAGTAATTTCTTGCCCTCTCTGAGAGTAAAAGTACCTATCATTTCCATTAGAGCAGACATTACTGTTCTCGAGTTAGATCCGGAACTACCACTCTTTTTAATTAACTCGAGAGAAATGTGTGAAATTCGTGAATTCAGTACTTTATTTAACACAAGAGAAATAGTCCATCTATCTTCTATTATATTAAAGTGGTTATTTTTTAACTTTATAGTTATACTAGCGGGTTACACCCGCCGGCGCCGCCGCCGCTTCGCCAGCCCATCACACACACACACACACACCCCACAAATACACACACCCACATACCACACACACCCACATACCAAACAGACACACACACACACACTCACATTTTTGGTTAGGTAAGTAAATATTCTTGCGCCTCCACTAATTAGGACTTAAATATTCTGGCACCTCCACTAATTAGGAAGTAAATAATATCCTGGCGTCTCCAATAATAACTAAGAAGTAGATATTCTGGCACCTCCACTAATAAAGAAATGGTTTTCTGGTGTCTCTACTAACAGAAAAATTAGTATTCTATACGATAAATATTGTCCCTAGTTAGTTTAAGTACAAGTCTACTGGAAAAAGATGAAAGCTAACAGGTAACAATGGTGATATTCACCCAGTTCAGAGTCCACCTTTTTGAAAAGAAAAAAAAAATTAGACCTATAAAATGACTAAATTTTTAAATGATTGATCTTGATTAGATCATGAATGAAGTGAAAATTGCCTCTGTAATCAACTGAAAGATAAAAACCAGTTCTCGTCAGATAACTAAAGACAAGCAACGTCCAGCCTTTGATGCATGACCACTAACATTTGAACCCTGGTGATGCTGGCTATTCCCGACCCAACCCAAGACAAAAGCTGGGTGAGGTTTTTGCATAGAGCTGATGTATTGAACAAGATTATAAAAAGACCCACGCAAAAAAAGAAGAGGAAAAGAAAGATCAAACACACACGGAAAAGTTTTCATCGTTGGAATGAAGCATTTCCAAGCATCACAAATTCAACAGACAATTTTATTCAGAATCTCCACCCCTAAAAGAATAACGAGACTCACAATAAGGCGAGCTAACACATGTCATGTTCCATTTAGAATGCACAATTGAACTTGTGAGCAAGAACTCAAAATAATTTGAATGCAAACAGAAAAGTTTACTCCTTGGAAATATCACATTATTGACAATTTCGCAGAGGAAAAATATTGTTCGATTCAGAATAAATACTGTGTTTGAATGAGTAAATACATAAGCAGGAACCCTTGAAAGTACATCTACGCGTGTAAGCTCGAGTGGTACGTTCTTAAAAGTTCCTAACAATTCTTATTTTCTAACTTTGTTCTTCCAACTGACATAAATTTCTAATAATACCTGCTCTTACGTGGCACTAACTTAATTTTTCAAATTGACATAAATTTAATTCTGAGATGGTTGAAAGTTTGGTAATATTTTATTAAGAACTTTGCAATCACTTCGCACTGATTTTAAGTGTCTTTGACAGCAATAATAGAAGTTTCCGATCAAAATGAAATATTTCCAATTTGAAAACTTTCATGTTCATAAAGTATGGTAAATTAATGTTTATTATTTGTGTAGTGAAAAAAATCATTATAAATAACGAATCAAACGGCAGATGAGCTTGTTGATAAAACAAAAAATTACAAATATCAAATCACTACAAGAAAAGCATAACTCCCTCATCCCTTACTTTTGCTACTGGTATTATGAAGTAGGAATGTTACTTGCCATAATTTTAAAGTTTTTCAAACAAAGTCCTCAGGATAGGAGCTGTGTTGATCACATCAGCTATTAACTTACCTGTGAACAAAGAAAAAGTAAAGTTAAGAAGTTAGAGAATGAATTATTTGTGGTGTGAAGCTCAAGGTCTCTTCACATTTTTTGTGGCTCGCGCCACATTACTATAGAGTCTCCGTCACTTTTTAAACCATAATTATATTGTTTTCTTTATTATCTGGTAATGCCGTCTACTGATACTCGTATTCACAAAAGAGTAACAACTCATATTCATCTTGTGAGGCAATATGAGAAGTTGCTTGTATCAGTTAACCAAAGTAAACCCCGCGCGGACATCCAAAGTTCAGAGGGTGTGTTTTTTTTAATAATTGATATATCGACTAGATATTAAATAGAAAATTATCAGGTCCACAAGAGCCAAGGAGGTTTGAAACCTCCGTGGTGTAAGGGTTAAGACCACGGGGAGTAACGCCCGTTGTATGGTAAGAATCCCAGAAATTGGAGGATGAAACCAACGTCCTGAATACCTCAAATAAAGACGTTTAGACCGAATAGAATCCTTGGATATGGGAGAAAATAAAATAACAGAGATATCCTATTTGTGTTAATCACGACGTGATATCAAAATCACTCAAACTCGCTTTACTAAATCTTTGCTGCACTTGGGACACTTGGGAACCACCGACCTGTCGACCTCTGGTCACGAGTTGCCCGCATTATCGATTAGGCAACTGAGGTGAGTAAATAAAAGAACTGATTTGGGATTCTTTACATATTTCGTCAGTAGACAGCATTGTGTATAATATAATTATGATCAACTACCCAAATAAATACTGGGCTATCGCTAATTTCATTAGAGCAAAAAACTGGAATCTGTCGAGGCAGAATTAGCAAGGGATTTGAACAAGGCTAATAGGATTAGCATTCAATTATTGTAGAGTTTTGAAATTTCCGAAATAATAAATCATAGATAATTATTATAATTCATTTATTTTAATACGTCATATCATCAATTCCACAGGCAGGCTTATGAATGTATCTGGTTTATCATTAGTTTTTAGGAATGCGGATTTCTATTTTTGCAGTAAAATAACTATTATTATTCTCAATATAATTATGATGTAGTTATGATGTAGTTACAAGAGAACGGAGAAGGGTATTGTGTCACTTCTCGCCCATCAGAGGGGAAATATACGACATGGGTAAGCTACACCACAGACAACGAGTGTCTACAGTAGCTGCTGTTTCATGGCTACGAAATAAATAAGGCTGTGAAACACTCATCATATTTTCTTTTTTCTTATTTTAATCCGCTCCAAACGAAAGCCTGGGTGAATTATTCCGCCCAACACGCCCGTCTAGTTAACTATCAAAGCGCCCAGCGCCCACCCATACCCCCGCCGCCTCCACGCCGCCACCGCTAATGCGAACATGTCCGCGAGGTGTGATCGAAAATGCTTTCAGCAAATATTTGGCCGACGAATGCTGGAAGCGGGGGGCTAATTTTCCTTCATTACCCGCTTTCTGTTAACAGGTAAACACGGGCGGGTGGCACTTGCGATAGCTTGTCGCCTGAGTACACACTTTCAGCAGAATCCAAGTATACTCTGCAGTATTTTTATCTATTAATATAAAATCAAGGTATTTTTTGTCAATATTAGATTTTTTAATAGCCATTAAATTTTTTAAAAAATATTGAGCTCTTCCTTATAATTAGGTATACATATAAGGTACCTAAAAAAATACTGTAAAACCATTAGAACTTCGTTTTGTTACAAAATACGACGAATGGCATCTACATTTTCATGTGTTATTAAACACTGTGTCAGCTATATATAAGGTGAACACACACACACAGACACACACACACACTTTCATTTTATAAAAGAAACAAGTAATTTTAGTAACTAATGTAAAATTTATAATAATAACAAAGTCTATATTCCTGTCCACTATACTTGAAACCTAATCACTATAGTACCTGACATACTGGCTTCCTGAAACGGATCAATCCAACTAAATTCAAACAAAAGTTTTAATATCAGTACCGATCTCGTCAAACACCCGACGCGTTAGTATCAAACACGCGAATTTTTTTGAATAAATTTTAAAACCCACAATGTTTAAACTATTTTTGCGTGATTTTTTTTTCTTGCATATGTTTAAAATGTTATTTTGCATTACGAGTGAGAGTGAAATATCATTTTGCGTTGTTTCCGTGTTGTACAGTGGTCTGCATTCTGCACCCATTTTACGGGAAGCTCAACAGCTGTAGGACCACTTCCATAGGATTATGATATGCATATTCGCAAATACCCACTCTAAAATTGGTAAAATGTTCGCACAAAAACGTCCTCCCACGCTTGTGAAAAAGATTTCTTCTTTTGATACTTTCGACAGGATTAAACTCCATTGTGAAAGCCAGCGTCGATGGCATGTTGAATACACCGGTTCCCTTCAGAACACCGAAGTTAAGCGACATCCAGCGAGGTTAAGACTTGGATGGGTGACCATTCAAATTCTAATTCTCGTGACGCTGGCTTTTCCCGGCCCCACTCAGGCTGGGTGAGGTCAATGTGAGTAGCAGGTTTGTGAGTTTCCTGCGAATGGAGGGTAAAACCCCCGTCGTGATATGACCATGGCAGTTGAAAGCGACGTTAAACCCCACTTAAAAAAAAAAAAAAAAAAAAAAAACTCCATTGTATTTTACAGTCAGAATGTTTGTATTAATAAATGTAAAGTTGTATATAGAAACCTAATGTGATGCAAATAGTACTCGAAAATAAACAGACGAGATTATATCCGAGTTCATCTATTTTCCTGTTACTTACCTGGTACTACTGAGCAGACGAAAGAAATTACTCAATTTTAATATTCAATGAAAATTACGAATTGGTTTGAAACAGAAATAGCTCCAAACCACAAAAAAAGTGCAACACAAGAGGCAATCCGAACTTTTAATGGCTTTGTTTGTCTTCATCTTGTTTCAATTTAACTTTTCCCACACCCACTTCGTGTAGGCATTGTTCAACCTCATGGTTGAGGTTGGTTGATTGTGGCATTAAGAGCTTGGTGAAAAAGTGCATTAAACAACTTCTTTGGGAGTGGTACGGAGGGGCTTTTAATTAAAACAATGCTGATTGCGGAAGCTGGTGTTAAAAGCTTTCCTTTGAAATTTGACTCAAGGTCTAGAACTCATGATGGGAAGTAATTAACGGACGAGTATTCTTTAACAATTCGCCTAGGTGTGTTGATATTCATGTACGAGTGAACATCATACCTACTTAATCTAACGGTCTGGCCTCCGTGGCGTAACAATTGTGACTAATGCCCGTAGTCCAAAGATCCTGAGTTCGATCCCTGGTCGGAGCAGATTTTTCCCACAAAAAATTCTGTTCCCTCCGTACATGTGAGGCTGGTATCTTCGGCCCTACCCAGGCTGGGTGACGTTAATGTGGGTAGCTGGTACGATTCCCAGCAAATGGAGGGTAAAACCCCCGTCCTAATCCAGGACGTTAAATGAAATGGGATCGTTAACGTTAGGAAGGCCATTCAGCCGTAAAAATGTGCCAGAACCAACCAACCAATCTACCAACCTCAACCATGAGGTTGAATAACGCCGACCCTGCTTAAGCAGGATAAGACAGAGTAAAAGAAGAGCTTTTTATGTAAGTTCTTTGCACATTCTAGTTGTAGAGTGGGCAACAACCAGTGGCGGCATTACGATATTAATACTGGAAAATCATTGTTGGTTGGAGATATGATGCATTAGCATTAGTTCTTGTAATGTTGATGCTACCCACTAAAAATCGTGACATAATAACAAAAAATCTCTTTATTTCTTTAATCTTTATATGCATAAACCATAGCATATGGAATCTCAAGATTCCTATGGAAGGTATACATATAATGTCCTATACGTATGTCCTAGGACCAAGACTATGTACAAGAATGTACATAACAATACAGTACATTGATAACACCAATATCCATGAGGTTACATAACTCATATATATGATATAATGTACCATACATAGTAACAATGTAATATTCTTGGCTGATTATCTCAGAGCAGGAAATCACAATGTCTTTTGCCCCTGAGTGTGCAGCAGATGATAATAGTTAATACGGCCTGTTCCATCCTCTTGTCATGTACATAAATGGACTGTAAAGTGAACTTCACATTATGGTGTTGGTGGTCGAGTGGTTGAGACACTTGTCTGGTGATCCAGGTAGCCTAGGGATCCGTTGGTTCGAATCCCACCCAATGCATGACTTTATCCTCACTTACTTTTTACTTGAAGTAATGAAAATATTTAGGTTCCAAGTGCAGTATGCTATCAGGAAAAGTGGGTTTTTAGTGGGTGGAAATCCCACACCCCAGGCTAAGATCTGGGTGTCTTTAAAAGATTTTCCCCGCCCTTCCTTAAAAAAAAACTACACATATTGACCACATGATAGTGGCATCAAAACAACTGTTGGAGTATGGGACTCTTCAGTAATATATTTTTACAATAATTTTAATATTTTTAGTATTGACAAAAATAAAGATGTGCTTTGTTTAACTGTTGGCATAATGGGACTACCTGTCTTGCGCTGAGAAAATCATAAATAAATACTAACTTGTCTTAGAATTTTAAAAAAAAATATGAGGTATTACTTTTATTTTTATTCTACATATAGTAAACGGGCGGACCCATGGTTAACTATTACAATATTTTGAACATTACTCCTTGAATTTACTTCTCAGAATATTTAATTTAATATTAAAGATTAGTTAGCATACTTTGAGAAAGAGAATGTCATAGGCATTAGCACCACCCTTGATCATGTTTTATTTTATAATATACCTAGTAGAATACAAAGACAAAATACAAAAGACATACTAAATACACAGATCTAGTATTTGTAAATGTATATAAAAGCACTGTAGTTTCTGGGAGTCGCGAGGCGTTCTCCCACGAAACGACCGTTTCGCTTGATAACTTATTTGCAAATACAACTTGTGAATTCGTTCAATAAATTCAGCCACCGTAGGTGCCTTGTAAAATCACTTATGCTGTGTCCAACTGATGTCCTGAGAGATACTTTCACTCAGCCAGGCTGGGTGAGGGAGGATATTGGGAGCTTCCTCAGAGAAGAAAGCGTCCTTGGTACCTGGAAGAGGGGGCTATAATGTTTAATCTCCACCACCACAACTCATTGTTCTCCCAAAGCAAATATGAAATAATAATAACACTCTTTAGTGGAAGGTAACCCAGGCGAGGTTAATGCTCAAAGCATTTTCTACCACCTAACCCTCAGAGTCTTACTATTATGTGGTTACAAATTCAAATGAATGAGGAAAAACTCATGCACTGGGTGGGATTCGAATCAACATATTCCTATGCTATTTGGATTACGATCAGACTAGCGCGTTAACCACTTGACTGTTAGTGCACTAATCCTGCAGGGATGATAATAATAATAATATTACTATACTCACACCGTGGCCGAGTGAGTTAAGCATTAGGGTTCGATACTCAGCTGGACAGAAATCTTTCTGTTTTGTACTTGGATGTACGGGGTCCACTCATAACTCGTGAGGAAAAATGAGAAAGTAGCTGCTTTGGTGTGAACAGCGGTCAGTGGTGAAATTATGGACAAAACAAGATATTGTTTATTAAATGGTAAAATGTCCTATGATTCCGCGTTACCCACTTACATTGTGACAAAACACTAAATGAAATATTATTGTAATTATCATTATTATACTTCTCTTCTTCTTTCACTTCCAAGTCTCCAAACATGTTTTCAATTTTTTTTTTTTTTAATAATAATAATAATAATAATGGGAATACTGAGGGGAATAATGGCCACGGGAGAGAACATGGTGGACAAACAAGTCCACCAAACAAAATCCTCCCCACACTGTGAACAGAGCAACACCAGGAGATTTGATCATAGATCCGGTCCTGGTGTAAATCTCATGCGAGTGTGCTTCACACCCTCGGGAGGATATACCCTGGATAGTAATAATAAAACACCAATACGGGTACACATATACAAGAACAGAACGATGGAAGTGTCGGTGGAGATGTTGACAGAACAAACATGTCCCACTGGCACAATAATGGATATGTTGTCACGGGAGACATAAGGAGCCTGCTAATCCTTCTCATCCATCAAACGGATGTGATTACCTATTATACATCTTCCTTATGGATGTGATATTGTGATTACCTATACATCTTCGTCTCCTTCTTTGCCTTCTCCCACACCTCCTTGGGATCCGTATTGTTCCTATACAATATATCACCCCAAGTAATTAACATACAGTCATAGTCGTTACATACGTTCCGGGGGAACTCTCATCTTCTTGTTCTGTGTCTTTCTGTCTCCCTCTCTTTCTCTCTCTCATTCTTGTTTCCTGTTTATATCTCTCTCTTTCTATCTCTCTTTTCTGTCTCAGTTTTTCACTCTTCCTCCTTCGCTCACTCTCCCTGTTATTTTTCCTCCCTCCCATTCTCTCATTTTCACTCTCAATCCCTCGCTCCCTCTTCCTCATTTTCTCACCCTTCCTTCTTTTCTCTCTCTCTCCCCATGTCTCTCTTATTCGCTCTCTATCTCCTTTCCTTATTCTCTCCCTCTCTCCATATCTCTCTTCTTTGTTTCCTTTCTCTCTCTCTCTCTCTACGTAAAAACGCGCTCCAAAGCGACATTACTCAAGCTTCTGAGACGTGGTACGGCGCGGTGGTAAGCACATTTGCGAAAAATTTCAGCGCCGAGCTTTAACGACGTCGGTTAAATCTGAGAAGTTTAGTGGGCAGGGAAGTGGGAAGGAGAGTAGAGTGGGAAGTGTGAAGGGAAGAACAGTAGAAAGAGAAAGATAATGGGAAGTAGAAAGGGAAGAAGAGTAGAATGAGAAAGATAATGAAAGTAGGAAGGGAAGAAGAGTAGAATGAGTAAGATAATGGAAGTAGGAAGGGAAGTGGGAAGAGAATGAGAATGGAAAGTCTGAAGGGAAGAAGAGTAGAAAGAGAGCGGTAAGTGTGAAGGGAAGATGAACAGAAAAAGAGTAGGAAGTGTGAAAGGAAGAAGAGTAGAAAGAGAGTGGGAAGTGTGAAGGGAAGATGAACAGAAGAAGAGTGGGAAGTGTGAAGGGAAGAAGAGTAGAAAGAGAGTGGGAAGTGTGAAGGGAAGATGAGTAGAAAGAGAGTGGGAAGTGTGAAGGGAAGATGAGTAGAAAGAGAGTGGGAAGTGTGAAGGGAATATGAGTAGAAAGAGAGTGGGAAGTGTGAAGGGAAGAAGAGTAGAAAGTGGGAAGTGTGAAGGGAAGATGAGTAGAAAGAGAGAGGGAAGTGTGAAGGGAAGAAAAGTAGGTACAAACATAACACCTTGGTATCGATAAGGCGGTGGACTTGTAACCTGGAGGTCGGTGGTTCAAAGTCCCAGGTCAAGCAAAAAAAATATTGAAGTGAGTTTGAGTAGTTGTGATATTACGATTGTGATCAACACAAATATGATAACTTTTTTAACACGACATCTTTGTGACTCGGTCGTCCACTTTTCTAAACATAGGTAATATATCCTAAAAAAAGCCACAAACTGCCCGCGCGCCGTTTAGGCGTTATAATAATAAAAATATGGTGTAAACATCACACGACTTTCCTTATCCCCCAAAAATAAGTCGAATTCCGCCACTGGTGACTCTACGGTAACAGTTAGTTAAAAATCAGTGCCTAATTCATAATCAGCACCTCAAAATCATTGGATTTGATATGTCGCAACCCCCATCTAGGGTGAATATTAAAAAAGTTAGTCCAAGCGGGTCCCCCAACTGTAAATTGGGGCTGGGTTCCAAAAAGTTCAAGGTATCAAAAAGTGATCAGAGTAAACCCCTATTATTTTTTTAATTCGAGAAAATGTTGTTCTCTAACCTTTTTTGTATCTTTAACCAATTCCAAAGAGCGGCGGTTGCGGTTGTATCTTGCGGCCAATTTGAACCAAAAGTTTCGTGGTTCGTCTGGTGTATAAAATTAATTTGTATACCAAATTTCAAGTCTCTAGCTCTTACCGTTCTCGAGATATTCTGTTTACACACAGACACACAGACAGACAGACGCACGGACCAATGGCTGAAAACAACTTTTTTGGTATCCTGAGGCTATGATTCGTCCAGAAATGTGAAAAAACTGGGTAGGTCAAATTTTTGACGAATACAATACTTTCCTTATTGTAAGATAAGGAAAGTAAAAATATCGCCTCATTTATTTTATCCAACTAACTAAGTAGTCACTGTGGCAGAGCGAGTTAGCGCGCTAGGCATTGCACACATGGTGACCTGGGTTCGATTCCCAGCGGGGGAGGATTTTTTCTGCTCTGTAATTGGATGTTCGGCGTCCACTCATACCTCGTGAGGAAAAATGAGTAGCTGCTTTAATGTGAAGCAGCGACCAGTGGCAGAATCTTAGGCAAAAAAATAATACAAGATATTGTAAATTAAAGTGGTAAAGTCCTATGATTCTGCACTACCCACTAAAATTGTGACATAATAACACAAAGAAAAAGCATTATATATATTTATATATATTTTATCCAACTAGGACTAATACCTATATAAGTCTCTTTATTCCAGCAGTAAGCCCAATTATTATGCGATAGTACAACTTGTCATGTCCCGTCTGGATTTCGAAATTCGAACCCGCGAGCTCTGGATTACAAAAGCGACCAGGAAGAATGAGAAAGTAGAAGCAAAAGAAACGTTCAATGATTCCGGGCCATTTTTTCTCATTAGACAGCAGAGAAGATAAGTTTCAATATTTGACAGCTACAAGCTACGAGGGATTACTTTGGATCTAGAATTCTAGAAGATTCCACAAAAAATGGGATTTTTTTTTGAAATGAGATAAAATGTGAAAGGAAACACGAGACTCTAAGAAGTTTATTATTACATTTCTATTGGTCAGCCAGCATCGATCCCGCGTTGAATTTACCAGTTCTCGCTTGCCACTTCAGAGTCTAGCACAGTTGGAAGTAAGTAACTATTCAAATCCGATCCGTTGTGATGCTGGCTTTACTGGCCTCACCCAGGCTAAGTGAGGTTAATATAGATGGCTGGGGTTGGTAAAATCTCTTATCAATGACTCATATGACCTTAGCAGTTGAAAGGGACGTTAACCCCAGAAACTGGGGGTTAACTTTTTTTTTAAAAGATGAGTGTTTCCCAGCCTTTTTTATTTCGTAGCCATGAAATAGGAGCTACCGTAGACGCTTGTGGTCTGTGCAGCCTGTCCATCCCGTAGTATGCCTTCCCTCTGATTGGCGAAAAGTGACACAATAATTCCCATTTAGGCGCTGTAAGTGAAAAAACGAGCAACGCCCTCGTAATACTCTGTATTTTCAAGGGGGATACATTTGCTAAAATATTTTTTTGGAAAAGGCAAAGAAGAAGAAGAGACTATGAAAATCCTATCACCATGAGTGAAAGCTGAACTGCCCGGCCTATGATATTTTAATCTTATCGCAGCTTTCCAATATCCTCGAGGAGCCATCCCTCTTCTTGATAGAATCCTGAGTGTGTTTGAGGTCCCGTCCTGGGCACACAATGCGACATTATCTATTCTTCATTTTAGATTAAATTTACCTCCGAGTTTAACGTAAGTATGATTTGTCATGTTTCGACGGATCCAAACGGCAGCCTTAACAGGGGTCGCTTTAGGAAGGACATCCAGCCGTAAAATTTAGGAAGGACATCCAGCCAGAACCAAACAACCTCGAGCATGAGGGAGAGTTTAAGCAATGCCGACCCCAAGTAGCCTTGGGAAAAGGCAAAGTGAAAGAAGAAGATGTTACTGAATTCACGCACACGAGTGACGTTATTGAGGAAGCCATGCGTCACCTCGCTATAATACCTCGAGAACACCCGACAGGAGAGGTTATTCTTTTCGATTATCTTTCCTCGCCCTTTCCGTGTCCAATATAAATGGACAAGTTTGCGTCACCTGAGAGTGTGTGATGGAGGTGTCCCGGGCTTGGAGGTGTGAACTGAGGAGGTTTCTTGAATGATGAGATCAGGAAAATGAGAGAGAGGTGGAGAGAAAGAGAGTGGGGGAGGAGGAGAGATGGTGTCCAGGTGGAGGTGGTGGAAGTGTGCTGGAATTTTTCTTGGGATGGGTAGGTTCCTTGAAGGATGAGGTGAGAAGGGAGGGAGAGAAAGAGAGTTTGTGAGGAAGAGAGATAGTGTCAAGCGGAGGTGGATGATGGAGATGTCTCAGACTTTTCCTTGGGCGAGTAGAATACTGAAGAAGAAGGAGATAGAGAAAAAGTAAGAGAAAGAGAGAGAAAAAAATGTAGAGGAAAATAAAGAAAGAGGGAATGAAAGGGGACATTTAGAGAATAATTGTAAAAGAATTCGGAAAGTAAAGGAGGCAGTAGGTAAGTGAATGAGCTGCCCAGTGCCCATAAATAAAATGTCAAGAGGGTCTAACTTAACGACATAGACATCAAACCTCAATATTTGAGAAAGAAGAAGAAGCAAAATAATATGCAAAACATATTTTTCCAGCATGTTTTTGCATAAATAATTACCAATAGGATATCTAATTCAAAAACAATACAATACAAAACGATACAATTATCTGTTTATTCTGCAAAAATAACACTAAAGAGTCCCTTTTACTCTCATGTGGTCAAAATTCGAAATGGGAGGATCATTTATCATGTGGGGTGGGTTTCTAACCCGCGACCTATGGAATAAATAACTGACCGCGACGCCTTGACCACAGAGGTGCTAATACCGGGATAGACGTAGGGAGTGAAAAGACAAGGATATGGTACAACAGAGGGGGTGATTAGCTCAGTGAAAAGGTACTCGCTTGCAATGCGGAAGGTCCCGGGTTCAAATACCAGAGCCAACAAAAAGTTTGTATTCAAATACAGTTGTTTGTATGGAATACCTTACGGTGCGCTCGTGTTGACCCAGCACCTAAATAGGAAGTCACTTCTCGCCCATTACAAAGGAGGCATACGGAATGGGTAGGCTACAACACAGACCACGTGTATCTACAGTTAGCTGCTGTTTCATGGCTACGATTTTTTTTGTTGTTGTTGTGAAACACACTCTATTTTTTTCTAAAAAAGAAAAGTAAAATAAATTCTTATTTTGAGCAGAAAAGCGTGATGAGTAGAAAACGTCTGCACGATGTCATAACTATCACTCATCATAGTACAAGCGTCTGGAAATAAATTGAAAAAGACGTTTTTAAATTAAACTTGGAATATATTCTTTCTATCCCTTGCCAGTATAAATTTCATCAGAAAATAAAATGTGAAACAAATCAGAAGGTTGAAAGGACGGGGTGAAGATTTAAGTTGCAATCCTGAGGTATTCACATTGCACATGCATTTATTATTACAAGTATAAACTGGTTGGTGTCCGACAAGAGAAGCCCCAATTCTCACACCGACCTCTATTAGATCTACACATGCATTAATATAATAAGAAAAATACTGGTATACCGTATTCATACTAATATTAAGCACTCGCTTCTCATGCGGAAGGTCTCGGGTTCGATCACCCGAGCTGATAGAAAAATAGTAATGCAAAGTATTGTGTCACTTCTTATCTATCAGAGGGGAGGGATACTACGGGATGGGCAAGCTACAACACAGACCGTAGCTCCTGTTTCATGGCTACGAAATAAAGAAACACTCATCTTGAAATAGTAATAAAAAATAAAAAAATACCTTACATGACTGGTTATCATATCGAGGCGCACGGCAGTGCGCCAGGCCAAGTTCCAGCCTGAGCACGCAGTGTGTATATTTACACGAACTTTTCAGAGTGATTTTACCCCTGTCGTAACTTTTTTATTTTTTTGATCATACTATTAAAACTCCCTGTACTCAATCCTTTCTGAACTAGGAACTCGAACCACCAACCTCCAGGTTACGAGTCCGCCGCCTTATCCATCGAGCTACTGAGGTCGGTACGTACATGAATAGTACTTTCATAATTTAGGTAACTAATATAAAATTCATATGTTTGCTGTATTCTATGCACATGAATCGATTCAACAGTACATTAATAAATTAAATAGGTAGGTAAATAATGGTACGTATGTAAATAAAATATGTTGTATTCTGTACATTTAAACGGCACATATATTCATGCAATTCTACAGTATAATATAGGTGATGTAAAATATATACTATATTATAATGTTCACTTTATTCGGTGAATTTGAACGAAGTATTTATTGGGAAACATAATATAATAATATATATTTTATGCAAGGTGTCCAAGGTTTAAACTATAGAAAATAATTTCACATCATTTTTCGAAAAATGCCGTGGAACGGAGATATGAACAATATAATAACTCAGTTTTGAATGCAAATAGGTACAAAATGTTAGGTTGAAGGTATAGTTACTTGGGAAATGTACTCAGTAATCATAATATACTAAGGCATGAGAAGCATTTTTTACCCAATTTACCGGTATTTTGGGGGGATCCGCTTGGACTAACTTTTTTTTATCATTTATCGTAGATGGGGGTTGTGACATATCAAATCCAATGATTTTGAGGCGCTGATTACGAATTTGGTATTGATTTTTAGCTAACAGTTGAATCAACAGTGGCGAACTTTGACATATTTTCGAGGGATAACAAAAGTCGTGTGGTGTCACATTTCTCGAAAAATCACCGAAGATTATTAGTCTTAGAATGTCTCCTGGAGTTGATTCTGAAATTTTTTAATATAAAAAAAATGGACACCCTGTATATTGTCTAATATTTGGTGCACTTAAGCGGGGGCACCTGATGGTACAGAAGCAACAACGTCTTGGAAAATTCCCCTGGGTGATAAATGATCTGCCTTCGCGGAGATGTTCTTTTTTTTTGCTCGGAGAAAAATGATTTCTCTTGGAAAAATAAATGTTGAATGCGTTCTGGTCACAGGGTTTGAATTTCGAATAGATTGAGGGACAAGATAGGGAGGAAGTGAGAGTGAGAGGGAGATAAAGAGAGAGGGAGAGAGTGTGAGATAAGGAGATAGGGAGGAAGAGCTGGAAGAGTGAGATAGGGAAACAGAGAGAGTTATATATAGAGAGAGACAGAGATGGATAGAGAGGGAGGGAGAGAGAGGTCACAAGCTCTGAATTTTGAATAGGATGAAGAGGATCAGGTGGAGAAGGTGGAGAAATAAAAGGCAGATTGAATTGGTAGAGAAGGAGAGAGAGAGAAAGAGAGAGAGAGAGAGAGAGAGAGAGAGAGAGAGAGGAAAGAGAGAAGTTGAAAAATAAACTGATGAAAATGGAGAGAGAAAGAAGAATCACGAAAGAAAGAGAGCGAGAGAAAGAGAGATAATAAGTAAGTATGAAACAGGATAATACAATTAATAACAGCTGCTGTAACAGAATACGCATATTATTCATAAAGAGCTAGAGGTAGGAAAATTGGGAGAGATTAGAGAAGGTAATAAAGACACTGAAAGAGAGACAGAGCAGTAGGAATCATATAGGATAGGGATTAATAAAGGAAAATACATGGTAAAAAGAAGCTGAAAAAGGCACAATGAAAAAGAGAGAGAGAAAGAACACAGGAAAAAGAGGCAAACTAAGGATAAATTGTTTTCATTGAAAATGAAAAGATTGAAAAGACGTAAAGTCACCCTTTTGATCGGAAAACTCGAGATTTTCAAAAGAGACTAAAACCACCGGCAGGCTACAATTGATACCATCGACCTAAAAGGTTTTTATACTTGAAAGCAGTTTTCATTTCCTAGGTTTCATGCGACAAAGCTTTACTCAATGTTGGGGCGAAAAGTCCAACACAGGTCATAAATTTTCATCAACCTCGGTTAGTGTACTGAAATAATTTGCACACAAATAGGGTGTTAAAATAGGAAAAATATCCCATGTTCCTAGTCGTTGGTTGATGAAAATTAAAATACAAAATTTAGAACAATATAAACAAGAAAAAAAGATAAAAATATTATAATTGTAAAGAGCAGATAAAAAATGAGAGAGAGAGAGAGTGAGGAAAAAAACGCTTGCATACGAGTCTGCAACCATTGGGACATTTTCATCTTTACTATTCAAGGTCTAAAACTTAACTGACCAAATTTCGTATTGTGCGCATGACACATATTGTGCGCATGACACATACTTTTTCTCTTCTCTCTTTTTATAATTTAATATTTCGTTACATAATTTCGTTACATAATTTTGGTTATGTGCCAGAGCAAAGACATGAAAATGTCAATAACATACATAAAATATATACAGATGTCCTAACTAAAGAGCGAGGTTATTGCCTATGGCAATGTCTTGTTGATGAACTGTGCCGTGATTAAGTTTCTGAGTAAAAATAAGGTACTCTCATTCTCTAATAAAAACTCGAAAAATGCTTTAGGAAATTGATTTGTAGATCCATATTTTTTTAGATTTTTGCAGATACCAATTTTTTCCAAAACAAATTTAAAGAGAAAAACGACATTAAAAGTAATTCTCATTTGTTATCTTTATTTCTCCTGATATGTGTTGAAATAAACTGGTGTAAATAGCCAGGGCCGACTAATCCGTCAAAACGCTGTCAATTTTTCGTTACTGGTGACTCTACAGTACCAGTGCCGTAAAAAATTGTATAACATTCGTATCCACAAAAACATTGGATTTAATATCTCACAACAACCTTCTTGGTTGAACAGTTAAAATATTACAGAAACAAAAATAAATACTACTTTAAGAACCACCCTAAAAGTATACTGAACAACACATCAAAGGACACCCTGTATATGAAATTCAGTTTGCCTAGAACATGAAGATTTTATCAGTTAAATTGCAGCAATATTTTAGTGCATCATATCACGACATTTCAACACATCTACAAAATTCACCAACATGAAATTGCATAAATTGCTTTTTTCAACATACAAGTTTTTCACCAATTGCATAGATAATTTGCTTTTCTCAACATAGAAGGTAATTTCGTGTATATATACAAATCAATTCCAACACAAGCCAACGAATGATTCCTATTCAAAACATAAAATTAATAACTTATTTTTAAAATAAACCATGTTTTTTTTATGTGATTGAAAATACTAATTTTCTGCTCGAGAAAATAGGAAATGGCAGACGTAACTCATTGTTTTTCAGAACATAATAATTTATCGTGTATTATAAAATTTAATTATTTGGGACTCGAAGTCTTGTTGAAAAGATTTGATCCGTTTCAACAGAAACGTGCTGAACCACTATCTAGATTACGATTTTCTGTAGTTTGTTTCATATCGGGCCGAATTATGAAACAGGATTAAATTTAGGATAAGCCAGACACTCCAGAAGCTATTTTTTTTTTTTTTTTTACAAATAACTATACATAAAATAACACCCTCAAAGCGTAAAAACTTCTGGAGACGAAGTACAGAAGAAATTGAGAATTCTCCAGAGCCACTTCAGCAGATAATTGAAGAAATTGAAGAAGCAGTCGAAAAGAGGAGCGAAATTTGAAGATATTTTTAAAAGCAAATGTTTTGCTTACATAATTATATAATTGCTAATCAATTAAAATTGATAACAAAATTGGAGAGACATTTAAAAATGGGAACAGATCATGCCGACGTGCGGCGATCGGCTTTGCCCAAACAGTATGTGTCGATCGGAAAATGGCAAGTGAGTGGAAACGCGGCAAATGAGTGGATCGATACCAAGGTCAGTTCCGAAGCTGATGAGCCAGACGAGTGAGTATAAATAGTCATTTTCAAGAGGCACTTGAGCAATGTACATTGTACAACCCCCATTTCATTTTGATATCATTTCAATCAACCTACGAGAGAAACAAAAATGGTTACAGTGAAGCATTTCGAGAGATCGGGTTTAAGAATCCTACGCATTCACGGATTCTAATAATAAACATATTTCTGGTGAAAATGTACATACATGCCCCGTGCGTAGGCACGGGGCATGTACACACATACACACAAAATACAATTTTGTTCAATCATTATTGCTCTCTTGAAGTACATATTTATATGATCATAGAATAGCTCAGTGGTAAGCTGGTAAGGTACTATCTTGACATGAGGAAGGACTATCGAAATTTTTGTGAAAAACTCATTTTTAAATAAGATAAAAATCTCTAAAATGAAATCCATTCCTTTTAAAATTCACCTTGATTCTATGAATTGAACCAGAAAACAAATTTAATATTAGCTATTCATTTATTTTAATAGTTAGTGTTATTTTAATAGTTAGTGGCCATATAACTTTTCATGAGTTTAAAAAGAAATGCAATAATAATTATCAAGTAAATTTTTTGTTCAAAATACATAATTTCTATTTTTTTTTTCTTTCAAAATATCAAATCTCGAAATTTCAAGTATAACAAAACCGGAAGTCCGAACTGAGCAGAACGCATGGTGTACAAGTAGGCGGAGAAAGATCCAGCAGCTGTCATCGAACCTGAAGTCCTCTGATCACAGCGATGAATTCAGCGGATTCTGTAACCCGGTAAACCCTAGGGCCTGGGTTCAAATCCCGAGGGAAAACTATGTAATTTTGTAATTTTCTTTCTGTAATTTGTAATTTTCGCGGTGTAATTTTCTCGATTCAAATCAAATAAGTTGAGAAAAATCATACTCCGACCGCCATTTTTTATTGCCGTGCAACAAGTAAATTTAAAGAGAAATCAAGTTTGGGATGACCCCTAGAAAGGATAAAGAAAGATAAACATAAGAGGAATAAATTCAGAGAGGAGTGCAGAGATATAGAAAGAGAGGGGGTAAGGTGTTCTCAATTTGATATCATTTATTTTTTGCTAATTATAATCATTCTTTTGAGTGAGGCGTTCTTCTTTTTTTAACCACGAAGTGGTGTTTTTGGGGGGATATCAGTTCTTTTTGTACGAAAAAATAGGTTCATAGGGTTCCCGTTGGCCTAGGAAGTCAAACAAAAAGTCAAATCAATTTATTTTTCAACGTAGAGTCCATTTCTGCAATAAAAATCGCAATTTTTGAAATTCATGTTGCACTTTTCGTTGGCTAAAAGTACATGAAATGCATGGGAATTATATTTTCCGTAACCTTACACTCTGCCGGGCTGTCTCTTTCTTTGTATAGGCGTTCTTAACACCTCGGCCGAGGTGTTTGATAATAATTCATAATGTTTATACTGAAATAGAGAGGTTAGTTGATGACATGGCTATTCAGAACTATTACCTGCTGATGAGAGCAAATAAGCTCGAAACAGCTGTCCAGGTATGTTCTGATGTTCATGTACAATTGTACATCTAATATAACTTCTCACTTTTCTGTTTATACTGATTATACTGATACTGATAAAATAAATAAATTCTCCGTGTTACTATATCACAATATTAGTGCGTAGCGCAAAATTATAGGACTTATTCGTACCTTTAATATCCTAATATATTATTTTGCCTATAATTCCTCCACTGGTCGCTTCTCACATCAAAGCAGCAACTTATTTTTCCTCACAAGGTATGAGTGGACCCAAGACATACGAGTACAGCGTAGAAAAATTTCTGCACTGCTGAGGATCGAACCCAGGTCACCGTGTGTGCAACCCTAGTGCACTACACCATTTGGCCACGGTGTCTACTACTAATAATAATACTCTTCAGTGGAAGGTCACCACTAGGTTAGATTCTACCACCCTTATTATTCAGGTGAATGGAGTCCTAACTATTTAAGTGCCGACCTCAGTAGCTTGACCGGTAACGCGGCGGCCTTGTAATCTGGAAGTCAGTGGTTCAAGACCCAAGTTAAGCATTAATTTAGTACGGCGAGTACAAGTGTTTATGATAACACGATTACAATTTACAAAAATATGGTAATTTATACTAATTATCTCCATGAGCAACTCTGCAACTTGGGTTCAGATTCCTTTACATCTTATTATTACATGTTAAGTCTGTAAGATGAAATGGTTTGTATTTTTATTTTAATTAAGTATTAGTTATAAACTTGGTTTGGTTTGGGGGGGGGGGGGGGGCTTGTCAATTATTAGCCTTCTTGAAAAGACAGTGGTAAAAGTGCTGAGTCATTCCTCCACTGTCTGGCTACCATCGTTTACGATGACGCCACCCTATGATGATGATATAAATTTAGTTATAAATTTATATAAGGTTTTTTTAAAGTAATGACGTCTAGCACATACTAAATTGTATTTATACTCAATAAAATAGATTTATTATTATTATTATTTCTTAATGTTGTATTTATTATCTTTTATTTACTAAAACCTTTTTAATTTTCATCTCGATAATTTTAATTTTGCTATTTAAATCTATGTACTTTAAAAACATGTTATGTTTATCTTCGTTGTAATTCTTTTAATTTTATGAAAATACAAAGTTGAGAGAGAGAGAAATTTGTAATTATTCTTTTAATTGTAAGTATAAGCAGATTCTTTTGTTAAGTTGTAATGCTATGAGCGCTACTCGACTGAAATAATTTTTTAATTATTTTAGCGATGATAGAAAATATTGCCTTCTTATTTTCATTTGTCTATACTTATTATTATGTTTGCCAATGGATTGAGAGTACAGTCTGTTATACATTTCATGTAACTTCTAGTGCCAATTTAGACTCTCAAATAGCTTTTATGATTTGCTTCTTTTTTCTACATAAAATATTATTGGTCCATGTAATTATGAAAAGAAAAATTAATGCATAATTTTATTTACCTACTATTTTTAGTGCGAATTACATATACAGTAAAAATATATGTCTACTAGTTACTTTTACACAGTACTTTTACAGACAAGGGGGGGTAGCTGACCCCCCCCCCCCTTAGAAAATTCAACATACACTAGATATTATGACTTTTCGGCCCGACTCAGATTAAGATAACCCTCCCATAACTTAAAAAATCACCTGTAGCAAAAAAAAAAAAACACTGAAATTTCAGGTCAAACGATGAGTTCGTTATCCAGGTACAATCACCAAACTACTTTGACTGGAGAAGTTGAGTTTTAAGTGAATGGTATTATTATTTTGCAGGTATTCAAAATTAAGACGTAAACACTCAAGCAAAACTACATTAAAATTCAAAGTCACTCCAAATCAAAACGTATCCAGTAAAATTCATTGTCACTCCAAATCAAATCAAAACGTATCCAGTAAAATTCAAAGTCACTCCAAATCAAAACGTATCCAGTAAAATTCAAAGTCACTCCAAATCAAAACGTATCCAGTAAAATTCAAAGTCACTCCAAATCAAAACGTATCCAGTAAAATTCAAAGTCACTCCAAATCAAAACGTATCCAGTAAAATTCAAAGTCACTCCAAATCAAAACGTATCTAGTAAAATTCAAAGTCACTCCAAATCAAAACGTATCCAGTAAAATTCAAAGTCACTCCAAATCAAAACGTATCCAGTAAAATTCAAAGTCACTCCATATCAAAACGTATCCAGTAAAATTCAAAGTCACTCCAAATCAAAACGTATCCAGTAAAATTCAAAGTCACTCCATATCAAAACGTATCCAGTAAAATTCAAAGTCACTCCAAATCAAAACGTATCCAGTAAAATTCAAAGTCACTCCAAATCAAAACGTATCCAGTAAAATTCAAAGTCACTCCAAATCAAAACGTATCCAGTAAAATTCAAAGTCACTCCAAATCAAAATGTATCCAGTAAAATTCAAAGTCAGTCCAAATCAAAACGTATCCAGTAAAATTCAAAGTCACTCCAAATCAAAACGTATCCAGTAAAATTCAAAGTCACTCCATATCAAAACGTATCCAGTAAAATTCAAAGTCACTCCAAATCAAAACGTATCCAGTAAAATTCAAAGTCACTCCAAATCAAAACGTATCCAGTAAAATTCAAAGTCACTCCAAATCAAAACGTATCCAGTAAAATTCAAAGTCACTCCAAATCAAAACGTATCCAGTAAAATTCAAAGTCACTCCAAATCAAAACGTATCCAGTAAAATTCAAAGTCACTCCAAATCAAAACGTATCCAGTAAAATTAAAAGTCACTCCATATCAAAACGTATCCAGTAAAATTCAAAGTCACTCCATATCAAAACGTATCCAGTAAAATTCAAAGTCACTCCAAATCAAAACGTATCCAGTAAAATTCAAAGTCACTCCAAATCAAAACGTATCCAGTAAAATTCAAAGTCACTCCAAATCAAAACGTATCCAGTAAAATTCAAAGTCACTCCAAATCAAAACGTATCCAGTAAAATTCAAAGTCACTCCAAATCAAAACGTATCCAGTAAAATTCAAAGTCACTCCAAATCAAAACGTATCCAGTAAAATTCAAAGTCACTCCATATCAAAACGTATCCAGTAAAATTCAAAGTCACTCCAAATCAAAACGTATCCAGTAAAATTCAAAGTCACTCCAAGTCAAAACGTATCCAGTAAAATTCAAAGTCACTCCAAATCAAAACGTATCCAGTAAAATTCAAAGTCACTCCAAATCAAAACGTATCCAGTAAAATTCAAAGTCACTTCAAATCAAAACGTATCCAGAAAAACTCCAATCAGTCCAAATTAAAATGTATCCAGAAAAATTCCAATTACTCCAAATTAAAAAGTATCCAGAAAAATTCAAAGTCACTCCAAATCAAAACGTATCCCACTCAAGCAAATTATTCATTAAAAAATTATTGGTAAGTATATGAATTGTGATATTCCTTTTTTATGCCAGACTTAAGAAGCAAATCATGAAAATACATTTTTAATATTAAACAAGAAAATCCAATACCCTGCAAAACCATTGGCAAACTCAAGTCTAAAAGTATAAGGCATTGGTTAGTTAGTTTTTCAAATGACTCGTGTTGTATGACCCAAATGAAATCAAAGAGATGAGTTTTTAAATTAAGTAAGATAAAAAGTTAAGTTATCATATTTGTGTTAAATACAATCGTAATATCACAACTACTCAAGCTTTACTAAATATTTGCTTAACTTGGGACTTGAACCACCGACATCCGATTGAAATCAATCAAGCTACTAAGGTCGCTATGTCACAGTATTATTGAACACCTCAAGACATTGTTTAGTTTGATCTAAAGACAACTTGCCATCTGATCAGAATATGGTAAGTACTGATTTATTATTATTATTTTACTAGAAATTATATTTATTCATCATAAATGCCAGTCTCATCTGTTTTTCTTTCTTGATAAGTAGCAGATTTTTTTGTCATAAAATTCTGCCCATCCCAAGGATCGAACTCAGGATATCTGGACTACAAGTAGTAGTCATAACCGTTACACCACGGAGGCGGGTTGATCATATCATAACTTTATTTGAGTAACGCGGCGTTACAGGACTATTCCAAAAGATCTACAGTCAAGGAAATCAAGTAATCTACTCTAGTGTCTTTTGTGCCCTCACTTGTTGCTGCTCACACAAAAATAGCAACTCATTTTTCCTCATGAGGTAAAATACTTCAACCGTACTTAAATTTAGAAATCATTTTTGAAGCACAGTGAGTATGAGCGGTGTGTAAAATTGTATACATAAATATAAAAAGTTCAGAGTTAATCCCTAGCAAACCGTATGAAACAAACACATTTGCAAAAGAACTTTGCAAGGGCGTCGTACAGGGAAAAACAAAAGTTCATTCATTCTTGCAAACGGACCTTTTACTTCACCTTAAGTTAAAAAATCTTAATAAAAAGCTATCGTAATAATAAGACTCTGAGGGTTAGATGGTAGAAAATTATTTGAGCATTAACTAATATTATTATTCATTACACTAATAGTGAGACGATTAACACAAATCTTTGTCGTTAATTGACTGTGTGAATCAATTACGTGATATCAAAACTAATCAAACTAGATTTACTAAATCTACGCTGAATCCGGGACTTGAACCACCGACCTCCAAGTTACTAGTCCGCCGCCTTATCGATCGAGCTACTGAGATGGTTGATCACACAAAAATTCTTAATAATAATAATTTTGCCTTTTCTCAAACCTACATGGGTTCAGCATTGGTCAATCTCTTCCTCCTAGCTGAGCCTGGTTGGTACTCCTAATACAGTTCTACAACTTCTACATATTAGGTACTTGTACGGTTTGATGACCTTCCTAACACCAACCCTGTTAAGGTCGACAAAGATTTGTGTTAATTGTCTCACTAAGTTAGTTATCATATTTGTGTTCATCACTTTCGTGATATCACATTTAC
Source organism: Bactericera cockerelli (assembly GCA_024516035.1). Classification (NCBI taxonomy): domain Eukaryota; kingdom Metazoa; phylum Arthropoda; class Insecta; order Hemiptera; family Triozidae; genus Bactericera; species Bactericera cockerelli. Next base: position 40,741,483 of record CM044959.1, read on the forward strand.
TCAAACTCGCTTTACTAAATCTACGCTGAAACCGGGACTTGAACCACCGACCTCCAGGTTACTAGTCCACTGCCTTATCGATCAAGCTACTGAGGTCGGTATTAATTGTCTCACTATTAGTATAATGAATAATTTTAATATTAGTTAATGTTCAAATAATTTTCTACCACCTAACCCTCAGAGTCATATTATTCATGAGGAAAAAATCATGCATTGGGTGGGATTTTTTTTATTATTTTTAAGATGAGTGTTTCACAGCTTTTTTTATTTCGTAGCCATGAAACAGGAGCTACAGTAGACGCTCCTGGTCTGTGTTGTAGCCTGCCCATCCCGTAGTGTGATTCCACCCTGATGGGCGAGAAGTGACACAATACTTCCTATTTAGGTGTTGGGTCAACACGAGCGCACCGGAAGGTATCCCTTGCAAACAACTGTAACAAATTTTTTGTCGGCACGGGGATTCGAACCCGAGACCAGCGAGACCTTCCGCATGGCAAGCGAGTGCTTAGCCACTGATTAAGTTACCTGGATTACCAGACTAGTGCCCTAACTACTTGACTACTAATGCACAGTTTTTTTGTAATTATTTTAGAAAAATCCACCAAACTCAGTTATTGAACTCGAGCTTCTTGTTAGATCAGTATAAACAGAATCAGTATAAACAGAAAAGTGAGAAGTTGTACTAGTGTACATGACTATCAGAACATACCTGGACAGCTGTTTCGAGCTTATTTGCTGTCATCAGCAGGTAATAATTCTGAATATCCATGTCATCAACTAACCTCTCTATTTTAATCAGTATAGGTAATCCAGGTATAATCCAGATAAACCAAGTTAATGATTTGTGTTATTGTCTGTTGGCCTGACGAAGCTGGTACTCTATCTGTGTGTCGTACTCCAGCAAGACATCATTACACCACCCAGTAGATGCTTTAATCCCTCAGTTAGGACACATTCAGCATCTTCCTCGTCACACTCTTCACCTCTGGAAACTTCCTCATGAATCCAATATAATAACTCTCTGTGGACACAACAATATGTTGAAAGCTTTTACGAAAATTTAAACTTCTTGAGCTGAGAATTAAGCCAGGATCCCACTGAGTGCCACATTTTGTTTCTAAACGTTTCGCAACATTTCTTTTTGATTTCCGCAACATTTTTTTCAAGTTGTCATATTTGTGTTAATCACTTTCGTGATGTCACAACTACTCTGACTCGCTTTACTAAATCTACTCTGAAACCAGGACTTGAACCATCGGCCTCCAAGTTACAAGTCCGCCGCCTTATCGATCAAGCGACTGAGGTCGGTTGATTTCCTTAATGTTGCAGGATCCTCACATGTGAGCTCTTCCTCTTTTTCTCAAACATTATGGTATTTTCTGTGGGATATTCAACGGGAAGTGTTTCAGTCAGTGGGATTCGATCTCATTTGATCTTAAACTGAAGAGCGGAGGAACTTTAAACATTGAGAAACGATTTGGAACGTTTCGAATGTTTTGAGACCAAATGTTGCACTCAGTGGGAACCCGGCATCAGGCTTTTATTTCACTCTAAATTATGTACGAGTATATGTATGTATAATTGTATATTATGCTCTATCTCTCTCATACACAAATGATTACTATCTCACTGCCACTCTCAGTGAAATAGGAAAAGGAGTTTAGTGCACCTGAGAATAAATTTCAATAAGACTAGGAGAATGAAGAAGGATAGGGAGAGTGAGAGAGAGAAAGAGAAAGCCAGAGGAAGAGAGAGAGGGGTAGATTGAGTGACGGAGAGGTAAAGTTGGAGTTATAAAAGGAGAGGAAGATATAATGAGAAAAAGAGAAAGCGAGAGATACAGGAAATAAGAGAAAGGTGGACAGAGGAAGAGAGAGAGACCAAGCAAAGGAAAATTTATTAAAGAGAGGTAAAAAGAAAGTAGAGGGAGATAGAGATAATAAGAAAAGGAGAAAGCGAGAGAGATAGGAAATAAGGGAAAGATGGACAGAAAAAGAGAGAGAGAGAGACCAAGCAAAAGAAAATTAAAGAAAGGTAAAAAGAAAATACGAGGGAGAGAGTTAGGCAAGAAGATAGGAGAGATAAGTATAAGAAAGAGAGGGAATGAGGGAGAGGTCACAGAGATAGCACGTATCAGAAATCCTAAACTCAACATAAATCCGAATAAACATTGATATAAAACAGAGCGTGGTATTCATGAAACTGAATTTATCTTTTAGGTATCAGAGTATTTGGGTACTTCGGCTAGATTAGAAAGTATGTCTTACTAAGGGTCATACAAAACATTTGTAGTTTTGTAAAACCCTTCTCCTGAATATAATGCTTGTTGTTGGGATGTAAATAAAAATAATACTCTTTAGTGTAACCTTTAGTGTAAGCTAAGGATCATGTTCAAAATATTTATACCGTTCTCGAGAAATCGTGTTCACGGACGAACGGACCAAGGGCCAAAAACAACTTTTTTGGTATCCTGAGGCTATGTTTCGGCCAGAATTGTAAAAAACTGGGTAGGTCATTTCAATACTTTCCTTATTATAGGTTAGGGAAAGTAAAATTTCTTTTACATTTTGACATTGTGTTATTTACTGTTAACATAGGTCCTTCAAATTGGAACACCCTGTAGATGTGCAGGAATGAGATATGGAAGGAAAGTAAGAGCAGTGAAGTGTGCAGAACATCATGGAACATCCTGTAGATGTGAAGGAATGAGATATGGAAGGAAAGTAAGAGCAGTGAAGTATGCAGAACATCATGGAACACCCTGTAGATGTGAAGGAATGAGATATGGAAGGAAAGTAAGAGCAGTGAAGTGTGCAGAACATCATGGAACATCCTGTAGATGTGAAGGAATGAGATATGGAAGGAAAGTAAGAGCATTCAAGTGAGCAGAACATCATGGAACATCCTGTAGATGTGAAGGAATGAGATATGGAAGGAAAGTAAGAGCATTCAAGTGTGCAGAACATCATGGAACATCCTGTAGATGTGAAGGAATGAGATATGGAAGGAAAGTAAGAGCATTCAAGTGAGCAGAACATCATGGAACATCCTGTAGATGTGAAGGAATGAGATATGGAAGGAAAGTAAGAGCATTCAAGTGTGCAGAACATCATGGAACATCCTGTAGATGTGAAGGAATGAGATATGGAAGGAAAGTAAGAGCATTCAAGTGAGCAGAACATCATGGAACATCCTGTAGATGTGAAGGAATGAGATATGGAAGGAAAGTAAGAGCAGTGAAGTGTGCAGAACATCATGGAACATCCTGTAGATGTGAAGGAATGAGATATGGAAGGAAAGTAAGAGCAGTGAAGTGTGCAGAACATCATGGAACATCCTGTAGATGTGAAGGAATGAGATATGGAAGGAAAGTAAGAGCATTCAAGTGAGCAGAACATCATGGAACATCCTGTAGATGTGAAGGAATGAGATATGGAAGGAAAGTAAGAGCATTCAAGTGTGCAGAACATCAGGGGAACAATTCAATTGCCTCAATTTAGTTTCAAGTCGGTGAAATATTGATGTAGCTTTGTTTTTTAATAACGCTTCTCTCTTGCTTGGAGGCACAACGGAAGATGAATTACTCTGAAATGTTCTTCTCGGTAAAACCCCAGCTGCGGTCATATTGAGGTAATACTGATGGGCCTTTTAGACAGCCCAGCTGCGGTGAATCCTAGCTGCGGTCATATTGAGGTAATACTGATGGGCCTTTTAGACAGCCCAGCTGCGGTGAATCCTAGCTGCGTTCATATTCAGGTAATTCTGATGGGCCTTTTAGACAGCCTCTCCCGTTGACCCTCTCTTGCCCTAGTTGTTCAAGGGTTCACCAAGAGTTCTCTTCTCTTTGGCTTGTTGAAGGGTTCACCACGAATTCACTCCCGAAAATAAGACCATGCTTTTTACCTAAGGTATTTAAGAAAATGATAACTGGAAAAATATTATTTTTGTATAAGAATCAGATTTTTAAAAGGAAATCTATAAAATCTCTAACTAATGAAAGGCAATACCTTGAGTGTATAGTAGACTTGGGAAAAATACTTGTAAGGCCATGTATCAGGTGTAAAGTAAGGGAAATATACAAATGCGTATTAAATGGCACATAGAAAATGACCGCATTTATGTCATGAACCATAACCGCGGTCAGATACAAACTCTGGAAAATGAACTCTAATGAAAGTAATACTAGTAATGGTATAACACATCATATTAAAGCGCATTTTGGCTTGTATAAGGTAGCATATTAAAGCCTAGGAAAGCCCATCGGGAGGTCTTAACTGCCTTAACATATTAAATAAACGAACGTCAGTATTTTTCTTATTTTTTCCCAAAAGGCTTTCAACGTGTCATTCGCGTTCGCTATCGTTCTATGGGCGGTGAGATGTTATTTTTGTGGAAAATGGAGATTAAGTAGATTACGTTTCTGAGCTTTTTAACTCCGCCAGAGATGTGTCGTTGTAGACTTTGTGTGTTTATTTTTGTTAAATATAAAATTGAGATAAACAAAACAACAGAAAAACCTTCTTTGAAAAGACTATTTTTAGAAGGAAGTTTATTAAAGTGAGTGTAAAAAATAAATGAGGGCCAAATTATGATACAGGGTCAAAATTGAGATAAGCCAGACACACCCTCAAGTCGGAGTTTCAACCAATCACAGAGAACTATAGCCCGAGTTGAGGGATAATCTGGCTAATCTTATATTTAATCTTGTTTTAAAATTCGGCTCTAATACAATAAAAAAATCAATTAAAGCCGAACTTATAAAATAGGATTACAACAAAGCAAAAGCCAGACCTCAGTATGAATTTTATTGTTACCATTTTATAACAAGTGTTTTATTTTCCTCTGTTTCAGGCTCATACATGATCTAGAGGTCGTTGATCAAATAGAAGGCAAATGTGTTAATTGGAGTCAAATTTAAAGAAATAATTATTGTGGGGAGGGAGAGGTTAATGTCGCTTTCAACAACATGGTATTATCACGACGCAACGGGGGTTTACCCTCCATTCGCTGGAAACTCACAAATCCGCTACAAAAAGCCTTGAAGTTTATGAAAAGGTAAAGCTTTTTGAAAGGTTACTTAAATGGTAGGCAGTTAATGTATACACGACGGTAAATATTTAGTAACCCGACATTGAGTAATTGTGATAACACCAGTGCGATTAACACAAAAATTATAACTTTTTTAAATTCAACGGGATGAAACACATGTTTATTGATAATAATATAAGGTATGCATCCTCAATATCTCATTTGGGTTGGTTCAAAATTACATTACCTTAATGGGATACATTATACCTAGTTAGAACGATGTATCCTTGGGTCTATACCAGAAGGTCATGAATGAAGTTTTTTTTTATATAAAAAAATAAAACTATTTTTAACTATTGATGGCATATTTTGTTAGAACAAGGAACCATAAACTAATGGGCACATTACCGGCAACTGAGGTGGCACTTTATTGGGTGGCATATGCTGATATTAAAAATGCTAATTCACTCTACCTATGACGCCCTGACAATGTAGGCTCTACATCAGACTGTCGCTATGCTACAACTGCATATGCATATGCATTGCATATACGATATTAAATATGCTAATTTCGGTTTACCACAACAAAACAACTTCCCCATGATGCTCGACGCATAAATTAGATGAAGCCAGGGTCGTCAGTCTAAAATTTAGGAATAATAAAAAATAATAATAACACTTGTTAGTGGAAGGTAACCACTAGGCGAGGTTAATGCTCAAAGCATTTTGTACCACCTAACCCTCAGAGTCATAAAATAATTAATGCAGAAAAATTCATGCACTGGGTGGGATTCGAACCATCGGATCCCTACGCTACCTTGATTACCAGACTAGCGCGTTAACCACTTGACTACTTATAACTACTTAACTCTTGACTACTTGACAAAAGGTATAATAACACAATTTTAATTGATAGTGCAGAATTATAGAAGTTTTTCCTTATCATATAATATCCTTGAATAGTCGAACCTGGTGAGAACTGGATGTAGGTCAAATTTTCAAAAGCCTCTTTTCAAAAGCAAAGCGGATGTAAAAGAAAAAAATCCGGTTGTCTTATATCCAGGTTCTCTTATATCCAGATTATCTTTTATCCAGGTTTTCTTATGTCCAGGTTCTCTTTTATCCAGGTTCTCTTATATCCAGGTTCTCTTATATCCAGGTTCTCTTATATCCAGGTTCGACTGTATTTTATTTTGCCGATAATTCCACCACTGGCTCCACTGGTCGCAAATCACAATATTGATGAAAACACACACTAAAAATCTAGCCCAAGAAAAAAGTAACACAATAAATAAAAAAAAACTTTTTTATAACCTTTCCATCTTGCTAGAACATGTAAATTTCACACAAAATTTAATAGCAATTAGGGCTTTATAGCTGCTTTTTGAATCGTTGAATATTTTTATTGCAAGAGTTTATGACCTTTTAATCCTTTTATTGGCGATAAAAGTTTGGCCCTTAACTGTCCTACTTTTTAACTATTACTGACAAGAATTTCTCATCTCGGGCTAAATTACGGAGCTCAGTATTTAGATTAAGAAGGTATCTCGTAACCTGGAGGTCAGTGGTTCGAGTTCCAACCAAGACGAATTTTAAAAATCTGGTGTGACACCACACGACTTTCCTTATCACTCGAAAATAAGTCAAATTTCACACGACTTTCCTTATCACTCGAAAAGAAGTTAAATTCCACAACTGGTGACTCAACGGTACCATTTAGTTAAAAATCAATATCAAATTCAAAACCCCAAATGGGAGGATCACTTGTCATGTCCCGGCTGGGTTTTGAACTCGCGACATCTGGATTCACAGAGTGCCGCCTTTACTACTGAGTTACCGGGACAGACTATCACTTGTAATCAACAGAAGTAGGATACTAAAATACACTAGAAAATATTGGTATAGTTGGTCTCTCATTTTCTCCCGTGGGCCGAGCCTGGGACTATTCTCTACACCTTCATAATTACCCATGTAAGGTGTCACGGCGCGGCGGATTCAGAGCTAGAAGTTGTGATGTTTTGCAACAGAAATAAGTCAGTTCTAGTTAGGTTATCACTGCTTTCTTATCGAATTAAGACGAGAACAAGCATATGATTTAGATCTATAAAAAATATTATGTACAAGCAAAATAAATACAAAAACAAACACAGTACAAATTTGTTTTATATGGTAGAATATCTTTTTTCGTAGATGCTAGATGCAACAAAAAAATCTGTATCGGCAAGTTGTAGAACTCGATTTTGCACTTTTTTGTCCAAAATTTTGGATTTTCTTAAATATCAGAGCTAAATATAAGCGTTTAAAAAAAAAGTTAGTGGTCAGGCGCATGGACTCTATCACGAAGAACCACTAGTGCGAAGTTGATGAATTTAAAATGGGACAATCTACAGAATGTCTCGTGTCTACAAAATTTTGTTGAAATCCGTTGAGTAGTTTCTGAGATTTGCGTGTTACAAGGAATGTAGTCAACAGACAGACAAACACAAAACCAAAGTTGCTCAGGAGGTTATGAAACGTCCAGAAATATGAAAAAATTGAAATTGGAGCAAAGAAATATTTTTTTTTTTTTTAAATACAAAAACGAACACAATACTTCCGATTTCTAATTTAAATTAAAAAATTGGAATATTGAACACGTCTAGTGTATTGGGGGTTCATAGAGTTCTTCAACTACCAAGAGATGGGTAGGTAAAATGTACAATTGTACATTCAAACCTGGATGAACAGGAACTCATACTCAAAGGATCGGCAATGTTTTCCTCCTGCTTATAAAGGTCTCTCTTTCCTGCTTTAAAAAATTAATTTTAAAACATCAGGAAAGATGACGGTCTAACCTCTTTAAAGAACACGGGTTTTTCTAGTTTATCCGGGTACCAGTTTATCTATGTTCGTCTGTATCTGAGTATATCTCACGGACACGACACGGAATAATTAATAGGTACCTATTGACTACTCCTTTAACATTTACATCTAATGGAGCATTAAGTTAGTATACCCATTACCAGTAGTCACCGTGGCCGAGTGAGTTAGCGAGTTAGGCATTGCACGCACGGTGACCTGGGTTCGATCCCCGGCTTGGCAGGATTTTTTCTGCTCTGTACTAGGGTGTTCGGGGTCCACTCATACCTCATGAGGAAAAATGAGTAGCTGCTTTAATGTGAGCAGCGACCAGTGGCGGAATTATAGGCAAAAATAAGATATTAGGATAATAAAGATACGGAAAAGTCCTATAATTCTACGCTACCCACTAAAATTGTGATATAATAACACATTATTATTATTAAGTATACCCATTACCTAACCACTCTCAACTAATTCAACAATTCCCAGTAGACGTCTTTGACATCATGGCCCTGTAGAGATAAGCCACAGTATTAACTCCCTCACATATAATAGGCACTACCTCACATTTATTACATCTAATGAATAACGTAATAGGCTCTTACGTATTACTTCCGAGTTTACGTGCATGATGCTGTGAATGGATAGACATTTTCTCTCTCTTTTTACGGGAAGAGATAAGGAAAAAGGTGGACTAGACATGACTTGCAATAAAACAATAATAATTGCTGTTGTTGTTGTTGTAGCCGGCTGGGACGAGTGATGGTCACCAGCCAACTTTATTTGAAGAGTTTCCTTATCCTGAACCATTCGCTTTGTACTTTGGATGTTTTGGTCTACCCTAGCCTCGTGAGGATAATGAGGGTAGTTTTAGAGTGGGCGACGACCAGTGGCAGTATTACGAGATTCATATTGGAATATTATGGTTGGTTGGAGATAATGATGCAATAGCATTAATGTCTTGTTATGTCGATGATACCCAATAAAAATTGTGACATAATAACAAAAATAACTATAGCTCTTTATCTTATCTTTTTGGTGGAGATATTACTTTACTTGCCACACTAGGGACTCGAACCATCGACCTCCAAGTAAAGTGTGCGCCGCCGCCCCTTTGTTCCCTTGGCCTGAAAGATGCTATTTCCCTACGCGCCTCACTACAATGTCCGCAATCGCCTCTGGGGTTTAACCTCCGTTGGTCACAAATGTGTGTCTCCGCGAATTATTCCGAACACACATATAGACACAAACACCCAAATGTGAAACCAATCTGATTGAGAAGCCAGCGTCGCCGTGGCGCGTCGTCGATGGCAAATAGAATACACCAGTTAGAGGTCCGTCACTGAAATTAAGCAACGTCCAGCGAGGTAAAGACTGGGATAAAACACCATTCACATTCATGCTCTCGCGATGTGGCTATTCAAGGTCCAGGGTGGTTGTGGTTAATGTAAATAGTAGGTTGGTAAGTTAGCTCAAAAGGACCTTAGCAGAAAGAAACGTTAAAACCCAAAGCATAACATAAATAATAAGGCAGATTAATAAATGATCTCCTTGAGGAAGTTGTTTGGCACTCGGAACAAGCCGACATTTTTTTTTAATCTACTTCATTTTTTTACGACGTCGAAACGGTTCTGTTTGACGGTAATTGGAATCGATTTCTCCTGAGCGAGTCCCTCTCAAGGGAGTGGGGGAGTCTTTTCAAATAAAACACTAAAGAGGAAGAAAATTTATGGTGTTTGCTTTATCTAAACTCATAAGGCAGCATTCGGGAGCAGGAAGGGGTATGTGTCGGAAAAACAGGGCTTTCAAAGGGTAATTGTACACAGGAAAATTAAGTATCAGAGAAAAACCTGTTGAGTTTTATGAAAAAAGAATTTCTATATATTTTTTTTGTGTCATTTTAACAGGTAAAATGTGCTATATATTTTAATTTAAGGGTTGGATGGATGAGACTACGGCAGGCATGATTGTAGAAAGGACTTGATAGAGTTGAAGGAATTTTCATGTGGAATAAAAAGAACTTTTTTCTTTACGACTGAGAATATAATCATTTATGAATATTCCACTTTCAGAGAAAATTACGACTTGGTCCAAGATTTCTAAAATAAGTTTAGAGATCCCGCAGTAATGAGTATTAATATGTAAGTGACTTCTGTAAGTGACAGGTAGGTGACACGTGTGGTGTGCTACAATCTGCACAGAATTTAACTCGAAAGTTTCTCCAAGCATCCATCTGCTAGCTTTTAAGGAACAAATTTAGTCAACCCTCTTTCCTTCATTAGCTTAAATTCAGGGGAGGATCTTCACTTTTCTCTAAGTCTCTTCAACATCTTTGTCATTTGAGACGGGAATTCTTCTCTCCATTAGCTGAAAACTCATAAACCATCCATCGACATTAATCTCGTGAAGTTTGGGTTAGACCGGGAATAGCCCAGCGTCACGAGGCGAGGGTTTGAATTCGGGTGGTCAGTTGGTCATCAACCAAGTCATGACATCGCTGGAAGTTGCTTAACTTCAGTGATCTGACGAGAACTGGTCTATTCATCGTACTTTTTATTCGTATTTTTTTCACAAGTTTTTTTGTTTACACATGCATACACAATTACCCACTCTTCTACAAAGATGTAGCATGCAGCACCTATAGAACACATTCAACTTTATCTATCAGTTAAGCAAGATAGTAAAATACTTATGTAAACCAACCTCTTCATGAATCAGTCAAAACAAGAAGTGAGAAGTTCTACTAAGTGTGACTGTGAGTGAATATTAAATTGAAAATACGAAAGCCATAGAGACATTTTCTAAGCTGAACGTACGCCACTGATTGAACTTCAATGTTTTAATTCCCATAAGCTGATTAACATTTTACGTGAAGCTAATTATATTTCCCGTTTGAGAATTTTAAGAAAACAAAAGTATGAACATGGTAAAATAGCTGAATTTACAGCAGCAAAGCTTCAAACTCTTCAGTGTGTTCTTTGAGATTACAAAATCTCTCAAGTGGGGTCCTGTTTAAAAAAAGAAACTTTTTTTGAAAAAATTTAAATGTATGAAATAAATAAACTATACTTTGGACACCCGACAAGGTCCTTCTTGCCTTAATATTGCAATGTTGCAAAATGCTGTTGCAAAATGCAATTATTTTTTTAAACATCGCTCTCGATTGCATGGTAATATCACGACGGGAGTTATACCCTTCATTCACTGGAAACTCACAAACCATTTACTCAAGTTAACCTCACCCAACTTGAGTGGGGCCGGGAACAACCAGCATCACAAGGACTCGAATTTGAATTTGGAAATGGAATCAACAGACAGACAGACCGACATAAAAGCAAAGTTGCTCAAGGAGGTCAAGGTTAGGTACAAGTCCAGATTTATGATTTTTCTTTATAAAGGGTATCAAAAAAGTAAAAGAAATTGAAACAGGGCCCTCTATCGTCTCAACCAGTGTATTTCAATGTGGTTGAAGATGCGGTGAACTTTTTCCGTGTTTACTGAATCGTTCAAATTCAAACACTGTCTATCCGTCGAGTGTTCTTCTTGACTTTCGAGAGCTCTTGTGAGTCTTATGAGTTTTTGTTCAAGAGTAACTGTTAGCTTTTGTTTGACACAGAGGGTGAAGGGTGTAGGCCTGAGATCGACGATAAAAGTGAATGTTCATATTGTTTAATTTGTTCGCAATAATGAACTTTTAAGTGAAAGGTAACCACTAACCGGAGGTTAAAGTTTGAAGAATTTTCCACTCGTTAGCTTAGAGTGTCGCTAAAAGCTTAAATTTTGTCAACCCTAATCAACTTGCCTCAACAATTAATAACTTTTGTAGGTATTCGTTTAGAGTATTACACTAAAGATGAACCTAACCATCTTTAGGACCAAATTATACAAAAGGATTACAATGAGGCTAAGGTAAGACCGAGATATGGTGCCTAGTGGTTGGTGGAAAGTTCGAAAATCGGACTTCAGCTTTCCTTTTCTTTTTGAAATCTTACTCTATAATTTGGTACTCAGTAAAAAGTACTTTAATGTAAACCGACCTCAGTAGTTTGATCGATAAGGCCGCGGATTTGTAACCTAGAGGTCGGTCGTTCAAGTCCCGGTTTCAGCGTAGATTTAGTAAAGCGACTTTCGAGTAGTTATGATATCACGAAAGTGATTAACAGAAATATGATAACTTTAACATTTTACTTTAATGTAAGTGCAGTAAAGTAACAACAACAAAAATCCTTAATCCAATAACAAAATAAAATAGCTGCAAAGGGTAAAGTTAGACTAAATCCAACCAAACACAATCTCATTTGTATTGAGAATATTTATAATAAAAATCAAAGCTCTCAAATAACAACAGTAGTGAACTTAATGAAAAATATTTTCTAAAATTTACCAATAGTAAAATAATAGTAATGAGAAGTGACCTATTAACTAAAATGATATGAATGATTTTAGAAACCAAAAACATCCTGAAACAATGAGTAACTCTGACCAAACTTAAAACACACAAAACCAACATCAAAGTGCACAAAATGGCGCCGACATTCAGGACCGAGCGTCCGAAGACGAATCCGATTTTCGCCGACCGCCGTCGGTTCTAATTGCGAAGTTACACGGAAACGGCCGAGGTATGAACACGTCGGGCAGCTTGGGCGATCTCTACTGGAACGGGTCTGCGGCGGGGGCCGCGGCCAATGGAAGCGGGGCCGCAGACCGCATCAACCTATGGCCGCAGACTGTGCCTGCGGAGTATTCCTTCCTGGAGCTGGTGCAGGTGAGTCACGTGCTTTATTTATTTTCTGTATGGGTAGAGTTGTTCTGTATGGGTAGAAGTGTTCTGTATGGGTAGAAGTATTCTGTATGGGTAGAAGTGTTCTGTATGGGTAGAAGTGTTCTGTATGGGTAGAAATGTTCTGTATGGGTAGAAGTGTTCTGTATGGGTAGAAGTGTTCTGAATGGGTAGAAGTGTTCTGTATGGATAGAAGTGTTCTGTATGGTAGAAGTGTTCTGTATGGGTAGAAGTGTTCTGTATGAGTAGAAGTGTTCTGTATGGGTAGAAGTATTCTGTATGGGTAGAAGTGTTCTGTATGGGTAGAAGTGTTCTGTATGGGTAGAAGTGTTCTGTATGGGTAGAAGTGTTCTGTATGGGTAGAAGTGTTCTGTATGGGTAGAAGTTTCTGTATGGGTAGAAGTGTTCTGTATGGGTAGAAGTATTCTGTATGGGTAGAAATGTTCTTATGGTATTTTGTGGTAGAAGTGTTCTGTATGGGTAGAAGTGTTCTGTATGGGTAGAAGTGTTTCTGGTAATGGGTAGAAGTGTTCTGTATGGGTAGAAGTGTTCTGTATGGGTAGAAGTGTTCTGTATGGGTAGAGTGTTCTGTATGGGTAAGAGTTTAGTTGTTTCTAATGGGTAGAAGTGTTCTGTATGGGTAGAAGTGTTCTGTATGGTAGGTTTCTGTATGGGTAGAAGTGTTCTGTATGGGTAGAAGTGTTCTGTATGGGTAGAAGTGTTCTGTATGGGTAGAAGTGTTCTGTATGGATAGAAGTGTTCTGTATGGGTAGAAGTGTTCTGTATGGATAGAAGTGTTCTGTATGGGCAGAAGTGTTCTGTATGGGTAGAAGTGTTCTGTATGTAGAAGTGTTCTGTATGGGTAGAAGTGTTCTGTATGGGTAGAAGTGTTTCTGAATGGATAGAAGTGTTCTGTATGGGTAGAAGTGTTCTGATGGGTAGAAGTGTTCTGTATGGATAGAAGTGTTCTGTATGGGTAGAAGTGTTCTGTATGGGTAGAAGTGTTCTGTATGGGTAGAAGTGTTCTGTATGGGTAGAAGTGTTCTGTATGGGTAGAAGTGTTCTGTATGGGTAGAAGTGTTCTGTATGGGTAGAAGTGTTCTGTATGGGTAGAAGTGTTCTGTATGGGTAGAAGTGTTCTGTATGGGTAGAAGTGTTCTGTATGGGTTAAGAAGTGTTCTGTATGGGTAGAATGTGATTTCTGTATGGGTAGAAGTGTTCTGTATGGAGAAGTGTTCTGTATGGGTAGAAGTGTTGGTATGCTGTATGGGTTTAGGAAGATGTTCTGTATGGTAGAAGTGTTCTGTATGGGTAGAAGGTTCTGTATGGGTAGAATGTTTCTGTATGGGTTGTAGTAGAGTGTTCTGTATGGGTAGAATGTTCTGTATGGGTAGAAGTGTTCTGTATGGGTAGAAGTGTTCTGTATGGGTAGAAGTGTTCTGTATGGTAGAAGTGTTCTGTATGGGTAGAAGTGTTCTGTATGTAGAAGTGTCTGTATGGGTAGAAGTGTTCTGTATGGGTAGAAGTGTTCGTATGGGTAGAAGTATTCTGTATGGGTAGAAGTGTTCTGTATGGGTAGAAGTATTCTGTATGGGTAGAAGTGTTCGGTATGGGTAGAAGTGTTCTGTATGGGTAGAAGTGTTCTGTATGGGTAGAAGTATTCTGTATGGGTAGAAGTATTCTGTATGGGTAGAAGTGTTCTGTATGGGTAGAAGTGTTCGGTATGGGTAGAAGTATTCTGTATGGGTAGAAGTGTTCTGTATGGGTAGAAGTATTCTGTATGGGTAGAAGTGTTCGGTATGGGTAGAAGTGTTCTGTATGGGTAGAAGTATTCTGTATGGGTAGAAGTGTTCTGTATGGTAGAAGTGTTCGGTATGGGTAGAAGTGTTCTGTATGGGTAGAAGTGTTCTGTATGGGTAGAAGTATTCTGTATGGGTAGAAGTATTCTGTATGGGTAGAAGTGTTCTGTATGGGTAGAAGTGTTCTGTATGGGTAGAAGTGTTCTGTATGGGTAGAAGTATTCTGTATGGGTAGAAGTGTTCTGTATGGGTAGAAGTATTCTGTATGGGTAGAAGTGTTCGGTATGGGTAGAACGCGGATAAGTCTCGACAGGTGTTTTTTGCTCCGATTTCAATTTTATTCATATTCATGGTCCCATTTTAAATTAATCAACTTCGCAATAGCGGTTCTTGGTGGTAGAAACCATGCGCCTGACCATTAACTTTTTACTTATACGCTTATATCTCGTGAACGGTACAACCGATTTTCATGAAATTTTGTATCTCTATGCATACATATTAGCGTTTTACATTTATAATTATTTTTAATGAACCAAGATTTAGCTCCAATATTTAAAAAAATCGAAAATTTTGGACAAAAAGGTGCAAAAAAGAGGTCTACGACTTTCCGATACAGAATTTTTTGTAGAATTTAGAATATAGGAAAAACGGTATTCTACCATTTCAATTCTTTTTAAAAGAAATTAAGCTGTTTTGGAGATACATACAAGTGATTTAGTATAAAATCTCAAAATTGGCACGTGTTTACTATGTGAACCAACCACGAGGAAGTATTGTGTCTATAGTTGGCAGTGTATTATTTTCCTCTTCTTGTTCTTTCACTTTGCCTTCTCCCAATCCTACTTAGGGTCGGCATTGTTCAAACTGTTGAGGTTGGTTGGTTGTAGCACATGTTTTACGGCTAAAATTTTACAAAAATTTAAATAACACTATCTATTCGTTTATCTATAGATATGTATACTCAGGTACATACAAGCACTGTGAAAGAAAAGGTAATATTTTACGCAACTAATCACTTTCATCTTTTATATTGCCTTTCACGTTCTAGCTTATTTTTTACTTTTGAAAAGACATTCCAAAGGAGGAATAAAAACAAAATGCAAAGTCGATTAAGTTGAGGCAAGAGAGATTTAGGAGATAACCCGAATGAGAAGGAGGGGAGAGGTGTAAGCGATAAAAATAGACATAAATGATAAAAAGAGTAAGGGACAGAGAGAGAAAAAAAATGGGAGAAAGAGAGAAGGAGAAAAGCAGTAGTTGGATGTAAGCCGCTAAAAAACTTCTTACCCAACTTTGCATTCTAACGTTCCAAGGAGGTTAGGTAAAAGGGGGAGAGAAGGCATACTTTCTAACGTCCCAAGGAGGTTGAAGACGAGACGAGAGAGGAGGAAACTTTCTGTGTTAAGCCGAGGATTTCCGCGCCGTACATTATGTATCCGGCGGGAACTATTTACATGCGATTTCAGGTCCCAAATGCAACTTTCTATTTCCTGCCCCATGTTGGGAAAAGAGGGGTGGAGGGGGGAGGGGTGTAGGGGGGGTGGGAGGGAGGAAGAGGGAGGAAGAGAGAAAGTGAAAGAGAGAGAAGAAAGAGGCAGATAAAAATAACATCGAGAGTTACAAGAAGAGAGAAAAAGACAAAATAAATTAATGTGGGAGACAGAGAGAGATGTAAAAAGAGGTGTGGGAAAGAGAGAGAGATATGTAAAGAGAGGTGTTGGATTCAGGAAGAGAGATAGAGATGTATGAGTTATGTCTGGTGGAGGTAGAGATGGATTATGGGGAAGAAGAAGGAGACTGAGAAATAAAGGGAAGGGTAAATATGGTGATATCCGAGATATGGTGCGCTGTGGTTGGGAAGAAT
The DNA here is from genome assembly GCA_024516035.1 of Bactericera cockerelli. Taxonomy (NCBI): domain Eukaryota; kingdom Metazoa; phylum Arthropoda; class Insecta; order Hemiptera; family Triozidae; genus Bactericera; species Bactericera cockerelli. The sequence continues at coordinate 40,757,795 of CM044959.1, forward strand.
TCCGACACAAGGGACTAGATGAGGAGTAAAGGAGGAAGATAGAGAAGGAGAGATTATCTGACTAAGTTGAAGGGTTTTGTGGAAGCCGCATACCGCATACTGTCAAAACTGTCATGAGATCTAGTGTGACAATAGATCTCTGAAAAAGAGATAAAAAAGAGAAAAGAGATTTTCAGGAAGAAGAATTAATGAGAGAGACAAAAGGAATGGATATTTTCTCTTTGCTTTTCTCATGTAATGATACATTCTACACGTGCAATATAGAGAAAAAGGAAAGAGAAATAGACAGTAAAGAAAAATTGAAAAACAGAGTCTCAAAATGATCACAAAGGGACAATGGAGTTCTATTTCATATATCCGTAAGTCACTGAGGATTTCTGGACCTTTACTTTTTCTTCGATACATCATTGTTCTTTTCAGATGGCCATAAAAAACAGTAACAGAGAAACAATTTTTCATGAAACTTTAAGCACTTTATTTCGAGTGAAAAATTTACACATGAATTCCCGAGCGTGATTTCCGATCTCCTCGATTTTACCACGTTGTAATAGAAAAACGAATTTGTAAAATGATACCACCGGGAATTTGTAAAACCAAACTACTTCACTGGGAGGATTGTAAAACATGCAACTTTGAGAAAAACAATTTGACGAAAGAATAGCTCTCTCAGATGGTTCTCTAAAAGCAAAATATATTGACTGACTAACTGATTGATTGACAGAGAGCGGTGGTATCTCAGTGATGGCAATAGCCAGAATGTTAACTTTAACAAGGGTTTCTCTTTTGGCCAAATATTCAAATAAAATTACTCTGGGGATAAGGGAATACCATCCTTTATCCGAGATATGGTGCGCTGTGGTTGGGAAGAATTCCGACACAAGGGACTTCATTGTTATTTGTTTCAATAATTTCTACCATTTCCTCATATTTGTTGCAATTTGTGTTTACAATTTGGCCCACAGTGTTTAGATGTGCAAAAGGAAAGTAAATTTACAAAATTCCAATGCAGCCGCAACTCATGGGAAAAAGTCTGAACAGGTGACAAAGTGTGGGTATTAAGCTAGTCTAGCATTAATAATTACCCAAAACTTGAAGATTGCCCATTCTTGTGATGAAATCAATGATGTAAAGAAACTTTCAGAAGCTCTTTCACAGTCTGTTGAATTTATTTTTCCAATTTATTCGAAGCTTTCAACACCTTTCTTCTCCGCACAATGCAGACAGAATTTGTGACTCATTTCAACCTCAACTAACCCCATTACTCATCCTGTGAATAACGTTGATCAATTTCGCTTCCACCATTATGTTTGAAAATTCTTTTAATAATGTTCAGCTGAATTTTTCCACCAAAGTTATCCGTCAATTTCGACTATTTTTTCATCGGCAATAAGTCAGACGGGAAATGTGTTGTGAGATAATCTCATTAAGGAGGAAATAAGAGAGAGGGAGATAAGAGAAAGATAGAGTGAGAGGGGATGCGAGAAAGGATAAGAAGGATAGATGAGAGAAAGGAGAAGAAGATAAGATCACGAATAAGGGCCGAATCATAAAACAGGATTAAATTCAAGATAAGGCAGAGTCCGTCAAGTCTGAGTTTCAACTAATCACAACTCTCTATAGCCCGGCTTGAGAGACAATTTGGCTTATCTTAACTTTCATCCTGTTTAGAAATTCGGCCCTAAAACTGTTCATTAGTGCCAATAGAATGATTTTTTTTTATTTTACTGTAAACATATGATTAAATCTACAGTAATTGATTGAGTTACCGGGACAGACTAGTTGGTATACCTCAGGAGCTCACTTGACACTTCTCACGCTCAACGCGTTGAACACAGAATATCCTTTACTGAAGATGGACACCATGGTGGCAAAGTTAAAAGGCACCAGTCCGGCAAATGTGAGGTAGTCCTTCGTCTGGTTCATCTGGATGATGAAGGGAATCATCTTCCGTGTCCGCCTGGAGCATCTGTACCAGTGGCTGTTCAGCAGTCCCTTCTTCAAGGACACACTGCAGGAGGCGAGGACTTCGCCCGCGTTGAAAACAAAGAAACACCCAGTTGTATACATTACTGTTTTCAAAAAAATATTCTTCTTTTCAAATGGTGTTAGTAGACCGGGAATGAGTAGGGCACACAGGGTGACACTGAATATGAGGGGGGTCAGTATGATCATCATTGCGTAGTAGTATTTGAGAAGCTTGAAGATCTGTGAATTGAAAAGACTTGTAAGGATTGCTTGGAAAAGAGATTAACAGGGGCAATGTTGTTTCTGTTGTAACGGCGAGAGCTACGCCGAATTGTTCTGATGGTGTCTAGCCGAGTCAGTACATAAAAATTTCAGTGTGTTATGTCAACCCAACTATTCCACGGACCAACTATCGCGCATCATAAGGACTTTTGACTTCTTTATCTGTTTTAGATTTTTTTAGAACCTTTTGAAAATGGCCCCACCCTTAGGACACATTGTGGTGGGGTGAAAGAGTTCACGTAATTAAGAATCCTGCTAATAAAGTCTTTTGTTTTTATTTATTCGACTGTGGTCAAATAACCAATAATCAAGTCCGTCACCTTATCGACCAAGCTACTGAGATAGGTCTTTGAATCATACATTTGAACTAAATACATTTGAAACTCACCGTGCTTCTTATTTTCTTCAACTCTTGTTCAAACTGAACTATCTTCTTCAAATAAAAATACTCGTACTGGGCATACAAAATAGCTTTATCTATTTGATCCAACGGTCTGCTACCTCTTCCAGAAAGATTTCCATATTCCACATATTCTCCTCTTGAGATATTTGTGTGGAAAACTCTCGTATTCATGTGGTTCATATGGATTGTCCCCAATCTCTTTGCGTAATTGTTCAATACACCACAAAGGGTTTTTAAATTGTACGGCATCACCATGAAATTGTGTACACTGATGAATCCTTGCATCGTTGCCACCATGCACATGTAGATATCAATGATGAAGAGCGGAACATAGAATCTGAGTTCAGATGTGTCCATGTCCAAGAATGGAATGTGTGCAGGAAAGATCAGCGTGTTTTGGGGATGCTTATAATTGTAAATTGTTTTCAGTTTCTGGCAGTTGAATTCTGATGTAGGCATCAATGGATACAGTAGAGTAAAACCTGAAATCAAATGACAATGTGTCATTGGAAAATATATATTTAGTTCCTAAAATTTGTACATGTTGGGATATCAGTTTGATTTTTCTCTGTGTTCAGCAATTTTTCACGTGCATGTCCCTTTGCCAACGTTGTACTTACAACTCTTTCTGAACAATAACAAGCAATTACAACTCACCTGCAAAGATGACAATCTGAGTAGCAAACGGAAGAATCATCAGCATTTCCCGCCTGGCATGAGCGCGCATGACGTCATCATAACGATGACTCCTCCACGTCACCTCGAATAAATCATAGATGAGAAGAACTTTCTGCAAGTTGAACTTGAAGTGGAAAGCTTCAATCATGAAGAAAAAGACGGCGAGCAATTCAAAAAACTTATTGCAGCCCTCGCCGGCGTCTGTGATGGAGAACTTGAGAAAAGCGCTTATCATGGTGAAGACCCTGGCAATGAAGATAATATTGACGACATTCGAGAACACGGAATGGACTCTGTTCTTCCAGACATGTTTGTGGAACTTCGGCAGACTGATGAGGCCCAGGATGTGTGAAACATGAAAAATAATAATGGCACCATGGTGGTGGCGGAAATATTTTCGTGATTTTCTTAAGAATCCTTTTGTAACCATAAAATAAAAATTTGCCATTTTTTCAACTGAATATATATGAAAGTTTTGGTTTGGAAATAGTATTATTCTACACCGCAAACATATTATTTTTGTTCTTTTGGCTCTCAATTTCTAAGAATGTTTTGCTCGTCACACTCTCCTTAAGAAGAACATATTATTTTTGTTCTTTTGGCTCTCAATTTCTAAGAATGTTTAGAAATTGAGTCAATATCTAGGTATTCACCGAATAGTGTTGGTACTGGAATACTAATATGAAATTCAATTATTTAGAAGTCGAATTAATTAACAAATACGATGCCAATTATGGACACAGTACTTCCTCGTGAATGGTTCACATCGGGCAGTAAAACTTTATCGAATTTCAATTATCGCTATATTCTGAGAATTTTTTTACTAGTTCACTTTTGTATCTCCAAAAATTGTCAAACGAGATTTTCATTGAATTTGTTTTACTCGTATATGGTAGAATACCAATTTTTATAATTTCATTTTCTACAAATTTAATGTATTTATCAAAATGTAAAAAACTCTAATACGCATATACGAACGAATTTTCTTTCAAAATCAGGTATCATACGAATCACGAGCAATAAGCATTTAAATAAAAAGTTAGAGGTCAAGCGCAGGGTCTCTATCTCCAAGAAGCGCAAGTACGAATTTGATTACTATAAAATTGGACCATCTACTACGTTTTCTATACAGGGTAGGGCAAAAGTCTGGAAACCCCTGAATAACTTTCGAATTGCTTCTTCGGTAAAGATAAAATTTTGTATGGTAAACCGGTGAGTAAGACCTTCTTTTAGAGTGGGGCCGATTTTTGTTACCACGTCGGGGCCAGGGGTGCAAACTTAATTTTTTTAAATACGAACCCCTACTTTGCGATACATTTTTGGAAAGGTCTTTAAATAAGAAATACTTTGGTGCAAATTTTATTTTTTTAAATTTTAACTGTTTGCAAATGGCGTCCAACTTTGTGTATGCAGTGTAAAGTCTGGAAAACCCTGAATATCTTTCGAAAGGACTTTTTCAGTAAATTTAAAATTAGGTTCGGTAATCCGTGGTAATCAGATCTTATTTTAGAATGGGGCCGATTTTTTTTTACCTGCCGATTTTTTTTTTACCAAATTTTAAATTTACTGAGAAAGCCATTCAAAAGATATTTAAGGGTTTCCAGACTTTTGCCCCACCCTGTATATCATGTTTACAAAATTTCTTTGAAATCCGTTCAGTATTTTCTGAGATTTTCGCCTTCCAAGGAATACAGATAACCGATAGACTGACACAAACTCAAAGTTTCTTAGGAAGTTACGAGTTACGACACGTCCTAAAATTTGATTTTTTTTTTACTAAAAAAATACTTGCAGTTTCTTATATTAGAAGTTTTCGGAAGTAAAGTGTGATAAAAACATTCCAGTGAAGGCGGCTGAAGTATAGGGAGAGAATTTTTCTCTATGAATTGTCAATATTTGAGACCTCTCCACATTTGACAAAAATGTAAATTCTGAAGGAGCAGAATAAAAAATCATTAAATAAATTGCTTTTTATGAAAAAAGTCGGAATATATATTTAGATATGTATAATTTGGCCCCTGGTATTCTTTAATGGGGCTTTCCCACATTTTTTACAAACCAATTATTCTTATGGTTTAGAACACGCTGATTCTATTGGTGAGATCCATTTTCAATTTAGGAATCGCAATCATTGAGAAAATTTCATTTGAAAATTGGAAAATTTGAAACACCCTAATTTTCGCGGGCAGCCATTTTTGTTTTGATGACGTCAAAAGTATGTAAACAAAATTTTTGGAGTTTTGAAATACTACAGTTTCCATAGGTTTCTCATAGGTATCACTTCAATGAAATTGATTTTTTAAGTCTTCAGTGAATGAAAAACAGTATTTAATTTGTTATAAGTACTATCCTTGATAATATAGCTGACTATTACAAGAATTGATTGTGGAACACGTTGTGAAAACAATGTGGAACACGTCGATTGAAAACGCGGTATTCTCTCTAGACTCCTCGAGTCTAGCTTGCCGATACTTCAGTCGCGACCTTGCATGGTAATGTCCATTTTCTGTTTTCGTTCTGTGAGAATTCGTGATTCGCGAAGGGTTGAAGAGTCCAGCATACTGTCTGTCAAAACCGATTGCTACGATCGAGTTAGGATGCTGGGCCTTTGAACACTTTGCAAATTCACGTTTCACTTTCACAGAAGACTGATGATGTTGTTACTTATTGTTAACACTTCCAATCTCAAAATAGCCACGTGTATACACTGCGAATCAATCACGAAGAAGCATTGTGTCCGTAATTGTTTTAAAACGAAAAAATACAATACGAAGAAGATTTACATTAGCGTCATATTCGATAGTCGGACGTAAAAAAGTAATATAGAGATTCCTTTGATAAAATCTCTAGCCTATACGTATATAAATGGCACAGAATTTCTCATTTTTACATAACACAAAAACCTTGTATATAGTTGATTCGCAATCTATTAATTTTAAACATACACAATAAAGTTATCCTTCTCAGATTTACTTACCAGTAAATCGTGGGGCTTGTAATTAACAATGATAAATTCTAAAATAAACCAAACCGTTCACCGATCTTTGTCCTAACCACGCTGGAAGTTTCTTAACCAAAGCGAGCGATTGGACGGCTGGCTGCACTTGAATTTTGTTTGCTAAGTACGTCTGTAGCACGCGTGAAATACACGCGTAAATTGAAGAAATTGGCCATTGTAAAAGTCCTTACTGCAGGTAAATTTCCACTGACAGCCTTTACAATACCGTCATCTACTGATATTTTAGACATTGTTAGTTAACATTAAAGTTTAAAATACTGTATTAGAGTTAAAATTCACAAATTTTTTACAGTTTTAAATCGACTCTTCACATTCAACTCTAATGTAATTCTACACACAAAATTCGAAGTAGCGTTTCAAAATTATTTGTTTACATACTTTTGACGTCACAGCGTAGGCGACCAATCAGATTGCGTTATTTCAAGGAAGACCTTTGGAGAGCTTTTTCATCCCTAAGGAATGACTTTTTTAATTTTTGGACATCAAAATCGTGTTCCTCGGGTCTTTTTACATTAGAATTAATCATCTGCTCGAAAAAAATAGTCATTTGGGAAAGCCCCATTCCATAGAAAAAGATTTCTAAAAACTTTTTTAGATAATTGCATGTTTGTGTGTAAGTGTAACAGTGTGTAACACATTTACCCCCCCAAACAAGTGGACTGTATCCCCTTAGTGTAGGGTAGTACCAATAAATGTGTTACCTACTATACCTATTATGTGCAAATAAATTACAAATCACTTTTGACTCACAGAGTTCCCACAATACTATTATGGTTTATAAATATATGAAGAAATAAAATTCTTGAAATCAGAAAAAAATGAATCCAAACAGCAATCATTATAAGTAAACTGAATAAATTTTCATTTTCCTTATTTCTTAAACGTTGATAAATGAGGTATATGTTGTGTATTTTCCCCACATTTTTTATATACAAGGTGTCCACGTTTTTTGGGTGTTGAAAATTTCATAATCAATTCTAGGAGACACCCCAAGACCTAATTAATCTCAGATAATTTTTCGAAAAAGTGCCATCGAACGGAGATATAAACAAAATATATACTTAATTCTCAATGCAAATAGGTACAAAATGTAAATTCCCCAGGAATTTACTCAATAATTATAGTACACAGTGACATGAGAACCATTTTCACATCTTTTCAACAAGGTGTTTTTTTTCAGGTGATTTTTTTTTAATTAAGTGGTTGCCAAATTGAAATTTTACTAGGGGGCAGATAATTGACAAGGGTCTCCAGAACCATGTCAATCAGAGTTTGTCTTTTTATCAATTACAAAAACATTGGAAATCTTGTATTTCCAACGGTTTTATAGAGAACTAGCTGCGTAGCGACTAGGTCTGCCGCCCAGGTGATTTTATAGAGGCATGGCCGATATGTAATTTATTTATAATAATAGAATTTCAAGTATTTTTAATATTCCACGATATAATAATAAGATATTGTTAAATTTAAGAATAAAGTATTGTAATATTTCTGAGCCGTAATACAATAAATATAGTCCCTCGATCGCATGTCCCGTGATACCTGTCTGTGTTTACCTATTACGATACATGAATGCTACGTAGGTAGATAGGTTTCCTAAGAAAAATAAACAAAAAATATTATGTACTATATTCGAATATTAAAAAGGTCGTCTGTTTGTGAAAAAAATCTTAGATGGTCTTTCAGAACGGAAGGACAGAACAAATGTTTAGAACTGATTCCATGAATCAACAAACGCTGGTTTTGCAACGCCAAGAAAAACAAAACGAGCGTGCTATACTTACGCTAAACCTAGTTCGTATGTATTTTCTTTTGTAATTTTCACCTTCTTAGACAAAACTTTTTAATTTTTTTTCTTCATATTCATGTTTGACTCGTCAAATAGAAGAATACTACTTTTTATTTTACCTTTTATATTGGGGAACTTTTTTTTTTTAAGTGGGGTTTAACGTCGCTTTCAACTGCCATGGTCATATCAGGACGAGGGTTTTACCCTCCATTCGCAGGAAACTCACAAACCTGCTACTCACATTGACCTCACCCAGCCTGAGTGGGGCCGGGAAAAGCCAGCGTCACGAGAATTAGAACTTGAATGGTCACCCATCCAAGTCTTAACCTCGCTGGATGTCGCTTAACTTCGGTGTTCTGAAGGGAACCGGTGTATTCAACATGCCATCGACGCTGGCTTTGGGGAACTTTAGAATAGAATAGAAATTACCTTGTTTATACTGCCGAGGTTAGACTGAAAAGTCTTATTTATTTTATTTATTTACACTTTATTTTTTTTTACAAAACAATCACCATCAACAACAAAAAATATAACAATAAATTAAAAAAAAAACTTAGAAATATGTACAAAAAGAAATATTAATTTTTATTACAATTGTTTTGTAATCCGGGGCGAAGTTAATGCCTTAGGCATTCTCTGCCTAAGGCATTAAGTTAATGCCTTAGGCAGAGAATGTTAATGTTAATGCCTTAGGCATTCTCTGCCTAAGGCATTAACTTTAATGCCTTAGGTCCCTTTATTCCAGCAGTCTAAACAAGGTCTCTTGTTTATTTTCAAATTTAAATAGAGTTTTTGTACATACATTTAATATTCTTAAGATTACATACATAATTATAAGCCTTGCTTAGGTTAGAAAAAAAAATTTTTACATGCTTTTACCATGTCTAAATTATATGTAGTATTTGGAGGGAGTTTACATTTTCCCAAAATGAATTCAAACACTTTTCAGTCACAAATTAATGGCTTTTTAGGGAAAAAGAAGTAGCGTTCCTCTAATTAATTGTGTCTGTCCTTCAGTGTACCTGTACGTACATGAGGCATTCTCTCTCACCGTTGAGTCGAAAAGAGAGAGGGAGAGAGAGAAAGGATAGGAAAAGAAAAAGATAAAGGACGTCATACGAGAAAGAGAGTGAGACACAGCTCATCAGGAGGGAGGAAGAGAAAGTAAGGAGGTAAGAGAGAAAGAGAGAGGATGGAGGGATAGAGCAAGGTAGAAGGGGAGAGATAGGGAGAGGAAGAGTTGAGAGAAAACAAGGAGGGAGAGAAGGTAAAGGAATAGAGGCAGGTAGGGTAAGAACAGGATAAGGGACAGCATTAGAAAGGGAGGAGAGAGAGAGAGAGATAAAAAAGAGAAGAAGAAAATTAAAGATAAAGAAAGGCATAAGAGAGGAAGCTGGGAAGAAAGAGGGAGAGAGAAACAGAGAGAGGGTTGGAGGGTGAGAGAAAAAATAAAGAAAGGCATGATAGAGAGAGAGAGAGAGAGAAGGGGAAAAGATAGAGACAGAAATGAAAGATGGGAGAACATCTTATGAGATCGGGACACGGGACTAGCAGCTTTTAAGTTAATTGGTAATCAGTTAAGTGTTCAATAAACACCCAGTCATTTCTGTGGAGTACTTACTGGTGGTTGCCTTAAAACATTTCCTGCTTCATACCAGAATAATCATAACAAATATTTACCTTCAAGTTGCACTGAAAACTCACAAATCAACTACCAATTTATTCTTATGTTAAACATCCGAAAAGTACGAGATGTAAGAAAAGAAACTCTCACACGTAAAAAATGAGATAAGTGAAGAAAAAGAGAGAGTGGGGAGAGGGAGGGAGGGAGGGAGAGAGAGAGAGAGAGAAAGAGAAAGAGAAAGAGAGAGCAATACGGAGATAAAATATGAATGGGGGAGAAAAAAATGAATCGAGCAATAGGGGGTGAAAATTAGGAAGAGAGACAGAGGAAAGAGAAAGAGATGAAATATGAATTGAAGGGAAAAATAAGAGGACCGAGGAAAAGAAAAAGGAAAGGAGGGAGAGAGAGTGAAGGAGAGAGATAGCAAAAAAAAAGAAGATAATAAATACTGTGCAATATATCAACCATCTCAGTGGAAACTTCACACCAACATCTTGCGGGTTCAAACTTAAAGGTCAAACCTACTCCTATTTCACACCTCTCTCTTTCTCTATCTGCTTTTTCTTTCCCTCATTCCTCTTTTTTTCTCTCTCCCATTCATATTTTATCGCCATATCTCTCTCTCTATTATTTTCTTTTCCTTATCTCTCTCTCCCAATCTCTCTCTCGCACCCTCCATTTATTTCTCCTTCCCTCTATCTCACGTTAAGTAGTCAAGTCGGTGCCGTCTGGCAATTCAGAGGTCGCAGGTTCAAAACCGAGACGGAATATGACAAGTTATCTTCTCATTTGGGATTTTGATTATCCCTCCCTCTCGTTCTCTCTCTTTCTTTTTTTCTCTCCCTATATACCTCATCTCTATATCTATCTTTCTCTCTCTCTTTATTTATTTCTTTCTCTCTCCCCTTCAACATCATTTTTACCTACATTTTTCTTTTCTTCTTCCATGAATCTCTATCTCTTCTTTTTTCCGCTCAAGGTAGGTCAAAAATTTTGATGGACCACGAGTGTGACAAACGGTTCAAAGAATTGTGTTTGTCCTTCTAGGGCCAAATTATAAAACAGGATTAGATTTAATTTAAGTGGACACTATCCCTTAACTCGCAGTTTCAACCAATCACAGCGCACTATAGCTCTAGTTAAGTGCCCGTTAGAATAAAACTAATCCTGTTTTATAATTCGGCCCTAGATGTTTAGAATTTGTTAACGGCTGATATAAATGCGCTGTGATTGGTTGAAAGCAGAGGGGGTGTGGGGTAGTGCTGGATTAGTTAACCTAATCCTGTTTCATTAATCGGGCCTTAGAGGTCAAAATTAATTCAATCAATTCATTAGACAAATAATTTATCAAACGAAAAATATAAAGAAGACTGAGAGGAGGAGGAGAAGAAGAAGAGAGAGAGAGAGAGAAAGAGAGAGAGAGATAGAGAGAGAGAGAGAGAGAGAGAGAGAGAGAGGGAGAGGAGAGAGAGAGAGAAAAAGAGAGAGAGAGAGAAAGAGAGAGGAGGTATGAAACAATAAAATTGAATGATAAATTATTAAATCTCTCCCATTTACACTGCTGAACACTGTCTGTCTCTGTCTCTCTCTCTCTCCTTATTACCATAGTTGATGGTGAAAAATTGAACTTAACTCTCGATTAAAATCTTGATCAGTGGTTCAGAAAAAATCTTTTCTAGGTGGGAAAAGAGTATTACTTTTTTTTGGTTTAACATCATATCATGACGAGGGTGTTAGTTACCCACCATTCGCTGGAAACTTACAAACCAGCTACTCAAAGTAACCTCACCCAGCCTCAGAGGAGACGGGAAAAGGCAGCTATTCCAATTCAAATGGTCACCCATGGAAGTCCTAGCCTCCCTGGACGATGCTTAACTTCAGTGACAGAACAACAACTAGTGTATTCCATGTCCCATGGACGATTGAGCTTTCTTTTTGGGAATGCACACTTTGAGAGCCACTGGCTAGATGGGCCCATCTCACAGGAGCGGCACGTTTATCGAGTTAGGGGTGGGGGGATGAGCCGTGGCTGTAATTAATTACCAGGAGGATCCAGGCTCCACAGGGAGACAGCCGAGTTCGAAAGCTACCGTGTGAAAATTTCACATGAACAAAGATAAGCCTGAAGTCCTTCAAGTCGAGCTCTACTGCGCTGTGATTGGTTCAAACTTCCACTTGAGGCCTTATCTTTGTGTGATCCTATTTTCTATTCGGCTCTAAGAGTTATAAAATTTCCCCTCTAAATCTTATATCAAAGAGATAAACTTCATTTTTAAAATTAAAAGAAAAAAAAAAAAAAAAAAAAATCGATACTGAGGGCCGAATTATGAAACAGGATTAAAGTTAGGATAAGTCCCTCAATTTGGGCTATAGTACGCTGTGATTGGTTGAAAATCCGACTTGAGGGCGTGAATGGCTTATCTTAACTTTATTCCTGATTTATGCTTTGGCCCTAAAAGTCGCGAAACGTTTTTTTATTATTATTATTAACTAGTAGCGAGTTAAACCCGCCGCTTCGCCAGCCCATCAAACACACACACACACAGACACCACGCGCAGAAAACACACACTCACATCCACACACCCGCACACATCACACACACACATCACACATACACACACCGACACACATCACCCACACTATTCAAATAATAAATAAATCGCGAAAAGTATCTAAACCAAAGTACCTGTACTCAAACTCGTTCTTATTGCTCTTCGTCACCCAGTATCTTATCGGTCACCCAGTACATAGTAGATAGCTAATTATGTATGTAGGATAATGTATGTGAGCACGTCTGTTCCATGTACCTGGGTGCCATTATCTTGATTGCAAATTTTACTTCTTAGCAGAGAGAAGATCAAAGCCCTGAGGTGAATTTTTTGGTGAAAAAAAATCCCTTTCATTATTCATTTATTTGTCGAACAAAATACTTCCACATTTCACTACTGGATACCCTTCCTAGCGCCAACACAACACTGTGACCTGTGCTAAAGATTTGTGGGTAACAAATCACAAAGAGTCTTTTGGGCTCACAAATCTGGTACGTTTAACGTCCTACAGCCAAGACACATTAGCTAGACACAAGACCGAACCAAAATACAGACCTCGGGAATAAGAACCGCCTTTTTGTCTTGACGTCTTTTTAATATCGATATCATTCTAGACGGTGATTTCACCGGACATGAGCTGGAAACTCACATGCCAGATTTTGGTTCACTGTGATTGGTTATTGCGTTCAAATTAACCAATCAGAGTGCGTTGTGTGACAGGTGACAATTGAAAGGGAGATTTGGGGATTCTGGAACGGGGCACTGGTGTTCAAAGTGTCATGACGATGGCTTAGGAACCGCTAGATAGGAACGAGTCATCTGCCTGCATCTTTTCTGTACACATGGTACCCTAACCTAATTATTTCATTCGTTTTCGTATGCAGCGACACAGTCGACACCCATCTCCTAGTCTAATTCCTCATACATAAATCTGTTAGACCAGCATTTCCCAAAATAGTGTCCGCGGCTCCCTCTAGGTGCTATTCCCACGTACGCGCCTCACGACTGCGTCTAAAGTCGCGTGGACAGCCAAAGATCACTTCTTCTATGTATTTCCGATGGGGTGACTTTGCCCGATGCGTTGCGAGACGCAAGCCTTGCTTCCTTTGTCTCCAGTCGCAGCGTCAGATGCATAGGGGGAATATCTTGAGAGACCACGATGATTGCCATCGTGTTAGAAAAAAAAACCATTACCCAGACGTTTTCGGACACCATCTGACAATACTCACAAAGCCAGGTTCGCGGGTCGATAAGCACGTTAAATACACACCAGTTCTCATTAAATCACTGAAGTAAAGCAACATCCAGCAAGATCAGAACTTGGAAGGTGAGCTTTCGGCCAAACCGAGACGGGGTGGGTGAGGTTGATGTAGGTACCTGATGTTGAGTTCCCAGCAAATGGAGGTAAAATCCAATTAAAATAGTCCAATCAAACGGCAAATACATACTTAATTTTTACTGCCGGCATAGGACTAATAAGTCCCTTTTTACCAGTAGTTCACAAAAAGTCATAAATTGAATTAATACATATAAACAATAACAGAATAGTTAAATAAATCGCTCTATACATTATGAAGAAAAAAAAATGAAATATTTAACGCATTATTCTTCTATAAGAAATATATTAAAAAAAACGAGACCGTTCACGAGATATAAGCGTTTAAGTAAAAAGTTAGTGGTCAGGCGCATGGTCTCTTTCACCCAGAACCGCTAGTACGAATTCGATGAATTTAGAATGGGACCATCTACAGAATGTCTCTTAGATGTGTGCAAAATTTCATCAAAATCCGTCGAGTAGTTTTGTTTGCGCGTTACAAGGAATCGTTTCAACAGACCGACAGACCGATACAAAACCAAATTTACTCAGGAGGTTATGAAACGTCCAGAAACATGAAAAAAAAAAAAAAAAAGAAATCGGAGCAAAAACATATTTTTCTTACAAAAACGAACACAATACTTCCGATTTCTAATATTAGAAATTTCTCGGAAGTAAAATTAAGCGCTAAGACGCGTCGCATCGCATCGCAGAAATCTTCCTTCACACGCTGACTTTCATATCCAACACGAAAACGAGACATTGGGAAAATTCAATTACCCATCAGTGAAATTTAATAATAAGAAATGAGGGGGTGGAAGAAGTGAGAAGTGGAGCAGAGAGAGAGAAGGAAGACAAGAGATAATGAGACGAGTATTGTAAGCAAGAGGAAGAGAAGATATGGAGAACTAAGAGGAGCGAAGGGAGGAGACAAGAGAGAAGTATTGTAAGCAAGAGGAAGAGAAGATATGGAGAAGTAAGAGGAGCAAAGGGAGGAGACAAGAGAGAAGTATTGTAAGCAAGAGGAAGAGAAGATATGGAGAAGTAAGAGGAGCAAAGGGAGGAGACAAGAGAGAAGTATTGTAAGCAAGAGGAAGAGAAGATATGGAGAAGTAAGAGGAGCAAAGGGAGGAGACAAGAGAGAAGTATTGTAAGCAAGAGGAAGAGAAGATATGGAGAAGTAAGAGGAGCAAAGGGAGGAGACAAGAGAGAAGTATTGTAAGCAAGAGGAAGAGAAGATATGGAGAAGTAAGAGGAGCAAAGGGAGGAGACAAGAGAGAAGTATTGTAAGCAAGAGGAAGAGAAGATATGGAGAAGTAAGAGGAGCGAAGGGAGGAGACAAGAGAGAAGTATTGTAAGTAAGAGGAAGAGAAGATATGGAGAAGTATGAGGAGCAGAGGGAAGAAACAAGAGAGAAGTATTGTAAGCAAGAGGAAGAGAAGATATTGAGAAGTATGAGGAGCAGAGGGAAGAAACAAGAGAGAAATACAAGCAAGAGAAAGAGAAGATAGGGAGAAGTATGAGGAGCAGAGGGAAGAAACAAGAGAGAAGTATTGTAAGCAAGAGAAAGATAAGATAAGGAGAAGCAAAGGAAGAAGTATTAAAGGCAAGAAGAAGAGAATATATGGAAAAGTAACAAGAGCAAAGGGAGGAGACAAGAGAGAAGTATTGTAAGCAAGAGGAAGAGAAGATATGGACAAGTAGTAGGAGCAAAGAGAGGAGACAAGGGAGAAGTATTACAAGCAAGAGGAAGAGAAGATATGGAGAAGTATCAGGAGCAGAGGGAAAAAACAAGAGAGAAGTATTGTAAGCAAAAGAAACATAAGATAAGGAGAAGCAAAGGGAGAAGTATTAAAGGCAAGAAGAAGAGAAGATATTGAGAAGTAGGAGGAGCAAAGGGAGGAGACAAGAGAGAAGTATTGTAAGCAAGAAGATGAGAAGGAGGAACAAAGGTGAGAGGAAGTGGATGTAGAAGCCTCTCCTGTAAAAGTAGGAGAGGGAGAAATATTGTAAAGAAGGGGAGGAGAAGAAAGAAAGGGAGAAGTTTATAAAGTAGAGAAGGAAAAGGAGGAACAAAGTTGAGGAGCAGCAGATAAATAAGCTTCTTCTATTAGGCTAGAAGACGGGAGGAGCCTAGAGTCTGTACTGAACTTGATAAGTCTGATGAGACACGGTGTGTTTGGAAAGTTCTGAGTACTTCAGAAACAGTTAAGAACTATCGTAGTCACCGTGGCAGGATGAGTTAGCGCGCTAGGCATTGCACGCACGGTGACCTGGGTTCGATCCCCAGCGGGGCATGAATTTTTCTGCTCTGTACTTGGATGTTCGGGGTCCACTCATACCTCGTGAGGAAAAATGAGTAGTTACTTGTATGAGTAACGACCAGTTGCGGCATTACCAGAGTAAAAAGAAATTAATGTAATAGAATAATTCGAAATGTAAAGGAGGCTCTTAGTAATGCTGCGCTACCCACAAAAATTGTGAAGAGGCCATGTCCTGATCATTCGGTTGCATCCGAGTTACGGCCTGAGGCATGGCCCTATATTTATTTTTTCTAATGGGGCATTGCCGTACATCGTTTCAGGCCGTAAATGAGTGACATAGCATCATTCAGCCACAAAATTAGCCAACGATTACCTCAGTGGTAAGATACTCGCTTGCAGAAGGTCCAGGATTCGAACCTTACAGTGGACAACAATTTTATTTGTATACAAAATTTGGTTTGTAAGGGACACATCCGATGCTGTTAACCCAGCATATCTAAATGGGGAAGTATTGTGTCACTTCTGGCCCATCAGAGGGGAGGCCCTCTGGGATCGGCCTCTTATACTATCGGAATCTGCAGGAGACAGTCCGAAGAAACACATTAAATGAAAAGATTTGGGGATTTTGAGAGTGCTATCTTGAATGAGACCCTGATGCCCGAAACGTAAAACGTTACTGAACTTGTAGTCCACCCTGTGCTGATTCAGTTTCGCACTGAACATTTTGTGACGGGGTAAATGAATTATGCAATTAACTAGGACAGGCTCTGAGATATGATATAGAATTAGCATTATAGACTTTCGCAGCGTCTCAGCATCGCTGCAATTTTCCCATTCATGTTCGCAACAGAGCTATACAATATTGAATTTTCATCTTTTAAACGCTGGAAACTTCATATTCAGCAAATAAAAATAGAACTATAAATATGTACATGCAATTATGCAGACTTGAAGATAATTTATTGGCAAAGCGAAGAAATTCACAGAAAAAGAATATTAATAATCGAAATAGGAATTGGAGATATTTGAATAGACAGAAATTAATGGGGAATTAAAATTCAATTCGTCATTCAGAAGTTAACAGAAATGCGAAATTATTCTGTGCATCAGCAAGGATGTTGAATTCATGGGATTCATACTGTGTATAGTCTCCTTCTTTCACTTTGCCTCAATCCTTGGGGTCGGCATTGCTCAACTTCATGGTTGAGGATGGTTGGTTGTGGCACATATTTTACGGCTGGATGCCCTTCCTAACGCCAACCATTCTATTTGATTTAATGTTCTAATTGGGGTGTTAGGGTAAACGCGGGTTTTACCCTCCATTCGCTGAGAATCGTACAAGCTACCCGCATTAACCTCACTAAGCCTGAGTAGGGCTGGTAATGCCAGCCTCACGTGTTCGGGGGGAATAGAATGTCCTGAGATCCTGAGTCCGACCGGAAATCGGACTCAGGATCTCAGGACAATGGGCAGTAGTCACAACCGTTACGCAACGGATTGATATTATGTAGTATATACATATTACATAATATTAGAAAATAGAATCATAGGTATACTTAAACACATTCGAGCAATTCAAGATAATTTAATGTTTTGGAGTTTAACTTTAACTGCTAAAGCCATATTGAATTTGAATTGTCACTTTAACCTGGCTGCAAGTTGCTTAACTTTAGTGACAGAACGAGAACTAATGTGCTCAACGTGCTATCGACGCAGGACGGTGGACAACTTCTAGCAGAAGAACCCACAACGCCAAAACAGCTTTTCTGGAATAGCCATTTAGCTTTCAGTATCATGTAATTACAGATGTAACATATGTTACATCTGTAATTGAACACTCATAGAAATAAATATGCACTTACCCATAATGTGTGGTTGTGTAGGTCATAAATTTGACGCTTTAAATTAAGATTTTCCTTACCTGGGAACATAGAAAGAGACAAAAGGTTAGTGGAGTCGTAAGTTATCTTTGTAAGTGACGAGTCATAAGGAAAAATCAGTTGTTTAATGGATAGCGGTTGGCGACTTTACTAGAAAGGAACTATTGAATTGGCAAATGTTACCTACTACATAATTATACCAAAGCGGTCATGCCTTTCTATTCTAATACTTTACTTATTGACAGTTCCATTTGTTCCAACTGTACTACACGCCCCTACAGCGTTGGGCTCAGTAGACAAAATCCTCTCTGCAAGCTAAGCTCCTCTTATTATACGTTTAGCCACTCCTTTTTGTCTATTACTATGTTCCATCTATTCCAGCTGTACTACACGCCGTACTGGTGGGTTTGGGATCAGTTGGCAACATCCTATTCGTAATCTTTAAGCTCCTCCTCCTCCTATAACCACGCCCTCCTATCTGTTCTTTTAATAATTGACTATGTTCCATCTTTTTAAGCTATACTACACGCTCCCGCTGGTGGGTTTGGGCTCAGTTGGCAACATCCTATTCACAAACTATAAGCTCCTCCTTTTCCTATAGCAACACCCTTCTACAGACGTTACTAATCGACTATGTTCCATCTATTCCAGCTGTACTACACGCCCCTGCTGGTGGGTCTGGCCTCAGTTGGCAACATTCTCTCCGTGTTCGTCTTCTTCGGCACGAAGCTGCGCAAGCTAAGCTCCTCCTCCTCTTATAGCCACGCCCTCCCATCTGTTACGTTACTAATCGACTATGTCCCATCTATTCCAGCTGTACTACACGCCCCTGCTGGTGGGGTTGGGCTCAGTTGGCAACATCCTCTCCGTGTTCGTCTTCTTCGGCACCAAGCTGCGCAAGCTAAGCTCCTCCTACTATCTCTCCGCCCTCGCGTCCAGCGACACCGGCTTCCTGGTGACCCTGTTTGGGGTGTGGCTTAACATGATCGACGTCTCCTGGTTCAACAAAGATGGCTTCTGCCAGATCTCAGTCTACTTGACACAGGTGAGCGACTTTTTCCTGTTTCTTTTAACTTTCGCTACATCGAGAGCCAAAAGGAAGGACTTATCTGAACGAAGGACTTATTATAAGGTAAATTTTACGAGATGTAATTTGTAATCGTGTTAATATAGGGCGGCAGACGCGAGTTCTCTTGCTGACAAGCTCCCATCGAAGAAGTAATTCGTGGCTGCGTTGATTATGAGACAGTGAATGTAAATCAAGTTGATTAAGATTATATATGTATTTATAATATTTACTAGCCGTTTGCCCGTACTTTGCAACGGGACTAAATTTCAAATTAACTAAGGCATGGCTGTACTCCTGGACAGCCATGCCTTTTTGAACTTTTTATATTTTTTCAAAGCGATAATGGTTTTGGCGGGGTCGATTCTCATGAAAAAATTTGATATCTGTTACCGTTTGGGCTGTGGTATTGTAAACTGACACCCCCTAATAGATACATAGTCAGCCACGCACAGATTTGAGTTATATAAATAAAATAAATTATAAATAAAGAAGTTCAGATATTCAAGAATTCAAATAAATTTACATACTTCAAAGTTCAAGTTGTTATGACTTTAATATCTACAACTACTTGAAACTTTTCTAATCTTGTAAATAGGTCACCACTAATAAATTTTGTTTAATATTTGAATTCGCAATGTTGACTGACAATAGCTTAGTGATGAATCCGCCCTAGTTAGCAAATTGAAATGCTTAGTCTTTCGAGATCCGAGCATACATTTGCATATTGCACATGCACATACAGTTCCTTTCCCTCCTGGGAAACGTTTCTCTTTTCAAAATGAAGTCTGGCGTTCTTGAGAATTTTAAAAATAATTATTTACAAATCTTGAGAAATTTATATTATTTATAAATTTTGAGAATAAATTTCTTTTCTTTTCTCTTAATGTGTCTTTGACATCTAAAGTTAAGCTTGATTCTAAAATGAAGAAGTTCTAAATTTCAATTTTCAGTTCGTGAAAGTTAGAAGTTCCTCATCCTATGGTAAGTAGAGTATTGTATTTAGACCTACGTTTTTTTTTAGCTTTCCTCATGTTTCTCAGAAATAACAACAGTGTCTTCTTCAACAGCCCGAGAATAATAGGAAATGAAGAATTTTCTTGTCAACTCTCATCGGAGAAAAAATTGAGAAAAAGTAAAAATTAAAAGAAAAAAAATATACAGGGTGTCCCACCAAACTTGGACACCTCAAATTACTCGGTCCCTGAAAGAGTTTTTGAAAAATAAAAAATCCTAGGGTACATGGTCTAATTATGCGGTTTCAGTCATGAATTTTTTTTTATACAGGGTGGTTCAAAAGTTAGAAATTGAGGTGTCAATTTTCGATTTTTAAATGGATCGACCTGATTTTTATTTGATAATTTTACTTCTAACTAATTCCTGAGTACTTTTTTAAACAAAAATATTATATACAGGGTGGTTTTTTTTCGACCAATTTTTTTTCTAAATCTTGAATAACTCAAGTTCGGTTAATTTTTTCGATAACAAGAAGAGAATGTGTTTGTGTAATGAATACACGCACTTTCAATTGGCATCAAAAATTTTTATACAGGGTGGTTCACAAGTGAAATAATGACTTGATTTTTTTTAAAACCGAGTTTTTTTAATTTTTTATTTAGGATTAATAATTCTCGTATAATTTTACACATTTTTCGTTAGTCATATCGAAAAACAAAACTAAAGTGTTGTACAGGGTGAGACATAATTTTTTTGTAACACCCTGTATATGGGCAGTCAAAGAGACGCAAAATTCAATATTAAGACTAAATATGCAAGAAAAACTTTGATTTTTAATTAAACTAAAAAGTTATGGTGTTTTAACTAATATTGTCGCATGGACCACCCTGTAGATATTTTCTTAAACCATCATATGGGTAGTCGAAACTGTCTAAAATTGAACGAGGAGTCCAAATCTGAAAGAAAAAAAAATGAATTCAAAAAGCCATGCTCAATTTTGTGTCTACACCTACCTACTTTTTATTTCAAGTTTTAAAATCATTCAGTGTGGACACCAAATTGAAAATGGCTTCAAATTCGTGTTTTTTACTTGTTTTTCCCACATGATTCGAAGTGTTCGTTGAATTTTATACAACTTAGAGTACCTACATGATAGTTTAAGAAAATATCTACAGGGTGGTTTATGCGACAATATTAGTTAAAAAACCATAACTTTTTAGTTTAATTAAAAATCAAAGTTTTTCTTGCATATTTAGTCTTTATATTTAATTTTGCGTCTCTTTGACTGCCCATATACAGGGTGTTACAAAAAAAATTATGTCTCACCCTGTACAACACTTTAGTTTTGTTTTTCGATATGACTAACGAAAAATGTGTAAAATTAGACGAGAATTATTAATCCTAAATAAAAAATTAAAAAAACTCGGTTTTAAAAAAAATCAAGTCATTATTTCACTTGTGAACCACCCTGTATAAAAAAATTTGATGTCAATTGAAAGTGCGTGTATTCATTACATAAATACATTCTCTTCTTGTTATCGAAAAAATTAACTAAACTTGAGTTATTCAAGATTTAGAAAAAAAATTGGTCGAAAAAAAACCACCCTGTGTGTAATATTTTTGTTTAAAAAGGACTCAGGAATCAGTTAGAAGTAAAATTATCAAATAAAATTCAGGTCGATCTATTTAAAAATCGAAAATTGACACCTCAATTTCTAACTTTTGAACCACCCTGTATAAAAAAAATTTCATAACGGAAACCGCATAATTAGCACATGTACCCTAGATTTTTTTATTTTTCAAAAACTCTTTCAGGGCCGAGTAATTTGAGGTGTCCAAGTTTGGTGGGACACCCTGTATAAAAAAGTGAGCCTCTTTTTCTCTCTCTCGACTCTTTTTAAAGAGAGATTATGAAAGGATTGTGGAGAAAATCTATTAAGGTAATGGAGGATGCACAAGAGAGTATGGCGGAATAGGGCGGGGAGAGAGAAAGGTGTGGAAACACAAGAACAAGAAATGAAATCGTTTGTGAAGTCCTAAGCGAAACATTTCTGAAAGAGAATAAGAGATGAACAGCGAAGATTTTATGGCGCGGGAGCTGTCCAAACAGAATCCTTCATGATCTGGTCCAGAGACTCGTGCTAGCTACTAGCTGAGAGCGTGCATGTGCTTTCCACTAATTTCATTTTTAACTGACTGCATTTTCCACATAGGAACACTCTTAGGAACATTCCCAATAGGAACACTCTTAGGAACATTCCCAATAGGAACACTCTTAGGAACATTCCCAATAGGAACACTTTCATTTAAAATGTATAGCCACAGGGAGCAAGCAGTAAAAAACCGCCTGCTACGCGCTGCTCATATAGGAACGGGCTCTAAGTCCGAATTGTGAAACAGGATTGTTAATCTTAGTGGATACTATCCCTTAACTTTCATTTAGAAAACAACTAAGAGGTCATATCTAAGCCGGGCTTTATAGCTGTATATTAGTAGTATGAAAAACTGGTACCAATTCCGATAAGCAAGAATTTTACCTCGTATATTAACTCTGTGGCGTAACGGAGCTGTTTCCAGCCTTCGTTTGTGACGAAAAATCTTGTTTTAAAATACCTATCGGTCAGCTGATCTAGGGTCGGGTCGGCTTGACTCATAATATGGCCCTTAAACAATCAAATGAATTCAGTACGAACGCATAGAGCAATCATTTCGCCTGGGACCGTACTTTGGACGGCTCCCACGAATTGAACATGGCTTAAACTAAGGAAGGAGGAGGAGGGGAAAAGATAATGAAAGTTATGGAGAAAGAAAGAGAGAGGGAGTGATAGAAAAAAGGAAGAGAGAGAGAGAGAGGGAATGAAAGGAAAGTAGATTTGAGGTTTTAACAAGAAAGACAGGAGGATAAAAATTGATAAAAAAAGGAGACTTAAAATAATGAATTAAAAAAGAAGTAGAGATGAGATAGTGAGAGAATAAGATACGGGAGAGATAATGGGAGAGAGAGTGAGATAAAGGAAGAGGAAGAGAGATAAAAGAGAGAGTGATAGAAGAAGAGAGACAGAAAGACAGGCAGAAAGAGAGACACTGTGTCTGATTCTAAATGAGAGTAGAAGGAGATTAAATTTCTTATTCAAGAGGCTGAAAAATAGATGTAGTTCTTTAATTCCTCTTGGAAAAGAGAGATGGAGTGAGGGAGGGGGGAGACAGAGAGAAAGAGAGGGGGAGACAGATTCATCTTGAAGAAAGAGAAAGAAGACACACGTGTAGATTGAAAAGTACTTTTAGAAAAACCGTTTGGGCTTTGCTATTGGCAACAGACAACAACTAAGCACTCATCTTAGCATAAGATAGATGGATAGGCACAGATTAGAGTTTTGTAGATATTTTATTGTTTTATAGATATTACCATAGTTTTATAGATATTACCATAGTTTTATAGATATTACCATAGTTTTATAGATATTATCATAGTTTTATAGAAATTACCATAGCTTTGTAGATATTATCATAGCTTTATAAATATTACCCTAGTTTTATAGATATTATCATAGTTTTATAAATATTACCCTAGTTTTATAGATATTATCATAGTTTTATAAATATTACCATAGTTTTATAGATATTTATTGCAATAGTTTCATAGATATTACCATAGTTTATATAGAATAAATAGATACTATCACAGTTTTATAGAAACAGTGAGAATTCTGCCCCCGAAAATAAAGCAACCACCGTAACTTAGCATTCATTCAACAGTAGCCGTCCGCCGACAAAATTCCAGCAATAAATTTTAATAATATCTAATGACACCTCCAAACCTAAGACAGTCATAATAAGAATCATTCCCCGAAAATAAAGCACCGACGTGCCTAGCTTTATTCCACACTACAGTAGTCCGACTGTCCAACATTCTCATACATTACAATACAGTCCCAGGTCCATAAGCGTAGAAAGGGTTTGGCGGCAACAAAGTACCTCGTCAAGGTATTGGAAGGGGATGGGGGGGGGGGGGTGATTTTTTTCTTCAGGTAGATGACTCCTTATAATTTTATTATCAGAGGGTGGCACCACCGCCCCCCTCCCCCCCCCCCTTGCCCCCCTTCTCCTACGTCCATGCCCAGGTCCCAGACGCACTAAAGTTTATAACAATAAGAATCTAGCTTGGAAACACAACCCAACGTCTGACTTCCACATTAGGATTCATGACCTCAGACGCACACACCTATACCAGACGGAATAAAGTTCAATATGCAATAATAATAATATTGATGATCCCTTTGAAGTTTAGAACGATAATAGAAAAAATGTAACCTCGAAAATAACCAACCGTCTGATTTTCACATTAGGATTCAAGTAAGATGACCTCGGAGCTTCAAACGAACACAATGAAAACTAAACAACCGTGGAAATTGCCTTATAAGAGGGGGTGAGAGACAGATGAAGGAGGATAAGTATAAGTAGTGCTTCGTTTAGACTGTCAGCGCAAGACAGGTAGTTCCATTATGCCCATAGAAGGAGGAAAAGATAGGAGTTACTGTAGACGCTTGTCGTCTGTGTTTGTTGCTTGTCCTACGCACCCCGTGGTATGTCTCCCCACTGATGGGCGCAAAGTAGCCCACAACAGTCCTTCTGGGCGTCCAAGGGGTCTATTTCCTAATCATTCCATCACCATAAAACTTTTGGAGACAAAAAGTAAAGTAAGTACTTTGAGGTGCTGACTCTACTTTAATGGACTATATTAGAACTAGGAGTAAGGGCCAAAGTATAATACAGGATTAAAGATAAGATTATTCAAACCCTCCCTCTAGTCAGAGTCCGACTTGATGGACAGTCCAACTTAAATTATTAAGTGTAATAGAGTGCTTTCCTTTCTGCAGTACAGAGGAAGTAAAATGAGTGAGAAGAGGAGGGAAGGAGAAGGAGATAAAAGACGGCTTTATGGCCATGTGATGCTTCGAGAATGTAGATAATTTAATAGGGAAATGGTGATATTTAAGTACCTATCTCGCATTCTACCTCCCTGTACACAACTACCCCTGTCTACCTTGTTTCTATTTATCTGACTCTTTACCTCTCTCTCTGTTCACATTTACCCCTCACCTTCCAATCATTTTTCTTTCCTCTATAATTTCTCTCTTTCTCTTTGATCTCTGTTTCATTCTCTTTCAATTGATTTCTCGCAGTTTCGATCTTGTTTTCTGAATCCCTATTAGTTCGTCTTTCTCCCTCTGTATCCCAGTCTCTTTCTCTTTTCCTGAAAAGGATTAATACCTTTTCCCTGGCTCTATATTTCTCTCTCTATATTTCCTCTAAGTCATCCCTTTATCTCTCTCTCTCTTCCTCCCTCCCTGTATTTATCTCTAACTCTCTCTCTATCCTTTCCTGTCTCTCACTCGCTTTCTGCAGAATACGATTCCCAGAGGACCATGTTATAAATGCTGAAGATAACACCGGTGCAATTGAGTACAAAAGGAAATTTATAATTCAATCTTTTCCACTATTTTCTTCATCCTCCTCTCTTTCTCTCTCTCTTCCTAGACATATCTTTCTTTGACTATATCTCTCTCTCTCTTTCCCTTGCTAGTCATACATGTATCTTTCTTTTACTATATCCTTCTCTCTCTTTCCCTTTCTAGACATATCTTTCTTTGACCATATCACTCTTTTTTCTCTATCTATCGCTCTCTCTCTCTCTCTCTTTTCCTTCCCAGGCCTATCTTTCTTTGAATATATCCCTTTTTCTCTTTTTTTCCTTTCTACCTCTATTCCATTTCCAGGCACGGCCGGTAGGAAAATGTTTTGGGGGTGCTGCCACATAAACCGGACTAAAATGGCATTTATAGAATCACTCTTTCAGTATCTAAAGAGTTGAAGTTCGTTTACTACGCCAATCATAATATGACCTATGCATTAATCGTTCTAGAAATGTGTAATGATTTTCATTGTGTACGAGCTAAGACTTGAGAAAATCCTCTCTTTTTCTTTTTCGTTGGGGGTGCTGCAGTTCCGCAGCTCCTTAGCACCGGCCGCGTCTGTCCATTTCTATTATTTCCCTTTCCTTTCCTCTTTATTCTTTGCTGTCTACTGATATTCTCTTTTTATAAAATCACGTCTTCTTTTTCGAAAACTGGTTTTTTGTTTGAGGATGTTATTCTTCTTCTTTCACTTTTCCTTTTCCAAAATTTAGTTGGGGTTGGCATTGTCTTAGTCATATCTTTCTTTCCCTTCCTACCTATTCCACATGGTTGAGGTTGTTTGGTTCTGGCACTCCTACTTCCACTGTTTAATCTTCATAAATAAACGGTTTATACGTTTAGTGAGTATAGTGAGTTCATCAAGCTTTTCCATAAGTCTATCGCATACTGTCAACCGGACATCATCAGAAATGTCGCAATGTTAAATAATCATAATTTAACGTTACTTAAATAACTTTTTTTTATCTAATTGATGTGTACATCTAAATAGTACAACTTAAACCTCTCAATTATTTGCTTCCATTCGCACCCATGGTTCCAATACCCCCATACTACAACTGCCATAATCCCACTACTTTCCATCCTACCTCTCAATATTCAAATAAAACTCAGGTGTAGCAAAGTACTCAGAATAAAACTGACATGGGAACCCTTGGGAAATAAATCCTCAACCCTCTCCTCCTCTTCCCAAACGTCCTCTTCATCTCTCTATTTCCCAAACAACCTCTCTTTCTACCTCCCAAACAACCCATCCTCTATGCATATATTTCCCAAACCTCTTCTTTCTATCTCCCAAATATCCCCTCCTTTCCTCAAAACTCATTTTCTACATCAACTATTGGAACAGTGCCAACCATTGATGTAGGTAATGAGCAGTTTCAACCCTTCACCTCAGAGGTGGGGGGATCTTCACCATCAGGGCCAAAAAAATTATTGTCTTTACGTTGGTCCATAAATTCGGTTCTCTCAGCTCCGCAAGCGAGTATCTTACCACTGAACTAATCGTGCGCTCATGAATGCAAACTTAATTAGGAATAATCCGTGGTACCAAAAACTTTTGTCATGTTACCAATGTCATGTTCCCGAAAACTTTAAATATATACAGGGTGTAACAGACTGAATGTAAAATCTCTTAAGGTGTGGTAGTATAGATCATTTCCAACCATTAATGTTCTATAACACTTTTGATTTAACTCAGTGGTTCTCAAGATATTATTTTTTTCAATTATTTTTACAAGTCCCCTGCCGCCCGACAAAGAATGGCATCTAACTCTGTAAATACAGTAGATGAAGCAATAGATTTATTCTTAAAAAGTGCACACGTACTGAAAAAAATCGGCAGCAGCGGAAAACTTATCGCGAACATAAAATCCACCTGAAACTTCAGCCGCCATTTTCTCAAAATACTGCCCACATAAAGTATTGGTTTCATTTGTGTAAAAACTTGCTTGAAGTCTTACCTTTCAGAAAATATGACATACTTGATATAAAACTTTCATTTTTTATTGAAATCAAGAGAAATGAAAAAAAAGTCAGTCACTACTACTTGCTGTACCTCTCAGGCTACCTTCCTACTTTTACCAAGGGAACTAATTTTTTTCTTCAATTTGACAAATTCTGGTTGCCATTTACTTTCGAACGGCCCAAAAGCTTAGCCTCAGTAGATTCATTGATTCTTTACTTGGAGGTCACTGGTTCGAGTCCCAGGTATGGCAAATTAATTTGTACGTATGATACTTAGCTGTGCTGCTTCAGAAATCAACATTAATCATAATTTTTCATTTTTCATAAGATGGAAAGGTTCTCAATGATAAAATGGTTTGAATGAAAGGAAACATAACAATGTACCTACATAGTTAACACCCACAGGTAAAGATGGTACGGTAAATACTGAACATTCATAGGTTGGTACATAGAGGTACAAATTATTATGTTAGTAGGTACCGAATTTTAACACATGGAAACACATGGAATACTAAAATATTAAGGTCAATTAGTAGTCACCGTGGTAGAGTGAGTTAGCGCGCTAGGCGTTGCACGCATGGTGACCTGGGTTCGATCCTCAGCGGGACAGGAATTTTTCTGTCTGTACTTGGATGTTCGGGGTCCACTCATACCTCGTGAGGAAAAATGAGTAGTTACTTGTATGAGTAACGACCAGTGGCGGTATTACCAGAGTAAAAAGAAATTAATGTAGTAGAATAATTCGAAAAGTAAAGGAGGCTCTTAGTAATGCTGCGCTACCCACAAAAATTGTGAAGAGGCCTTGTGCTTCACCACAAATAAAACCATACATACATACTAAAATATTAAGGTCAATTAATGACGATCGTGGTGTCACAATAGCTCAAACTCGTCTTACTAAATATTTGCCATACTTGAGACTCGAACCAGTGACCTCCAAGTTAAGAGTCCGCCGCCTTATCAATGAATCTACTGAGGCTAACTTTTTGGGCCGTTGGAAAGTAAATGACAACCATAATTTGTCAAATTGAAGAAAAAAAATAGTTCCCCAGGTAAAAGTAGGATGGTAGCCTAGTAGGTACAGTTAGTAGTACTGACTGACTTTTTTTTTAATTTCTCTTGGTTTCAATAAAAAATGAAAATTTTATATCAAGTGTGTCAAATTTTCTGAAAGATAAGACTTCAAGCAAGTTTTTACACAAATGAAACCAATACTTTATGTGGGCAGTATTTTGAGAAAATAGCGGCTGAAGTTTCAGGTGGATTTCATGTTTGCGATAAATTTTCCGCTGCTGCTGATTTTTTTCAGTGCGGGTGCATTTTTTAAGAATAAATCTAGTCCAAATAATAGTGAAATATTGTTATCTTATGGAAAAAAGTTAAATCCATTGCTTCATCTACTGTATTTACAGAGTTAGATGCCATTCTTTGTCGGGCGGCAGGGGACTTGTAAAAATAATTGAAAAAAATAATATCTTGAGAACCACTGAGTTAAATCAAAAGTGTTATATAACATTAATGGTTGGAAATGATCCATACTACCACCTCTTAAGAGATTTTACATTAAGTCTGTTACACCCTGTATAATATGTTGACCCAGCACCTAAATGGGACGTAGGTATTGTGTCACTTTTCGACCATCACAGGTGAGGCAACTGCAACACGGACTATATGCATCTACAGTAGCTGCTATTTCAGGACTAAAAAATACAAAAGGCTGTGAAACTTTAATTGTTCAGAAAGGAGACAACTCGGGCTGATAACAAGCACCACATTTATCTGATGTCAGCACCTCAAATGGTTTTCTTGGACCAGTGCCTGTCCCTCCGACTAGAGTAAATCACCAATTTCCTAGGAGTAACATCTAAAACTTTCGCTCCTGAATAAATCTGAAATTTTAGAAATTTCAAACTTCCAATACAAATTTCAACATTCTTTTAATTCTATTTTTAATTTTTCTTTTATACCATGGAACCAAATAGTAAAGGTTATTTTGAATGTGATCTATGTGGTGTTGTAACAGTGACAAAACATGGTCTGAAAATGCACAGAGATTCTAAAAAGTGTTTAGTTCGTCAATCTCAACCTCAACCCTGCAGATCAAAAGAAGCTTCTTGTGCTGAAAATAGTACACCAGAGAGCATCCCCGAGAACAATCAATCTTTTGTTGAACGATTAAAATCAGTGAGACAGAATACGCGAGTTTTGAACCGAATTCCAAAAGGTGCGAGACAAACAGCTGTTTCAAGATACACAGAACTAATCAACGAGTGCCTTCAGAATAATGACCCAAAATCCTGGGAAAACTTGCTCTTGTTTCCTTACTCTGCCTTACAAAAGCCGAATCACGATTCCAAATACCGAAATCTGACCACTCAAGTTAAAAGAAATATTGAAAATCGAAATGGTATCCCGTATCCAAACCAGAATTTAAAAAGTAAGCATGATCAAGAAAACAACATCAGAAAAATTGTAGAATCTAAAATAAATGATGGTGATGTGAAAGGAGCGCTACGTGTGATTTCTTCTGGTGACACAGTAGCTCCCAAATCTGCTGATGTTCTTCGTCTTTTAAAAGAAAAACATCCAGATGCTCAATCTTCGGCTCGATACCCAAGCACACCAGAGAATGTTGACTTTGAACCAGATGTCACCGCCAAGGAAACATTAAATGCAATAAGAAGTTTCCCCAATGGATCTTCAGGAGGGATTGACGGTCTGAAGCCTCAACATTTAAAAGACATGATGCATGGGACCACTGAACAATCGGCTGAAAACCTTCTGACTTCTTTGGCCAAACTTCTTACCCTGGGAATGAGGGGTCTTATACCTGAAACAGTGTGCTCAATACTTTATGGTGCTAGTCTAACTGCTCTATTGAAACAAGATAGCAATATTCGACCTATTGCTGTAGGTAATGTAATTCGTAGAATGCTTGGTAAGATTATCAGCAAAAGATTGATGATACCACTTGGAAACATGTTACGCCCCACTCAGTTAGGATACGGCACTCCAAATGGAAGTGAGATAGTGGTTCACGCGACTAGACATTTTTTAGATGATATCAATGATAAGGAGGATGAAATTTTACTGAAATTGGATTTTAAAAACGCTTATAATGAAATATTTCGTGATAAATTGTTAGATGAAGTGAAAGAATACTTCCCTCAATTCTTTGCTTTTATTTGCCAAATGTATAAAGAGCCATCTTACTTGCTATATCAGGGAGACACAATCTTATCTGCACGAGGTGTTCAACAAGGTGACCCAATGGGAAGTTTACTTTTCTGTATAAGTTTACACAAATTGATTCAATCTCTAAAAAGTCCCTTAAATCTATGGTACCTAGATGATGGTTCATTAGGTGGTCCCATTGACGTGGTTTTAGAAGACTTAGAAAAAGTTATGTCTGCGGGTGAATCACTTGGTTTGTCACTAAACATGCACAAATGTGAAATTTACATTAAAAGTCAAGATCCTGTCGTACGGGAAAAATTATTGAAATCAATTTCAAAGAAATTTCCCGATATAATTCTACCGAGCGCATGCGAACTTACTTTGTTGGGTTCACCACTATTTCCAGAGGGGATACCATCCGCACTGAATAAAAAAATCAATAAGATTGATCTCCTGGTACAACGCCTGCATGATCTCCATGCTCATCATGGATTTTTTATTCTTAAAAATTGTTTAAGTTTACCAAAGCTTTTATATCTCCTCAGATCATGTGAAGCTTGGAAATATGGTACATTAGAACTCAAAAAATTTGACCAAATAATTCAACAAGGATTGGAAATAATCACTAATGTCAATATGAACGGAATTTCATGGCTGCAAGCTTGTCTACCAGTGAAATTGGGGGGTTTGGGCATTAGATTAGCGGCAGATGTAGCATTACCCGCCTTTTTGGCTTCTACACATTCTGTTGCTGCCTATATGTCACAAATCAGACCATCATTTTCTCTGGTAGACACAGCAAAAGATTCTCTAAGAGAATGGTGTAAGCTTTCCGAAGTCGCAACTCCCCCAAATTTCAACCTACAATATGATTGGGACAACCCATTAATTAAGAAAAAGTATGATACTTTACTATCGGAAATACCGATACGCGACAAAATAAGATTGGTTTCTTTACAATCAAAAGAAAGTGGCGCGTGGCTACAGGCCATACCAATTTCAAATGTTGGGTGTTTCATGGATAATACCTCCTTAAGAATCGCAATAGGTTTAAGGCTAGGTGCAACCATATGTGTACCCCATACATGTCGCTGTGGGTTTGATGTGGATGAAACAGGACAACATGGACTAAGTTGTGTTAAAAGTGGAGGGCGTTATTCTAGACACTGTGATTTGAATTATATACTGAAACGAGCCCTGGGATCTTGTCATGTTCCGTCTGTTCTTGAACCATCTGGTCTTTTCAGATTAGATGGGAAAAGACCAGACGGCATGACAATGGTTCCATGGAAGAATGGTAAACCGTTAGTATGGGACGTAACATGTGTGGACAATCTAGCTAAAAGCAACATACAGTATTCACTACAAGGTCCAGGGGAAGCAGCGAAACATGCTGAAAAATTAAAAAAAGACAAGTATCGCGAAATTCACTCCCAATTCATTTTCTCTCCCTTTGCCGTCGAAACTTTCGGATCTTTTGGACCAGATGCCTTGGAACTATTTAATTCTATTTCCAAGTCTCTGGTACTTGAAACGAAAGAGAGACGTGCAGGGGAGTACTTCCGTCAAAGAGTGAGTTTCGCGGTACAAAGAGGGAATGTGGCATCAGTAATGAGCACACTGAAGAAAGACGAATCGTTGAATGAAATATATTATATCGTTTGAAAAATTGTAATTTTAAGTGGAATAAAACTATTAACCTATATAACACGACACTTAGGTTACCTTATTTTATTACACGTGATGTTAGTTAATGCTCCTTGAAAATGGGGTTGCGGTTTATCCAGAAGTGGAGTGTTTTGTAGGAGCTGTATGTAAATTTATTTGAATGGTCTTGGACATAAGATATGAATGACCTCTCACAACAAAGAAGACAAAAGATTAAAGAAAAGTTTGAAAATCACAGAGTGAATAGAAAGTTTAGCCTAAAGTTTTTATAAATAAAATAAAACTTAAGAGCTTTTTCCAAGCCCACTCCTTCGAAAACTTTCAAGTCTTGCTTGAGCCGGGATCCCACTGAGTGCAATTTTTACTTTCCTTATCCCAAATAAGAAAAGTATTGTATTCATCGAAAAGTTTTTCACATTTTTGAACGAATCATAGCTTTAGGATACCAAAAAAGTTGTTTTCGGTCATTGGTCCTTGAGAACTTAGTTTTGAAAAGGACATTTACTTATTTACTTATAATGTCCATGTTATGGTGTATTTTTCCTCGTCTGAGATTGAGGATTCACCAGACGAGAGATCCGATAGGATTTCCTGTGGTAATTAACGTTCAAGTCTCGTTTGTGTTCGTTTTTTCCGTACATTATAAAAGATTTTTGTTTTTCTCAGACAAAAAAACCATTTTTTTGTGAGGTATTTAATGTGTTTCTGAACGGGTTCGATTCTTGTTGAAGTTGTTTATTTCTGACAAACCATGGTGCGTTGACAACAAATCTAAGAACTATGTTTTGAAAAACTTGTAGCTTAGACAGGTTGGTGGGTGAAGCTGTACTCCAGGCCGGGCATGCGTATGTGAAGAGAGGGCGCAGTATAGTCTTGTATAATAAAAGTATCAAGTTTATTTTCGGTTTTGTCTTACGATTTATACGTGGGTAGAGGATTCCGAACTCATTTGGATCATATAGGAAAAGAGGTGCATGAAACGTTGCGAGACAAAAGTTGCTCTTCCCGGACAAGAATTAAGACTACCCAAGTACCCATCCTGTGGTACAAAAAAAGTGCTCAATTGGTGATCCAGCACTTATCTTCTTGAAGAATAATGCAACGAATGAAGCTACTTGGGAGGATAAATGGAGAAAAGAGAATATGGGGAGAGAGATAGGAAAAGGGAGATAGAAAGAGGGAGGGAGGAATGTGAGATTAAAAGATAGGAAGAGGTGGGAGTGAGAGATTGGGAGATGGAAAGAGGGAGGGAGGGAGGGAGAGAGAGAGAGAGAGAGAGGGGCAAAGAGAGAGAGAGGGGGAGATAAAGAGAGAGAGAAAGAGAGACAGGAAATGCGAAGAACGAAATAAAAACGAAGGAAAGAGTCTGAGAGAAGTGGTTTTTTCTCCTTTCTCTCTCAAAAGAAGAGGAAAGAAATGAGAAGGGACATGCAGAGAATAAAAATGAGATTTAGCGAGAAAAAGGGAGAGAGAGAGAGATTTTATTAAAAACTAGCGGGTTACACCCGCCGCTTCGCCAGCCCATCAAACACACACAACGCCACACACACCCACCCACACACACCCACACCCACACACACCCACATCCACAACACCCACACACCCACACATCACACACACCCACACATCACACCCACACACCACACACACACACCACACACACACACACACACACACACACACACACACACACACACACACACACACACCACACACACACACACCACACACCAACACACACCACATACACACACACACACACACACACACACACACACCATACATACACACACACACACACACACACCATACACACACACACCAAATGTCATTTAGGTTTGGAAAAAAAACCTGAATATTTTTTGTCGCCCATTTATTTTCTGTTCTTCCCAGCGTAGCTCAAGAATGGCTCATCAGAATTTCGCGATCAATATGTCAAATGAAAGCCTAAACCCTTGCCTAAAACTTTCTCGCTCTGAGTTGATAGGTTGTCACTTCAAATTTTGAGAAAAAATGTAATTTAGGTCAAAAAACGTGAATATTTTACATGTTACCCATCCATTTTTTTACCTTACCCGGCGTAGCTCAAGAACGGCTCATCAGAAATTCGCGATCGATATGTCAATGGAAAGCTCAAACCCTTGCCTAAAACTTTCTCGCTTTGAGTTAATAGGTCGTCGCGACAAATTTCAAGAAAAAATGTCATTTATGTCAAAAAACGTGAATTTTTTTTGCGTCACCCATCTATTTTTATCCTTACTCATTGTAGCTTAACCTCAGGGAGATATAATCTAGCCTAGAAGAATTTCCTGATCCAAGCGGACCTATGTGCAAAATTTCAGGTTTCTCGGTCAAACGGTGTGGATTTGTATAAAGAACATACATACACACATACATACACACATACATACATACATACACACATACAGACAGCTTTCTTTTATAGATATAGATAGAATCTTTATTTGACAAATAGTTTAATTACAATTCTAAGTACACCTCCTAAGATCCTTCTACCTAATTTGGAGGTATGCTCACTTTTGGAGCAAGTTAAAATAAAATTAATTTAATAATGTGAAAGAGAGAGAGGGAGAAGGAAAGAATAAGAGAGATAGACATAGAGAGGGAGAAAAGCGATAGAAAGAGAGATAAGGGTATAAATAAGAAGTGAGATACAGAGAGAGAAGTAGATCGAAAAGGCGACCGTGCAAACGAATTTCCACTTCACTTCATTTCGAGCAAAGGAAAATTAGATGACGAAGAGGAAGGTCATGTGAAAGAGAGAGATGAGAAGGACAGGAAAATGAAAACTAGAGTGAGAGTGAGAGGAGGCTATGAACAATGATGGAGAGGAGACTGGAGGAGGGGGAGAAGAATAATAATAATAATTCCGTGTCCGTGAGATATGCACAGCTACCTTTGTATATCACGGTGGTGAAATGCTTCAATTATTCGGAGGGAACAAAATTTTCTCTTTGGAAAGTCTGCTCCAACCGCTAATCGAACTCAGGATCTCTGGACTACGGGCAGTAGTCATAACAGTTACGCCACGCAGGCTGGCTATAATGATAATCATACCGCCTTATTTATACTGCCCGGCTAGGACAAATTAATTCCATTATGCTAGCAGTATAAGCCCAAGACGTATTATCAAACCCCCCAAAAACACCACTTCGTGGTTAAAAAAAGAAGAACGCCTCACTCAAAAGAATTATTATAATTAGCTAAAAACAAATGATATCAAATTGAGAACACCTTACCCCCTCTCTTTCTATATCTCTGCACTACTCTCTGAATTTATTCCTCTTATGTTTATCTTTCTTTATCCTTTCTAGGGGTCATCCCAAACTTGATTTCTCTTTAAATTTACTTGTTGCACGGCAATAAAAAATGGCGGTCGGAGTATAATTTTTCTGAACTTATTTGATTTGAATCGAGAAAATTACACCGCGACCGCCAATTTTTATTGCCGTGCAACAAGTAAATTTAAAGAGAAATCAAGTTTGGGATGACCCCTAGAAAGGATAAAGAAAGATAAACATAAGAGGAATAAATTCAGAGAGTAGTGCAGAGATATACAGGGTGTATGAAAAAAAAGGAGCCAGTCAAAAAATCTCGTCTATGGAAGCGATTTTCAGAAAATCCTGAAACATGTGTCTCATTATATGGAGGGGGAAACTTTTTCAGGGGGTTTAATTTTTCATACTATTAACAGGGGCGGTCCCAGGGGGGTCAACTTTGGAATCTTAAATGGAATCACCCTATTTGTAATACATTTCTGAAAAGTAGTTGACATTAAAAGTATTTTAAAACTATTTTGAGATTTTGAATCAAAACAGGGCCGGAGATATCGTACATTTCATTTCACAGGTTTTAGTTATTTTTTATAAGTAATTAATGGTATTTTTGTTAAAAAATGTTAAACACATGTCTTTATATTTGAAAGAATTAAATTTTCATGTCTTTTTTATATCATTAGCTTTACCAGGGAAGGTGTCAAGGGGTCATTTTTTTTAATTGTCTAAAAACTAGTCTTTTTTCAGTATAGTCTGTGCTAAATAAATGCACCGAGTGTTGTTGTTTAATCTAAATTTAAGGTACCCTTGAATACAGGGCCGGAGACTAGTACTGCACGCGGGTTTTGGATTTTTTCACATTAATTTGAGGTATATCGGGCCCTGTTTTATTTTACATTGAACAACATGAATCATTGCATTTATTTCTCACAAATTATACCTACTCGAAAAAGGATGGTTTTTACAAAATAAAAGAAGTTGACCCCTTGAAATCTTCCCTGGTAAAGCTAATGGTATCAAAAAGGCAGGAAAGTTTCATTATTTCAATTGAAAAACTATGTTTTACAAAATACAATTTATTTCTTATTAAAAAAATTACTGAAACATGTGAAATGAAATGTACGATATCTCCGGCCCTGTTTTGATTCAAAATCTCAAAATAGTTTTAAAATACTTTTAATGACAACTACTTTTCAGAAATGTATTACAAATAGGGTGGTTCCATTTAAGATTCCAAAGTTGACCCCCCTGGGACCGCCCCTGTTAATAGTATGAAAAATTAAACCCCCTGAAAAAGTTTCCCCCTCCATATAATGAGACACGTGTTTCAGGGTTTTCTGAAAATCGCTTCCATAGACGAGATATTTTGACTGGCTCCTTTTTTTTCATACACCCTGTAGAAAGAGAGGGGGTAAGGTGTTCTCAATTTGATATCATTTGTTTTTAGCTAATTATAATAATTCTTTTGAGTGAGGCGTTCTTCTTTTTTTAACCACGAAGTGGTGTTTTTGGGGGGATATCAATTCTTTTTGTACGAAAATATAGGTTCATACACTACTGAAACATTATGAATAACAAAAGTAAATAAGCTGGGAAAATGTGAATGTACCAAGTTGTCTTTTTTTAAGATATAGTTTTAGCAGTACGTATTTAATTTTTTCAAAGGTCAATATGTATTTGGATCACAGATTTGGCCCCCTGAGTCCCCAAAGTGAGTAAATAATATATAAATTTGCAATGCAATACCTTTTGATTCTATACTCCCACATGATTAGGTTTATCTTTCAATGCTAAATAGACCTCGGAGCCTCCTATGAGGGACACTAAAACACCTGGATTTACAAATGCCAAAGAAATTAATTAATCACCTTATCAAGGTGAGGTAATGAGTGCTCTCCCGTTGACCTTTTCTTACCCGAATTCTCTCCGGCTTGTTCCAGGGGTCACCACGAGTATCTCTCCCGGAAATA
Source organism: Bactericera cockerelli (assembly GCA_024516035.1). Classification (NCBI taxonomy): domain Eukaryota; kingdom Metazoa; phylum Arthropoda; class Insecta; order Hemiptera; family Triozidae; genus Bactericera; species Bactericera cockerelli. The sequence goes on from CM044959.1 coordinate 40,795,137, forward strand.
AGACCATGCTTTTTTACATTAGGTATTTAAGAAAATGAAAACTATAAAATTATCATTTTTATATAAGAATCGGCCTTTTATAAGGAAATCTTTAAAATCTCTAACTAATGAAAGGCAATGCCTTCAGTGTATAGTAGATTTAGGTAAAATATATAGAAGGCCATGCCTCAGGAATATAGTAGGGTTAGGGATAATACATAGAAGGCAATTCCTCGGGTTTATATTAGGGTTAGGTAAATATATAGAAGGCCATGCCTTGGGTTTATCATAGTTTACCCCGGACATAATGGACAGAGAAAAAAAACTTGCAGGGGATCGAACCCAAGTCATCGTGCGTGCAAGCCTAGTATGCTACGCACTTGGCCAAAGTCACTACTTTGTCACAGCTTTTAGTGAGTAGCATCGATATTATGAGAGCTAATTCATCATATTTTATCTCCATCCAACCATGATTGTCCAAAATCAATCTCGTAATGCCGTCACAGGTCATTGGCCAATTCTGCAACCACTAAAATTTTCCTCGCGAGGGTAATGAATGGGATCGTCATGAAGATCAAATATAAAGATCGGAAAAACAAAACAACGTTAAGCCCAAATTGAAAATATAGAGCTAAAAAATTTCGTCCCCACCAGGATTCGAACCCATAATGGCTGGGTGGCAGGTCGTGCACGCTACCAATAGACAAAGTTATCTTCTAAAGAAACGGACGGAAAATGAACTAACTAAATTAATACTTGGAAACTTAAACATTAAAATTTTACAGTGAGAGAGCGAGGTCATCTCGAAAAATACATACTGGCCAAGATCTGACCACTAAGCTAAGGATTCGAAGGTACCTACCCGCCAAAGAAAATGAAAAGGCCACCAGGTGCCACCCAGTGGACCGGATGAAGGAATAAAATCAATAAATTTGGTATCTGCTCATCAAGATCTTTCATTTGATACCACTTAAGATTAGTATTATCCTTAAATTCCCGATTTGGGCTCCCAAAACCCGAGGCCGCCCAAATGGGCCGCCCGCTTATAATTTAGAAATTTTTTTTGGTCCGGGCTCATCTCCATTATATTTTGATCACTTTAGACACCTCACTTAATCTTCAGTGCCAAGTTAAAGACACGAAGTCGGGTCTCAAAGGATCCGTATGAAGAAAAAAAAACAGAAAAAAAAAATTATGAATCTTTTCATGTCTTTCACGATTGTTGGGGGGTCTCGAAAATAGGGTTCCCGTTGGCCTAGGAAGTCAAACAAAGAGTCAAATCAATTTATTTTTCAACGTAGAGTCCATTTCTGCAATAAAAATCGCAATTTTTGAAATTCATGTTGCACTTTTCGCTGGCTGAAAGTACATGAAATGCATGGGAACTATGTTTTCCGTAACCTTACACTCTGCCGGGCTGTCTCTTTCTTTGTATAGGCGTTCTTCACACCTCGGCCGAGGTGTTTGATTATCATGTGGACAAAATTCCAAATTACTTGCCATGTCCAGGCTGGGTTTTGAACCCACGACCACTCGATTAACAGACATTCGCCTTGTCCACTACGATCTCGCTAGATAACAATAAACAGAGAACGGACTAGCCCGCCCTGAGAACATAGACTAGCTTGCAGTTTCCCAAGGGTTTAATGGCTTATAAAGAAAAAGGCCAAGTTCTCACGATGGTTGATCGCACATAGAAATAAATGTAGATCGAGCCAACTTTTCCTCGTAAGTTGGCTGAAGACCATCACCCCGAGAAGGAGAAGGTATGACAAGAAGATAAATAGGAGGAGTGTCTTTCCCGTGATGTTGGAAAAGTTTAATTGAAAATCCATCTCACTGGGTCAGGCAGAGGTGTAGAAGGAGGTGGGGAAATGAGAGAGAGAGAGAGAGAGAGAGAGAGAGCGAGAGGGGGGGGGGGGGGAGAGAGAGAGAGAGAAAGGAAGAGGGTGAATAGGAGAGGGAGGGAAAGAAACAAATAATTAGAATCGGAGAGGGAGGGAGAGAGAGACATTGATAGAGAGAGAAATAAATAATAAGAAAGAAAAAGTGCGTCGACACTATAGAGAGGTAGAGAAAATCAGAGAGCAAAGGGAGAGGTAGAAAGATAGCGATGGAAGATTGATTTTGATTAATTGTTTATTTCATACATAAATTGTTCTTAAGATAATTAACATTCTAAGATAATCTTACCTTCTTGTGAAAGTGTGCTGGGTTCCCCTCATGTGGTATTATTAATTTACCATGGAAAAAAGTGATTAAGTAAATAAAGATAAGAGAAAGAACGATTCAATGATTATTAGAAAAATATCAAAATTAAATACATTAAATAGAGGGACGAGAGAGAGAGAGAGAGGAAAATAGAAGAAAAGACAGAGTTAAGACAGAGAGAGAGAGAGAGAGAGAGAGGGAATGGAAGAAAAATCAAGAAAATACAAAGGGGTGACAGATAATAAAGAAAATATAGGAATTAAGTAAAAGAAAAGTGATAAATATGGGAAATGGTGTGAGAGAGATAAAGAAAGAGAGCGCAAAAAGAGATAATATTATGAAATGGCGCAAGAGAGATAAAGCGATGAGAGAGAGAGAGAGATATAAGGAGGTGAAATAAAAAATTCACGAAAGAAATTGGAATTTAATGAAGAGAAAAACGATAGCGTCTACCCCCACCCCTTCTCTCTCTCTCTCTCTCTCTCTCTCTCTCTCTCTCTCTCTCTCACCCTCTATCTTTGTACTCAATATTTTAGCAAAACAGTATCGAATACATACGCCCGGGTATAATGTATTGAAATTTTTATACAAACGCTTTTATTTAAATTGATAGGAAAAGCATACATGGACCAGATAAAGAGATGAGATGCATATGAACACGAAAAATGAAGAAAGTACGTACCACACAGAAAGATGGATATAGAATGTACCAGAGGAGAGAGAGAGAGAAAGTAGAGGGGAGAGGGATAAGAAAGAGAGAAAGAGGAAGGGTGACAAGAAGGGAGAAAACAGGAGAAAGAAAATGTATGTGTGTGTGTGAGAGAGAGGAGAAAGAAAGAAACAGAAAGGGAGAGAAAAGAGAGAGAGAGAGAGAGAGAGGAGAAAGAAAGAATCAGGAAGGGAGAGAAAGAGAGAGAGAGAGAAAGAAAGAAACAGGAAGGGAGAGAAAGAGAAGAAAAGAGAGGAGAAAGAAAGAAACAGGAAGGGAGGAGAAAAGAGAGAGAGAGGAGAAAGAAAAAACAGGAAGAAGAGAAAGAGAGAGAAAGAAAGAAAGGAGAGAGAAAAGGAGAGAGAGAGAGAAGAAAGAAACAGGAAGGAGAAAGAGAGGAGAGAAGAAGAGGAGGAAAGAGAAAGAAACAGGAAGGGAGAGAAAAAGAGGAGAGAGGAGAAAGAAGAAACAGGAAGGGAGAGAAAAGAGGGAGAGAGAGAGAAGAAGAACAGAAGGGAGAGAAAAGAGAGAGAGAAAGAAAGAAGACAGGAGGGAGAGAAAAGAGAGAGAGAGAGAGAAAGAAAGAAACAGGAAGGGAGAGAGAAAAGAGAGAGAGGGAGAAAGAAAAACAGGAAGGGAGAGAAAAGAGAGAGAGAGGAGAAAGAAAGAAACAGGAAGGAAGAAAAGAGAGAGAGAGAGAAAGAAAGAAACAGGAAGAGAAGAGAGAGAGGAGAAAGAAAGAACAGGAAGGGAGAGGAAAAGAGAGGGAGAGGAGAGAAGAAAGAAAAACAGGAAGGGAGAGAAAAGAGAGAGAGAGAGAGAGGAGAAAGAAAGAAAAGAAACAGGAAGGGAGAGAAAGAGAGAAGAGAGAAGATAGAAAGGGAGAAAAGAAAGAGAAACAGGAAGAGAGAAAAGAGAGAGAGAAGAAAGAAACAGGAGGAGAGAAGAGAGAAGAGAGGAGAAAGAAAAAACAGGAAGGGAGAGAAAAAGAGAGAGAGAGGAGAAAGAAGAAACAGGAAGGGAGAGAAAAGAGAAAGAGGAGAAGAAAAACAGAGGAGAGAGAAAAGGGAGAGAGGAGAAAGATAGAAACAGGAAGGGAGAGAGAAAGAGAGGAGAGAGAGAGAGGAGAAAGATAGAAACAGGAAGGGAGAGAAAAAAGAGAGAGAGAAAGAAGAAAAGAAGGAGAGAAAGGAGAGAAGAGAAAGAAAAACAGGAAGGGAGAGAAAAAGAGAAGAAAGATAGAAAAGGAAGGAAAAAAGTAGAGAGAAAAGTAGAAAAGAGGGAGAAGAGGAGGAAGGAAAGAAAGAAACAGGAAGGGAGAGAAGAAAGAGAGAGAAAAAATGTACAGATTGAAAAAAAAGCGAGACCACTGGTTTAGCACAACAAAGGGAGAGAGAGAGAGAGAGAGGAAGGTTAATCGGGGAACTTTGATCATTTTGTCAAAAAACTTCCGAGACCGGAGGGATAGTTTTGAAAATTCGCAAACAAACATGATTTCAGTGTTTGCAAATTATGCACGTGTCCAGGAAGTCTGCGAAATTTTTTGTCAATGTGAAAATATTAAATTCGCAAAAACAAACTTTAAATAGGTACTTATGAGTTGGATATAAGAGTTATTGCCAAAGCCCCCCCCCCTTATTATCTCTTTTTTTGTTTCTTTGTTGAATCTATTTATAATTTCATTGTATTTTACTGTATATATTTTAATTTGTCTTACCTAATAAATAATAATAATAAGAGTAATCTTAAAGGAGATTTTCAGTAGATAAGAAAGAAAATTAGGGAAGAGATAGATATAGAGAGAATGGGAGGGAAAGAGACCCTAAGTAGGATTGGGAAAAGGTAAAGAGAAAGATCAAGCGTAAGATTAGCACTCAGTACTATTAAAAGGCTTAACGACCGGCGCGCATGCATAGGGTACAAACATTACTTATCTGAGTATACACTTTCCTTTGCCACGGGTTCATAAGAATGAGTAGAGTAGTGCAATCCTATGCACTTATGCCCTTGTGTATATTTAGCACACATGTGTAGTGTAGGTATGTGTATTTAACTGACCCAGATGTTCGCTTCATAGCTATATGATTAGTGTAGTACTCCAATACTATGCTCTCTCACATACACATCTGACCAAGGATTTTCAGCTTGAGTGGTTGTGGAGATGTGGACTCTTCGCATGTGCTTCTGTCTATCCTAATTATGCACATGAGATGGAGAGGATGGGGAGGAGAGAGAGGGAGAGATGGCAAGGAGAGAGATAGGGAAGAAAGGGCGTTGGAGCGAGAGTGAGAAAGGGGAGGAGAAAGTGGGAGAGGGGGGCGTGAGGGAATGAGATAGAGAAGAGGGAGGGAGACAGAGAGAAGGAGGGAGAAGAAAGAAAGAGAGGGGGGGCGTTATAGAAGAAAAAAAGAGAGGGAGGGAGATAGAAAGGGGAGGGGGAGGGGAGAGATATGAGGGGACAAAGAGACAAAAATTGAGGGGGAGATAATACAGGGTGGCGCAGTGCGCATGACCACATTTGAAATTGTTACCATGCGATTAATAATTGGGTTAAGATATTTAATTAAAAAATAATTTGTAGAAAAAATGTGGAAGTTTAATTTACATGAGTCAGTTTTTCACGTATGAAAGATAATGCCCTACAAAAGACGTCCTTGCCGAGTTACACATTCTTCGAGACGCTCGCTAGAGCATCACGTTCACCAACATCTCCTCAGGAATCCGAGCGATTTCACGGCGGAGATAGTCCTTCAGGTGAGCAAGGGTACGAGGTTTGTCGACATAAACTTTGGCCTTCAGATATCCCCATAAAAAAATCACAAGGAATGAGTCCGGGTGAGCGTGAGCGTGGCGGCCACAGTGCGTCCCCATTCCGGGAAATCAAACGACCGGAAAAAATTGACGCGGAAATGTTGGACGTAAAAAATTGACTCATGTAAAATAAACTTCCACATTTTTTCTACAAAATACTTTTTATATCAATATCATAACTCAAATATTAAACGCATGGCAACAATTTCAAATGTGGTCATGCGCACTGCGCCACCCTGTATAGAGACAGGGAGGAAAATAGAGGAAAATATTGGGAAGTAGGAAGGGACGGCGAGAGAGAGAAACAGGGAAAAAAGACACAGATCGAGTAACGTGACAACATGCCACAAACTACAACAGATAGGATCCGGATGACCACAGAGGATAAGTGTGTAAGGCAGGCCATGGAGACGGGAGGGAGCAGAGACAAGATTGGGGGGGGAGAGAACCCTAGTGTTGAGGATAACCACTAACATGACGATAGAGGTTTTCAAGAGGACGATACTATAAGTAATTGAGAATACAGATAATATCTTTAATCCAGATAGAAATACATGATGTATGTCTCAATCGCCACGTAATAATAATGGAGTCAGAAATTTGCTTGGGAAATATTTCTCAAAAAAAAAAAAATATAAGGAAAACAGAAGAACAAAAGTCATTCAAGACAGGGGTTTTAACGTCCATTCTGTGAAATTTCACAGTGAGACACATGACTGGGCTGCAACGATAAGCCATACCCTTAAGAAACTGATGATAGATATGCCAGGGTTCTGGGTATACCTAATTAAGGAGACTTCAAGATAATGACGTGCGATATATCACCAAGTACAAGATAACTTTTACAAAGGCTTGAAAGCTATAAATATCAACGAGGATAATGAAAACCATACACAAGCCATCTATTTCTCACCCATACGAAACAGCAATGACCTCTTTTCTTCCTTTTTGTAGTCATTTCATATCGAACACCTGGGCCGAGGTGTGGGAACGCCCAATACAAAAAAAAAGAGACATGAAACTATTTTTATTCTATTTCTGGACTATTTTTATTCCATTTCTGGACTATTTTGTATTCTATTTCTGGACGTCCCTTTACACGGTCAAGGTCATATCGAGATTGGAGCTTTACTTGCATACGTACAAAAGTTACAAACGAGCTACCCGCGTGAATCTCACATGGCCTGGGTTGGGCCAGGAGTAGCCAGCATCGCGGAGGTCTATCTAAATCCTCACCTTTACTTCAGTGACTACTTGAGAACCAACCAGCGTCGATGGCACGTTGAATTCACAATTTCTCGTTCTGTCACTGAAGTTAAGCAACGTTAAGCAAGGTTCCGACTGATCAAAATCAAAATCTCGTGGTCCTGGTCATTCCCAAACCAACATAGGTTAGGTAAATTAGGGTTGCTGGTTGCTAAGCTTCCAGCGAATAGAGAGTAAACCCCGATATTATGACATTTCCAGTTGAAAGGAACGTTAGTTATCCCCACTAAAAAAAAATGAAGACCTAGTGAATTCCATGTGCCATCGACAGACGCTGACTTACAAATAAATTAAAAAGAATGTTACAACAAAGATTATCCTGAAGACGGACTGAAAACAGTGCATGAAGTCAGTTATAATAAATGCAAGATAAACATGCAATTTAGAACTTTATAACTTTGTAAAACTGCTTGATAATATCAACCTGTTCCAAAGAAAGTTATTGGGAACTTCCTTGGGTAATTTTTTAGACCGACAACTCCACTCCATTTTCGAGCAGGGTCGGATTTTAGAGAGGAGGCACCGGGGGTTCCCTCTACTGGTTATCATTCATCTTTGTCGCCCCAGGCGACAGAAAGAGTATATTTGATCCTGAATTTTTGAAAGCTCCATAAAATTCCTAAGTTTTATTTTCTTTCTCACAAAAAGGAAATAAAATTATGAATAACATAACTTTTGAACTTAAACTACATAAATAAAAACATATATACGTGAACTTAGAGTTAAAATCCGGCACTATTTCGCCGTTGAGGTTTTTGGCCCTGGCTGGCGTCCTATTTGGAACTTTTAGAAATCCTTTCTTACTAAAAAGAGACTTTGCTAAATTGGGAGTCATTTGTTTCTGCTGATTATAAATGAATGAATGTAAATGGATTTTATATATTAAGATTCATTTTCAATGAAATGATTGAGGAAATGGGTCATTTTCATTTATCTTGGGCATATCAAGTCCGCAACCTTTCTCCTTTAATAAATGTGAAAATAATAGGGATATATGACTAAAATCTATTTGATCACATAGGAAACAATTTTTTTTATAAATTACAATAATAAATTGTCTTTTAAACTAATGTGGAGACTCAAAATTGCCAGTTATGTAAGTAACGTTCATGATATTTTAGGTGTCCCTTAGTCTAAGATTTTACTGTGTCTGATAGAAAAAAAATGCATTTCTCCCCATTATTTTCACCAAAATCCAATATTAATGAGAAAAATACAGTTTATTTAGGATGTGACCATTAGTTTTCATAAAAATAATAATGTTCACCTCATTCTACAGACGTGTAAAGTTGTGTCCCTACGAAGAAAAAAAAATCTCCGTCATGAATGTTACCCCCAAAAAAATGTAAACCATTTTGAAAAACCCTTTGGATGAGAAGCTAGCAGCTGCCGCCATTTTGCTTCTTAAAGATGACATTGTTATTATTTTGAAATTTCCTGTCAGTTGGATGTTGGATGCAGTACAGTGAGGGACAATGGTGGGTCTAATTTTTTTTGACAAGAACGTTACGCGGTTTTTAAAATAAATTGTAATGATTCTTTAATATATAATGTATTTCTTTAATTCTTCTGCATGTCCTCTTTCCAATCAAATATTTTTTTTTGTAAAGTGAATATTCTTTTATTGAGAAAAGATTGTTCTAGTGGCGTGTTACTCATGAACGTTACCGTCATGAACGTTACCCGTAGTCACCTAGTACGTTAAGTTTTTGTAATTTTGTGTGAAGAGGTAGCTGCTAGAAATATTCTAAATGAAAGATTTTGCTCAAAGGTATTTGTCTTAGTCTTCTGAGCCTAAAAAATTGTTAAAAATTGTTTAGGAAAAAGGTAACGTTCATGACTTGAAAAAATCCAATTGCCCAAGATAAATGAAAATGACCCAAATACTGAAGAGAGGCATTGGAGAACTCAGGGTCTGGGGGCACCAAGGAACAATAACAGCAAAGAAAACCAAGGTAAAATCCCTTAAAATTACAAAATACACAATCACGATTTTGTAAAATTTAAATACTTTTAGAAACAAATGTGAAATATGGCAAAGAAAATATGCATCTGTCAAAATCCACATAATTTAGCAGTGGAAAAAAATGTTTTCCTTCAAAAATAAGAAACAGAATACACAACGTCGTAAATCTAAAGATAATGTTGAATTTGTTTAACCGGACACAAACGGAATTCTCGTTTTGTACACAGCGCATAAAATAGGACCACCAGCGTCGATATCAATGAAGTTAAGAAACGCCGGGGAGGACGAGACTTTGTTCATTATCGCTTTATGCTTTATGTATACTGCCCGACTATAATAATTATTAGTGAGTCCCATTATTCCAGTCGTATGCACAAGACGTATCAAACATCTCAGCTGAGGTATGAAGACCGCCCTATACAAAGAAAGAGACAGCTCGGCAGAGTGTAAGGTAACGGATTTTCACATAGACAAAATCTCAAATGGGAGAATAACTTGTCATTTTGAACCAGCGACCTCTGGATTACCAGACCGACGATTACTCACGCCTTGACCGGCTGCACCCGAATTCCGGACCGAGGCATGGCCCTATATTTATTTTTCAAACACTACCCTGCACAACGAGGCATTGCCGTACATGTTTTCGGGCCGTGATTCAGAGCCACAGTAATGACCACTGAGTTACCTCAATTTGTTTATTATTTAGACCTTATAATATTTTCTTTTTTTGCCTTTCACGACTTTGATTCTAATAGCAGAGGCTTTTGGTCAGATGGACAATGTAAAGGATATCTAGTTATCTACTTTGTCTTGAAGATGGTTCAGAGAAGATGAAGGGTCATTGGGTTCCCGACACCAATCAATCCTTTCTTCTTTAGGTCCTCTTCTCTTTCTCCCTCTCTACATATATTTCTCCTCTCTTTCTCTCTTCTTTATTTTTCTCTCTCTCTCCCTCTCTACATCTTATCTTTCTCTCTCTCTCTTATCTCTCTCTTTCTCCCTAATATCTATCTCTCCTCTATTTCTTTCTCTCTCTCTCTTTCTCTCTCTCTTTCTCTCTCTCTCTCTCTCTCTTTTCTCTCTCTCTCTCTCTCTCTCTCTCTCTCCCCTCTCCCTCTCTCTCTCTATGTTTGGCTTTTAAGAGCAGCATATTTGTTTACAAGAAATTTAATAAAAAGTTGTTGGTCTCTTGTTTGAAGACAATACAGAGTTGGAAAGCGAATAAACGAAAGAGAAATAGATATGGGATGAAGAGAGAGAGAGAGAGAGAGATAAAACAAGAAAAAGAGAAGGTGTGTGGGAAAGAAAAAGAAAGTCAGATATTTTTCTCTCTCCCTTTCCCACCCTTCCTGTTTGACTGTCTGTCTCATTCCTATTTTAAGTCCTATTATTACACAAATCTGAAACAACAACCTGTCAATGCTTCTTCTTCTACTAAAGGCAAAATAAACTGCGAGAAATTTCCCCACTCAAACCTTTTTCCAATGAAGGTCCAAAAACATCACTTTCCTCTACCCTGCCCATATCTCTCGTTTATACCCTTCTTCTTCGCCGCCGATCAAAATTTCTTGTTGATTCTACAGAAAAATTGATATTACTTCGACCCACACCTCAAAAAAAAAAAAAAATGAATTCAGCATTTTTTGTGCCTCTTGAAATTCGACACATCTGGCGCAGTTCACACGACGCCCTTTCCTGTGTAAGGAAGCCGCGTCCACACTACGCTGTATTGAAATTCATTAGACAAGGGATTAATAAGCGAAAACTAGCCAGCGTCCGGCACAAGCCAACACAATACTTCCGATATGTGAGTGATAATATCACTATCGGATGACATCGGATTTTTTTAAAAGATATTTGATACCTACGTATGATAGTTTGTAATTTAATTGTTTCACAATTCTCTTTCAATTAAAAAAACCACAAGGAAGTAAGTTATCATATTTGTGTTAATCACTTTTGTGATATCACAACTACTCAAACTCACATTACTAAATCCAGGCTGAAACCGGGACTTGAACCACCGACCTCCAGGTTACAAGTCCGCCGCCTACTGATCAAGCTACTGAGGTCGGTATTTTGTCCATTAAAAAAAATCGGAAATCTCGAAATTAAAATTAGAAAGGCAGTGTCGATGGCACATTGCATACACCATTAGTTCTGTGAGTGAAGCTATGCACATCCAGCCGAGGACTTGGGTGCGTGACCATTCAAATTTATTAGATTAACCCTTGTTATGCTGGCCATTGACGGCACAACCCAGGCTGGGTGAGGTTAACAGAGGTAGACCCAGCAATTGGAGGGTGAAACCCTCCTGCCTCGATATGACATTGGCAGTTGAAACGATCGTTTTGCTATAAAATGACGCTTTCTTCAACAAAAAGAAATGTGTATTTAGCATATATACAGTGTCTCTCTGAACCTTGACATGCTGTTTGTGCAATTGCGGCAATACCACGTGTAAGCAATGTTTAAATACTCGTTGTATAGACGAGGCGCTTTCAATTTTCCTGCCAATATAAACAAGCCAAACTCCTAACGTGTTACATTGAAAGAAATTGAAATCCGAGGAAAGGAATAAATTACAACATGCCACCGCTATTATTATTACGAGACCACATGGCAACCTTCACATAAATACATTGGGTACATACTCGTACTCGTATACCTATTATGATTCTATTGATGTGAAGTTAGTGCAATCGAGCAAGAATGCATCTGTCGATGTTGTTCCTATGTTTGAGAAGCGTGTCACGGTTTTTGAAAACATCAAAGTCAGATGTATGTGTATGTGTGTGTGTGTGTGTGTGAGTGAGTGAGTGAGTGAGTGAGTGAGTGAGAGAGAGAGAGAGAGAGAGAAAAAACAGAAAGGGATGGGAGGTGAAATAAGAAGCATTAAAGAGAGGTGGAGAGAGACAGCAGGGAGGGAGCGACGAAGAAAGATAAAAAACATATATTACAAAAATTAAAACTATATGTTTTATGTTGTGTTTTAAGTTATAACGTTACACAGAGAAACTGAGCGTCTCGCATCACGTAATGTCAGAATTTTCTGTCCAAAATTTCTACTACTTATCAAGTAATAATTATATGAGGCTGATATTTCCGGCCCAACTCAGGCTGAGTGAGGTTAATGTGGGCAGCTGGTACGACTCCCAGTAATTGGAGGGTAAAACTCTCATTCTGAAAAACTCATTATCATCAGTCGCGGTAGCTCTGTGGTCAATCTGTTTTACAATTCGACAATTAGAGACACATCATGGAACAGGATTAAAGATAAGCAAAGCCAGACACGCCCTCAAGTCGGAAACCTGTCACAGTATATTAAACCAATCACAGTACGTTATAGCCCGAATTAAGGGATAGATCCACTTAGATTCACGAGCTCAGGGATAGATCGCCTGCTCGCCACGAGCTCAGGATCCACCCGAATCCACTTAGATTTAATAAATGTTCACTCAGATCCCGTTTTATAATTCAGTATACCCTTGTTAGATGTAAGTCTTTGTATGTTTTTTTTTTAGAATCCAAGAGAGTGTGCAAAATTTGCATTAACTCTGTGTACCAAAAAATTAATTAAATGAAAAAAAAAAAAAAAAAAAACATGAAACAAGATTTCTCAGTGCCCATTTTAATTGCACAAAAATTAAATTACAAAAAACTGTCAGGAAATCTTTTTTGTGAAATCCGACACCTCTACTGTAACGAGAACGCAACTTTTCCATAAACCTTTGAAGCCTATTTTTAATTAGAAACCTCATTTCCTGTGGCTTCAGAAGAATATGCTATTAGTCTGTCGTGATCTCTGCCCTCTAAAGCCTTTGGCAAGGATAACGCCTGGCAAAATCTAACGGCTTACTTCAGCCGAACTGAACCTAATCCATCCTTTCAGAGAGAGATAAGATCCAACCAATAAAGTAGAAAGTGCGACAGGTCAAGAATAAAGGAACACCAAAAACGGGACAAATAATTGAGCGATATTTTAAACCAACTTACTGAGGTCGGTAGGCTAGGCGCAATTGATAAGATGATTACAGGATGAATAACCTGTAAAACTCTTATCAGGGACTCTGAGGCTGAGGGTTAGGTGGTAAAAAATGCTTTGAGCATTAACCTCGCCTGGTGGGTTATTTTCCACTAAGGAGTAGTATTATTTATTTTTATATTTATTTAACTAACATCTCATTGATACTTGCCATTCGGTTGGAGAATAAGTTTCGGTTACAAAATACGATTCGGTTGAGAAGTACGTTACGGTTGGAAAGTACGTTTCGGTGGCCTCTAAGTATGCGGGGAGGCTGCCAGGCAGGTGAGTGTTCCCTGACAGATAAGAGTCTCTTCTCTAAGCCTTCCTATTCATCTCTTGACGCCACCTCCAATATCATCCTCATCATTCTCAATCCTCAACACGTCTTTGAGCATAGGAATACATAATAAGTACATAAACATATTTACCAACCTCAGTAGCTTGATCGATAAGACGGCGGACTCGTAACCTGGAGGTCGGTGGTTGAAGCCCCGGTTTCAGCGTAGATTTAGTAAAGCGAGTTTGGGTAGTTGTGATATCACGAAAGAGATAAACACAAATATGATAACTTGATAACTTATTACGTACTTACATAAACATATTTATGTTCTGATATTAAATGTACATCTAGTACAACACCGGATCTTAGTGACTCGATCGATAAGACGGTGAACTTTAATCTGGAGTTCGGTGGTTCAAGTCCCAGGTGAAGCAAAAATTTAGTAAAGTGAGTTTGAGTTATTTTATTGTGACATTATAATAATGTGATTACCTCAAGTATGATAAGTAACATCTAGTACAGCTTCTTACTTTTCTGTGATTGAAATAGAGATGTTAGTTAATGGCATGGGTATATAGAACTATTGCTTGCTAATGTGAGTTAATTAGCTCACAAAATAACTGTCCAGCAGGTAAGTCCTGATATTTATGTACATCTAGTACAAATTTATATTTCTTCCATTCATGGTAACAAATTATTTTTTTAATTTACATTTTCGTAAAATTAATAATCTTCATATTTAAGATCTTAATAAAATCTACAAGTCTGATATCTGAGCAAGCCTGCACCATCCTCACACTCAATACTTTTCACTCTTCGCCAAAAAAAAAACTTTTCAGTTTATAATAATGTTCTTCACTGCTCTCGACTTCTGGCTTTCTAAACTTCTTCTCCTCAAATCCTCAGTGAAGGACTTTCGTTGGTTCCTTTGTTCACTTTCTAATCATCTTAACGCCACAACAGTCAAAACGTTTGCACTTTGAAGCGTGAAGGCAAGAAAGGAAGACGGCGCAGCGCTACTCAACAGTGGGTTTCATGGATATGGAAATAATGTTTATGATAAAAAAAAAACCCTCAACTTTAGAGTGCAGCACAACATTACGGGTTTCCTAATAGCATCATCTGTCCAAGTTCTTTATTGTTTGCTCGTAATGCCACCACTGGTCACTATCCACACAGATAGGTACTCTTTTTCCTCACGAGGTACGAGTGGATCCCGTACATCCAAAGTATACAGAGTGAACAAAGAACCCAGCCGGGATTCAAACCCAGGTCTCCGTGCGTGCAAGTCTAGAGCACTACTCTGTCTGTCCCGGTAGCTCAGTGGTCAAGGCGTCTGTCTGATAAGCCAGAGGTTGCAGTTTCGAAACCCAGCCGGGACATGACAAGTTATCCTCCCATTTGGGAATTTGACAACATTATAATACGTCTTGGACTTACTGCTGGAATAATGGAACTCATTAGTCCTAATTGAGCAGTATAAATAAGGCGACATTATTATTACTCCACTCGGTCAGGGTGTCTAATGTTGCCTGAATTTAGGAGATGCATCGGGATTGATTGAAAGCATGTTTTTCTAACCCCATCAGAGATGCCACGTGTATTAACCAGCAGTACGTATAATAGCAGAAGTGGAGAAAGAAGATGATATAAGGAGAAAAATATTTGACGAAATAGAAGAGAAGAGAAAAGAGACAAAAATAAGACTTACGAAAGGATCTCATAGAAATAAGAAGCTCAGTCTTAAGTCAAAAGAAAGAAATATGATACTGAATTGAAGGGGCTTTATTTGAACAAAAACTTTACTCTCAGCAAACATCAGATACCAAACACTCTCAAAAACTTCTTTGATACTACTTTGCTTTTGGTTTTAATCTCTTTACAGAGGGAAAAGAGTGATAGTTCATGTTTTGGGGTTTAACGTCACTTTCAGATACTTTCAATTGCCAAGTTCAAATCAAGCGCGTGTTTTACCCTGCATTCGCTGGAAATTAGATATCTACATTATCCTCGCCCAGTCTGGATTGGGCCACGAATAGCCAGCATCAAGAATTCCAATGTGAACAGTCATCCATCCAATCATGACAGACATGATGATCTGGTAAGCCGCGTCCCCACTGGTGTTGTTCAACAATGTAGATCAACACGGGAATTATTTGTTATTAGGTTCATATTAGAAATCCAAATTGTTAGGTATATGTATGTAATATTATATAAAATCCTAGTTTTATATAATATTACATATATATAGATCAACACGTTCAACATCAATGTGGACGGGGTTGTACTTAAACTCACCTCACCAAACATTTGCCTTTGAGATGACGATGATAGGGCGCCGGACTCATAACCTAGCGGTCGGGGGTTTGAGTCCAAAGCATAGGGAATTATTTGGTAAAGCGAGCTTGAGCAACTGTTACATCAGGATTGTGAATTGTGATTGACACAAATACATAAGAACTTTTATTACTGTTTACTATTAGGGTGTCTCTTCTCGAGGGTGTGAGGCACTCCACAATTTGAATTATTATAACTATTATTGTATTCAATATGTCTTTCTGGTGTATTGAGAAAGCGGGAAGTCAGGAGGTACTTCAGTCCTCATGGAGTTAAGTATAGGAAAAAAGGAAATGACTTTCTGAACAGGTTGAAGTGTTTGTTCTGGTGGAGAATAGGGTCATGAGGAGTGGACGAGTGGAAGTGGTGGTGGTGGTGGTGGTGGTGGTGGTGGGGTGGATGAATGGAAGCGTCAATGTCGACAGCTGAGCAAACACAGTTTGAGAAAAGAGCAGTTTTTTTTTAAACTTGGTATTTATTTATTTTCTTTTCCTTGACGTCTTTTTGTCTAGTTTTATCTTTTTACATTTTGGGATTTAATCGTTTAGCGTCCCTTTCAACTCACATCGAGAGGAAGATTTTACCCTCCATTTACCAAAAACTTACCAACCACCAACCTCACGCAGCCTGGTTTGGGCCGCGAAAAGGCGCTCACGAGAGTTCGAATTTCAATGGTCACTCATCCAAGTCATAATTTTGCTGGACGCTGCTTAACTTCAGTGACTGAACGAGAGCTGGTGTATTCAAAGTGCCATTTACGCGGCCTTTGTGTTTTTGATATCGTGAGTTCACATCCTCGTGCTGAATATTAGCCAGATCAGTGAAAAAGATTAGGAGTCTCAAAAGGGCGTTTCGTAGAGAAATTTAGCGTCCCTTTCAACTCACATCGAGAGGAAGATTTTACCCTCCATTTACTAAAAACTTACCAACCACCAACCTCACGCAGCCTGGTTTGGGCCGCGAAAAGGCGCCCACGAGAGTTCGAATTTCAATGGTCACTCATCCAAGTCATAATTTTGCTGGACGCTGCTTAACTTCAGTGACTGAACGAGAGCTGGTGTATTCAAAGTGCCATTTACGCGGCCTTTGTGTTTTTGATATCGTGAGTTCACATCCTCGTGCTGAATATTAGCCAGATCAGTGAAAAAGATTAGGAGTCTCAAAAGGGCGTTTCGTAGAGAAATTTAAAATTACTTTCTTGGGCTCATGGGACCTTATAACGTATTTGTTAAAACACAACTCAATGCTCTGTTCATATTTCAATAATGAGACTAAGGTCCAAATTATTTTTTTTCAAGGTTAATATTTAGTCATCACTAAGTTTAAGAAGACCAAGTCGGAGATTCAATCAATCACAGCGCACTTTAATCCGACATTTCATTACCTTAGTTGTAATCTTATTTCATAATTTGTTCCAAAGGTACAGTAAAGTTATGTACAGAAAAAAAGAGAAAAAAAAATATCCATCCGAAAGTTCTACCCCGGGCTTGAATCGAACCAGCAACTTTCGTATCAAGAGGCAGAGGTGTAAAAGACCATCAACTACTTCAAGAGTCCTTCTACTTAAAGATTTAAAGCAACTTCCTGGAATAAATAATTTAGATTAATGACAATGGATTCAAATGACCTAGATGTTGAGGCGTTAAGTAATAAAAAATACACTGCCAATTATGGACAGACAATACTTCCTCGTGATTGTACAACTATAGATATTTTGAAGATTCAATTCATCGACTTTCTACTATCGCTGTGTTGGGAGATTTTTTCAGAATCATTCGTATCTCAAAAAATCAGCCGGTTCTCTTCAAATTTATATATGAATGGTAGAAATAGCATTTTTCCTACATTCTAAGTTCTCCAAAGACTTCTGTATTGGCAAGGTGAAGACCTCATTTTTGCACATTTTGATCAAATAGTTTGGATTTCCTTAAATATCAGAGCGCAATATTTCTATTTATTTATCTAAATATTACGGAAGTAAAATGGCTTTAAACTCAAATGACCTAAATGTTAAAGAGACTAAACAAAACTTCAGTCAAGATTAATGAGTGAATTTGTTATCGAACGAAATTTCCAATATTAATTAATTTCCTTCTGCTTTTTTTGTTGCTTTCCTAATTGTACAAGTCCGCCCTTCCCCCCTACAGGGTGTGTGTTAATTACTGCTTCGTGTATTTAACGCATTTCTGCAGAGAAAGCATTGCTATTGGTATTGAACACGGGCCAAAGTAATTTGGCAAATGCGATAGGGGGTAATTTAAAATGGGCAGTGAACAATACTGTTAAGGAAACCTAAAGATTCAGTAGGGACCAATTACGTGTAGACGGTGTGGTTTAAGGCCGCAACCTCGACTTAAAAACCAGGTGAATTTCGGTATGTTTGTGAGTTTCCAGCGATTGGAGGTCTGTCTTGAACAGGAAATACTTCTAGGCTAAGCTGCATTAAATCTCTCCAGGGTGAAGCTACACGGAGTAAGAACGTTGATATCGTGACGACCTATCGAGACTCGATAATCGAGTCAGAGCGAGAAAGATTTAGGCAAGGGTTTGAGCTTTCATTTGACATATCTATCGCGATATTCTGATGAGTCGTTCTTGAGCTACGACGAGTAAGGTAAAGAAATGGATGGGTGACACAAAAATATTTACATTTTTCGACTTAAATGACATATTGGTGTGAGTCTGTGTGTACCACACAGTATTAAGGCGCAATATGGCAGTACCACCCAGTATATCGCCGGAATATTGCAAAACGAAGCGAAACAAACGCGTCTCTCTGGAAATCGCGCTTACCAAAGTGCTGCCTTTATTAAGTTTGCCTTCATCTATCCTCAAAACGTCAAATTCATTAAAATATTTATTTCTTTAAACAAAGAGGGAAATTCTGTTATTTTCGCGCTGTTATAAAATCCAACCACAATGTTTCTTTATCTCAATTTTCAACTTTCTCTCTCTCCTCCTATCCCTTTCTCTCTCATCTGTTAATCCGTCCACACTTGAATCCCCCCACATCCGCCCTCCTCTCTCAATCTTTCTTGGTTTTTCCTTTCTTTATTTATATTAATGTTTTTATTTAGCTCTCTCCTTCTTTCCCTCCTTTTCGCTTTTCTTTTTTTTTTACTCTTTCCTTTTCTATTTCTCTCTTATTTCTTTTATTTTTTCCTCTAATATTTTAAGTTTTAGAAAAACCAATCAAATAAATAATTATATTTATATTTTTATCAATATGAAAATCTCTTGCTTTCTTTCTTTCTCTGTCTCTCTCCATCTCTTTTTCTTATTCCATCTCCTTCTCTCTCATTCTTTTAATCGCTTTCCAACTCTGTATTGTCTTCCAACAAGAGAACAACAACTTTTTATTAAATTTCTTGTAAAAATACATGCTGCTCTTAGGAGCCAAAGAAAGTGAAAGAAAGAGAAATCGAGGGAAATGGAAAAGAGTGAGAGAGAAAGAGGGGGAGAGGGAGAGAGAGAGAGAGAGAGAGAGAGAGAGAGAGAGAGAGAGAGAGAGAGAAAAAGAGGGATGGAAAGAAAATACAAAAAAGGGCTCCCCTCTTAAAAAGAAACAACAAGCTGAAAATGGACGATAATACATATAAGAGAAAATAAGCGAAGGAAAGAAAGAGAGAGGTAAAGAAACAGAGAAAGAGAAAACAAATAAAGATGAGGAGGAGAGGATTAATAAAAGATTACGAGAGAGAGAGAGAGAGAGAGAGAGAGAGGGAGGTAAAGAAAGAGAAAGAGAGAGAGAGAGAAAAAAAAACAAATAAAGATGAGAAGGAGAGGATTAGTAAAAAATTACGAGAGAGAGAGGGAGGTAAAGAAAAAGAGAGGAAAAAAAAATAAAGATGAGAAGGAGAGGATTAGTAAAAGATTACGAGAGAGAGAGGGAGGTAAAGAAAGAGAAAGAGAGAAAAAAAACAAATAAAGATGAGGAGGAGAGGATTAATAAAAGATTACGAGTGCGAGGGAGAGACAAAGCAGATAAAGAAGAGAGGGAGAGAGATTACACAGTGGATTATTGCAGGGATTTGGTCGTAAAACTGTTTAAGCTTTTGACTTTGATGAGCTTTCACCTCCGCGTTATAGGGGGATAGAGAGAGGAGGGAGGGGTGAGAGAGAGAGGAGGGAGAGAGAGAGAGAGAGAGAGTGAGAGGAGGGAGTGAGGAGGGGAGAGAGAGGAGGGAGAGAGAGAGAGGGAGAGGAGGAGAGAGGAGGGGAGGGAGAGAGAGAGAGAGGAGGGAGAGGAGAGAGAGAGGAGAGGAGAGGAGTGAGAGAGAGAGGAGGAGGGAGGAGAGAGAGAGAGAGGAGGGAGTGAGAGAGAGAGAGAGGGAGTGAGTGAGAGAGAGAGAGGAGGGAGTGAGAGAGAGAGAGGAGGGAGTGAGAGAGAGAGAGGAGGAGGGAGAGAGAGAGAGAGAGAGGAGGGTGAGAGAGAGAGAGGTAATGGTGGTAAATTTAGGAAGTCGTGTAGTGTCACACCATATTTTTAATTTGTTTGACGTCGCTTTAAACTGGAAGGTCATTGGTCATATCACGACGCGTATCTATTGTTATTCAATTAATCAATCTCATTTCATTTTATTCTACTCTCTTCTTTCTATTCCATTCCATTCTATTCTACTCTATTCTCATTCCATTCATTCTATTCTACTCTATTATTTTCCATTCTATTCCCAGGTGTGTAGTTTCCTTAGCGTCTGGTTCGTGGTCGCCTTCACCGTGGAGCGGTTCATAGCGGTCCGCTACCCCCTCCACCGCCCCTCCATGTGCACCGTGGCGAGGGCCAAGGTCATCCTGCTGTCCCTCAGTCTCCTCGCACTGGCCCTGTACAGTCCCTACCTCTTCATTTCCGGCCCTCAGACGAGCCGGGACGAGCGACTGTGAGTATTTGAATTTTAACAATTTGTCCCACGATAATAATAATAATAATAATAATAATAATAATAATAATAATAATAGACTCTTTAGTGGAAGGTAACCGCAAGGCGAGGTTAATGCTGAAATCATTTTTTTACCACCTAAATGCTCTAGACCATAGGGTGGCTTCGGTACCATCATCATCATAGGGTAGCGTCATCGTGAACGATGGTAGCCACACAGTGGAGGAATGACTCAGCACTTCTACCACTGTCTTTACAAGGAGGCTAATAATTGACAAGGGCCCCCAGAACCAAGCCAGTGCTGATCTACTCCCTGTTTATAGTCCCCCAGCCAGACTGCTGGTCTACTCCCTGTTTATACTCCCCCAGTCAGACTTAGAAAACGTAGGTACCACGTAGAAAAATCTAACCATGTTATTAAATGTAAATGGAGTTCCGAAAATGGTCTATATATTCAGGTGTACTATTAGGGTGCTAGGGTCTAGCTATAGCTCTCAGAATTTTATTATAACGTGGTCATCTACTAAAAATAAATGAGGAAAATTTCTAGCATCGGTTAGGATTTGAACAAACAGATCCTTGCGCTACCTGGATTACCAGACTAGCTCCTTAACCACTTGACTACCAATGCACTGATCATAGTGTACATTCTTATGCATGAAAAGACTATCCGTTCACCCGTATTTCGCAACGGGTAATAATACTCTTAAGAGGATGTTAACCACAAGAAGACATTAAATGTTCAAAGCATTTATTTTCTAGAACCTAATGATTATTTTCTAAAACCTTGCCCAACAATAAATAAAAATCTAGCGGGAGTAAATTTAAAATTTGACTATTTTCATTAAAGTTTCCATATCTGTTAACCATTAGAGCTGTGGTATTGGTCATATTCCACATAGACCACAGGACGGCATCAGGGACTCACAACGGATATTGTATTTTTTACTATTTACTGTTCCAAAGCCACAGCATGAAAGAACATCTGAAACATACATGTTTGTAAACTGGGCACCCGTATGATTACATGCATATGATAATGTCATGTAACTCATATGTTTCTACTCCAGTAATGCCAGCCTCCGTGGTGTCCACAGAGGTATAACAAAAACGTCTATTAATTCCGCCCTAGGAGACAAATTCCTCAAATCTGCCCTCTGAATGGGAAAATGATCTCTTTATGAGAGAAACCTGGGTAGAAAAGAAAAAAATTCCGATTCCTTCAGTTCTCTTATATTTGACTGTATTTTCAGTTACTTAAACATCTATTTTGAAATATTTTTAGTTAATTAGCGGATTTGTTTCATAGAAAATTCATGAACAGATGTTAGATAGTACATTGGACTGGGAGGTACGGCTTGGACAATAGAATCCTCCATTAAAAATAATGAAACGTATTAACGTATAATATTCGCTTAATTAGTTCAAATTACACGTTAATTGTAGATGTAGAGCGCCATTAATACTTGAATGAACATTTAATTATGTACCTATGAGACAGGGGCGTGGACATGTAGACAGGACTGGTGAAGTGATTAACATCTGCCTCTTGACTTGGAAGTCATGGGTTCGATTCCCGGCTGGTGCCGAATTTTCCGACTAAAAACTTAGCTGAGTCGTAAGAGTATGATGGCAAGATTTTCTACACCGACGCGACGCCGACGTAACGCTCAAGTGGGTCCGGGGTGGGTATATCTCCAAAACAGGCCGCAGAAAGGAATAAAACATAGAAGAAAGATCAACGCACCGCAAGCCTAGCCACGTGACGCGGATAGTTAAATACAATAAAGTTTGGCCTACATGATCTTTTTTTTTTACAACATCAACACTTACTTGTCAGCTTTTTAGGGCTAGAGAAGCAGTTACAGATGCGATTATTTACTGTGTGATAATTTACATAATAAATATCTATGTCATTCTCTGTCAGACCACCCAATTAGAAGCACTCATTACCGATATTAAAAATTCTCTATGAGGTTGTGATCCCACCTACATGGAAATTAATATATGAGGATAAACGCTAAAGTTTTGCAAGCGTTCTCTATGCAGTACAACATTGATCCTTTGAGGGTTCCCAACTTTGCACTTAGCTAATTAGTTTTCGGCTTTTGATCCGGGATACCGCTTGTGTTTTATATGCAAATACCATACTTATATCATTAGTACGAACATGGTTATATCTCCATATATCTAGGATTCATATTTTGCTAGTCTTCTTCTTTCACTTTGCCTTTTTCCAAATTGAAGTTGGCATTGTATATGGCTGAATGCTCTTTTAACGACCAGCCCTGTTAAAGGCGCCAATCCTTTGATTTATTGGCTTTTGACAAGCCTGATACCGTTAAGCGTCCTCTGGCGAGACGAACCAATTAAGTCTGTATCATGAAACAGGTGTAGAGTAACTGATCCTACACTATCCCTTAACACGCCCTCTGGTGGAAATTTCAAACAATCAGAGCGCATTTTTATCAGCTGTTAACTGATAGTGACTTGGCTTAAAAAATGTTAGATATTTAATCCTGTTTCATATTTCAGCCCTCAGTAAAAATATTTGAAATAAAAAAAGACCTCACTATCATATTCGGCATTTAGACCAACACTATTATTTTCTAACCCGGTTTATTTTCAATCACATAATTCTTTACCATAGGATAGAAGATGAAAGGTCCATGGGGAAGAGGTTGAAGTATGGGAAAAGGAAAAGTGAAGGAAGAAGAAGAAGAGATAGGTAATAATAGGTCCAACGTTTTACTAGAACCACTAAATCAGCAGAATGCCAATCAGCACGGATATTTGCAGTCGGGAACAATGCAGCAAATAATCCCCTCGTTAAGCTACCCAGAATATCTCACCGCCAAATTAGTCTTTCCGAAATTATGAGCGCCTCTAATTCCCGATATGTCCGCATTGAAAAGAATTGAACTTGAAAATTATCTTGTCCATCTCAATTTGGGACCTCTCAAATGTGGCCTGTAGCAGTTTAGAATACTAATTTGGGAAAATCTAACAAACCCGATATCCTCTTCAGTTCTTGAAACGTCGCGGCATTTTCAGTGGCGGAATGGGCATGGTAAGATTTGGTAGGAGTATTTAAAATGATAAGCGCATGATAAGCTGAAGGCTATGCGGAAGGTTTCGGGTTCGAACCCCAGAGCCGACAAATAATATGTATTCAAAATATGGTTAAAGGACATGAAGTAGAATAGAATAGATTGGATAGAATTACCTTGTCCATACTAACCAGTAGGGACTAAAAATTTCCATTATGCCACTACCCCGATGTAATGGGAGTTGAACGGAAGACATATAATTATATAGGAACGAAAGAGAGTGCTCGGACGAATTTGTACACTCGTCCCGGGTTCGGACTCAGGAGCCGACAAAAATTTGTATTAAAATTTTGTTTACAAGACACGAAGTACTGGGACTTGAGACCGAAGAGGGTGCCCTGATGTACGCAATTTGCATTCATACACTTGTCCACAGTTTTCATTAATGAGTTTTAAGTCCCGTACATATATTCTCGTACTGAACGATATGTGGGCTATCATCGGATTGACGCTATTGGCAGTCGGTCAACACACAGATTATTCCAGTACAGATGCAGCGGATGTAAGCATCGGCGGATTTAAGCGCTTTTTTCATATCACGAAATGTACAATTATGTTCATGTATATTTTTATTTTTCAAAGCTCTTTCCGAATGGTTTTAAAAAAACTGTTTTTGGGATTAAAACTTACTGAAAACGGAATCTCCGTTTTCCAGGAATTTCACAGGCCTAAAATCCGCTAAAATGCATTATGTTTGGTGGATTTAGGGTTTTTTGATGGTTGATGATGTCAAACATTGTATAAGAGTATTAAGAGTTGACCCCCACAAAAACCCCAAAATCCAGAAGAATATTGACTTCAAAGTAATTGATGGATCCGTTCACCTCCCTAATTTATAGGTAAATTTCATATTCAATAACAATAATAAATTGTAATAGTAATTTGAAGCCTTAGAAGTAGAAGAAATACAATACTTTTATTAGTATAGGATAAGGAAAGTAAAAAGATTTTTTTTACAACTACTTTTGCTGGTGCTGAAAAACGTATGAGAAACTTTCAAGTAAGCATAGCCAAATTGAAAAAAGCTTGGAAATTTCACCTTCTATATCAACCTCATATGATTTTACAAAAATGAACCGTCCTTGAGGTGTAAGCAAAAGTAATATAAAGTAATCAATTGACGTATTTTTCTTTCTAACCAAAGTTAACCAAACGGGAATAAAATGAACCAAACTGGAAGCAAGTCATTTTTCTTTTGGAAGAGGAAAAATTTCCACTTCCAAAGTTAACCAAAGTGGAAGTAGAAAATTCTTGCTTCCAGTTCTTTTATAGGTTAAGTCCATTGTTTATCTTTAAAAGTAACCAAACGCATTTTTCTTTCACGAATGACCTTGGAATAAAATGGAAATATTTGGAAAAAAACCTAACCAGGAAAATTTTTTTAGTTAGAAAGAAAAATACGACTAATCTCTTGGTCACTCCCTCAGCAACACAACGGTCAGCTACTGCGGCCTCGTCTCGGAGTGGACGGAGCTCGCCTCCCTCCTCAACCATGTCGACTTCCTCCTCACCCTCATCGTCCCCTTCACACTCATCGTCGTGCTCAACTCGCTCATCTCCCGCACCGTGTGGCGAGTCGCCCGCATCCGCCGCTCCATGATCAACAAGCCGGTCGGCGCCAATCACGCGTCGCACCCTGCCGCCAGTGTGCGGAACAACTTCGCGAGTCACACGACGCAGGTGAGTGCATGGAGGAAAGCTTAGGGTGAGTTTAAAGTCGGAATCCAACTGAGTGCAACATTTTGCCTCGATTTTTGAATAAAGTGTTGTGAAGCAATGTTTTTCCCACGTGATTGGGAAATAAAGTTTTTTTCCCATAGTTTTCTCCCCGTAAAATATTTACCGTAATTGGGACTCCAACCACCAACCTCCAGGTTACAAGTCCGCGGCATTATCGGTCGGTTACAACTAAAACCTTCTTTAAACTGAACAATTATATTACTGAACAGTGAGTCGCAACGTATTAGAACGAAAAGATACACAAACGTGATGTACGGGTTATTTTCCTATGGCAAATTTAAAAATAACACAATACTTCCGAAATCGTTTGAAATGTTGCAAAGTACAACAAACATTCCTGCTGACATGTGTTCAAACGATTTATTTTCCTTCACAAGCTCACAGAGTATACAAACCACAGCTAATGGCGACCTATCAACGTACACATACTCGATTACAAACAAAGAGCAACTTTCGATCGCTTTTTGTTTTACATTTTGAGAACAAAAGACAAAGTTTTTATTGGCTTCGTTTTAGAAAGTTTTCGTAGAAACTATTTTAGTCCTCTCGTAAACTTGGAGTTGGGTACAGAAAGTGCCATTAGGCCCAGCGGGACCCGTCACAAATCAGAAGCAGACATAGAGGGCCGTCACAACTCAGACATGCCAGGACTCGCTTGGGTGGGTATGTTGGACTTTCTTGTTAGCCACTACAGACTACAACTACTATTAAGATTTCCTGAATGTCTTACAATAATTTGGTTATTTATCCTAAAATTTCCAGTCTTGCTTTCACTTAAAGTTGTCAAACGGATAAAAACTCGTATTGCTTGGGATTCAAACCACCAGATCTCTGCACTACCACATTAGCACGCAGTACTTCAGAGTTTAAACAAATAAGAGAAATATCAATTTATCATATTTATATACTACATCATAAATTCATTCACATTTGGTCTCTATTTTTGAAATTTCATATAAAAATAATAATGAAAAATTACACACCCTGTAATAAAGGCACATTTTTCGTAAAGTAGAAAATATGATGACATGGGCAAATGTGAGGGCAAAGTTGAACACAACTTCTAATGGTGAAGTTGTTATACTTTGGCCTATATAATACCCCCCCCCCCCCTTCCACCTCAATATCGATGTCGTCCGTCGGAAGTTGAAAAAGTGTAAGCGGATATTGTACCACCTCCTCCTGAGTGTTATGGGCACAGTTTTCATTGCAGCCCTTTTGGGAAAAAAAGGGACAGCGAAAAGAATGTAGTATTCTAATGATGTATGTTTCCATTTCAACCAAAAATTCAGTCTAAATCAATTTTCTGGGTAAAAATTATAAAAAACTCTTTTAGTATGTAATAATAACAATATCGCCTTATTTGCTAAGAAGTCTCATTTTTTTAGCAGCAAGCCCACTAAGTAATTATTATGTGGTCAAAATCATAAATGGGAGAATAACTTGTCATGTCCCGGCTGGGTTACGAACCCGCGACCTCTGCATTGCCCCGAAGCCTTGACCACTGAGGTATCAGGATCCCATCAGAGCGAGGAAGTTGTGTGGCTCACCGACCTCTTGTTATTGTGAAGCTATTATTCAGCGTCGCTCACAGATTTCTAACTTTGTCATAACTTTTTTAATTCTTAAAACAGAATAAAAAGTTCCAACCAGAGGCTGGGAGGAGTTCCAATCATAGGCTGGCGGCCAGGAGGCGGGGTGTTTATTAACTTTAAAAGCCTTCTTGTCACAGGGAACCGCAAAAACATGTCAGTCACTTCAGCTTTTTTCAGACAAGCTGACAAGACCAAGGCAGGGTCAGGAATGTCCTGGAAAGTTCATGTTTATTATATTTTGTAAAAAATTGTGTGGCGTAATGGAGTCTTCCGCTGGCTTTAGGTTCTATTATTGCACTACTCGTATACGACGTATGAGTAACGGCATAGGACACTTATTATACGGCATAGGAAAATAACAAATATAATAATCATTTTCTTAGAAAATACTCCTAAAGCATTTGTCCAAGCCTGTCGTAAAAAGTTACTAAAGGCTGTCAACAGGAAAAAAGATAAACAACCTCTCTCATGACTGTTTGCACAGTTCACAATGTGCAAAAGAGGCCGTTAGGAACTATTCCAAGTCCACAAAATTGTTTTGCCTCCAGAATAATGATGGGACCACCAACGGGAATGGCCACGGGAAAGAAAGATGAAAAATCAAGTCCACCAACTAATATGTTCCCCACATTTTAAAAAGAGCATCATCAGGAGACTTGATCATAGATCCGCTGCTGGTGTAAAAACCTTTCCGGGAGTGATTTGCAGCCCGAGAGGAGACACCCTAGCAAATAATAATACACTCAACTTGTTTTTTTTACTATTCTTAACGAACACAATGGGCCGAGATGAGTTGGGAATAGCAGGACTATGATCCAAAAATGCTTGAATTAATAGCAAAGGAACATCTGAGCTATTATTTATTAACCCGGTTAGAAACTATCGCACCCCCTCGGCTTAGCTTTTGCCGCTACAACAACAACAACATCAACAACAAAATAACAGAAAATAGAAACAGAAAAACAAAATAAAATTAAATTCCCAGTGCGTGAAATTGGACTTTCTCAAGCAGGATTATTACTCACTGACTCACTGACCTTCCAGTGTATATCTTGCAATTTATTTTGTAATCATGCTTCAAGGCATATAGGATTTAGCGCTTACATATAACCGCTTGAAATTAAATACCCGGACACATGAAGTCACGGAGCCATACGAAAAGAAAATACACTGACAATTATGGACACAATACTTCCTCATGAATAGTTTACATTGTATGCACTTGTTGATAATATTTGACACAAAACAAAAATTGTTAAGGAGTTCAGAAGGTTAAGAAAAGATAAATAGATATGTATTTTTGAAATCTGAGAAAAAAATTTCCACAAAAACATGAGCAATTGAGCATGCATGAAAGTACAATTTGTAATACAGAAGTGTGGGACTGAAGGTACTTTGAAGAAAATATCACATTTTTGTGGTTCATTCACACCACTAGTCTGTACCATAGAAGGTGTGCTCCACAAAGAAGATGACACATAATATGTGAGGAGATTGTCATTCAACCTTTCAAAAAAATGTGGAACAAACCCTATTCCCAAATACTATCTTGGTTGAAAGCACAAGGACAAATGTCAATAATAAGAGCAGTTGGGTTGAGAATAAGAGGAGCAAGGAGGCTCATAAGAAGCTTACCCTACGAAGATGGAGCGGGGATGCCTCATTTTTATATATAATTATTATTTTTATTTTATGATGAATGAGTGTGTTAAATATTAATAAAAAGTTTAAATATCTGAACTATCTGAAGTTATACTCGGAAGTATAATATAGGGTTTTTTTTTTAATGAGCTTTTTCCAATTTGCCCAAGGAGTTGGAAGAAAATGATGGAAAAAGATACATTTTTTACCTTGCAGAGGACTAAACTTGTCATTCCTACGAAGCGAAAATATACTAAGCGTCACAGTTTAAGGGTTTTCATTATTACTGTTCTGTACGGTATCTACCCAGGGGGGTGTGAACACCCCCGAAAGGGTTTAGGAGCGGATCTATAATCAAGTCCCCGATATTACCCTGTTCACAATGTAAGGAGGATATTATTATTATTATTAATACCTACCGGAGAACAAGATAGGAAGGACATATTTCCCAGAGAAAGTCTTACACGTTATGATGTTGCGCTGGAGGTACAACTCTTTTGTAAAAAAAAAAAAAAAAAAAAAAAAAAAAAAAAACAAGAAAAAAATTGCTACTGCAAGGGTAACTTCAGTAATTACAAGTTCCTACATATATTACAGTTACAAGTACTAATAACATGTACTATTCTTTTGTATATTATTGAGAAATAATGTTCACGCTGCAAGTTATTCTTACATAAAATATAACGTATTGCCATTATTATTACACTGAATTGAAAAAAAAAAAAAAAAAAAAATACAACAATATACTTTATCATTAAAGTAGTTGAAAAAACATGATGGTAAAAAATGTCAAAAAGACTTTGTACCGATATTTTCGGTAAAATATCAGTACAGCCCCGGGATATATGCGACCATTCTGTTAACTCTATATCATCATTAGCTCGTATTTGATTCAAACATTCTGTTAGTCAGATATACGTTTAAAAGAATACTAAATTTACTCACTAAAAAGATAAACAATTATGAACAATTGAGGGAGGAAAATTAATTTCCTATGTGTGACTCTTATTTTCCTCTCATTATTTCCTTAAAACGATCGATGCACTGATAAATTTAATGGTTCTCAATTACAAAAAATCTTCCCATAAAAAACAGATAAAATTTTGCTAATTTTTAATTAGTAAATCGTTCATTCAAGAATTTTTCGGGAACAATATCTATGGTAAAAGGGATTGATTTTATTCGTACTGATCCCGTATGGGAGTTGGTAAATAAATATACTAATTATGTTTACTGTGATCTAAGAACTCTCTGAATGTCGCGGGAATCAGTGGGATGATCATTGTGGGATGAAAAGTGATTCTGATTGGATGACTTGTACTGTCATATATTAGTATATTATTTGAGAAGTCCTCTGTAAAAAATATATAAAAAAAATGGAACGACACAAGTTCTGTTTTGCTTTGTTGAACATCTCTTTAACATCTACGATCTAGGTCATCGAAGCTCTTTAACCATCCATTCAAGCATTTCAAGCGTTTAGCAGTTGAAAGAGATATGTGAGAGTCAGAAAGCTTTCTGGAATAAGGCCCGGGTGTATTTCAATTGCCATTAATGCTGGCTCTAGTCCTCGTACCTACTGGAAAAGTCCTTGTACCTATTGGTAGAGTCCTCGTACCTAGTGGAAGAGCCCTCGTACCTACTATAAAAGTCCTTGTACCTACTGGAAAAGTCCTTATACTTACTGGAAAAGTCCTCGTACCTACTGGAAAAGACCTTATACCTACTGGAAAAGACCTCGTACCTACTGGAAAAGTTTTCTTACCTACTGGAAAAGTCCTTGTACCTATTGGAAGCTAGTTGCTTCGATCTCGGATATGTGGTGACATTTGAAATCGCACAAACGTTATTATTTTATTTTCCATGCACACGAAACATATCGAAGGGATTTCAAACAGGGCGTGTGTGTGTGCACTGTTTGTGAAGGTTCCAGTGAAGCTTTTCTCAATTCAATGGAGATAGATATGTGGGGAAGCGAGTGAGAAAGAGTGGGGGAAGAGAGAGAGAGAGAAAGAGACAGAAGGAGAGGGAAATAAAGAGAAAGAAGGCGAGGGAAAAAAGGGGAAAAGAGAGAGGGAGAGAGAGAGAGGAAGAGAGAAGAAGAGGGAGAGCAAGAAGGGGAGGGAGAGCAAGGAGAGGGAGAAAGAGAGAGGAAAAGAAGGAGAGAGAAGGTGGGGGAGGAGCACCTCAACATAGTATTTTATTTTAGTTTCATAATGATATGATTTTATTTTTCAGTAAATAGACGAGTGGGCGAGTGTAGAGAAAGATCCCCCAAAAAACACTTCGTGTAAAAATAGTCGTCAAGTGTTGGAATAGTTAAAAAGAACTGATATCAAAAACGTCAATTTTCTATGTTTCAAGGAATTATTTTTCACGTAATTAGTCACACAACAAAATAATACTCTTGAAAGAATCATGTTGTATAGTTACAGAACCACGTCCTTGACTACTGCACACTGTTTTGTTCTGAAATTTATGTGTAGTAATCTGCTAACAAAACAGTGTGCAGTAGTCAAGGACGTGGTTCTGTAACTATACAACATGATTCTTTCAAGAGTATTATTTTGTTGTGTGACTAATTACGTGAAAAATAATTCCTTGAAACATAGAAAATTGACGTTTTTGATATCAGTTCTTTTTAACTATTCCAACACTTGACGACTATTTTTACACGAAGTGTTTTTTGGGGGATATCACTACTTTTTGATTTAATTGATTTTCCTCAATCGGTGATACAAAAAGGGCGTAAATCGACTTACGCCCTTTTTCCATCAAGCCCCGCAAACAAAAAACAAACTTTAGAAAGATGCTGAGAGAAAATTTAAAGTACTTTCGGAAGAGAGGAGAAATCTTGAGATAACAAGTGTGATCCTTTCAGTGACACTAAATAGCGCTGAGCAATTTTCTGGATCTTTTCAAATTTTGAAACCCACTGCTAGATTCACTAACAGAATTTTTACCCCGTTTCAGTATTGTTGGCAATAATTAGAGATGGGTAATACCGAGTATTTCATAGAACCGGTACTTCAGTAATCGATTACATAAAAGTACCGAGTATTTACCCAGGTTCTTTTGTACTTGGTTTTTGAGATTCTGAGAGCGGATGTAAATGGAATAGTGGATTCGAGTAATTACGAGTCCTAAAACTTGGAAGGGCGACACATTTTTTTTTACGTTTTTAGACCTAAATGACATTTTTTCTCGAAATTTGTCGCAACGACCTATCAATTCAAAGCCAGAAAGTTTTAAGCAAGGGTTTGAGCTTTCAATTGACATATCGATCGCGAATTTCTGATGAGCCGTTCTTGAGCTACGCCAGGTAAGGTAAAAAAATGGATGGGTAACACGTAAAATATTGCGACCTAAATGACATTTTTTTTAAATTTGAAGTGACATATCAACTCAAAGTGAGGAAGTTTTAGGCAAGGGTCTGAGCTTTCTTTTGACATATCGATCTCAAAATTCTGATGAGCCCTTCTTGAGCTATGCCGGGTAAGGACAAAAAGTGGATTGTGACACAATTTTTTTCTCACATTTTTACTTTTCTGTGCGGTGTGGTGTGAATGTGGTATGTGTGTGTTGTGTGTATGTGTGTGTGGTGTGGTTTGGTGTGGTATGTGTGGTGTGGTATGTGTCGTGTGTGTTTTTGTGTGATGTGAGTGTATGATGTGTGTGTGTGTGTGTGTGGGGGTGTGGTGTGGTGTGGTGTGTGTGTGTGTTTTGTGTGTGTGTGTGTGGTGTGAGTGTGGTGTGTGGTGTGAGTGTGAGTGTGTGGTGTGAGTGTATGGTGTGAGTGTGTGGTGTGATGTGTGGTGTGTTGTGTGGTGTGGTGTGTGTGTGTGGTGTGTGTTTGTGTGATGTGAGTGTATGATGTGTGATGTGTGTGGTGGTGTGGTGTGGTGTGTTGTGTGTGTGTGATGGGCTGGCGAAGCGGTGGGAGTAAACCGCTAGTGTTTCAATAAATTAGGGGTTTCCAATGAAACCCTTACAATTAACACTGCGACCAAATTAGATTTATTGTGACCAGTTGATTCTATTTGGTTTTAACGTCCTGACTGAGATAGTCAGGACGGGGGTTTTACCCTCCATTCGCTGGGAATCGTACCAGCTACCCACATTAACCTCACTAAGAGTGGGTAGGGCCGGAAATGCGAGCCTCACGTGTTTGGATGAAACAGAATTTTCGTCGAAAAGTCTGCCCCAACCGAGAGTTGAACTCGGGAACTCTGGACTTCGGGCAGTAGTCACAATCATTAAGCCACGGAGGCTGGCTAGATATAAATTTAATAATTATTAATTAATAGGCAAACATGTATCCATGAAACATACCCTGAAAATTTCAGCTCGATTGGACAAAATATGCAACTTATATCACGTTACATACATAGTATAGGTAGACCGATAGTTAGATTGTGACATATCAATGTTGATCGAGTTAAACCATACTCACTTCATTCGAAGTTAAACCGTCATAGGAGGTTGACTCAAACTAGTAACTACTGTTTTTTTTCTCACGAGATATAAAAGAAAACCGGCCATCCAAAGTACAGAGTAAAAATTCTACCTAGCCGGGATTCGAACCCAGGTCACCTTGCAAAGTTTGTGTTTTACCTGCACCAGTAGTCTCTGTGATCGTCGACTAATATCATTTTATCATTATTTTATTATAATATTATAGTTATCATTATTTTGATCTACATTAATCAATATTCTGCCTCTTACTGGCCAATATTTATACTTTTCTAATAATATCAGAGGCACGCTTCCTCTCAGTAGTGAGTTTGAAGAAATGTTTTACCTCTGAAATATAATTATGATTGTTATGATAATATTATCGTGATGTAGAAATCTTTGAACGAATTTAGAGGACGTTATTATTCCTATTTTGATAAAACAGTCTGCTGGCAGCTTGGATGAAGCAAAGACGATTATATTCCACCCATATTTTAAGTTGTATGTGAGGCGAAGATTTTTTGTTACTCTCATAAATCTAAATTCAGTTTTTTTCTTTTTATGTCTCACACTGTCGCTGATTTTTCTAAAATTTTATTTACATCGTATTATAATTCTGCGTAATTAGATCTGTAGAAAGAACCTTCAGTCATCAACTTGGGATAACTAGGCGTGGCTCCAGGGTTCATTATAGATATTCCTTTAGAGGGCTTTAAAGACTTTTCTACTTGTTTCAACCATCTGAAATGAAGTGATCTTATTCCCTTTGACTAGACCTTTCTAAAAACACCAGAAATACATCTCTAGGATAACAATAGACGGCTCTGGGCTCCAAAATAAGTATACCTTTCAAAGGCCCTAACTCAAGTTTAGTCCAGTGTAATACTTTGGTTATATTTTTATATTTTTTCCTATGGTAAGGCCTTTCGAAAAATACCAGAATCGCAGCTCCAAGATAACCAGGGGCGGCTCTGTGCAACTTTCCGGTTTTATTTTAGAAGGCTATATCTCCTATCCTATAAAAAATAAATACTTGAAACTATAAAAGGTATGCAGAAATAAAAATTCCCTATCCAAAAACGTAGCTCACGTCTTTCCACGACAAGCACACATTGCTGTACCCTTGACAGAAAATTGGTCTGAAGAAAAAAAAAACCTGTATGAATATTTTCATGAAACTCAAGATTTTCGGCGTGGCCAGAAAACGACTTTAACTGTACGTAGGAACCTCGCGCTTTCGTGAAACACGATCTATTTTCGCGTCTCATTACGAATTTGAAATAAAAAGTGATAAAAGTTAGCGGGAAGTGGGCGAAAACAATAAAACAAAATACATAACCTCCTGAGACCTGGATGTACTTTTAAAAGTACATGAGGCAGGTACTGCTTGAGTCCTGAGATTTTTTTTGATTTTTTTTTTTTTTTTTATTCCTGTTCATAATGATTAGGGAGTCATTATAAGTGTGTAAGTACAAAGAAAATTACCAAATACGGCCTGAAATAAGAGATATCAATGTACTTTATAAAGTACATAAGGACTCAATGCAGTGTTTTTTTCTACTATTACTCTCACAGCTGAGTAAAGAAAAACACAAATTTTCATATAAAAAAAGTGTTTGGTCTTTTATTTGAACTTAAGTTTTGACAAGATTTAAACTTTAAATGAACCTACTTACTGAAACAGTGAGAAACAATAAATTTTGATTTTTTTGTAGATTTTTTTTTCATAGAAAATAGAAAAATTATAGGTTTTTTCCATACCTATTCTTAAAGTTTAAGAACTTTGTTATTAAACATATCAGTACTTGGAACTACAAAGTATAGAAGTAGTTTTCTAAATAATCATTAGTGGGAACTGACATCAATTTTGATGGAATGTTAGAAAGCAATTGTGCTTTTTTGTTAAGCACAGAGTACATTTGATTTTTGTTCTTTGATTTCATTTTTCCCCTCGGCACCTGTGTTCGTCTTCAACAATAGGCAAGTGTTTGGCTCCACTCTTTCTTTACTGATTACTAGATTGAATCCCAATGTACTTTAAAAAGTACACCCAACTTTGGTCGTTGTTATTGCAAAGGAAACAAATAGTAAACACCATGAGGTAACTTCAGGATAAGGTCCAAAGTAAAAGAAATATATATTTAATTTAAAACGTGTCAAAAAATTCAAAAATATTCAATTACTGCTTTTCATAGGGGTTAACGTTTTCTGGCGACGCTTGGACATGTTTTTAGCTCCAAATCATAACTACAAATGAAAAGATTTTTTCCACAAAATTGTTTTGTTTACAATTCAAAATACCTGAATAAAATATTCCGATCAACTTCAGACCACTATCTTCTCTCAAAAACCGTCGGGAATTTTTGAAAATTCCATGTACTTTTAAAAGTACGCCAGGTCTTAATCAGTACTTTCGGGAAAACATGCCCAGGTCTCAGGAGGATAAAAACTCTGTTTCGTGTTAATATAGGCCGGTGGGCTGGCGCTACTTGACGAGCGCTCGCCTCCCGGCGAGCTTGATGATGTTTGCGATACCGTCACAATGTATACTTTTCCCGGTCTGGGACCAAATGAACACTAAATAAAAGGACTTAAAGAAAACGATCTAGTCAACTTAATTGTTGAGAAGGAATGCCTATTCACTGAGTTTTATCATTTGCGGGATAAATATTTGCACGTCTCCTTATTTTATTTTATTTTAGAAGACATATGGTAGTGACACTAGTGATATTAAAATGAATGACCAGTCTAAAAAAAAAAAAAAAAAAATAGCCTTAAACCATTTTTTCTCGCCTTGGTATTTTAGAAAAAATTCAGCGTTAAGTAATTTTTTCACTGTGGCCGCGTGAGTTAGCGCGCTAGGCATTGCTTGCGTGGTGATCTGGGTTCGATCACTAGCGGACCAGGATTTTTTCTGCTCTGTACTTGAATGTTCGGGGTCCACTCATTATTATTATTATTATCTAACCTGGTTGCAGGGTTTTCAGTGAAACCCTTACAATTAACAGTGCGACCTAATTAGATCTATTGTGACCAGTTGATTCTATTTGGTTTTAATGTCCTGACTGAGATAGATAGTCAGGACGGGGGTTTTATCCTCCATTCGCTGGGAATCGTACCAGCTACCTACATTAACCTCACCCAGCCTGGGTAAGGCCGGAAATGGCAGCCTCACGTGTTTGGATTGAACAGAATTTTCGTCGAAAAGTCTGCCCCAACCGGGAGTTGAACTCGGGAACTCTGGACTACGGGCAGTAGTCACAACCATTACGCCACGGAGGCTGGCGTTAAGTCGTTTTTTCACTGTGGCCGCGTGAGTTAGCGCGCTAGGCATTGCATACGCATGGTGACCTGGGTTCGATCACTAGCGGGGCATGATTTTTTCTGCTCTGTACTTGAATGTTCGGGGTTCACTCATACTTCACGGGGAAAAATGAGTGGGTGCTTTAATGTATAAAATCTCAAAGTTGAAACTTGTACACAATGTGAAACAATCACGAGGAAGTATTGTGTCCATAATTGGCAGTGTTTTTTTTCTTCTTATAATGTTTCCAATTTTTTTTTCATTTCTTATATTTTACATTAATTTGTAATTAACTGTTTATATATATTATGTAAAGTATAAAATAATAATAATAATAAATGCATTTCAGAAAATGTATCAAAGCTCCCGCCGCAACTCGGCAGGGCCCTCCTCGCAGACCAAAGTCACCAAGATGCTCCTCATAGTGTCGTCTGTCTTCATCTGCCTCAACCTGCCTTCCTACGCGATACGGATCTGGGTCTACCTCAACGAGGTAAGTCTTTTCTTAATTATTAAAAAATTCTGGAGATGTCGGAAGTATAATACTTCCGATAAATTTCTAATATTAGAAATCGGAAGTATTTTGTTCGTTTTTGTAAAAAAAACGCTCTGTTTTCAATTTTTTTTCATATTTCTGGACGTTTCTTAACATCCTCAGCAACTCAGGTTTTGTGTCCGTCTGTCGGTCTGTTAAATACATTCTCGGTAACGCGCAAATCTCAGAAACTACTTAAAGGATTTCAACGAAATTTTGTACACATTATAGGAGACGTATTGTAGATGGTCCTATTTTAAACTAATCAAATTAGTACTAGCGGTTCTTGGAGATAGAGACCATGCTCCTGACCAATAACTTTTTACTTATATGCTTATATCTTGTGAACCAACACCTGATTTTTCTTTTCGAAATAAACAATATCCAAAGAGCAGAACCGAAAAATTCCGACTCCGCTGAGATTCGAGCCCAGGTCAACGTGCTTGCAAGCCTAGTGCGCCACTCCACTCGGCCGCGGTGACAGATATGAATAGTTTTATTTGTTAGAAGTAGTTATCCTAAAAAAATATAAAATTAACCAAAGTAAAGGAGGAGACAGGGAGAGAGAGACAAACAAATTAATGTTTGATTACAAATATAATATCACTAGCGGGTTACACCCGCCGCTTCGCCAGCCCATCAAACACACACAACGCACACACACACACCCACCCACACACACACACATCCACACACACCCACACACACACGCACACACACGCACACACACGCACACACCCACACACCACACACACACACACATACCACACCACACACACACACACACACCACACACCACACACACACCACACACACACACACACACACACCACACACACCACACACACACCATACACACACACCATACACACACACATACACACACACATACACACCACAAACACACCACACACACACACACACACACACCACCACACACACACACACACACACACCACACACACACCACACACACACACACACACACACCACACACACACACACAAATGTCATTTAGGTTTGAAAAAAAACCTGAATATTTTTTGTCGCCCATCTATTTTCTGGCCTTCCCCGGCGTAGCTCAAGAATGGCTCATCAGAATTTCGCGATCAATATGTCAAATGAAAGCCTAAACCCTTGCCTAAAACTTTCTCGCTCTGAGTTGATAGGTCGTCACTTCAAATTTCGAGAAAAAATGTCATTTAGGTCAAAAAACGTGAATATTTTACATGTTACCCATCCATTTTTTTACCTTACCCGGCGTAGCTCAAGAACGGCTCATCAGAAATTCGCGATCGATATGTCAATTGAAAGCTCAAGCCCTTGCCTAAAACTTTCTCGCTTTGAGTTGATAGGTCGTCGCGACAAATTTCGAGAAAAAATGTCATTTATGTCAAAAAACGTGCATTTTTTTTGCGTCACCCATCCATTTTTATCCTTACTCATTGTAGCTTAACCTCAGGGAGATATAATCTAGCCTAGAAGAATTTCCTGATCCAAGCGGACCTATGTGCAAAATTTCAGGTTTCTCGGTCAAACGGTGTGGATTTGTATAAAGAACATACATACACACATACATACACACATACATACATACATACACACATACAGACAGCTTTCTTTTATAGATATAGATAGAGAGAGACAGAGGGAGAGAGAGAGAGAGAGAGAGAGAGAGACAGGGAGAGAGAGACAAGGGACAAACAAATTAATGTTTGATTACAAATATAATATCATAGAGAGAGACAGAGGGAGAGAGAGAGAGAGAGAGAGAGAGAGAGACAGGGAGAGAGAGACAAGGGACAAACAAATTAATGTTTGATTACAAATATAATATCATAGAGAGAGACAGAGGGAGAGAGAGAGAGAGAGAGAGAGAGAGAGAGAGAGACAGGGAGAGAGAGACAAGGGACAAACAAATTAATGTTTGATTACAAATATAATATCATAGAGAGAGACAGAGGGAGAGAGAGAGAGAGAGAGAGGAGAGAGGGAGAGAGGGAGAGAGAGAGAGAGAGAGAGAGAGAGGAGAGAGAGGGGGGGGGCAAACAATATTTGATCACAGATATAGTATCATAATGAATGGTTAGAAAAATAATACCATTAATTAATGATTAGAAGAAGAATACCATTAATGAATGATTAGAGATATCATTAAAAATACCTTAATAGATTTCATTCCCTTTTCACAGTTTTCACACACGTTACATTTCCACACTGCCATCAATCATGTTCACTCTGAACAAACTTTTGCGAATTTGTAGTAAAGTTTTTATTCAAGTTCAACTTTTAATTGCATCGCTATGGAACTTTTGTGATACGAGAAAATTAGTTTTGTTTAATTAACTTTTTTAACTCACAAAACACACGGAATGTTCTGCAGACTTTGTACGAATGTAGGCATGTCACTAATTAAGGTTTCGATCAATGAATTGTTCAACGCTATTACATTCCAAATGTTTGTTTATCAAGTGTTACAATAATTTGTTGATTATTTTTGCGTTACATCTCATTAACGCTTAATTAGTTATTTATATTTGTATAAATCACGATGATAGATTGCAAATACTCTAAATCACTTTACAGCGAGGAAATTCTTCAGCAGTGATGTGCACTGTGGCAAGATCCTCAAAGATGGAGGAAATATTTTAAATTTACTCTTCTAAAATATTAATAAAATTTAAATTCATATAATTAAAGCAGATAAAATGTTTAAAAAAAACATAAAAAAACTTTACTAAAATCTTTCCTGAACTCAGGACTCGAAGCACTGAGCTACGGTTCAGAGTTCGCCGCATTATCCTTAGAGCTACTGAGGTCGGTATCAAGGCTGAAATAGCGGTATAGTGCTTTCAGGACATAGATAGGTGACAGTTGGTTATCATGACAATCCCGGTCCGACTCAGGCCAGGATGAATGGGTATAAATAAAAACAATAGCACTACAATAATAATTACGCATACTTACATCGCACATCCATATCTGTGTACAATGTACAATTGTACATATACATTATGTATGAATGAATTATACTATTAGTTTGTGCTCGATTCACCCAGTATCAGTTCATTTGTTCTCTATACATTTCCACGGTTTTACAAAAATCCCAAATGGTAAAACGAGTTTTTTTTTTCCAACAAGATTAATTTGATTTCCATTCCGTACCTTTGCATTTTCATTGACGTAACTTTTTCTCGAAATCCCCATTAAGCGCATTCGTGAAGTCCATTTCAACGGAAGATTGTAACACAATAACATGTTTAGCGTCAGGTTCGTTACAAGTAATCCTATTATTATTCGTTACGTTCAGACTTGCAATTCTAATACTGGGATGGTGGATGCATCCCCTCTACTGTTTCGTGCTGTACCTTGCACATTGCATACCTATAATAAATACGAGGCGCTCATACAAATAATTAGTGTTAAATTCCAGCATCATACTTAACAATAGGTACTCTATCACTGGGACTCGTAATCGCATATCTATACATAAAAGTATTGGATATATAAATATACATATGTACTTAATAAATTATGTGAACATGAATATTTGATTCCAGAACAGGGTTGTTGTAAAGTCTCCATCACTTTTTTCAATCTTTTTCATTCAGAAATCAAAATGACGGAATCAAAAATTCCGTCATAGCTGGGATTCGAACCCAAGTTACTGTGAAAGCTTGACGAGCTACTCCACTTGGCCACAGTGACTACCATCTTTCTTAGATGCCCCAGATTTCTATATTTTTTTAAATTAAAAAGATTGACTTGACAAAATATCACGAAACTAGAGCATCATCAAAATCAAGAATTTATACGATTTTTTTCCCATTTGGACGCTAAATAAGCTCATATGAGACTATTTCATGTAGGTATTAATTTTTTTAGACAAGCTTCAATATAAAGAGAACCTGCAACATGAGCACTGCATTCACAAAGAGCTGACGACAGCGAAAATAAATGAAAAAGAGAGAGAGAGAAAAAGTTTTTTGAGAGTCAGAGGAAATAATGATCAAAAGGGAGAGAGAGAGAGAGATACTCCCGGATTAGCTCAGTGGTAAGATGCTCGCTAGCCATGAGAAAGGGCCTGGGTTCGAAATTCGAGTCAACAAAAATACACTTACAATTATGGACACAATACTTCCTCGTGAGAATGGCAATCATATTTTTTTACTTTCCACAAACGCTAGATTCTTAGATTTTTTCAAACTAAATAATTTGTATCTACTCTCAACTGATTCTCTTCAACCGTATTTCCTACATTTTAAATTCTACAAAAAAATATATATCGGCAAGTCAAAGACCTTATTTTTGCACTTTTTGGTCCAAATTATTGCAATATCTTAAATTTAATATCAGATATGAACCATAATTTATTCAATAAAAAATACTAATATGTGAAACTCTTATTATACCAATAGGTGTACCGTTGACGAGATAAAAGCTTTGAAGTAAAAAGTTAGAGGTCAGGCGCACGGTCTGTATCTCCGAGACCCGCTGATTCGAAGTTGATATATTTAAAATGGGACCACATCGACTACACGTCTCCACCGATTAGATGGGACATAAAGTATGTAAAAGGGTCAAGTAGTGGGAGAAAAATAAAATGAAGAAAACAGAAATTCCGTCACGTATTTGAGTTTCTCCCACAATTTCCCACACACATGAGGAAAAAATCCCGCCACACTGTCTTGTGTGCGGTCAGCTCTTTTTCAATCATGCAGCGACCCAGGGACCGTTTAGAATTTTAACAAGGGCAAACTCTGCTTCTCTCTACCCCGATAGGCTCCATCCCATTTCATCCTCTACTTTTTTTTTTTGGCCACCCCCTACTTCACTACCCCCCCCCCTTTTTTTTAGATCCATCCCTCTCTCTCTCTTTCACTTCCATACTTTCTTTTTTCGATATTTTTCTTTCTCACCCACACTTATTTCCTTTTTCCATCCTTCTCTCGTTCTATTCTACACTTTCTGTTTTAGATGATTTTCTCTCTCCCCCGCACATTCTATATTTTCTGTTTTCCCCCTTTCTGTCTTTCCCCCCCACTTCTCTTTCTCTTCCATCCTTCTCTTTCTCTTCCATACTTTTTGTTTTCGATCCTTTTCTCTCTCTTAACCACTCTTTCTTTACTTTCTCCATTCTGTCCTTCTCTCTCTTTCTCTCCCACACTTTCTGCTTTCCATCCCTCTCTCCCCCCCAAGTCCCATAAACTTTGTCCTTCTTCTCTTTCTTTTTCTTTTATTTTCTCTTTCTCCACATACTTCCTTTTATTTGTTTGTCCTACCCCATGTCTCGTCATCAATCCTTTTTTTTATACCATACTAAATTTTTCTCTTGATCACCTTCTTTTCATTCTGTCCAGTTTTATTTTTCTACATTTCTCTCTTTCTTTTTTTCACTACCTCCTCCTCTCTGTTTCATATCACTCGCTCTTCTCTATCTCCTCCACTCTAAACTTTTTTCCTTCTATCGCACTCCCTCTCGCTAATAATTTCCCTGTCTTTCTTTTCCTCTCTCTTTCTCTTTCTTTCTCCCTCTCTCACCAACACAAACTATTTAAAGCTTTGTCTTGAACAAACTTTAAAATCTCCAACTCTCTTTTCTTATTGAAACCAGACACCTTACGTGAGCACCATTCGAAAGCAGACTGTGCATTTGTGCAACTATGCAATTCTTGGGGAAGAAATAATTCAAATCCACTCAAATATGCTCACGTACTATACTGGAAAATAACTTCTTTTATCATTATTATCTGACCTGGTTGTAGAGTTTTCAGTGAAACCCTTACAATTAACACTACGACCTAATTAGATCTATTGTGACCGGTTGATTTGATTTCGTTTTAACGTCCTGATTTGAGATAGCTGATAGTAAGGACGGGGGGTTTACCGTTATCTTCCATTCACTGGAAATCGTACTAGCTATCCGCATGAACCTCACCCAGCCTCGGTAGGGATGGGTGTTAAAAGTATTCTCCAACTGGGGATCAAATTCAGGATCTCTGGATTTACTTTCATGTGTCCAGAATTTTTCAAATAATAGAAAATGTATTCTCTCCGGCTTATGCTCTGCATCCCTGCAACACCGTGTTCAAAAGCCACTCTCATAAAAATCATACGCATAATTTATGTAATTTCACACATAATTTAAGGAAGAAATATGCACTCACCCGCAATGCCTGGTTATGTAGGGTATACATTTGACATTTCAAAGTAAGAAGTAGCAATGCCTTACCTGTGAACATAAAAAAGGCAAAATCTAATGTAAGTGAAAAGAATATGATAAAAATTGAAATCGGAGCAAAAAAATATTTTTTTTGTAAAAACCAACACAATACTTCCGATTTCTAATATTAGAAATTTCTCGGAAGTAATATCTTAGTAAATGACAAGACACGAGGAAATTTTTTTGCTACATATACATAATTTGAGCATTAACCTAGCCTGGTGGTTATCTTCCACTAAAAAGTGTTTATTATTATTACGTAAATGAATTATTTTTTTCAATCCTGAGTAGCGTGCGTGCAGAAACGTGCATCGTGCACGTGACTTTGTAAACTGCACTCAGGGAACGTGCACCATACGTGCGGCACGCTTTCTGAAACATCATATTAGGTGACAGTGAACTCACACGTATACGTGACTGCATAACTTTGCACAATCACGTCCGGGGATTTGAATAAATTTAATTCGGGATCTCCGAGAAGCTTGTTGAATATATTTCTTTTAATTTCACATTTATTCTTTCTCTCGCGGGGGGACGTTAAACAGATACGTTATAAGCTTTGTCAGGCCAAAAGACAACGGTAACGGTTACACAATTCATTGACCGAGTGTGG
The DNA here is from genome assembly GCA_024516035.1 of Bactericera cockerelli. Classification (NCBI taxonomy): domain Eukaryota; kingdom Metazoa; phylum Arthropoda; class Insecta; order Hemiptera; family Triozidae; genus Bactericera; species Bactericera cockerelli. Next base: position 40,838,819 of record CM044959.1, read on the forward strand.
GTGAATTGTGTTTTGTTAGTGCCTAGATAATTATTTTTTCTTTCACAATATAAGTCAATCATGTTTTAAATATATATATATATATCTCCCTTGCCTTTATCCCATATTAGCTTATGTTGCTTTTGGGGTCGGCATTGTTCAACCTCATGGTTGAGGTTGGTAGGGTGGAGCACGTTTTTTATGGCTGGATGCCCTTCCTAACGCCAACGATTCTATTTGATTTAACGTCCTTGATTAGGACGGGGGTTTTACCCTCCATTCGCTGGGAATCGTACCAGCTACCCACATTAACCTCACCCAGCCTGGGTAGGGCCGGAAATCATGTTTTAAATAATAAGTACAAATGAAATTTAAAAAAAAGAAAGAAAAATAGTAAAACTTCTGGTCAGAAATTAAGAACTTAATGTCTAAACAGTTTAATGAGCAGTTGAAAAGAACGTTATTCCCCAAAACACAACAAAAAGTTGCTAGTTTGAATCCAAATTTTTGGCTCCTCGTCAAAATATTACCCTGCCTCTCCTGTCACATTCTTCAAACGTTTGTGCTTCTAAGTTGGAAATATTTCATGGGGGAAAAAAATCTCTTCATCTCTAGAGACTATATAAATTGCACAATCTCACAACCTTGCACCAACACACAGGTGGAACTGCAGACGTTTACTGCAGAGTTCAAACTTTATTCCCTTGCATCATAAACAAGTTTAAAAAAAAAGATGTATGTTTCACAGCCTTTTTTATTTCGTAGCCATGAAACAGGAGCTACTGTAGACGCTTGTGGTCTGGGTTGTAGCTTTCCCATCTCGTAGCCTCCCCTCTGATGGGCGAGAAGTTACACAATACTTCCCATTAAGGTGCTGGGTCGACGCGAGCGCAACGGAAGATATCCCTTACAAACAACTGAAACTAAATTTTGAATACAAATGTTTGTCAGCGCGGGGGTTCGAACCACATGGCAAGCGAGTGCTTAACCCCTGAGCTATTCGTGCGTTTGGAAATAGTTTTTAGAAATCATACATCCGACTAAGTGAAATCTGATAAAAGTATCTCTACAAACGGAGGAAATCACTCAAGACTACAAAAATCTCTAGAATTATATACTGTACAAATGGGGAAATCCCTCAATACTACAAAAAAAATCCTAAAACAGTATCATTACAAACGGAGAAAGTCCCTCAAGAATACAAAAGAATCCCTGAAATGGTATCTCTACAAATGGAGGAATTCCCTCAAGAATACAAAAAATTCACCACAAAAAAATCCTATGTCTGACAACACTGCATCGAGACACCGTCGAAGATTTTATTTATGTCGGGTTAAAAAAAAAATCCCTACCGACCATAAGTTGTTTTTAGTTGCTTTTAATGGCATGTCATCAAGGAGACAGACAGGGTGAGAGAAAGAAGGAAGGGGTTTGTGTGTGTGAGAGTGAGGGAGACTCTTGGCGATGAAAGTATCATGAGGTTTACATTGATGATTAATGAAGCTTTCTCTCTCTCTCTCTTCTATTTTTTTTCTCTATCTTTATAAATTATCTCATTTTCCTTCTCTTACTTTTATTTCCTCACTTACAGGAAAACTACCTCACTCACTAAATACCTCTGGCCTTTTTTTATTTACTTATCTTTTTTGTAATTTTTTTAATCTCTCTTCTTCTTTCTTTTTCTTTTTTCTCTTCTTTCTTTCTCTCTCTCTTCTTTCTTTCTTCTCTCTCTTCTTTCTCTTCTTTCTTCTCTTCTTTCTTTCTTTCTCTTCTCTCTCTTTTCTTCTTCTTCTCTCTCTTCTTCTCTTCTCTTCTCTCTCTCTTTCTTTTCTTTCTTCTTCTTTCTTTTCTTCTCTCTCTCTCTCTTCTTTCTTCTTCTTTCTTTTTTCTCTTCTCTTTCTTTCTTCTCCTCTTTCCTTCTTTCTCTTCTTTCTCTTTCTCTTCTTTCTCTCTTTCTTCTTCTTTCTTCTTCTCTCTCTCTTCTTCTCTTTCTCTTCTCTCTCTTTCTTTTCTTCCTCTCTCCTCTCTCTCTCTTCTCTTCTCTCTCCCTCTCTCTCTCTCTCTCTCTCTCTTCTCTCTTTCTCTCTCTCTTTCTCTCTCTCTTTCTCTCTCTCTTTCTCCTCTCTCTCTCTCTCTTCTCTCCTCTTCCTCTCTTTCTCCTCCTCTTTCCTCTCTTTCTCTCTCTCTTTCTCTCTCCTCTTTCTCTCTCTCTCTCTTTATTTCTTTCTCTCTCTCTTATTTCTTTCTCTCACTTACCTCCATGTGGTGCATGAACTCTGGTACTGAATAAAATTGACAACTTTCCGACAGTCAATTGAGAACATCTTTCGATTCTTTTTTTTGTGATTTAGAAAGGAGATAAATGTGTTTTTTGTGTTATTATATCCCAGTTTTAGTGAAAAGAGACATTACCGTATCTTCAATATCCCAATATCTAAATTTTGCCTATAATTCTGCCACTGGTGGGTGCTAACACTAAAGCAGCTACTCATTTTTCCTCACCATTGGATCCCAAACATCCAAGTACAGACTAAAAAAAATCCTAACCGGCTGGGATCGAACCCAGGACACCCTGAGTGCAATGGCTATCGCGCTAGCTCACTCGGCCGCGGTGGCTACGTTATAGGTAAAATGTTACCTCCATGGCTACGAGCGAAAAAAGGCTGTGAAACACTCATCTTTTTTTTTCTTTGCCTTTTTTTGTTCTACGTCTCTTTAACATTTAGTTCATTCGAAACGGCGGGGGTTTTACCATCCATTCCCTGGCAACTCACAAAGCAGCTACCCACATTAACCTCACCCATCTTAGCTATTAATCTCGTCACAGCGGGCGGTGGCACATGTTGCACCTTGCATCTAAAGCTCACTAGTTGCACAAGGACAGATGGTGTGGATGACACTCAATTTCTCATTGTGGGGTAAAAAATAGAGTGTGTTCATTTTCCAGCAAGGATTTCCAGCTTGCTTTTACGTGCGAGGATGATGATTTCTAGAAACATTTTTTTCCTTTTTAATTTTGAGATTTTAGGGTCCAGAAGAGGGTGAATTTGATACTAAAGTACTCTATTCAGGCAAAATGGAAGCTACACTTTCAGTTCCTTTTCTGGGTGTCAGAGCTAACTCATTTAATCCCACCCAAACCGAGTGGCACCGGAAAATAGCAAAATAATGTCTCACGTATCGGGAAAAAATCAAGAAAGGGAAAAGAATTGGAAATACATTTTTGAAATGAAATAGCACAAAGCAGGTACTTGATGAAGCTGAGAGGCCTTCCAACAAAGGAAATCTGGAAGCGCCTGTTAACAACTTATCTGAAGAACCTCTCTCTCATTCTGAAACAAGAATTTCATTTTAACATATCTATAGTGTGACTCAAATTGACTTGAGACACAGAATTTTTCACCAATTTCTATTGTCAATAATGGATAGTTATTATAGGTTTTATAATTATCCACCATTATATTCAAGTAGTATCAAATCCACCATTATATTCAAGTAGTTCGAATCCTGGCTGGGTAGAAAATGTTCTACTCTCTACTTTTCATGTGGCAGCATTAAGAGCTGAATTATCTTACTTGGGCAAATGATGTGATCGTCATGCTGAGATACTTACTAAAGTTGTATCATAGTTATCAGAAAGTTACATACATACATATCCTCTTATTACACTTTACCTCTTCTTAAACCTACTTGGGGTCGGCATTACTCAACGAGAAAAGTAATTTCTCGTCCATCAGAGAAGAAGCTACAACACAGACTACAAGCGTCTAAAGTAGCTGCTGTTTCTAGGCTCAAAAATGAAAAGAAGAATTTACACTAACAAAACAATTTAGTCCTTTCTACGAGTATGTTGCCAGTTGTCGGATTTCTAATACTAGTGTGTTTTAGTAGTCACTATGGCAGAGCGAGTTAGCGCGCTAGGCATTGCACACATGGTGACCTGGGTTCGATTTCCGGCGGGGGAGGATTTTTTCTGCTCTGTACTTGGATGTTCGGGGTCCACTCATACCTCGTGAGGAAAAATGAGTAGCTGCTTTAATGTGAAGCAGCGACCAGTGGCAGAATCTTAGGCAAAAAAATAATACAAGATATTGTAAATTAAAGTGGTAAAGTCCTATGATTCTGCGCTACCCACTAAAATTGTGACATAATAACACAAAGAAAAAGCATTATTATTATACTAGTGTGTTTTCATCCGTTGGACCTCAAATCTATTTCCAGAAAACTCACGTGCCCTGAGGGTGTCTCGATTTATTTCTACCAAGTGTTTATCAAGCCCACGTGTTACGATATCTCTCAGGTTGCACACTTGGTCCGAGCGACGTGATAGTACCGACATCACAGGAGATTACCTTGAGAAAGAGGGTCTATTTTGGAAAGGGAGACAAAGTTGTTTTTTCTATCGTATATCGTAGACTTCCATAATCTTCTTAAATATTTGACGCTATCTTGTTTTTTTCTTCTTATTTTTTTTTTCTTTCGTCAGGGGATTATTTTGAAGGTCATATTGTTTCAGCAAAAAATAACATTGTTTAGCTTTCTATAGGATAAGGAAAGAGAAAATGGATAGGTAAGGAACATGCCACAAGTGGATAATAATGTGCGAATATTTTTTATCATGTCTGATGGGATGAGAAAGCTTTTAGGTATTTTAGAAAGCTAGATAGTATTTTTCAAATTTCCCATAACTTTCTCTCTCTGCGAATTTTGTTAATATTCGAGTAGCTGGATTTTTTAATGAAGTCAGCGTGGTTTAGAGGAGAAGCGCCCTAGACTTGCACGCACGGTGACTTGGGTTCGAATACCAGGTCACCCATTACAAAACAGTTTGGTCCTATATGTAGATATTGTAGATAGTTTACTTTAAGTTAATTCTATTTTTATTGTTTTGTAACTTTATTCCGTTGTAAATTTTCTAATCTGTACTTCTAATGTCAGGTGTCCACTTATTACCCGTGAGGAAAAAAGAGCTATTTGTATGCATAGCGATCAGTGGTGGCATATCGAGAAACACTATGGTAGTTGGAAAATGGTGTCGCAGTTACGTAATACTCAGCTGTATAGTGACAAAACAAACATACACGTATCATGTCATTTTTAGACTTCAATCGCTATGACAGTACATCGCGATCGTAAAGAACCTCTGGTTATACTGTTCGTAGAGCTTCTTAAATTTAGTATGAATCTATTAAAAAAGTTATCATATTTGTGTTACTCACAATCATGATTAACACTAACTCGCTTTACTAAACTTTTAGTTACCTTATCGATCGAGATACTGAGGTCGGTTTTAGTACGATTCCACTAATGATATAATTTTGAATAGTATGAACGTCTAACCATAGCGAAAGTACATTTATGGCATCAAATATGAATGAAAATGGAATGTACATTGCGCATTGCATATATAAATTATTTATCGGGCGTTTATAAAAATCTAATCCATTGAAAATAATAAAATGTATGGATAATGAATGGTATTAAGGACAGTAAATCCGTTTCCACATCGAATACATTCGATTCCAATGTTAAACCGTAAATTCCTTTGAAACGTTAAAATTTAAGTCCATTTCAATATTGAATTTGGAAGTTTTTTTTTTTTTGTCCACTGATTTTTGTTCAGCGAGGTTTAGACTTGGATAGATGACCATTCAAATAAGAACCTTCGTGATACCCAAGCTGTGTGAGGGTAATTTTGTATAGCTGGAGAGTTTCTTGCGAATGGAGAGTAAAAACCCGGTTAAATAACCTAGAATCCTAGATGACCTGGGTTAGGTCATCATTGACCCAGACCTTAACTGAAAAATACTGTCTCACTTTCAGAGAAGAGCCATACTACGGGATGGGCAAGGTACAACATAGACTGCAAGCGTCTACAGAAGCTGCTGTTTCGAGTTTTTTAAACAATGAAGAGAAATGCTGTGAAAATGTGAAACAGTGTAAAGTGCAAACCACTCATCTTTTAAAAAAGCCCTGGTCATTTCAAAATTTAGCAATGTCTTATCTGCGGGGAACGATTATTTAAAAAAATCGTGCTGAACCAAGTCTGATTATTATTATTTTGGTTTAACGTCCGTTTCAACTGCATGATCATATCAAGACGGCGGCTGTTTTACTCTCCATTTGCTTAAAATTCAGAGACCAGTTACTCAAATTAACCTCGCCAAGCCTGAGTGGGGCCGGGAATAGCCAGGATCACGAGGGTTCGAAATTGCATGTTAACCCACAAAAGCCCTAACCTAGCTGGATGTTGCTCATCTTCAGTGACTGAATAAGAACTCAACGTACCATCAACGCTGGCTACTGTTTATTTTAAAAGTAGATAATTCCTATTTCAATTATAAATACAAAATCCATTTCAATGTTGAAAAATATTTCCCGTTGCCGATAATACTCTGTCTTTCTCTCTGCTAAGCCTCTTGTTGGAATTGTTACGAGTAATAAATTCAGAAAGCCTGCCGGGGATTAAAGGCTTCATTGAGAAGCATGAACTAACGAAGAAACGGAGGCTTCTCCTTTCAATGAGAAACGCTGTGTGGGATGCCTACTGGCACAGGCAGGTAGACATAATTATCTATCGAATTTTAAAGATCAAAATATAAAATAGAATTACTACGAAGATAAAGAAAGACCTGAGGTCACGGGTTCGAAACCCAGATAGATGAAAAGTTAAGAGTATCAACATTTATTTGTTTTAAGTTCATATTAGAAATCCAAAGTAATGTTAGGTATATGTAATATTTTATATACCTAGTATCGACACTGTCAACCCCGCTTGAAATTATACCTAATCCGAGAACATTATAGGAATTAGTTTTTGCATTTTCTGGAAAAACAGTAACAGATACCTAAAAATTGATGAGTATCGACCCCGCCTTAAAATTAATTACGCAACTAGAAAACATTATGCGAAGGTACAAAAATTCAAATCTAAACCCATCATTAATGTCATGCCTCAGTAAATTTTAAATTCAGTCCCGCTACGATGTATATGTAAACAGATAGGTCAGATGGTATACATAATAATAATAATATGTGATTTTGTACAAATTTTTCAATTAAAAATTGATTAGGAGATAATAACCAGGTATTTCTTCTATGCCTGTTGTTCGTGCTGCAGATATTATCTATCCAACTTTCAATATATCTACGAGTATAAAATTGAATAAATAAATAAATATAATAATACTCGTATGTAGCAATAATTATCATAATAACTCGTCCTCTTTATCCCAAGATAATAACATGAGTCTCTCTTGTAGCTGTATTTTTTGAAGAAAAATCATCTTCAAAACTAATCTTCTTACGACTTTAAAGTTTCAAAATGGAAAAATACTAAGTGCTAATTTTCATGACCTATTTTTTTTTTTTTTTTTTTTTTGAAAAATATTTAAGCTCCAACCCGCCCTGTCGACAAAGTTTGACCGCGCTACCAAGTGATATTATACGCCACAGCACAAGTATCACATTTCGGGTCTTGGTATTTGGTATGGGAAGTAGGTATCCCCCCAAAAACACCACTTCGTGGTTAAAAAAAGAAGAACGCCTCACTCAAAAGAATGATTATAATTAGCTAAAAATAAATGATATCAAATTGAGAACACCTTACCCCCTCTCTTTCTATATCTCTGCACTCTTTTCTGAATTTATTCCTCTTATGTTTATCTTTCTTTATCTTTTCTAGGGGTCATCCCAAACTTGATTTCTCTTTAAATTTACTTGTTGCACGGCAATACAAAATGGCGGTCGGAGTATGATTTTTCTGAACCTATTTGATTTGAATCGAGAAAATTACACCGCGACCGCCATTTTTTATTGCCGTGCAACAAGTAAATTTAAAGAGAAATCAAGTTTGGGATGACCCCTAGAAAAGATAAAGAAAGATAAACATAAGAGGAATAAATTCAGAAAAGAGTGCAGAGATATAGAAAGAGAGGGGGTAAGGTGTTCTCAATTTGATATCATTTATTTTTAGCTAATTATAATCATTCTTTTGAGTGAGGCGTTCTTCTTTTTTTTAACCACGAAGTGGTGTTTTTGGGGGGATATCAGTTCTTTTTGTACGAAAATATAGGTTCATACACTACTAAAACATTATGAATAACAAAAGTAAATAAGCTGGGAAAATGTGAATGTACCAAGTTGTCTTTTTATTAAGATATAGTTTTAGCAGAACGTATGTAATTTTTCTAAGGTCAATATGTATTTGGATCACAGATTTGGCCCCCTGAGTCCCCAAAGTGAATAAATAATATACAATGCAAGACCTTTTGATTCTATACTCCACATGATTAGGTTTATCTTTTAATGCTAAATAGACCTCGGACCCTCCTGAGGGACACTAAAACACCTGGATTTACAAATGCCAAAGAAATCATTTTGTAATCACCTTATCAAGGTGAGGTAATGAGTTCTCTCCCGTTGACCTTTTCATACCCGAATTCTCTCCGGCTTGTTGCAGGGCCTTTTATAAGGAAATCTTTAAAATCTCTTACTAATGAAAGGCAATGCCTTCAGTGTATAGTAGAGTTAGGTAAAATCCATCGAAGGCCATGCCTCAGGAATATAGTGAGGTTAGGGATAATACATGGAAGGCAATGCCTCGGGTTTATAGTAGGGTTAGGTAAATATATTATGGAAGGCCATGCCTTGGTTTTATCATAGGGTTACGAAAAATACATAGAAGGCCATGCCTCAGGTTTATATCAATGATTCCTAGGTGTTTCGATTATAATTTTTATGCTAGGCCTAAACTATGTAGGTATAAAATCAGGTAAAAATGCAAGCGACGCGACGGGAGACAATTTGGTGTTGATAAAACCATGAGCGGGAGAGAACTCGGTGGTGACGTCCCTTATCAATACCTCACGAGGTATGAGTGTACCCCGGACATAATGGACAGAGAAAAAAAACACCCCTGAAGGGGATCGAACCCAAGTCATCGTGCGTGCAAGCCTAGTATGCTACCCACTTGGCCAAAGTCACTACTTTGTCACAACTTTTAGTGAGTAGCATCGACATTATGAGAGCTCATTGATATTATTTTATCTTCATCCAACCATGATTGTCCAAAATCAATCTCGTAATGCCGCCACAGGTCATTCGCCAATTCTGCAACTACTAAAATTTTCCTCGCGAGGGTAATGGGGTCGTCATTAAGATCAAATATATAGATCGGAAAAACAAAACAATGTTAAGCCCAAATTGAAAATATAGAGCTAAAAAATTTCGTCCCCGCCAGGATTCGAACCCATGCTGACTAGGTGGCAGGTCGAGCATGCTAACAATAGACAAAGTTATCTTCTATAGAAACGGATGGAAAATGAACTAACTAAATTAATACTCGGAAACTTAAACATTAAAATTTTGCAGTGAGACAGCGAGGTCATCTCGAAAAATACATACTGGCCAAGATCTGACCACTAAGCTAAGGATTCAAAGGTACCTACCCGCCAAAGAAAATGAAAAGGCCACCAGGTGCCACCCAGTGGACCGGATGAAGGAATAAAATCAATAAATTTGGTATCTGCTCATCAAGATCTTTCATTTGATACCACTTAAGATTAGTATTATCCTTCAATTCCCGATTTGGGCTCCCAAAACCCGAGGCCGCCCAAATGGGCCGCCCGCTTATAATTTAGAATTTTTTTTTGGTCCGGGCTCATCTCCATTATATCCTGATCACTTTTGACACCTCACTTAATCTTCAGTGCCAAGTTAAAGACACGAAGTCGGTTCTCAAAGGATCCGTATGAAAAAAAAAACGGAAAAAAAAAAAAAAAAAAAATTATGAATCTTTTCATGTCTTTCACGATTGTTGGGGGGTCTCGAAAATAGGGTTCCCGGTGGCCTAGGAAGTCAAACAAAGAGTCAAATCAACTTATTTTTCAACGTAGAGCCCATTTTTGAAATTTATGTTGCACTTTTCGCTGGCTGAAAACATGAAATGCATGGGAACTATGTTTTCCGTAACCTTACACTCTGCCGGGCTGTCTCTTTCTTTGTATAGGCGTTCTTCACACCTCGGCCGAGGTGTTTGATTGTCTTGCTTTTCTTTAATTAATTTTTTTCCGATTAAAAAAAGCATATTTCTAGACATATAAACTCTTGAACAATTTTAATTTGTGTTACTATAATTATTTGCAACGCATATAATATACTTATCTCAGAAACTACAGAACCAATATCAACAAAGTTTTGAACACACAGGAGACGTATAAATTATAGATGCTCCCATTTTAAAGGCATCAACATCGAATAATACATGTACCATGTTAATACAGCTCACAGACAGCAACATTTAAAAAAATATATACAGGGTCTTCATAAAGTCTCACCCAGGCCTAGGTTTCTCGAAAACGACTCAGAATATCAAAAAACGCAAAAACCCGTATTCCTTAATATTTAGGGGATTGATTTTCAGCCAAAAAAATTTTGCCTACACGGCCCCAGTCAGGCTGGGCATGGACCAACTTTAAAATCTTAAATAGAATGGTATGTCTTGTGGCATATTGTTTTAAAGGTCTTATTGAGAGAAGTTCATTTATTACGTCCTGCGTAATATCCATATATTTTGACCTATAACTCGATAACCGTAAATTATGGAGAAATTTTTTCTTGTTAATAATAACTCCTTATGATGAGACTTTTCGAACAAGTTATAACTCGACATACTCTGTTGATGTTAGTTTCTGGTCGGTTTCGTCAGCCAGCCGGACGAACAGTCGAAAAAAATTTAACGAAAAAACAAATCAAATTTTAACTTGTTCGAAAGTTCTTGCTATAAGGAGTTATTATTATCAAGAAAAATTTTCTCCATAATTTACGGTTAACGAGTTATAGGTCGAAATATAGCGATATTACGCAGGACGTCCGACCCTGTATCTCAAGAACGGTAAGTCGTAGCACACTGAAATTTATTGTAATGAACTTCTCTCAATAAGACCTTTAAAACAATATGCCACAAGACATACCATTCTATTTAAGATTTTAAAGTTGGTCCATGCCCAGCCTGACTGGGGCCGTGTAGGCAAAATTTTTTTGGCTGAAAATCAATCCCCCTAAATATAAAGGAATACGGGTTTTAGCGTTTTCTGATATTCTGAGTCGTTTTCGAGAAACCTAGGCCTGGGTGAGACTTTATGAAGACCCTGTATACAGGGTGTTTCAGAAAAGTGTGCATTAATTTTAACCACATATTTTATGTACCATTTTAGGGGGGGTCAACTCTATAACAAAATGGGCGAAAGTGCTTTAAAACAAAATGGGCGAAAGTGTTTTAAAATGAACTGGGTAACATTTCAATGTAGTTTATCGGAAACAAAATTGATAAGAAAACAAATAAAAACCATGAGCACTGCATACATTTCGCAATTTTATTTTATTAAAGCATACCTACCAAATGAAAAATCATCAATTTCAAATTTGAGGCACTTGTCTTGTTTTTAGAGAAAAGTTATTCCGACCTTATCCGTGTAAAATAACATGGTTATTCATTTGGCGAAAACAAAATTCAAATTCGATTAACCACCAAAAAAGTATGGCCTATTTTCTTTCAGTTAACCCCCCTGTGGCCGTCCCTGAAAGTGCAATGACCTCAATTCTCACATCAAAATAACGGCGTCATCTTGTATTGGGAGTCAATTTTTTTCCGCGTTTCAATAACTCTAACATGTAAGGCGTAATTCAAAATCTAAGATTTTTTTAAAGAACCTTTAGAGATGTGTATCTCCCTTATGAAGCACTTTCGCCCATTTTGTTATAGAGTTGACCCCCCTTAAAATGGTACATAAAATACGTGGTTAAAATTAATGCACACTTTTCTGAAACACCCTGTATATACCCATGTATTAAAAAAAAAAAAAATTCAAAGTGTCACAATGTCATAAATGGAACACGATAAAAAAATACGATCATTTTAAAATTATTGTTGAAATGGAAGTACTGGTTCTACTGTTCAAACCATCCATAGTTACTTGCCAATTTTTTTTTCTCTTTTCAAAAATAGGATTTAAAAAAAAAAATATGTAGATATCTCTTTGATGAAAAACGCATAAAAATATAGAGAGGCACTTTTTTCCGTGCATTAAAGCCATACTATTTGCCAAGCCATATTTGCTTTTCATTTGCACCTAACGAGGGAGAAATAATCGTTATCAAATGGGCGAGAACATGTTAGTGGTTATTGGGCAAAAAATATCAGTTCCCTCCCTATTTCCCTCTCATTCATCCCTAACTTCTCACTTTCACATACACTTACCTGCACAATTATGAACCCTACACTTGCTCACTTCGGGCTTTTGGGCCCCAAAATCAGAACAGAATGCCTGGAATCTCTTGATTTTGGGGCCAAATAGCCCGTATCTTCAAGTTTTTTGCACCAACTGGAGATAAATTTTTTTAACGTCCATGTATTTTCTGGTAAACTAAATTAACAAAATTTGAAACAACTTTTTTGTATATCTTCATTCTAATCTACATACATATTGTATTTTTTTTTTTAAATATATGAATTTATAATAAAAAACAACAACGGAATACCAGAATGGAGATTTACACTGAACAGAAACGCTCACTGAAACTGAAGTCCACAATGGAATAATAAAAATCACCCTCAGATCCCCAAATGAAGACATATTTTTACTCTGATTTTAGTTTTTTAAAAAATGGATGTTTTGGTTTTGTTTTGATATTTTTGTTTCATTTGCGACTCAGTTAAGAGAATAATGTTGGAGTGCATGAACATTAACAGTTTGATTAAGCGCGGCCATTAGAAATTTGATTGTGTATAAAGTTGATTGATTAAATCAGGCTGTTATTGAATATGCACTTGGGCGAAATTAATTGTTTGAAAAACCTCTAATTCGCGGATTAAATACTGTATGAGATGGGGAAAACCGATGCTAAGCAATGACTTAAGTTATCGATTTTGTCTATTAATTTTGCCCTTAAACCAAGATTATCATGCAAAATGCCATTTGATTTTGAAAACACTTTTTCAAACTATGAATGATCAATATTTCTTCTTTTTGTGCACTTCTGTGAATGATTTTACGTGTTTCTCCTATTCAGTGTAAAACCCCATACTGATAGTTTTCTATCAAAACAAAAAAAAAATTGGAAAAATATACATGCAGAAAAAGTTGAGTGAAATTTAGTGCACAAGAAAATTTAGGAAAAACTTTAGATTTTGTTTTTGTTGTTCGAAAACTATCAAGTGCGCCGATAATTCTGCAGGTAAGTGTACACCCGCAATTTGTACAATAATTTACATTGCTCAATATAAAAAACAGCCTTTTTCTCTCTCAATATACTCGTGGTATGTGTCGATTAATTAAAAAATGAAAAAAATGCATGGTTTCAATTTTAAAATGAATAAATATTATGAACATTCGCTCACCTACTCAATAATAATAAAAACTTTAGTGGTAGCTAACCACTAGGCGAGGTTAATGCTTAAAAATATTTTCTACCACCTGAACCTCAGAGTACTAATATTAATTGGTCACATACCGTTCTCTAGTCTGTTAATTCGGGTAACAGAGGGAATAGGGATCCATTGGTTCGAATCCCACCTAATGCATGAATCTTTCCTCATTTAATTTTTTCACATGATAATGGATCAAAACAACTGTTGGGATATTATTATTATTATTGGTATAATATTTTACATTTATTTGGGTTTTGAAAGATGGGCTTTGAGGGTTAGGTGGTAGAAAATGCTTTGAAAGTAGCAGGCGTTTTCTTCCGGTTGCTCTAGTGGGAATACATTTAAAATGAATGTTCCCATTGAAGCGGAGCTACGCACTGCTGATGGGTACGGGCTCTCACACAGAGCTAAAGTCTCTTATTTTTGAACCACACTATAGGAGAAGAACTTTTATTGGTTGTGTTTCGAATAAGGTTACAGTAAATTGGTACGACCACTAATCTCCTTTACAATAGTTGAAAGAGAAGATGTTGGTTAAGTAAAGAGAGAAAATAGCGTAATAGTTCCTAAACGGATGTTGGTTATGCTAGTTATCTAGTTCAATTTAATTCAAGGACTTCTGAGAACAAAGAGAGAACACGAGAGTGAGAGGAAGAGAGAGAGAGAGAGAGAGAGAGAGAGAGAGAGAGAAAGAGAGAGGGAGAGAGAGAGAGAGAGGGAGGGAGGGGGAGGGAGAGGGGAAGAGAGAGGGAGGGAGGGGGGAGAGAGAGAGAGAGCAGAGAGGGAGAGAGAGAGAGAGAGAGAGAGGGAGGGAGGGAGAAAGGGAGCAGTATAGAAGGAGGGAGGAAGAGAGGGGGAGAGAAAATAATCACAAATAAGAAATATATAGAGTAATTAAGAGACAGATGGAGACAGGGAGGGAGAGAGAGACAGAGATAGAGAGAGAGAGCGAGAGAGAGAAAGAAGGAGAGAGAGAGAGGAAAATAAAAAATAGGTTAACAAAATCCTACTTGACATGATTGTCTCAGCTACGATTGTTGAAGTTTTGTGCGAAGTTTCTCAACAGCAACTAAACCCGACAGTTGATGGTGGAGACCTTGACAATGAAAATAATATTGTGGAATCCATTACTTCCACTTTCAGGTAGGGATAATCTGGAAGGAATTGATGGACAATTTTACAAGGTAATCTGGAAGAAGGTGATGGAAAATTATACAGAAAAAGCTGAGAGGATTAATTTGGTTCGGTGGAAGAGATTGCCACAGGCAATAACCCCGCCCTTTAGGTAGGACATTATTGTTATTTTCTTTTCTTTTTTACTTATTTATTTTGTCATTTCTTTGTTTTTTTTTCTTTTCTTAATTTTATACTGGTTACTATTGTACTTTGTCCTCCTAATAAAGCTTTAAAAAAAAGAGGTGTTAGAAAATTATACAGGATAACCTGGAAGGAGGTGATATAAAACATACAAGATTAGTTTAAGCACCGTAGTTTGTCACAAAGTCTTTTTGTATGTAACTGGCGTCCTCTGGAGCTTCTAAAAATAATTCTTATTCTTAATTAATACTAGCCGTTTGCCCGTGCTTTGCAACGGGACTAAATTTCAAATTTACTAAGGCATGGCCGTACTGCTGGACAGCAATGCCTTTTTGAACTTTTTATAATTTTTCTGGACAAAGCGATAATGGTTTTGGGGGAGTCAATTCTGAGACATTTTTCGCCATCTCTTACCATTTTGTCTAAACAACTCCGGACAAACAAACAAACAAAGGTAGGTAGGTAGGTAGGTAGTCCTTTTTTCTGTTTTATATATATAGATGATTCATAAGGGAAAAACCTCGTACATTTACCAGATGTGGGAAACAGGAAGATGGTGTTTCCTATTAAAAAATCTGGTGTAAACATCACACGACTTTCCTTATCCCCCAAAAAGAAGTCGAATTCCGCCATTGGTGACTCAGATAGCTAAAACAGATAGCTAAAAATCAATGCCAAATTCGTAATTATCACTTCAAAATCATTGAATTTGATATGTCATAACCCCCATCTAGTAAATACCGGTAAATTGGGCTGTACTATTGCTTTGATACTTGATCTAACCTGAAACAATCCGAGGGTGTCTCTCAGAAGTGATACTACAATATCATGTAAGTACCATACAAATACAGATCGGAGACGGCAACATTTTTTCTTTATCTTTTGCTACAAAAATTTTCATGTTCGCTTTTAATTAATCAAAGACTCTACTACTTTCTAATTCAATTTTGTGAATTTTTATCAAAGGGATAACTTTTCAAACTTTCACCAAATTAGCACAAACTTTTCACAAGTAAATGAAAAATGGAATTAATGGTAACGAGACAAAGAAGTGAGCTACAGAGACAGTATCTAGAGAGTGAAGAATGAGATAGATAGTAGAGAGGCAAAGAAGTGAGCTACAGAGACAGTATCTAGAGAGTGAGAGAATGGGATAGATAGGTAGAGAGACAAAAGAAGTGAGCTACAGAGACAGTATCTAGAGGGTGAGAGAATGGGATAGATAGGTAGAGAGACAGAGAAGTGAGCTACAGAGACAGTATCTAGAGGGTGAGAGAATGGGATAGATAGGTAGAGAGACAGAGAAGTGAGCTACAGAGACAGTATCTAGAGGGTGAGAGAATGGGATAGATAGGTAGAGAGACAGAGAAGTGAGCTACAGAGACAGTATCTAGAGGGTGAGAGAATGGGATAGATAGGTAGAGAGACAGAGAAGTGAGCTACAGAGACAGTATCTAGAGGGTGAGAGAATGGGATAGATAGGTAGAGAGACAAGAGAAGTGAGCTACAGAGACAGTATCTAGAGGTGAGAGAATGGGATAGATAGGTAGAGAGACAAGAAGTGAGCTACAGAGACAGTATCTAGAGGTGAGAGAATGGGATAGATAGGTAGAGGAGACAGAGAAGTGAGCTATACAGAGACAGTATCTAGAGGGTGAGAGAATGGAATAGATAGGTAGAGAGACAGAGAAGTGAGCTACAGAGACAGTATCTAGAGGGTGAGAGAATGGGATAGATAGGTAGAGAGACAGAGGATAAGAGACAAGTAGAGAGAGAGAGAAACAGAGAGAAAGACTGTGTGTAGGTTTCGTGGACCCTAAACCTTGGTTTGGAACTACTCATATAATAATTCAGCGTCCGTGAGATGGGCACATATACCTATTTTATAGTGGTGAGAGGAATATATGAACACCCAGATCCGATGTTTGGCACTAAAAACTGACAATCGAAAATTTTGGGTAGAACTTTTAGAAAATTCTGATCACTGATTACTACTTTCTATAAGATAAGGAAAGGAAAAATAAAACCGAATGTAGCAAAAGGGAGAGTGAGGGAGACATAGAGAAGGAGAAACAGGAAAGAAAAAATGTTTAAAGATTCCGAAAAGATATAAAAAGTTTCCTTTTCTCAGAAAAGCACAAAATATTTTTGAACTAATGTTCAACTAGAACGGAAACAAAGGCCACATAATAATATGGAGTGGGACCCCTTGCTCTCAATTAAGAGAGACTTTTAGACTTCAAAAAGACATACGACCTGTAACAAGATATTGTTAAAGATTGTGGAGTCACTAAAATAAAATGAACTAAGGGTCAAATAATAATTTTGGTGTGTGTGTGTGTGTATAATATGTATATGTGTTTTTCTGTGTGTTAGTGTGTGTGTGTGTGTGTGTGTGTGTTTGTGTGTGTGTGTGTGTGTGTGTGCGTGTGTGTGTGTGATGGCTTGGCGCAGCGGGTACAGCCCGCTAGTAGAAAATCTAATTTGTAATAGATTGGTAAGCCCCCCCATTAATTTAGTTGGGTAAAATGGTTTTCAGCGATAAAGAAAAAGCAAGTTTCACAAAATTTATGATGTTGAACGGATTTATTAGTTTTAACCTGAAATAGAAAATTCTTTGTGGGTTATAATTAGGGAACTCTTCAAGGTAATTTAAACTTTCGAACACAGATTATTTCCAGGTCCGAGCAATATTTGGAATCAATAGATTAAGCTACTAAAGTAGTTTTATAAATCAAAGTATATTAATACTACTTTGATTTCTAAAATTTGTTTGTGTGTGTGTTTGCGTGTTTCAAAACTTTCTTCGTGTTACAATTGCAGTGAAATGAAATTCGATTACATTGCAACAACTCAACTTACTCGTATAAAAATAAATCCTGTTTGTTTGCTGAATGCAATCCTAAAACTTCATATGACGTTGATGGAGCATTCCAGACTGCAAGCACTGGGAATCTAACATGATTTTTTAGCATCAATTTTCAAAAGATATTATTTATTTTTTACGAAGTAAATTTTCTACGTTGCTAAAAGTATTCTTCTACAAAGTTTAGAAAAGTTCCAGCAAAATGGTGAACTTCTTCTTTTTTTTAAAGTTTTTTTTTTCTGCAGATGCAGTACTATTAATATTAAAGTTCACAGGGATATTCCCAGGAGGCAATTGTTTGTCAACTATTAGCGGGAGTGGTATCGACCCCCTCTTATGTAAGTGACTGATGATACCTAGTTGGGTTTAAGGGTGAAGTATCTTCTTTTTAGTTTCAAGAGATGTATTCACACTAAATATCATCTATCAATAAATAACAACGGTATACCCACCTTCAAAAATGAGATAAGTATTGGTAAATTGGGGCACGAATTGTCATCTTTGTCAAAATGAAAATTAACAAAGAGCGCGTTTCAATAAGCTGAGAAGATTTATTTTTTAAACCAAGTCCTTTTTTGATAATTTCAACCAAATCCAGTAGCTCAATCGATATGGTGGACTTGCAACCTGGAGGCACGTGGTTCGAATCCCAAGAATAGCAAGATTTAGTAAGGTGTCCGAAAAATTGTGATAAACACAACAGAAAACTTTTTTTGACAATTTGGTCCTTCGTGCCACATAGTGATAAAATGCATTAATTAAAGTCAGCTTGACATACTGTGCTCTTGCTTACATCCTGAACAAACCTCCCTGGGCTATGATTAAAATATGATCATAAAATATGATTACAACAAAGCTGAGATGTTAAATACACGGGAAACCAATTTGTATAAACGCCCAATATTTTTGTGATTATGCAATGTGCAATAAAACAAAAACGCCTTCTTTGTTCAATTTTATTTAAATTGCCAGCCTTTCCGATCAGCTGAACAGCCAAACGATCTCCTTAGAAAGTTGACTGTTAGCTCTGGCAGATATTTTCACGACCTAGAATTTTTCTGGACTAAATCCTATTCCAATAATAATTCCTGGCTAAATCCTATTCAAATTTCTGAAATGTACAAAAATGTTTACATAAGAAGGAACATGAAATTTTTTTTGTATGGACACAATATGTGCAAGTAGGAGTACCAGAACCTCTTTAATTAAATTTTATATTGAGAAGACCACTCAAAACTGAAATAATAGAGTCAAAGAAAACATGTCCACGTTGTATAAACACAAGAAATTTCATTTTTGTATGTTTTCCTTCTACTTCTCTGCAGCTGTATCACAGCTTTTTAAAAAAATATGCCTAAAAAGTTATTACTTTTTGGGCATAATATTTTTTTACTCACTCTCTCTCTCTTTTTTACTCACTCTCATAGATAATGCCTCCTCTCAATCATTCAATTTCTCTCTTTTCTTAAATATCATTGAAATCTTATAAATACATAATTAAAAGCTGTCAATATACAAATAAAAATCTTTTGAGTAATCCCGTAATTCGTGCTATATTGAATGTCTCGTTAACATTTTCGTTCGTATTATAAATTCTACCAGACCTACCACGTGTACTGAACAGAACAGAAATAATTTAATAATTAAGAAGAGGCATTCACCTCCCCCCAGTATCTACCGTCTGGCTGGGTTTCAGATAGCGCTTCCTTGCACCGCATTCAGACGGCACAATAGAAGCTAATTTAAACTACCTAGACTGGAAGACGATCAGTAACCGCTGAAATGATAAACAACAAGGTGTTCTGAAAGTTAGTTACAACTTTGTTTTAGCATTTTGCATACTTTTACAGGGGTAAAAGTATGCAACAGTAAAGTATGCAACGATAAAAGTATGCAACAGTATTTTCGTAAGTATCGAACCCTCGAGCACTGTTCTCGACCAAACCTAGGCTGGGTGAGATCTCAGTTTATGAAACAGTTCTCAGAAACTGAGAATTCACCAAAAGAAAATTGAGCGCACGAATAGCTCAGTGGTTAAGCACTCGCTTGCCATGCGGAAGGTCCCGGGTTCGAACCCCCGCGCCGAGAAAAATTCGGTTACAGTTGTTTGAAAGGGATACCTTCCGGTGCGCTCGTGTTGACCCAGCACCTAAATGGGAAGTATTGTGTCACTTCTCGCGCCCATCAGAGGGGAGGCATACTACGGGATGGGCAGGCTACAACACAGACCACAACCGTCTACAATAGTTCCTGTTTCATGGCTACGCAGCAGGTTAAAAACCCGTGTCTGCAATGACCTCAACGTTTAACAGACTCATTATGGTTTGCATGTATCTTGGTAATGTATCAACCGGCTGACATGTGTGTGTGTGTGTGTGTGTGTGTGTGTGTGTGTGTGTGTGTGTGTGTGTGTGTGTGTGTGTGTGTGTGTGTGTGTTTCCCATGAACCAGCTACATGAACGAGTACCTTCTTTTACGTAATAATAATTTATCTGGTTATGTTCATACACAACCATATGTGATAAATTAATAAATTATCATTAATAACTCTTGAACTGTTTAAGACTGGAAATATGGGGTTTTGCGTGTATGCACGCACGTGAAATTGAGAGCGCGTGTGTGTATGTGCGTCTGTAAGAATATGCGTGATTTTTCCAGAAGTATGACCCACATTAAAGAGTATCTTACTATCAACCCGTAACCTGTTATTAATATTTTTCATAAAGAAAATAATGTAAAGTTTTTAACAGAGTAAAGGAGACTCTGAGGGCCGAATTATAAACTAGGATTACAACATAGATAACCCAGACCGAAACTGGAAGTTGAGGAATGGTCTGGGTTGTAAATAAGTTGTAATCCCACTTTAAAATTCGGCCCTTAGAGTCTCCTTTATTCTGTTAAATTCTTTAATCATGTTCTTTTTACTCTGGTAATGCCGCCACTGATCGATAATCATACAGGTGACTACTCATTTTTCCTCACGAGGTAATGAGTGCGCCAAGGAAATCCAATATATAGAGAGAAAAAAATCTGTTCAACCGCGGTATTCGAATCAAGGTTTCCGTACTTTCATGCGTAGTGCTACACCACTTGGCCATGGTGGTTTTTTAATATATTTTTTTTTTTAATAATGATTTTTATACCTTCTATAAATGGAAAAAACGAGGTTATTAGTTACCTGCCTACTATTGGATGCTAAAGACTACGGGGGTTATAATTTTGAATATTTAATAAGCGTATTTTTTATAATGAAAAAGAGAAGAAAAACGGAATAGCCTTAATAAAAGTCTCCATTAGTCTTTGTCCATTGTTTTCATGTTAAAATTCTAACTAAGTCGATGATTTTTCGCAGTCTCATTTCAGTTCATCTTTTCTCTCTAGACTTTTTTTTACAAAAGTAAATCAGTTCAAAAGAGAATATCAAAAATCAACAAGAATGTAGTAGGTAGGAGGATAAATTCGTTTAAAAAATATTTTCTGCAAACAAAAGTCAACTTCTTGTAAAACGAGGGACGGAAAAAGAATAGTGTTCAAATATTTGAGATGTCTTTGAGTATTTTTTTTTTTTTCATTAAAATTTCTAAGAAGAACGGCGCGGAGCTTTCGACCACTTCAATCTACAACAAATAGAGTTATAGATTACAGTTTGCAGTCATAATAACAATCAAAAAAGAAGTTTGATTTTAATAAAACACCGTAGATAACTTGGTAAATACACATGTACAATGAACATAGACCTAGATACATATCTACAAGTAGGTATTATAAAATTTTGTGTTGATAACAATTTTTCAATCTAGCCTTACTAAATATTTGCAATACTAGAGACTAGAACCGCTGCCATCCAGGTCACGAGTCCGCAGCATTATCAAGCGCTAAACTACTGAGGTCGGTTATGTTGTAGGTATGTAAAGCATAAGAATATTATAGTAGGTGTAAAAAACAGTGTTTTTTCATGTAAAGTTAAAAGTGTAATCAAAAAGAAATTGTGACCATTTTTTTTTTTTTTTTTTTTTTTTTTTTAGAGATGAGTGTTTCACAGCCGTTTTTATTTCGTAGCCATGAAACAGGAGCTACTGTAGACGCTTGTGGTCTGTGTTGTAGCCTGCCCATCCCGTAGTATGCCTCCCCTCTGATGGGCGAGAAGTGACACAATACTTCCCAATTAGGTGCTGGGTCAACACGAGCGCACCGGAAAGTATCCCTTACAAACAACTGTAACCAAATTAAGAATACAAATTTTTGTCGGCGCGGGGGTTCGAACCCGGGACCTTCCGCATGACAAGCGAGTGCTTGACCACTGAGCTAATCGCGCGCTCATTTTATTTTAGAAGAAAAAATTCAAGTCCTATTAGTTATTCTCTTTTTTTTTGCGACCATCACCATAAACCACAACTTTGGAATTGTTATGGTACTTAAATTCGCTTCATTTTTTATCCACCTAGAGATAGACGAAGCTAAAAGAAAAGCTTTTGCAGGCTTTTAGTTTTTACATTTCACTTCAAAGCTGTGACAAGCTGTCAGGTTATCTTGGCTTTGCTTCCCCGAATAACATGGCTAGACCAAGAAAGTTCAATAGCTAGATAAGGACCAAATATGAGGACCAATTTGTAGGTACTAATGAAGGGTACTAAAACTATGCATATTTATATTACACCTATGTTGAAAAAGGTCTTACTTTTTCATGTCACTATTATGCGATATCATTAATCAAGTGGCAGAGAATGCCAAAGGGTACTAGGTGTAAAAATTTCTACACAGCTGGGATTCGAACCCGGGTCATAGTACTTGCAAGCTTTGTGCTACGATGGCTACCTCACGTTCGTTTAAAATAATTATCACAAGACGAGATTCAAAACTTAACAAGAGGAAGCCATGTGACACTTCACTTCCAACTTCTTCTTTTCTTTTATCCACGAACTTTTTCCTCCTCCCCCACATCAATCCCCTTCCTCATCCAATTTTATCCTTCACATCCTCAAAAATCTCCTCCCCTACCCTATATCCCTTCTCCTCCTCCATCACCTCATTTTTCTCCTCATCCCATATTCTCTTCCTCCAACGACTCCTCAATCTCATTCCCCTCCTTCCTCGCATATTCTATTCCTTCTCATCCCCTCTCTTCTCAATCTCACCCCCCTCCGTAATCCCATTTTCTCCTTCACCTACTGTATCCCCACCTCCTCCTATCCATATTTCTCCACAATCTCCTCCCCTCTATCCTCCTGCTAGATCTCTTTTTATCTATCTTCCTCCTTAATCTCATCCCTTCCATAATCCCATTTTCTTCTCCTCCCCTCCGTTTTCCTCCTTAACTTCATCCCATTTTTTCCTCCACCTGCTATACCCTCACCTCCTCCTATCCATATTTCTCCACAATCTCCTCCCCTCTATCCTCCTGCTAGATCTCTTTTTATATATCTTCCTCTTTAATCTCATCCCTTCCATAATCCCATTTTCTTCTCCTCCCCTCCGTTTTCCTCCTTAATTTCGTCCCATTTTCTCCTCCACCTGCTCTACCCCCCCCCTCCTCCTATCCATACTTCTCCACAATCTCCTCCCCTCTATCCTCCTGCTAGATCTCTTTTTATCTATCTTCCTCCTTAATCTCATCCCTTCCCTAATCCCATTTTCTCCTCTAGCCCCTCTAATCCTTCCTCCATTCTCTTTCCCTCCATCTTCCTCCAACATCTCCTCCCGTCCATCTTATTTTCTCTTCTATCACCTGATCTGTCCTCATCTCTTTTCTCCTCCTCCTCCTCCTCCTCCTCCTTCCCTCCCTTATCTCATTGTCTCTGACACTGACGAGACCGGATTATGAGACAACAAATGAGGCATTAGCGGCGAGATTGACAGCTGGTATTGCACCACCCGACGGAGCGGCGGTAGAGAAACAAAGAGGACTCTCAAGGATAATTAAGTTGACTGGAGACGAGAAAAAAAAATCTCGTGTGACACCACACGACTTTCCTTATCACTCGAAAAGAAGTCAAATTCCACCACTGCAATGGTCACTCAACGGTAACATTTAGTTAAAAATTAATGTCAAATTTGTAACTAGCACCTCAAAATCATTGGATTTGATATGTCACAACCCCCCCCCCCCCCGAATACCGGTAAATTAAGGCCGGGTGCTAAAAGTTCAAGATATCAAAAATATGATCGATGTAACCCCCCATTCTTTTTTTATTTTAAGAATTATATGGTCAAAAATACAAATCGTTGGCGCCGTAAACTGTAGAAGTAGGAGTGCCAGAACCAACCAAACTCAAGCATGAGCAAGAGGTATAGCAATGCCTACCCCAAGTAGGTTTGGGAAAAAGAAATATTAAAGAAGAATAAGATAATATGGTAAAATTTTCAAATAAAATTTTAAACATGGATGTGATTCTAACCAACGAATCCCCACACTTCCTGCATTATCAGATTTATTATTTTAAATAATAACAAAGGGATACAAATTTGAAGATGATAAAAAGTTGAGAAAAATGCGGAAAAATAGATGAGCATGTCCTAACTAGGCTGGGTACCTATGGCACTCTCTTCCACCCAACCGTTTTTAACCACTGAACCGACAGCAAAGAACAACAAAATAATTCGTCTTCTGAAATTCCCTCTTGTGTGATGTGGTGTATACGTTGTACTTCAGATCCTTGCAAATCCTTTGTACCCCTAAAGCTCACCTAATCCGGCGGAAATAGTTTTGTACCCGGGCAGGGCAGTATTTACATTATTTACAAGTTTCTTCTCTTGAGGAAAGTTCCCAGGGGTTGGTGTATAAAAGAAACCTCAAACAAGGAAATAGTGGTACCTACTGCTACGGGAGAGAAGAGGGTTCTTCTCGCACAAGGAAAAGGGGTACTTCACAAATAAGGAGAAAGGGTCCTTCAGTCGAGATTACATGGGGTAAATATTTAGCTGGCGAAAACATGTGCCAGGATTTCGTGTGTTTGTTGTTTATACATTAAGTTAAGTAAAGCTTTCAAAAAGTAATTTTCCATATAGCGCGTGTGAATATTTATTTTATATGTATTCACTAAACACTCACAGTAAGAATTAGCCGCCCACTTGCAGTTTCTCCATTAACATCCATGCATTTTCATATGGACTAAATTTGACTTTACTTTTTTGTGTGATTAAAAAGCTCTCGGTATTTTTTCATTGAATGAAAAATGTGTTTAAATCTCCTCCAGAAGCCCGTCGAAAAAAAATATATTATAAAAATCCATTTTTTTCCTGGGGTGGGAAAAATTTCAATTTTTATTTCTGTCAAGTGTAAATTTCCATACTGTTTTATTTTTACATCAACTAAGGAATGACAGGAAAAGTTCAACTACCAAAAATGAATATCAAATTAAGTCCTTAAGGGTATACAAAATGTTATATGAAAAAAAAAAAAAAAAAAAAACAGTAAGTGGGTGGATAATTCTGGATTTTTAATATTTTTGTGGACTTCTTGAGATGATTTTCACATGTTTCTCTTGTTCAGTATAAATTCCCATACTGCTGGTTTTATATTAATACAAAAATGCCTAAAATATTGCAACCACAATTTGTTTGTGTCAAATCCCTCATCATTGTTGTAATCATATTTTATTGGACTTTAGCCTTATCCAATTGGTAGCTAGTTAGCTCCTCGTATATGACATAAGCTGCAGAAGTTATAGAAGCATAAAGATGAACATAATATAATAAAATATACTATTAGAGCTTCATTGGATTTGAATAGAGCTCAATGTTATTTCCATAGGAAAATTTATTCATTAAAATAACTATTTGCTTGTTTCCGCAAACATCCATGCAGCATGTTTGTTCCGTTCTTGTTTCGGGTTTCGGTTGCATAGAGCTTCATTTTTAGGTTCGCTGGTTTTTATTTTGACCTTATTTTTGAGTTGTATAACGTCGAGGTTATAACGTTGTTTTCAAAGGCATCGCCATACAATGATGGTAGTTTTACCCACCACTCGCTGGTTAAAGAATCCATCTACTCACATTAACCTCATCCAGCGCTTAAGTTTACAATCAAGTTTGCAAATTGGTCTAAAGGTATAATAAAAGGTAAATAACATAGAAGTAAGCTACGAAGGTCAAAAATGATAGAACCAATCACTATTGTCTGACTGAATATTACATAATTTTATTTTAAATAGATACATACCTATGATAGAATCAATCAAAACATAAGTACAACAAACTAGAGTCTTAGCTGTGGAAAAACATCAAGTTTCAAGCTAGAGAGAAGGACTAAAAATGCATATCTTAGGGCCAAATTGTAAAATAAGATTTCAACAAAGATAGGAACAACGAAATTTTGTACACACATATAGGAGACATATTGTAGATGGTCCCATTTAAAATTCATTAACTTCGGATGAGTGATTCTTGGAGATTTTTACTTACTTACCTCGTGAATCACACACTTTTTATTTTATTTTATCAGATGACCAATAGGTATTCTAAAATAAGATATTCCGTCACGGAGGCTTTTTTCCAGAGGGGTAATCTAATCTATCTATTACTTCGATTGAAATATCTAGATAAAAAAAAGATAAAAATAGCCAGAATATTTGAGATAAGCTTTTATTACAGACAAGAAACTTTTTGTTCTTTAAAGAGAGATTGAGATTTTAATTTTAATAGTGAAACTTATCAAACTATATCTTTCAAACAAGAGCGTCGTTTCCTCTGTCGCTTAAAATAGGAAGAGGATGTCTTTGATGTGTTTGTCCCGGGGCAAATTTCCAAAGCTTTTGTCATTAAGTACCGGAAAATCGTGTTTTTTTTCTAAATGAAATAGTAGTGCATCGGGCCAAGTACCGGTATAACCCACACGGTTCCACCGTGACACTTTCTATTCATATCAGCAACCATTAACTAGTTTTCTAACCGTGGCTAAGTGGGGAGCACACTCGGCAACATACTAAACTCTACTATTAAATATTTGTCAAAATTGTAATTTGTATAATGGACTATTCTGTTAGTATACACCCGTTTACTGGGCTATATACTATGACTACAACTACTACTTTTTTTATACCCAATACTTATTTTCAATTTAATTTATTTCAACTTTTCTTCTCATTCATTAAGGTTTGACACAACTTCGAAGGATTATTTTTGAAATGAAGTTAGGAAGATTTTTTTTATATAATAAATAAATTATAAATCAAACGAAATCAACTCTGAACTAATAGAGGCAATAGTGCCACACCAAGGTTAACTTATTAAGTCTAAGTTAACTGTCATGAGTACAGTTCCAAGTTTTTTATTTATAAAATTTGAATTTTATTATTTTAATGATATTATAACAGAATAGAGTATTAATTGAATTGAATAGAACTTACGGTCACGCAGAGATAAATTCCTTGACTCCAGAAGTAAACATTAAACCATACCTGTAACCATAAGAAATATCAAGCATTTAGAATTCATCCGAACTAAAATTTTAGACAACCACATATGTGATACTACTCAATAACGCCCTACTGAATAATATCGATATTGTATCAAAAATAAGCTTTATAATACCCGATCCAAGACTAAGGGTGGACTCAAAAATACTATTTAATAACAATAATAATGCTTTTACTTTGTGTTGTGGCAGAATTTCAGTGGGTAGCACAGAATCATAGGACATTAACAGTTTAATATACAATATCTTGTATTACTTTTTTTGCCTATGATATTCCGTCACTGGTCGCTGCTTCACATCAAAGCAGCTACTCATTTATCATCACGAGTTTATGAGTGGAAATCCAAAAATTCCTGCCCCCGCTGGGAATCGAACCACCTCACCATGCGTGCAATGCCTAGCGCGCTAACTTACTCGATCACGGTTACGACAATACTATTTAGCTGTCCATCATACAAATTAGATCCATTATTAACTGCGTTTTCTCTTTGGAACATCACGGAAAACTTTGATCTGGGATCTCCTGCTTTCACAGCTAAACTTTTGTCGATACAGATGACCAAAGCTTTAGCTTCGCAACACCACAGTCCCATAGTCTCAATTGAGAAGGCATTAATCTACATATATTCTTTGTTTAACCCTTTGTTGCAGACCCTCCAATACGAGAGCGAGCAAACCCGTCGGCACGTGGTGGTCCTGCAGCACTACTGCCAAATCCTGTTCCATACTAACTTCGGCATCAACTTCGCCCTGTATTGCATCAGCGGGCAGAACTTCCGTCGCGCCCTGGTGTCTCTCTTTTGCAAGGCGAGGAAGAAGAAAAGGAACCGTCGGGAGATGTCGCAAACAACCGGTGAGTTGCAAACCAGAAATATTTAAAGAACGGTGAGTTGTAAAACTTACTACAATGTCTCCTTATTTTCTAGACATTTTACAATTTATTGATAGGATAAGATGATAGAAAGTACATATTGAAGGTATGAAGATAGAAGTATATAAGAAATACATAGGATATATATCTAAACTTAATACATAAGGAGCATTACTAGGAGTATACCTGTACATACTAACATACATCAAATGGTATGAGTGGACCCCGAACATCCAAATTACAGGATGGACAATGTTCTAGCAATCCGGGATTCGAACACAGATCACCCGTCACCGTACCTGTGTGAGTGCTGCTCTACTCGGCCAGGGTGACTACTTGATACAAACACCTAATTAGTATATTGCAGAATATCATTCTC
The DNA here is from genome assembly GCA_024516035.1 of Bactericera cockerelli. NCBI lineage: Eukaryota > Metazoa > Arthropoda > Insecta > Hemiptera > Triozidae > Bactericera > Bactericera cockerelli. Next base: position 40,867,072 of record CM044959.1, read on the forward strand.
AAGTCAACAAATTTCGTTAAAATGATAAAAGGACTTCAAATATCAGAAACAAGAACAAAAGTAATTAAATAACACAATTTTGTAGAACACGAGGTAGTGTCGACTGAAGAGATCACTGAACTTACGAGACCTTGAACTGAGAACTTCAATCGTCTACTATTTTTGATAATGAAATAGAACAACATACCTCGATAGTTGTCTGTTGTAGATGCTCTTGTTTCTAATGTAGAAGACGAAAGGGCACAAAACAAGAAAATAAATATTTCCTGAAGACTTTGACAACATCAAAAGGTTTAAAAATGTGTTTTCTTTCGAATAGAAATTTCCTCTTCGACAGTTTTGATAAATGAAATGATATACTTTTAAATATTCACTTTTATGTCGGTGTGTAATTGTGTATGTTTGACATTATCGAAGTCTTTTCCTTCTTGTATCTCCATCTCTAGTTCTAGGAATATATCTTTTTTCGATTGGACTGTAATGTACATTGCACGTACATTATTGATGTTTCGTTTTTTGTGTTAGGGCTGCAGCGACGGGTGTTTCGTTTCAGACATGAGATTTAAGTGGCAGAGAATGCATCAGGCATTAACGTCTCCCAGATTAAAAAACGCCTGTAACTGAACCATTAGAGATGTTCTCGAATACCGCCAGGCGCAAAATATTTCTCAGAGATAGAATATGTGTTCCTTCAATCTATTCTCTATATTTAAATTACCCATGGGATTAGTGGCAGAGGACCACAATTTGACATTTCATTTCTCATCAAGAACTAGAATATTCCCTATGAAAACAATAGAAACGAATACTACGAAATATGTTTAAGTAAAGGAGGGAATCCTATAGATACTTATGCTAAGTCAAATTTTTGAGTATCATTTTGTATCATGCCCTTTGGAAAGCAGTAGAGTCATTATGGAATTATGGCTAAAGGTTTAAAAGAAGTCAAACATGACAGTGAATTTTTTTGTGGCTCATATCAATCAACCGAATACATACGAGGGTTTGAATTTAAATCGTCAAGCATCCTAACCACGTTGGATGTTGCTGAACTTCAGTGATCTAACAATAACAAAAATTCTTTCTGAAAAAAGAAGAAAAACTTTTACATTTAAAAAACCTGAATGTACATTGGCAGTAATAAAATTAGATTTTTTTTTTTTTCTTTTCAAAAGTCCGCAAGGATTGAAGATATCGCCGAGTGACATTTTCATTTCGATGACAATTCAAAAAAAAAGAACAAAGGCAGTGTCAGTTTCAGCGCTGTATTGACGGAAATAAAATATTTTCATGTTGACAGGTCAGAACAAAGAGAACCTTGTGTACGGAATTTCGAGAAGAAAAAATACAAATTGAATAACGGTTCAGGGGGTCACAAATTTGAGGACCTTTTCGTATGCATGGATGGCGACAAAATTTCAAAATTCAATTGGAATAATAGGTGGACAGAGTCAACTATTATTTTTTTTATCTGATTCAGATAGGTAAAATAAATAATTATTAACACTTTATAACCTGATTAAATAAAGTTTACATTAATTATCATTTCTTATCGATGTTTCTCTATGTATGTAAACTATCCCTTTGAAATTTATATCTAATAATAATATTATACTATGTTCAGTTTTATGCTTAAATCATTTGTAACACTTAAAACTCATTTGCAAGAACCAATGATTTTTGTTATAAATATATTAACAAATTTAATTCTATTGACCACCATTGAATTTTGTGTATGAATAACATAATTTCATTTACCTATTTATTTACGAACGCCGGAATCAACCAGTCACCTTATTCAAGTCAGCATTCTACCGTTAACCAGATGATTAGTCAAACTGAACCTTCTTAACCCCTGGTTTATAGTCAACATAGAATTTTTTATGGTTTAAAACTGATTTTTTTACTTATCAAGCAGGAATCCTTTTACCTATCTATACGCAGGAAAATATGGCCGGTCCTTTGAATTCCTGTTTATCCAAGTTTGACTGGAAAATGTTGTTATACAGTGTTATGCACGGACTTGAAAACCACAACCCTCCACAACCATACGCCACTGCCTAATAAAACTCTCGAACAGTTTCGATCTGGAGAGCAAAAATTTTCATTATGTAACGGTGTGCAGTTGTAAGCGAAGTATTTTATCGGACAAAGGTATGACCCAGACTTGTTTTCGTTTTCCATTCTCGGTTACAGTTCTCACTGACTTCGCCGGCGGAGGCCGCTACGGGAACTCCATGAAGCGTAAGCACACCATACAGACGGACAGCCTACTCAGCATTCGCGAGGATATGACCTGATTACCTGAACAATAAATAATAGTACTGTAAAATGCACTTGAATGTACAAATTGACGGACATTCATAAAGGGAACACCTCAAGCACTGTGGACGCGTGCACATTTTCGGAATATTTCAATCCTTATTTGTAATTTTATCATTATTTTATAAAACATGTAAGATAATAACAAATTTAAAGATGTATTGACCTAGAACCTGTTCAACTGTACATATAGTTATTCGTATTCGCTTCTAGCATCAGTGCATCACCTGTTGAGTCAAATTGGGATTCTTCCCATAATACTGCTGAAGAATGGGACATATTATTCCCAGTCGAAAAGTACATATTGGGTCGGAAAGTAGTCAAAAAATGGGACAAAATTCTTTAAAAAATATATTCGCTAAATTATTATTTGATGGGTCAAAGTGTGATTTTTTTTTTTTTTAACTGTCCCACTTTTTTATGTTTTTCAAATTTTCTACCTAGTTTCAAATTAATATATTTTTAACCAGAATAGTAAATGGGACAAAATGGCACCCAAATCTACTCCGAAGAAGAAATCCTGCTTGACTCACTTGAATGGTCAGCCCTAATATTAGCATAAATTCAATTAAGTCAGGTACCCATTGTTTCTCATTAAATAAAACAAACACTCTCTCTCTCTTTTGCTGAAATTTTAAATGAACAATGGTTTGGGAATAAAAGTTAATAAATCAAATTACAAGAGAATTATAATTGAAATTATGTTCTCAGAAAGACCCCCAGCTCTTCACGAAGAGGCTAGGAAGAGCTCGAAAGTTTTTCAATTTAATTTTTTTAATATCAATAAATTTCTCATTTTCTCACCCTCCATTTCTCCACCTCTCTTTTACAAATTTTGTTTCTTTCTGTCCAAGAAAAAGGGACAAGACAGACCGATAAAAAAATACTTCGATATCGAATATTAGATATTCCCGGAAGTAATAGTTCAACAAAGTACACTTAAAACACTTAAAAAGGTCATTCCCGAAAAGCTGTTTTCCGGAATTATAAACCATAGTGACCGCATATTGTGCAACTACTGACTAGAATATTAATGAACCTTTGCCAAAGGACTGCCAGTGAGAGAGGTATTAAAATTTAACAATACTTGGTAAATTCATCAAGTTTGAGTAAGTGTCATACCACGCGAGAATAACGAGAAACATCATTACCTCCAAGCATTGTAATAATAAGGCTGTATTTATACTGCCCGACTAGGACTATTAGTATTGTATTAAGCCCAAGACGTATCATGTGTGTGGTCAAAATCCCAAATGGGAGGATAATTTGTCATGTCCCGGCTGGATTTCGAACTCGCAACCTCTAAGATTACCCAACCGACTCATTTTCCACGAGTTACCAGAAACGACTAATAAAGAAATTTTACTCCCATTAAGAAAAAATCACATATTCTCTAATATCATGTTGTGAAGAAAAAAAATGACACTGGAGGTATCATCTTACGGTTTTGCTGGTCTTGAAAGTAATCATTGTAAGCTTTTTAAAAAACCTAAGTGGTACAACTTCAAATATTCTGATACAAAGAAACTAACAGACAATGCCTTCTTATTGAACTCACGATTGTAATGAACACAAATATGACAACTTTTTCAACTTCCAAATTATTGAATAAAGTAGAACTGTGCTGGTTGCCATAACCAACCGGTGTATAAAAAAGTCCAGGGTAGATTCGACGACCGATATTGAATAATAGGTAAATAATAATAACTTTCTAACACAAATTGAATTAATGTATCATGTACAAATCTAACCACCTATCTCTCTAGGTAGTGCAATACCATTGAAATCTAAATTTAAATGTACCCCAACGCCTACAGATACAGGGTTCGCTTTTAAATATGAACTTTTTTGAACTGCCTATTGATATTTTTTTTTATATGGAATACTAGAAAAAATAGCACTTACTGTAAAACTCACCAATTCAGGTTTTGAAGATCACATCACGAAGATGTTGAATTGGGTATGTAAACCAGCAATAAATGAAATATGCTACTGGACAAGGAAACAATGCTATTCTCGAAGACAGATTGTTGCTTAAATTGAGATAACGTCTGATTTATAATTCATTCATTTATCTTCTAACTTGAATAAATGGTGAAAATTACAATAAAATTCTGTATTATTTTCTAGCATTTCCTTTTTTTAAAACTTCAATGGGAAAATATTGAAATTACAAATTGGTTCATGGTGAATGGCGCACCCAGTACAAGGGGGTATTTGGAAATTGTTATCACGTACTGTGTGGTATTAGGAATAGTTTAAATTTCGGAATATTTACCTAAAATTATTCTTCTCCTTAAGCTTCCTTTATTTACAATGACCATGCTTTTGTAATTAGAATTTTATTTTCAACACGAAGTTTCTCTCTTATTAGGGCTCAATAGCTTTAAATTCGTGACGCTGTATTTTATTTGAGCAATTGTAATAAAACTCCTGTGAAAATATCGACTTTGGCCGACGGAAAAAATTACCTAATATTAAAAAAACATATTTGATCAAGTTTTATTTACAAATAACATAGAATATATACAAACATAGAAATTAAAATTAACAAAACAAAACTTGATCAAGGGCGGTGCTAATGCCAACGGCATTCTCTTCCTATGTAGGAAACATATGAGTTTCAAATTTTAAGAAATATCAAACAGAGAACCAACATAATACTTTTTCTTAACTAATATTTCAGAACATCTACACCCATAATAGTTTTGCTTTCGGGCTCGACATAAATAGCCAATAACTGATATTAGGGTAGGTCTGTTATAATTAATCTAGTGGTCAGAATGGATTGTTGGTATTTGGACTGTACATGTAAATAAATCTAAGGTACAAGTGGATTTATTACATAAATGAATATACACTCAACAGAAATAGTATATTTGTAAATATAGAATTAGGCGAATTCAAACAATTAAATTAAATCCGAGAACTTTCAAGGTGGGATATCAACAAAGGATGCCTGGAGTACGTCTTCTGAAGCAGGCAACACTAAGCCCTGTTGTAGTCATTGACATTAGAAACATGGTCGATTCATATTTCGGTAAAAATGGTGTTGAAGCACATGGTGTTAAATTGGTGGAGTCCTGTGAATGGAGTCGTACGAAAGCCTGTATATAATCTCTAATCTATTAAATTCTGATTGATATGATGTCACTTGTTGTGGTCATCAACTGATGTGAACAGTGGTCAAAGACATCGGTCTCGTAATCTAGAAGTAGCGGGTTCGAAACCCAGCTGGAAAATGACAAGTTACCCTTCCATTCGGTATTTCGACCATAAAATAATGGGACTCATTAGTCCTAATCGAGCAGTATAAAAAAGGCAATTCTATTAATATTACTAGAATACTAGTAGTTCTGTGAACTTTAAACCTCACACAGACTCTCTTATCGAATCACAAGCTTCACAACATCGAGACAATTCATTCGATACCCCACTCGATGGGTTCTAATTTTTAAAAGATCAACCGGCCCACTCTTGCGCCCCTTTTTTCCCTTTTTGACCACAGTGAAGCCCCCTTAGCTGCCAAGAATTTTATCACTGATTATGAAATACAATTTTTGATCACTGTACAAAATTTCAAGAGCCTTATAAAAAAATCTGGTGTAAACATCACACGACTTTCCTTATCCCCCAAAAAGGAGTCGAATTCCGTCACTGGTGACTCAACGGTAACAGATAACTAAAAATCAATGCCAAATTCGTTATTAGTACTTCAAAATCATTGAATTTGATATGTCACAACCCCCATCTAGGATGAATAATAAAAAAGTTAGTCCAAGCGGGTCCCCCCCACAATACCGGTAAATTGGGGCCGGGTTCCAAAAAGTTAAAGATATCAAAAAAATGATCAGAGTGAATCCCTATTATTTTTTTAATCCAAGAAAATGTTGTTCTCCAATTTTTTTTTGTATCTTTAACCAATTCAAAGAAGCGGCGCTTGCGGTTAATATTTGCGGCCCTGCGGCCGTGGAATGCGGCCGAATTTCAACCAAATTTCAAACAGTTTCGTGGTTCGTCTGGTGTATAAAATTAATTTCCATACGAAATTTCAAGTCTCTAGCTCTTTTAAATGTTCCATTTTCAAAATTACCGCAATTTGTTTAAAATAATATGTAATTTGTTGTACTGTCAGACTGTCAAGTATATTCCTACTAGATATTTATGTATTCTTAGGAGATAGTGTAAGATATTAATAATACATATTAATAATGTAAATGTCAATGATCGTTCATAATAATTATAAACCTACTTACAACACATTATGTTGATTATGTCAAGGTTTTTTAAAAGTATTTCATTATATTAACTTTTCTCATTATAATTAAGGAAATAAATGAAAATATTTTCGTTGTATTTGCTAATCTTAGAATTTTGTTATTTATGTAAGTATCAAATAATAATGTACCTATATCTCTTATGTTGCACTTTCTGTAAATTTTTACATCTGTAACAGTTATCATTTTATTAGTAAATTATATGTAAAAAAAAACAAAATATATGTTTTTCACAAGTATGTTGTGTTATTTATGTAGATTTCTATGTGTAAATTACATGTACCTAACTATAGTTAAATATAGTGGAAATATTACATTTAATTATATACATTATTGTTTATATTCATTTCCTAAAAGTTGTGAAAAATACAACACCTCGACAATATTTCTCAATGCCGGCCACTGTATTAAAAACAGCTACTGAGTCCTGACATTTTGATGTTGTCACAAGTACTATGTGAGCTTCAACATAAAAAATCAAAAATCAACTTTGAAACCTGTGGCATACAACAAAAGTGCCTTGGAGGACGTCTTGATAAGAATGTGAAAGTAATCCTCATTGTGGCCACCGACATTTGTAAACACATTTACCCTATGCTCCTCTATATTTACCCCAAATATAGAACGATCAAACATAAGACGTGGCCATGCCTCAAGTGAATTTCAACTTTGTTTCATTAAAAAGTACAGAGCAACATATAAATAATATAATAATAATTTTCAAAGTTTGATGGCAGAGATAGCCCAAGGCAAAAATTATGCCATGTTGCAAAAACGAAAAAGAGTTAAAAGTTCTGGTATTTGTGTTAATCACAAACCTGATACCACGATTACTCAAACTGGCCTTACCAATTTTTTGCTGAACTTGGAGTTCGAAGCACCGACCTCCAAAGCTGCCATCTTATCGATCAAGTTACTGAGGTCAGTATTTCAACAATTTTTAAAATGATAATGATTAGATATCACTATCGTATGTGAAATCCTTCCTGAGTAACACCTTCTTGTTAGCACGGTAAGGTGGTTCTTAAACATCGCCAAAACAATCCCAAAAATATGTAATAAAATTTGCACAAAAGCATGATTTGAGCAATGAACAATATGAACATGGGGGGAAAAAAGTAAAAATTCCAAGCGGAAAGCATTTCTTTCACCCACTATTTAAAAATGCTATATTTTGCAACAACACCAGTATGTTGTTTATTTGCATTTTTTTTTCTTCTAAGCATGTTCTACTAAAATAGAACGATACGTTAGGAAAATGAATTTATTCAACAAAAATGAACTTTCCCTTGGAAAATGTTCAAGTACATTTGAACAATACGTATGTGTTTTACATGTTTGAAAAAAACTAGTCACATTCATTCAGGTACACAAATTGTACATACTCGTACATTGTCTGATTAATAAATGACTTGGGTTAGAGTGCATGAGAGGCGACGCAGCCAATCCTTTCAGATAATTGTTTATAGAGGGTGAGCCATTAAACTTACTAGAAGTCCTGAAGTCTAGGATGAAAGGAATCGAAGTTAGGCGGGTTAAAAGGTTGATAAGGGGGGGGTGAAAAAAGGTCTCATTTTATGGATTTCACTCATCTCAAGACGACACATTTTGGTAAAAACATTTGTTGAGAAAGAAACTTCAGAAATCGCTCCATCAGTGTAATCGAACATGGCGGTGTCATTTGAATGGAGTACTCTTCAAACAACATAAACAAATTCCAACATTTCTGACGCATAATCTATCAAAAGAGTCAAAAAAGTTCACGCATTTTTTAATCGACTTTCAAAAAAGGAAATTGCTGCGCCCTACCCTTGTTACATTCTTATTGAATGCGCATAATTATAGGACTGTTCCTTTTTTTTTTAATTCCTATATCTTATTTGGCCATATTCCGATAGTAGTTGCTGCTCACACATCAAAGAAGCTGGAGCTACTCATTTTTCCCACGAGTTTCGAATGGGCCCTGCAACATTCAATTATACGTAACAGACCCGAAAAATTCCGACTTCGCTAATATTCGAACCTAGGTCACCGTGCGTGCAATCCTTGCATGCTACTCTCCTCTGCCAGAGTGAGTATTTTTCTAGCTAGAGTAAGAAAGAATAAAGCGTCAGTTGTTTACACAAGACTTTGCAGGGCACATTTGAAACTTTGCAGGAAAACTGGAAATAGAAGTGAAGCAAGTCAAGTCTCTGCAGGAGTTCAGCAAAAAATGTTTTCAAATTGAATAGAGAATAAAACAAAAATAAATTTAGTATGAAATTTTTCACAATTTAAATCCTGTCACCCTTTACCCAGGGGTTTAGTAATTCAGGGGACACTCAAAATTGAGTACTCTAAGGTCAAATTATGAAAATCGAACGATAGTCTTCCGTTATCCTCGTTCTAAACATATTTCATAATTTGTCCTTAAGACATAGCTGCTATGTTAAAATGTAATCATATATGTTACTTTCCTTCCTTCATATCCTTTCCTTTATTTCCACCAAATTCATGATGTATCTAATCTTGTTTTTTGACACCTAAATCCAGTATTTTTTTCCCCATTTCTAATTCCGATTGATAATATTACAAGTACAGTTGAAAGTTTCAGAAAATATACCTAGTTTAAATACCAAAAAATCCAAAGAACTCACACCCATACATCCACACACAGAATAACGACGAAGCAATATTGCTTTTGTGTCGGTCTATTATGTTATTCCCTGCAATTACTTTTTTCCTCAATTATTAATGACTAGCGCGTTACACCCGCTTCGCCAGGCCAACACACACACACACTCACATGCAGTGTACACGTTGAACCATAACATTTATCATGATCAATTCAGTAAGCTAAGCAGTTGTATTAATTAGCCCATACATATTCCGATTGATTGTTACGGTCTATTATGTTATTCCCTGCAATTACTTTTTTCCTCAATTATTAATGACTAGCGGGTTACATCCGCTTCGCCAGGCCATCACACACACACACACACACACACTCACACGCAGTGTACACGTTGAACCATATAACATTTATCATGATCAATTCAGTAAGCTAAGCAGTTGTATTAATTAGCCCATAATTAATACAATTGTATTTATTAGATCATCACACGACTTTCTATTACAGTTTATAAAAAACACTATAGGTATTATAAGTACAATTATAAACAGAGAGAGAGAGGGAGACTCTTGGCGATGAAAGTATCATGAGGTTTACATTGATGATTAATGAAGCTTTTTTTCTCTCTCTTCTTCTTCTTCTATATTTTCTCTATCTTTATATATTATCTCATTTTCCTTTTCTTTCTTTCTTTTCCTCACTTACAGGAATACTACCTCTCTTACTAAATAACTCTAGCCTTTTTTTATTGACTATTTGTTTTGTAATTTGAAAGAGAGAGAGAGATTAAACTCTCTCTCTCTCTCTCACTTTCTCACTTTCTTACTTCCTCTCTCTTTCTTACTCTCTCTATTTCTTACTCTCTCTTTCTTACTCTCTCTAGAGAGAGAGAGAGAGAGAGAGAGAGAGAGAGAGAGAGAGAGAGAGAGAGAGAGAGAGAGAGAGAGAGAGAGAGAGAGAGAGGCTATCTCAGCCACTTAAACACACACACACACAAACACACACATACGAACTGACCATTCGATACAAATAACTTTTTGAAACCAGGAGAACCTAATTTGTCCAGAAATGTTATAATTGTTATAAGCTCAATTTCTAAAAAAGTGACCGATTACAATACTTCCTATACCTTATAGGTAATAGAAAGTAAAAACACATGTGGTATTCAATTTCCTTTCCTTGGTATAAAAGCACCCCGAATGTAGTTATTAGTTCATTATAGCAGTAGTCCTGACAAGCTTTTACGCCGCATTCTGTGAACATGGGGAAGCTAATTGTTCTCCTTGTAGCTTTGATAGGTACCTTGATCATAGCAGGTAAGGCATTTTAAAAGGAAATAAATCTGGCAGAGTAAAGATACTCATGTTGGGACTACTGGCTCAAAATAGTATTTTAAATTATTTTTAAAATACTTTTTAAAATAGTATTTAAAGTATATTATTTTTAAAAATGTTATAAGGTATCCTTTGTCATATGGCAACCTGTTGATGTACAGGAAGGTTTAAATATATATGTCTTTCCACATAGTATCAATGGCTTTGAGAAATCTGCGATTGGTGAACAGTCCTTGCCTGTTTGAGTTATAAGTCAACATAGAACTGTTCTTTTAAGATAATAAAAAAATCAAGTCAAAAGGAACAAATAACTTTTTTTTACTTTGATTATACAGGGGGGGCAAAAGTCTGGAAACCCCTGAATAACTTTCGAATGGCTTCTTCGGTAAAATTAAAATTTTGTACGGTAAACCGAGCTAATAAGACCTTCTTTTTGAGTGGGGTCGATTTTTGTTACCGGCCCCGATGTCGGGGCCAGGGAGGCCAACTTCATTTTTTTAAATACAAACCCCCACCTTGCCATACATTTTTGAAAAGGTCTTTCAATAAGAAATACACTTGTGAAAATTTTATTTTTTTTAATATTAACTGTTTGCAAATGGTATCCAACTTTGTGTATGCAGTAAAGTCTGGAAACCCCTGAATATCTTTCGATTCTTTCGAAAGGGCTTTATCAGTAAATTTAAAATTGTGTACGGTAATCCTTGGTAATTAGACCTTATATTTGAATTGGACCGATTTTTTTTACCGGCCCCCATGTCGGGGCCAGGGAGGCCAACTTCATTTTTTTAAATACAAACCCCACTTTGCGATACAGTTTTGGAAAGGTCTAATTACCCCGACTTACCGTGCACAATTTTAAATTTACTGAGAAAGCTCTTTCAAAAGATATTCAGGGGTTTCCAGACTTTACTGCATACACAAAGTTGGACGCCATTTGCAAACAGTTAATATTAAAAAAATAAAATTTGCACCAATGAATTTCTTATTCAAAGACCTTTCCAAAAATGTATCGCAAGGTGGGGGTTCGTATTTAAAAAAATGAAGTTGGCCTCCCTGGCCCCGACATGGGGGCCCGTAACAAAAATCGACCCTACTCTAAAAGAAGGTCTTATTAGCCCGATTTACCTTACAAAATATTAATTTTTACCGAAGAAGCCATTCGAAAGTTATTCAGGGGTTTCCAGACTTTTGCCCCACCCTGTATAAAGTGGGCCAAAAGGCTGGAAACCCCTGAATTTCTCTGAAAGGGCATTCTGAATAAGTTTAAAATTTGGTGCCGTAAACTGGGGTACTAAACCCTACAGTTCCATTGGGACCAGTACTATGGTTTCTGCATTAAAAACACTTTGTAATTGTAACTTCCCATTGGATTTTACTGTATGTAACAGGAAATTGTCTGTACATTTGGGGAAATGATTTTTACTTCCAATGAATTTCTAATTTTAGAAATAGGAATTATTTTTTTTGGTTTTCCTATTGTGGCTGGGTTCTCATTAATGAGCTCTTCCACCCAACCGACGGAGAAGCGGCTCTTTACTCAAGCTTCAAGTAACGAACCACTTCACATTTGAATAAACTTAGATTATCTAAGTTTCTAATTTCAGATGGTAACGAATTCCAAAGTCGGACGGTGCAAATCTGGAAAGATTTTTCAAAATATATTGTGTGATGTAGAGGCACAGTTAAAAGTTTTGTTGCAACTGATCTTGTGCTTTAATTAATTGAGTCCGCTAAGAATTGAAATGATTGGAAAATATAACTTGGTCTTGTAAAAATATAATCTGGGTAAAAATATACCCAAGATCGGGAAATTATTTGCTGCAACCGATAAGCCTTGCAGTTCAACGAGGCAATGCTGCAAGCGTTTTGGGTTGTCATCCAAATGATAATGTTCTGAATAATGTTTTTTTATGTTTAATAAAATAAATTAAATAAGGTCCACTTGGTCTTTGAATGTTCATTCAGTACGACATTCAGTGCGATTTGCAACACTCGAGAGACAAACTCTAGTGCTGATATCACAGATTGACTAATATTCATTTATATTCATAATTAATTTTGTTCCACAGTTGAAGCCAATGGAGGAGCAAGCGACAGTGAGGGAAGCGATGGAAACCAACACAGTGACGATAATTATATTCTAGAAAATCCAGATTCTGATGATTTAGTTGAAGACTATTCTGTACATGATGACAGTGACAGTGACGAAAGTGGTGTTGTCAACCAACCTATACGGTATGTTTCTGAAAAGGTGGCCACCACCCCCTCGTAATTTTTGAAGCTAAGGAATTTTTCAATTCTGTCAAGTTCTTAGAATGAAAAGTGCCCGTTGACGCGTCCTGTGGTCATACCTGTTTTTCGGCCGACCAATCTGTAGGACATATTTTTTCATTTTTCTTGTGATTTTTAATGGAATTCTATATTTTTTTTTTGTCAAATAAAGCTTAAATTAGACAGAGCTTAAATTAAGTTTCAATTTTCTACGTAATTTTTCATTTTCATAATTCTAAAGACTTCTTATGTATACAAAATTTGGTCAAGGTCGGAAAGGTATAGTATGTGGAAACGTATAGAGAATATATAGATGAACCGATAGACAAACAACCGCAGAGTTATATTCTTGAGACAAGTTTTTTCCCTTCACATAAAAAAGGAAATGTGGTCAGTATCATTTGGTTCACAGACTAAACGAATAAGTAATCTGTTTGTTTTTATTTTTCATTTGCACAGCCATGAGCCTGAAGTTCCAGCTCCTCCTGCTCAAGAACCTCCTCAACAAGAGTTTTACCAGCCTCTTCAACCAGGAGACAATGCTCCACAAGAAATTTGGCCTCCTCCCATTCCTCCTCCAGGGGTTTCTGATTTAGGATATATTTATCCTCCTCTACCAGGAATTAATGAACCCGTACCAATTTATCCAGAACCACTAAGAGGTGCCTACAGAAATTTCTATTGGGGGATAAAAGGTGATAAGTATGTACTTATTCCACGCCCACCGGGACAACGATAGTCAAGTGCTTGACATGGACAACACTTGTCTATTCTATTAAGAAATAGACTTAGGCCAACGATTACTGATACTATTTTGCAAAATAAATTATTTAAACAAGCATTAAAATATTTAATAAAACCCCGACTTGTTCTTTTAAATCATTAGTTTTTATTAAAAATGTGTTATTGAATCACGATTTTAATGGGTAGCGCAGATTATAGGATATTCGGTTTCTTCATGTTCTTTTAAATCATTTGCCCAATGTTCCGCCACTGGTCGCTGCTCACATCGAAGCAGCTACTCATTTCTCCTTATGAGGTATGAGTAGTGAGTACAATCCGAACATCCAAAGTACAGAGCCGAAAAATGTCGACTGCGCTGGGATTCGAACTCAGGTCACCGACTTTTTCGGAAAGTTGCAAAAAATCACTTTGTGCAGTTACTAAGGCGAAGCCGAAAAAACGGATTGCAGATCCGGGCTGGGAAAAGCGTCAGTAATCTACCATTAATGGGTTTAAACGATTTTTTGTCCACCCTGTATTCTTATGAAACTAACCTCCCAAGAGCGTGAGACTTAAGTTCAAGTTAAAAATAGATAAGTCAGCAAGAGAGCAAGAGAGTACCTAAATATTTCAATTTTAATATGACTTACTAATAAGAGGAAAAAAGATTAAATAAACAATACATTAAGGATGTTATAAAAAACCTCTAAAATCCTGTGTTTTACCAGTAAACATTTTTCTTTAGAGAAGTTACAATGGTTGTTTCTGATTTTCTGATTCAATGTAAAACGTTAATCTGTTTCATTTTATACAAAACAAAATTCTTCTAAAAATATTGTATACAACAGAAGTTACAACACGTTATAGCCGCATGGAAATACACGGGAAAAACAGATTGCGTTCCTATAATAATTGTGCCCTCCAGAGTATACAGGGTGATTCCGTTTAGTGGCGACAAACAAATATGGTGAATTCTCCACATCAAAACGCGTTGAAGCGTCAAGAAGTATTTTTTTTTCTCATTCGGACCTCATGGAATCCAGGACAAGCGCCTATAAAATTACCGTACACATAATGGAATTGTTTTTTGTATTTTTATTTTTTTACTTCCGGTCAATTTCTAATATCAGAAATCGGAAATATTGTGTTCGCTTTTGTAACAAAAAAAAAATATATTTTTTTGCTCAGATTTCAATTTTTTTCATATTTCTGGACGTTTCATAAGTTGAGCAACTTTGGTTTTGTGTTGTCTGTCGGTCTGTTCAGTACATTCCTTGTAACGCGCAAATCTCAGGAACTACTTAACGTATTTCGAAGAAATTTTGTACACATGTAGGAGAGTATTGTGGGTGGTCCCATTTTAAATTTGCATCTTTATGCGTATTAGTGTTTGACATGGAGCATTTGTAATTATTTTTTAAATAAAATATGATTTAGCTCTGATATTTAAGAAAATCTAAAATCTTGGACAAAAAAGAGCAAAAATAAGGTCTACTACGACTTGCAGATACAGAATTTTTCGTAGGATCTAAAATGTAGAAAAAACGGTATTCTACCAAATTTAAAGTAAATCGGTTAAGCTGTTTTGGAGATACAAGTATAAAATCTCAAAATTGCCAAGTGTAACCAATCACGAGTGTATTGTGTCCATAATTGGCAGTGTATTTTACTTATTTATTGTTTTTTCCATACTTTGTACACGGGGGTGAAACTTAGACCTAAAAAAAATACCATTCACACAACTTGGTACAGTGAAGAAAAAAAATGTTCCAAATGTTCCAAAAAGTCGTAACGGGAAAAAAAAAGAAAAATACTGTGACATGGGAAATTATTAACTGGGGTTTTACGTGCCTTTCAACAGTTCGGTCATCTCAAGACGGGGGTGTTCCCCTCCATTCGCAGGAAACTCAAAAACTTGCTACCCAAATTATACGCCGGAAATTACTATGGCAGTAAAAGGGATTCAATGAATTTTTGTCAAACCATATTTTTATTATAGAATCACATGCCTGAATCCTGTTCCTCAACTCGTGGATCACTTCACTCTCAGTAAATGTAAAACAAGTCAAGGTTGATATTTAACATTAAAATAATATTGATAGTAAAATTCAAAAAAGCTTTTTTTACTCATGTAGTACATTCCTATGTCACTATTTTTTTTTTTCAAACACAATTTTTTGGCACATTACGAGCGTACGGTAATGTGTGTGTTTTTTGTTTCAAGTTGTCCGAACATAAGAAATGCATCTCAAGTGAAAAAAATCTACCCATATGGTAATTTTTTAGGCGCTTGTCCTGGCTAATAGGAGTCTCAAGAAAAAATGTTACTTGACTTTTGGACGTGCCTTTATGTTTAGAATTCACCATATTTTATTTGTTTCCACTTAACGGAATCACCCTGTATATAAAATTATGAATACCCTAACAAGAATATCTGTTATTTTCCACTGACTGGATGTATGGTAAAAAGTCACGCAAGGACATGAAATGAAAACGTATAATACTGGACAATAATCAGCTAAACTCGTATCTTTTCGCTCACATAAAACCATTCCGCATGATGTTAGTGTGCTTATTGTAACAGTAGTTGATCCAAACTTCCACGTCACATCGGCTGTAGACATGGAAAAGCTGACTATTTTCGCTCTGGTCTTGTTAGTCGCCATTATCATAGGAAGTAAGAATTTTAAAAATATTTTTTTTATTGCTGGATCCAGATGGCTATGCTGGCTACTTTTTCTTATTATACAGAACTTTCCACCAATCACAATGCCAGGAGAAAATATGTGATTTGTGGAAATCGCTTACGTTAAGCTAATATCTCGACCAGCCAAGAGCTCTATTTTGTAAAAATCGTTTCGAGATCGAGATTTTGGTACTTTAATATAGATAAAGTAACTTTTCACTCATTTGTAATATACCTTTCGTAATATGAGTGATGACCGATTAGTTTTAAGCTATATTTGCACCCCTTGCATTTTTTTAGAAAAATATATAAAGGAAAGTCTGTATCGAGGACGTTGAGATTCTTTCTTGCACACTTTCCTTATACAAAATTTTCCGCCTTTCTTAATTTATTCAAAAAAAATTATTCATAAAAAAATACAAATGTAGATCAAGCCCTAGAAACTGAGGTCGGTTTACAAATGTACTATGTAAACCGTTAATACGTACTCACATACAAAATTCATTAAAACCTGGTATAAAGTTCACGACATATAAGTTTTTATTGTTATTTTTAAAAAAAAGTAGTTGCAGGGAATAAAATAACAGACCCACACAAAAGCAATACTACTCAGGAATCGGAGGATTATCGGCATCATTTAATTTATTTTTCCTTAGAACGTCTTTAAGTTTCCTTCTTAATTTTAGTGGAAAGTTGAGAGGCAGGCGCAGCCGGTACTAAGGAGCTGCAGCAGATGAAAAAAAAGAAGATTTCCTCAAGTCCTAGCTCGTACACACTGAAAATTATCACACATTTCTAGAATAATTAATGCATAATTACTATGATTGGCATGATAAAGAAACTCTGTTGAGATACTGAAAGAGTGACCCTATAAATCTCATTTTATTCCGGATTGTGTGGCAGCACCCCCAAAACATTTTCGTACCGACGTAGCCGCGCCTGTTGGGAGGTAATGTTTATTTGGGAGGTTAGCTCCAATGAGAGGTAGTCCCCTCGTCCTTAACTGTTTTAGGTGTCATTTTTTAAATACTGTTTGACGAAATGTATTTTTTTCAACAATATTTCTTCAAAAATGATCGAAATAATGTCATATAACTGAAAAATATGCTAGAACCCAAAAAATCGTGAAAATATGCTTAAGATTATGGAAATAATCTTTTGAATGTTATTTGGGCTATAGACATAAGTTTTCGAGCAGTATAAAGAAGGTTTACAGACACAAGCCTTCTTTATTGTACATTTTTTTTAAACGAAATTAATTTTCCTTCCATGTAAGGAAACGCTAAGATAGAGATGTTGGTTCCGCCGATTAGTGTATGCAACTATGCTTTCATCAACTCCTTAATCATATTTCCCAGTTGACGCCAATGGACCGGGAATCAACGAAGAAAATGAGGATAACAACAGCGACATTACCTCTTCTGGATCATCTTTGAATGAGAATGATGCCCAAGGCGGAAACAATGAAATGGAAGAAGTAAACAATGATATGGCAGCGGGAAACAATGCGATAGTAGGCGAAAACAATGCGATAGTAGGCGAAATCAATGCGATAGTAGGCCAAATCAATGCGATAGTAGGCCAAAACAATGAGGTGGCAGGCGAAAACAATGCGGCAGAATTCGGAGATGATGAGATGGAAGAAGATGATGATGATGATGAAGAAGAAGATGATGATGATGATGATGAAGAAGAAGAAGAAGATGATGATGATGATGATGAAGACAGCGACGAGGATGATGGTGATATTGAAGACGATGATATCTCATCAGCATCGGAAGACAGTGATGGGGACAGTGAGATGTACAACCCACCAGCACCACACTTGCTAAGCAGCAGTGAGAGCAGTCAGGAAAGTGTAGAAGGACCTAATTTTAATGAGAACCAACATCCTGATAAGTACGAAATTTGTAATTTATAATTATATTCAAGGACAAAATTAATAGAAAAAATCGGGATCACAAATTCGAGTCAGAACATATAATCAATAAGAAAAAAAATAGCTAAAGTGCGTTAAGAAACGCACAAAGGGTTTTGTTCACCATACACCTCCATACGTGTCTGGCTCAGTTTAACTTTAATCCTGTTTCATAATGTGGCCCTAAATAAACAGTATGAACAGTAAAATTCTGTTTCATAATTTTTCCTTTTTTTTTGGAGTTGCGGTAGTAAAATTATTCTTAGATGAAATTTGGGGTAAATCCTAATACTACTTTCTTCCATTCAAAACAGAAATATTCTAAAAACGTTATCTACAACAGACGTTACATCACTTTTCAGTCGTATAGAAAAACATTGAGTTAATGTAAATGTGAAAACGCCAGCCTCCGTAACGGTTGTGACTACAGCCCGTAGTTCAGATATCCCGAGTTCTATTTCCGGTTGGAGCACACTTTTCACACAGAAAATTTTGTACCCTCTTTGAACACGTGAATCTATTATTTCCGGCCCTACCCAGGCTGGGTGAGGTAACGATTCCCGATAAAACCAAATATAATCCTAGCACTACCGTGATATAGGTATCTGCGCCTATCTCACAGACACAAAAAAATAAATTGATAAAAATGGGAAAATAGCTAACCAGTCATAGTCAAAAATAGTCAAAAACTAATTTTGACCAACAGTGTATTATGATACATTTTAAGTTATTTGAAACGTGCTCTTGATGTTCAACTGGTGCCTTTTTTTAATAAATGCAATATTTTTTTTTTGTTTCCACAGTCCGTTAGACGATGAAGTTCACCCAGAAAATAATGCTCATCCAGAGAATAACCCTCATCCACAGAATATACCTCATCCGGAGAATAACGCTCATCCACAGAATATACCTCATCCAGAGAATAACGATCATCCACAGAATATACCTCATCCAGAGAATAACGATCATCCACAGAATATACCTCATCCACAGATAAACGCTCATCAACAGAATATACCTCATCCAGTAATTTTTCAGCTTCTTCCTCCAGGGAATAATCAACCAATGCCGATTTTTCCTCCTCCTCTTCCAGAAAATGATCCTGATGCAGACATTTTGCGTCTTCTTCCTGCAGGAAATAATCCCCCTATAGAAATAATTCCTCATCCTCTTCCAGAGGTTAATCCTCATCCAGAAAACATTCCTCCTCCTCCTCCTGAAAACCCTCAGTACTATAGAAATTTATATCCCGGTTATCGCAGAGGAATGGTGTATATTCCACGCCCACCAGGACAACCCCAGTAGTCAACCACTTGACATGGACAGTGCTTTTCCTCTGAGAGCGACAATTTTTCTTGTAATTTTTGTAAGATAAAATCATGAATAGACTATTAGTAAATAACACAAAAATTGAGTTCTATATTTTATTTATCTACTAGCGGGCTGTCGCCCGCTTTGCAGCCCGAGGCATGGCCGTGCGGAGAAATAGCGGTGAAAGCAAAAAATCCTTTTTCGCCAATGGCAGGTGTTGTAGTGGGAATTTCGAAAAATCCCGTCTTATTGAACATTTAGACTACGAGTATAAGACAAAGCTACCTACCAAATTTTAGCTTCCTAGGACTTACCAGTTCGGAGAAACAGTGATGAATTAGTGAGTGAAACTCTCTTTTATAAGTATAGATAGGTAAACAATTTAGATCAAGTTTCCTTTGCAATTTTTGATACATATAGAAAAGTGGCCACACACTAACAGACGGATAATTGATTTTTATAGATGTAGATGGATATCAGAAGGTTGAAGCCCAAGTTCTTGCCAATATCAAAATATAGCTTCATTAGTTCGAGAATTAGAGGAAAATAACACATTTTTAAACTTTCGAGAGCCCCTGTAAGACAGAAAAAGCATTTTTCGGGATTTTTTGGACCTATGCCTAGTTTTCCCTTAATAACTTTTTTCCTTACGTAGGACGGCATACTCACGATGTTTAAAAAAAAGAGGTGTTTTCTCGGTTTCGAAGGTATTGTGAAAATACAAAATCAAAATACTCTGGAAGGTATTTAAAATACTTTCTCTCGAAATACATATCCCGACCTCAGTAGCTTGATCGATAAGGCGGCGGACTTGTATCCTGGAGGTTCAAGTACCGGTTTTAGTGTAGATTTATGATATTTTTGAAATTTACATAAATTTTCAAGTTCAAACAAATTCTTACTTGTAATTTTTGTCACATAAAGTTTCACACCCTTTTGGGAATGTTGGATTTTTTTCCATCACAGAATACCTCAAGTATAGGGGACTCAAAAAGTTAAGTAACATGAAAAACCAATACCACTATCGTGTTTAGCACCTAAAATTAGATTGATTTAAAATGCCGCAATCATAGGCTAAGAAAAAAGGGTATAAAACTTAGTGTGACAAAAATTACATGTAAGAATTCGTTTGAACTTGAAATTTTGTATAGATTTCAAAAATGTCATAAAAAATTTGGGGTGCCATTTAAATTTCAAAGTTGACCTTGAAATAACTTTGAAGAGGTCATCTAAGAAACTTTTCTAGGACACCATTAAGTGTCCCCTTTAGAGCTATGAAAATGATCCTTGGACAGATTTTTTCTATCGTCAGTAGTTTTCGAGTTATTTGAATGTCTCATTTATAATTGGACACCCTGTATTTGTAAAATTAATCCTTTGAAATATCAATAAAAAATAATAATTAATAATGTAAAACAAGAAACGTAGCGGATCTTTAATTAAAATTGAAACAGTATTTAAAGCTTTGTCAAAAGAAGATTTCATTAATTTATAACTTCTCACTCTTTATCTCATGTTTTCTATTTATTCTATTTCTCTACTTTTATTTTCTATCTTCCTCCCTTTAAAACAATAACATCCCTCGAAAAACGCATTTATCAATTATGAAACTTTTAAAAGTAAACCTGAAATTAACTTTCAAAAAAGTTTGCGCGAAAAACTACTCAGAACAGTAAAGTGAGTTCACTTTATCGACAATACGGCATGTACTCAACTCTCAAAGAATTACACATCTTTTATCAAGTTCACTGATAGAAATAATCAACGAATTGCAAAAGTTTTCACTAGAAAGTTTGTCGATAGAAATAATCAACAAATTGCACAACTTTTCACCGTCAATAGTAGAAACAATCAACAAATTACAATTTATGTACTTAATTAAGAAAAACATGGACTATGTAAACTCGATATTTGTTAGTTACATTCCCCATTGCTGAATATGAACCTACTTTTTTTTTTTTACATGACCACATAAGGACGCAAGTCCACCGTGCTAGCCACTGAGGTGGATATATCTAGATTATTAGCCTCGTCTTCAGTACCCACGAGAGTATATGCAAAGGTAATACAGTCGACTCTCGATATTAACTCTCTAACTATCGAGAGTCGGATATTAACATTCGATACTTAAACTCTGGCAGGTTCCTTTAAAAACGCGTGACGAATAAAAAACCATGTATTTTCATAAACTCATTAATTCGAACAAGAAAATTTGGAAGAACAATGTACTTCATATGCTTGTAAAGTGTAAAAAAAATAATAATTCAAAAATACTTTATAATTTGAAGTTCATGAACTTAAAAAAAGCACTCATACACAGTTGCATTCTTGACAATAAAACCTTATTTATTATTTATTTATTACAAGCGGTACTTCACCTTGTTCAAGTAGGTCTTCTTGACAATAAAACCTTATTTATTATTTATTTATTACAAGCGGTACTTCACCTTGTTCAAGTAGGTCTTCTTGACAATAAAACCTTATTTATTATTTATTTATTACAAGCGGTACTTCACCTTGTTCAAGTAGGTCTTCTTGACAATAAAACCTTATTTATTATTTATTTATTACAAGCATTAGTTCACCTTGTTCAAGTAGGTCTTCTTGACCCGCAGCATGGTGTTGCCGGAGGGCAGCACGCCGGAGGTGCGGGGCATGGGCGGCTCCCCCTCCTTCTGCTGCAGAGAGTCCGCCACCACCAGGAACGCCCGGAGCCCGATGCTCATCCGCTCGGGCGTCAGGATCAGCTTGATGGGGCGGCCCACGGACAGAAGGTCGAACACGATCTCTCGCATGGCGAAGTCTAGACGCTCCTGTGAGGAGTAGGTGCAGGAGAGGGTAATTATTAATTAACACATTAACTGCCATGTCACACTATAATTATGTGTGACACAATGTTAAACCTATACGCCACGTCACACATATTGTGTGACAGTCGATGCTACTTTGAATGAGTGTCAGTAACGTGGCGTACGGGCAAAGTGTCCAAAAATGACCTTGGCAGTCAACGTGCTAAGTCTGTGTCGCTCACAAAAATGTATTGAATTTTTTTTAGATATATAAATAACTTTAAAAGGTCTTGGGATTCTTTATACAGGGTGTAACAAAATACATGTCAATACTAAAACCACATAATCTAGGGTTCCATTCTCTAACAACGATAGGAATTTGCCTTCTTTTCTTCAGAACATGCCCCCAAACATCAATAAAATGTGATTTTTAATATATGCCTGAAATGCCAGCCTCACGCGTTCTTTACTTCGGCGGGAACAGTATTTCTTGTAAGAAAATTCTGCCCAACCTTTGATCGAACTCAGGATTTCTGGACCACACGCCGTAGTCACAACCGTTTCACCGCGGTGACGGGCTTTACCTGGGCGATGAACTGGATAATTTTGACGAAGATATTGAGTGGCGTGTCCCGGGGTACGACCGCCTTGGATCCCTTGGGGAAGAGCGAGTTGACAATACTCTGCAGGCGAGACTGAGTGGCTGAGTTGCTCTCGCATTTGATCCGGATCATGTACACCCACAGGAGTCGGTACAGGGATTCTGAAATAATATAAAAAAATATTTCATTTTCAACATTTAATTTTAAAATCCTGTTACCTGTTTACGTAATTGCATATAATATGCGTGTAAACAGGGATGAAAAAAAAAAAAAAAAAAAAAAAAAACATGCAGGTTGTTTTAATAAACATTACATAGCCCCAATTTCTCGTAAACCGCAATAAAAATAAAGAGAAGGCAAAAACACATACTTTTTTTTATTTTTAATTATTCTTTAAGGTGGTATTTCACACATTTTACATATTTTGAATATTTCTCACATTTTTGATATTTTTCGCCCGAGAGTTTTTGTACAATGTTGAAATATGGGCAAATATCTCGTAAACAATAAGAGATATATTTTTTCATATATAATATAAAATCGTTTTAAATGGTGATGTTACATGTTACATATAAATTCAAAACTTTGAAAATAAATTTCCGACATTTTTAAAAACTCACTCTGGGTTGATGGTATATTTTGAAATTTCTAGAAAGACTTCCTCAATCGTAAAAAGTCGTGTGATGTTTATTTAGATGAGTGTTTCACAGCCCTTTTCATTTCGTAGGCATAAAATAGAGGCTACTGTAGACACTTTTGGTTTGTGTTGTAGCTTGTAAAACTAGTACTATACGGAGTATACCTCCTCTCTAATGGGCGAGAAGTCACACAATTAACATAATAATTCCCATTTAAGTGCTCCGTCAATTACTAAATTTTGAATGTTTTTTTTTGTCAGCTCTGAGGATCGAACTCGGGACCTTCTGCAAGGAGTATATCACCATTGAGCTGATCTTTCGACTAGTATGACCATATTACTACATAAGTTTTTCCATCCTTCACAGGAATGCTTTTTTAATTTCTCCCTAAAACTAACCAAAGCCTGATTGAGCTGGCATATCAGAAAAAAAAACTTCAAGAATTAAAAACGCAAAACATTCTGTACCTCGGATGTTATATTATATTTATAAAATGCCCTTCAGAATTAAAGAATCTTTCAACATTGGAGCCTAGGTTTCTTAGTATAGCTTGCGATCTTAGCAATGTCGGGTATTCTTTGGGCGAGGTACACCATTCATTTATATTTATTAGATTAGCTGTGTGAAGTAACACCTCCTTTACTTTTCCTTGCAGAAGAGTGCGGAGGGAGCACTGGAAGCTATGTACAGGAGTTTCTACCTTACAATAATGATGGTTTTGCTGTTAGAACATCAACAGTTTTGGTAGAGGCATTTTTTAATATCTTTTGTGATTCTCTCGTTCTTTGTTCATCATCTTGTACTTTGAATTTTGTTGTGTCCTCACTTCCTCAGTACATTGAATTTTGTTCATCATCTTCAGTACATTGAATTTTGTTGTGTCTTCAGTACATTGAATTTTGCTCATCATCTTCAGTACATTGAATTTTGTTGTGTCTTCAGTACATTGAATTTTGTTCATCATCTTCAGTACATTGAATTTTGTTGTGTCTTCAGTACATTGAATTTTGTTCATCATCTTCAGTACATTGAATTTTGTTGTGTCCTCACTTTCTCAGTAGGTACATTGAATTTTGTAAATCTTCTTCAGTACTTTGAATTTTGTTGTTGTCCTCAGTACATGGAATTTTGTTGGACAGCTTCATTACAATGAATTATGGTAATAAGCAACACATTGAATTTTGAGAATTAGCAGCAGCAAAGAGAATTTTGAGAATCAGCAGAAACACGTTAAATTTTGATAATCAGCGGCAACACATTGAATTTTGAGAATTATCAGCAGCAAAGAGAATTTTGAAAATCAGCAGCAACACGTTAAATTTTGAGAATCAGCAGCAGCAAAGAGAATTTTGAAAATCAGAAGCAACACGTTAAATTTTGAGAATCAGCATCAGCAAAGAAAATTTTGAGAATCAGCAGCAGCACATTGAATTTTGAGAATTAGCAGCAACACGTTAAATTTTGAGAATCATCAGCAGCAAAGAGAATTTTGAAAATCAGAAGCAACACGTTAAATTTTGAGAATCAGCATCAGCAAAGAAAATTTTGAGAATTAGCAGCAGCACATAGAATTTTGAGAATCAGCAGCAACACGTTGAATTTTGAGAATTAGCAGCAGCAAAGAGAATTTTGAGAATCAGCAGCAACACGTTGAATTTTGAGAATTAATGGCAGCAAAGAGAATTTTGAGAATCAGCAGCAACACGTTGAATTTTGAGAATTAGCAGCAGCAAAAAGAATTTTGAGAATCAGCAGCCACACGTTGAATTTTGAGAATTAGCAGCAGCAAAGAGAATTTTGAGAATCAGCAGCAACACGTTGAATTTTGAGAATTAGCAGCAGCAAAAAGAATTTTGAGAATCAGCAGCCACACGTTGAATTTTGAGAATTAGCAGTAGCAAAGAGAATTTTGATAATCAGAAGCAACACGTTAAATTTTGAGAATCAGCATCAGCAAAGAAAATTTTGAGAATTAGCAGCAGCACATAGAATTTTGAGAATCAGCAGCAACACGTTGAATTTTGAGAATTAGCAGCAGCAAAGAGAATTTTGAGAATCAGCAGCAACACGTTGAATTTTGAGAATTAATGGCAGCAAAGAGAATTTTGAGAATCAGCAGCAACACGTTGAATTTTGAGAATTAGCAGCAGCAAAAAGAATTTTGAGAATCAGCAGCCACACGTTGAATTTTGAGAATTAGCAGCAGCAAAGAGAATTTTGAGAATCAGCAGCAACACGTTGAATTTTGAGAATTAGCAGCAGCAAAGAGAATTTTGAAAATCAGCAGCAACACGTTGAATTTTGAGAATTAGCAGTAGCAAAGAGCATTTTGAGAATCAGCAGCAACACGTTGAATTTTGAGAATCAGCAGCAACACATTGAATTTTGAGAATCAGCAGCAACACATTGAATTTTGAGAATTAGCAGCAGCAAAGAGAATTTTGAGAATCGTCAGCAGCACATAGAATTTTGAGAATCAGCAGCAACACTAATTTTGATAATCAGCGGCAGCAAGTAGAATTTTGAAATCTATCATCATTACTTTGAATTTTGGTGTCTGTTGCAATTTGACATGTGAGTACTTTTAATTTTGATGTTTTGTGAAGTTGTGAATGAAGAACTAAGTTTTTTTTATTAAATTTTGTTTGATTTTACAAGTGGCATAAAAAAAGTGGTAATTAAATTTGGCCACTATTCAAACTATGTCATGAATCTTTTCTAAAAATAAACATATTTCCATACATTTAATAGAGGTACATAGTACATAGGTCAGTTAGTAATGTTGTTGAAACATTCTGAGTTTGTGGTTACTTCTCTCCCTTTTTACTTTATATTCCCTGCAAGCTGTAGAAAGTATTGTTTTCGACCATTTTTTTTCGAAATTGTGCAGATAATATTTCTCTACAAATTAAACTCCTGATTCCAAAAGAAAGTGATTTTTTCTTCTTTCAGTATGTATGTATCATAACTCCCGGCCCTGTTTGAAAAAACGAGAAAGCATCTTGTACTTAACGTGCTAGTCTGGTAATCCAGGTAGCGTAGGGATCCGTTGGTTCGAATCCCACCCAGTGCATGAATTTTTCCTCATTAATTTGAGTTTGTGACCACATAATAATAAGACTCTGAGGGTTAGGTGGTAGAAAATGCTTTGAGCATATACCTCGCCTGGTGGTTACTTTCCACTAAATAGTGTTATTATTATTATTTAATTTCGTATCCATGAAACAGGAGCTACTGTAGACGCTTGTGCTCTGTGTTGTAGCTTGCCCTACCCGTAGCATGCCTCCCCTCTGATGGGCGAGAGGTGATAAAAAATGCTTTGAGCATTAACCTCGCCTGGTGGTTACCTTCCACTAAATAGTGTTATTATTATTATTTAATTTCGTACCCATGAAACAGGAGCTACTGTAGACGCTTGTGCTCTGTGTTGTAGCTTGCCCTACCCGTAGTATGCCTCCCCTCTGATGGGCGAGAGGTGATAGAAAATGCTTTGAGCATTAACCTCGCCTGGTGGTTACCTTCCACTAAAGAGTATTATTATTATTATTATTATTATTATTTTAAAACGTAAGTGTGCCCCGGAACCGCTTTCGCATTACTTCAGGGCACTTTACCATGTCATTCCGGAAACGGAAAATTTCGGTCACAAATTTCCGCTCCGGCCGGGATTCGAACCCACAACCTCCGGGTCAGTAACCAATGCTCTTAACCACTGAGCCACGGAGGTCGGCAAAGAGTATTATTATTATTATTATACTTGAATCTTACCCAGCGCCACCCGGCTGATCTTCGGGTCGCGGCTGTTCTTGAGGTGGCTGAGGCACAGGGCCAGGAAGTAGTGCCAGTTGGCCAGGAAGAAAGTCTTCTGGGAGACGCACAGGAGACACGTGACCAGCGGGAACAGGGCCAGCCGGTGCTTGGACTTGGTGCACATGTCAAGGCAAGACCCGTACAGAGACTCGACGAAGTTCTTGACACACGGGACGTTCACCTGGAATAGAATAGAATAGAATAGAATAGAATAGAATAGATCAATAGACTATAATATAGTAAAATAGAATATGTCCAGACAAGACCCGTACAGAGACTCGACGAAGTTCTTGACACACGGGACGTTCACCTGGAATAGAATAGAATAGAATAGAATAGAATAGAATAGAATAGAATAGAATAGAATAGAATAGAATAGAATAGAATAGAATAGATCAATAGACTATAATATACTAAAATAGAATATGTCCAGGCAAGACCCGTACAGAGACTCGACGAAGTTCTTGACACACGGGACGTTCACCTGGAATAGAATAGAATAGAATAGAATAGAATAGAATAGAATAGAATAGAATAGAATAGAATAGAATAGAATAGAATAGAATAGAATAGAATAGAATAGAATAGAATAGAATAGAATAGAATAGAATAGAATAGAATAGAATAGAATAGAATAGAATAGATCAATAGACTATAATATAGTAAAATAGAATATGTCCAGACAAGACCCGTACAGAGACTCAACGAAGTTCTTAACACACGGGACGTTCACCTGGAATAGAATAGAATAGAATAGAATAGACTATAATATAGTAAAATAGAATTGAAATAGAATAGAATAGACTATAATAAAGTAAAATAGAATATGTCCAGACAAGACCCGTACAGAGACTCGACGAAGTTTTTAACACACGGGACGTTCACCTGGAATAGAATAGAATAGAATAGAAAGAATAGAATTGACTATAATTTAGTAAAATAGAATAGAATAGAAAAGAATAGACTATAATAAAGTAAAATAGAATATGTCCAGACAAGACCCGTACAGAGACTCGACGAAGTTCTTAACACACGGGACGTTCACCTGGAATAGAATAGAATTGAAATAGAATAGAATAGACTATAATATAGTAAAATAGAATATGTCCAGGCAAGACCCGTACAGAGACTCGACGAAGTTCTTGACACACGGGACGTTGACCTGGAATAGAATAGAATAGAATAGAATAGAATGAATAGAATAGAATAGAATAGACTATAATATAGTAAAATAGAATTGAAATAGAATAGAATAGACTATAATATAGTAAAATAGAATATGTCCAGGCAAGACCCGTACAGAGACTCGACGAAGTTCTTGACACACGGGACGTTCACCTGGAATAGAATAGAATAGAATAGAATAGAATAGAATAGAATAGACTATAATTTATTAAAATAGAATAGAATAGAAATAGAAAAGAATAGACTATAATATAGTAAAATAGAATATATCCAGACAAGACCCGTACAGAGACTCGACGAAGTTCTTAACACACGGGACGTTCACCTGGAATAGAATAGAATAGAAATAGAATAGAATAGAATAGAATAGAATTGACTATAATATGGTAAAATAGAACATGTCCAGACAAGACCCGTACAGAGACTCGACGAAGTTCTTAACACACGGGACGTTCACCTGGAATAGAATAGAATTGAAATAGAATAGAATAGACTATAATATAATATAGTAAAATAGAATAGAATAGCTTGGAAAAGAATTGAATATAATAGATGTTTGTTCTATGTGTGATTCCTGATCAATCATCGTGAGAACTTGGGCTATTTCTTTTCAAGCAATTAAACCCTTGGGTAACTGCAAGCTAGCCTGGCTTGTTAGGGGTGGGCTAGTCCGTTCTCTGTTAGTCCTCTGGCGGGACACTGGTCTTATCCCTGTTTCACGTTCCCCACGTAGACGTTTATTTATTTTCGTTGTGTGTGTGTGGTTATCTCGTTCTTCAGGTAGTCAGTCCACCTTGGCAGAGTGAGTTAGCGCGCTAGGCATTGCACGCATGGTGACCTGGGTTCGATTCCCAGCGGGGCAGACATTTTTCTACTCTGTACTCGGATGTTCGGGGTCCACTCGTACCTCGTGAGGAAAAATTAGTAGTTACTTGTATGAGTAACGACCAGTGGCGCCATTACCAGAGTAAAAAGAAATTTATGTAATAGAATTCGAAAAGTACAGGAGGCTCTCAGTAATGCATCCATAAACATTGTGAAGAGGCCTTGTGCTTCACCACAAATAAAATCATACATATTTCTAGATACATTACCTCGTTCTTGACCGTGGCGGCGACAGGCACGAGAATCTCCACAAAGAGACCTGCCAGCGCATGCTTGATATCCTTGTCCTTCAGTTCCGTGAAGTAGGTGGCACACTCCTGCATGAACTGGAAGGATGCCTCAAACTCCTCGATAGGGACCATCTGAAAATGTGAATCAGAGGTTTAGAGGAAACGGATAAGTGAAAATATGGGTTTCGGTGGAAGAGAAAGCCACTGGCTTTAACCTTGCCCCTTGGTTCACTACATATTCTATTGTGTTCTCTTTTTTCATGTTATATTTTGTTGAATGTATCATGTAGTTGACCAATAAAGTGTTAAATAATAATAATAATAAAATACATTTCCATTCAAGATTCACCCCCTGAAAGTACAACAAATGTTGTACTTCCTGGCTATGTTCAATGAAGAAATGTAAAAGAAAATTAAATAAATTCCTTCTTTCTAAGGCTCGATGAGGTTAATGTGGTAGATCGTGCGATTCCTATCGATTAGACGGTACCTCCACATCGTTCTGATGAATATAATGGTTGGGTGGAAGAGTTCACTTAATTGAGGATCCTGCCATATAACAAGAAAAGCTATATAAAAAATAAAAATCAATAGCGCCATCAGTTGAATAAAAGAGCCGATCCTTTTACTCAATGACTGGGTACAAGTGTTGAGCTCCTTGGTTCTCAACTCTTTTAGTTCACAAGCTAGATCTGTTGAACGAATTCCTAGATCAATTGAATAAAAGCTGATTCTTTTTCTCAATGACTCACCTTGACCCGGAAGAACTTCATTCCCATGAGTAGAGATATGATCGACTGAGTTGTGTGAGTGTTCGGCTCCTTGGCTCTCAGCTCTTTTAGTTCACTTGTGAATCGCTTCCGCACCGATTGGAACCGGCACTGAGCCAGAACGCCGATCACTTCGGCGTACAGGTCCGCCACTGTGTGCATGTTGGTGGCGTTGGGGTCATTTTGCATCCTGGCGAATCAGAGAATAGAAGTAGAATGAATAGTTCGTGGTGTAGTTCGAATGATAAGGGTGCGGACTTGTAACCTGGAGGTCGGTGGTTCGTGAAAATTTAGCAGTTTAAGTTTGATGCCTTATATCTCCAACCGTCATTATCCAATATCAATCTCGTAATACCGCTATTGGTTGTTGTTCACTATACAACTACCGCAATTGTATTCACAAGGCTCCAAAGTACAGAGCCGAAAAAATTCCGACCCCGCCGTGATTCGAACCCGGGTCACCTGGAGTGCAAGTCGAGCATGCTACCACTAGACTAACACTAGACACAAATATAATAGGTAGCTTTTTATTAGTTTTTTTTTTGGCTCTTGTTTTATTTTAAATAGACTCTATGAACTGTTAGCGTAATGGGACTTCCTGTCTCGAACCGACAGTTTAAATAAAGCACTACTGTACTATACTATGAACTCACCCTTCCTTGTATTTGAAGTGCTTGAAGGCGACGCTCTCTATGTAGGAGACCAGGTGTTCGTGTCCCGGGTGGAACGGCAACTGCTTGAGCACCTCTATCAGGATGAGGCAGAACACAAACTCCACCGCCAGGTCTCGCCTCTCCTGCAGGATGGTCTCCGCCTCCTTCGTCTCCACGGGCTCTCCGCTGAACAGCCTGGGAAAGACAATCGGTATTGTTTATGTTTGGTTCGTAACCGTAGTCACTGCCACAAGCGAGTTAGCGCGGTAGGCATTGCACACATGGTGACCTGGGTTCGATTCCCAGCGGAGGAGGATTTTTTCTGCTCTGTACTTGGATGTTCGGGGTCCACTCATACCTCGTGAGGAAAAATGAGTAGCTGCTTTAATGTGAAACAGAGACCAGTGGCCGAATCTTAGGCAAAACAATAATACAAAATACTGTAAATTAAAGTGGTAAAGTCCTATGATTATGCGCTAACCACTAAAATTGTGACATAATAACACAAAGAAAAAGCATTATTATATATAACCGGAGGTCGTTGGTTTATTTTATTTTTTAAAGATGAGTGTTTCACAGCCGTTTTAAATTCGTAGCCATGAAACAGGAGCTCCTGTAGACGCTTGTGGTCTGTGTTGTAGCCTGCCCATCCCGTAGTGCGCCTCTCCTCTGATGGGCTCTAAAGTGATCAGAGCTCTAAATCTCAGAGCTCTAAAGTGATCAATCACGTGACCTTAAATCTACATGAGCCAGAACCAAGCCAATGCTGGTCTACTCCCTGTTTATAGTCCCCCAGCCAGACTGCTGGTCTACTCGCTGTTTATAGTCCCCCCATAAATTTGTTTATATAAATAAAAAATCCACTTATTTTATTTATTTACACTTTATTTTTTTACAAAACAATCATCAACAACAACAAAAAGTAACAATAAATTTAAAAAAAAAACTTAGAAGTATCTACAAAATTGTTTTGTAATCCGGGGCGAAGTTAATCTTTTAGGCATTCTCTGCCACTCCACCCCTACTCACCCCTTGCCCCGATTCTCGGGCGTCTTCTTGGCCGCGTCCTGCCCAGGCACGGGCTCAGGGGGGCGCATCTGCCTCTCGTACCAGGCGAACAGGGCCCGCAGTATGGAGGGCAGGCAGTGCTCTGCCACACAACCGAACGCGGTGAGCAGCTGATCAAACACGGGGTCCTCCCCCCGCTGCAGCACCTTGGACAGGGGCTTCTCCTGGGGGATTATGTAAATATAACGTTAGGTATCTATATATTTAATTTAACAAAAAAGCTTCACCCCGGTTGGCGGCATTACCAGAGTATATAAGTGTCTCTGTGGGACCGTATGGTACACATTTGTACCTTGTTTTGAACTCTACTTTGAAGGCCCATAAGGTGGGGGCTTGACAAGGCACACATGTGTACCCTTAGCATTTGGTTTTTACATAACTTGTGGTACTAATCCATACCTTGAAAAAAAAACAAGGTACGTATCTGGTACTTGCATGACAGTGAAAATCTTGAAAAAGTTTTGGGTCCAAAGGTCAAAATCATGAAAAATTGGCCTGGGCGTTAACCTGATAAATGCATTAATGTGAAAAACCTAATAGTGTAAAGTGCCTCAAGTCTCGTGCGCTACACCATTCCACCACGGCGACTGCTAGATAACATTACCTGAGGTTCCGCCAGCACCTGATCCATCTTCTTCTCGGCCTGAACAGTGAAGTCAGCAAACAGACTGCGCATGACGTACTCGCCCGGGCGCACGATCTGACTTAGATCAGCAGCTGATCCAGTGTCCCCCTGTCCCGCACCCTTCTGCCATGCTAGCACCGTGATGGAACTCTCTGGAAGGTAATTTTCAGCATTACTTAACCCACAATCAGTACGATTGTGAGAGATTTCTCTCACAACCATATACGTTACCGTGTACTGGATACGTTACAAAACCGAACCGTATTGATCCCGGGTTAAAATTCAGTGATTAAGAGCATTGGTTAGACCCGGAGGTTGCAAGTTCGAATACCGGTCTAAGCGGAAATCGAGTATTCCGTTTCCGGAATGGCATGGATGTAAAGTATTTTAAAGGTAAAGTGCCCTGAAGAAATGCGAAAGCGGTTCCGGGGCACAATTACCTTGAAAAAAAATTCAATAATATATTCTAGTAAAATCTCCATCACACGGGGACTTTCATTGTGTGTGCTGATAGCCAGATGACCTATTAAGCAAGGATTCCACAAAATGAATGTCTTAAAGGGGAAAAGGAGAATTTTCTCCAATGCAACACCTCTAGGCCACAAGTAGTATATAGTATAGTATAGTATAGTAGTGCTTTATTTAGACTGTCGGCGCGAGACAAGAAGTCCCATTACGCTAACAGTAGTAAGGCCAGTCATGTAGGGGTTGATCTTTTCCATGCAACTCTGGATGATCTAACTATATGTGACCAAAAGTTTTAGTTCTAGTTAAAAAAATTATGTTATTTAAATAAATTATACCGCGACTTTACATAATTGGATGCGACTTCCGTGTATCATAATAAAAAAAACACGTTACATAGGGCTACAATATGAAACAGGATTAAAGTTAAGAAAAGCCAGACACGCCCTCAAGTCGAAGTTTCAACCTAGTTAAGCGGAATCAGAGCGGATAATAGACCCAGTTAAGGGATAGTGTCCACTTAGATTTAATTTAATCCTGTGTTGCGTACAGCGTACAGTAGCATTGCCTCCCCATTAATGCAGCTCTGACTTGGAACAAGGGAGCCCTTGGCTTCAAACAAGTTAGTCGGTAATTTTCCATAATTTTGTAAGTTCAACTCTCTATCTCTGCCCTCAGCAGTTACCTTTTGATAATCAGAGAGATCACATCACACCTCAGTTCAAATTCAGTGTATACCATTTTCCACTTTTCGTGCAACGCTCAATATCCTCTTTTATAATTCGGCCCTAAGAATCGAACTCACGACAGCCTTACCGGGTGTATCACAATCAGTTCGTGACGTCAGCTGACTGGAGCCATCCGTGACGTCACTTCTGGACTCCCCATCTCCCTGGGCGCCCACTGCTCCCCCGGGGTTCTCATTCTCTGTGAATACATAAGATAAGAATAAAAAAACCAAAGTTGCTCAGGAGGTTATGAAACGTACAGAAATATGAAAAAAATCGGAGCAAAAAAATATTTATTTTTTTACAAAAACGAACACAAAATATTAGAAATTTCTCGGAAGTGATATGTAATATCATACTATAATTATTTTCAACATGAGTGTTTCGCAGCCTTTTTATTTCGTTGCTATGAAACAGCAGCTACTATAGACGGTTGTGGTCTGTGCTGTAGCTTGCCTATCATAAGTATACCTGAACTCTGATGGGCGAGAAGTAACACAATACTTCCCATTTAGGTGCTGGGTCAACAATAGCACGCCAGAAGTTATCCCTTACAAACAAATGTAGCCAAATTTTGAACACAATTTTTTTGTCGGCTCTAGGGTTCAAAATCGAACATGGCAAGCGAGTATTTTAATCGTGTGCTAGTGAAATAACCATTATCACTACTGTCATCATTAATTTTCATATCACTACAATATCATGTAATTTCTTTCGTAGATATCATTTTCAGACGATTTGTGTTTTGAATAAAAGAAAACTGTAAGGATTTACATGCAAGATTGTTAGAATATTACTTCAATTGCTAAAAAGAAAGATGAAAACTTGCAAATCATAGGATTTTACAGTTATTTTAAAACATCCTCAGTGCACTGTTTATTTCATATTAATTCCTCTTATTAATCTTCTGAAAATGTTATGTAGAACATAAGTTTCAGTCGCATGGAAATACATGGTGTTGAAGAGAACAGCCTGCGTTCTTTTAATTTAGTAGTAGTATCTATGAATTTATGATTAGGCACCAAGTTCTTCTAGTTCTTTTAACTGAAGATAGCTATTTTAGCCTTTATCTTGGTATTATTTGCCCTCTCATTCGCAGGGAACTACAACCCACATTGACCTCACCCAGCCTGGGTTGGGCCGGAATGCCAGCATCACGAAGTCTTCACCTCGCTGGACGTTGCTTAACTGATCCTACGAGAACCGGTGCATTCAACGCGCCATCGACGCTGGCTTCTTTTAATTTAGTCCAACAGAGTCGATGTATAAAATAAGGAAGTACCTACTGACCTACATCAACATGTTTATAGTTATGTATGATTGTGTGGTACAACAACAGGACAAGACAGAGATCTAGTTTCAAAATTTAATAATAACTTACTCAATTTAACAAACTGGTATATATTCACAATTTTAGTATACATGGACTATTTATAGGTAAATCACATGCATCTATTTTTTGTTAAAAATATCAATTTATTTTGACACATTATTTTATTTGTAAACACCATTAATTAATTATACCGTTCTAATAATAATGAATTATACGAGCCCTCTATTCTAATATACAGTGACTTGAGCGAGACAATCAAAAATTGAAATCAGTGGTTGGCACTGAATTGTTCAAACACATAAAAGCCAATGTGCACAGTGAAAAGTACTGAACAACCAAAATTTAAAGCAATTGATTATCAACGAGCAGAATCACAAATATAAACAAAAAATCAACTGGTGAAATAATTTTACTGAATAGATACTTATTTTTTTTTTCTTTCTTTTTTTAAATTTTCAAGTGGTCTTGTATTTTAAGTTATATCAGCTTTACGCAGTTCAGTCAAATCAAATCTAGATGAAATAGTAAATATTCAAATCAAGTGGTTTATCTATTCAACCATAGTCAACAATATTGGCACTATGATAACACAGTGAACTGTTAAACATAGAGCACTGGGAAAACTTAAAAGTATTCATCAATTCATGTACTGGATACAAGTTGAGCTTATTAAATTACAATAGTGAGAAACATAATATTAGGAACCAGGGGGGAGCAAAGTTCATGAAAACAATTTTGTGAGAGAGGAATCAATATGAGGTTTGGTGAAGGGGAAAAGCACAATGTTTCATTTTATTTAGAAATATTTTTTACATTAAAAAAACACTATTATTATGTGACACTTTATTGGCAAGACATAATGCATATTTGTTGTAATTGCATGTCCTAAACTCACCGTGGGCAGAATGATCCAGAGAGCCACTTTCGTGATCAGTGTGTTGTTTGAAACTCATTTCTGAAAGAATGATGTAGTTAAATTATTATCTTAATCTTTTGACTTCATAAAAAGAAATTTGAAAAACTGTACAATAGTAAATCATTTTTTTTTTTTTTTAACACATGATCTAATATTTTGGTTTTACACTTTGTGAGCCTCTTTGTGTTTGGGATGATAATATTTCCAACTCAATATAAAACCCTCGGAAATCTACCAGCTAGATAGACTGGTTAGGCTTTATTTGAAGTGTCTTTGTGTGTGTGTGCTGTAGAATACTGTAGATAGATAGATATGTTTTATTTGTAAAATTACCCTGTCTTAAAAAAAAAAATACATAGATAAAAATTACAATATCTGACATCTTACATAGCAATGAATGAGTAACTAGAACAAAAAAACCCATACAATGATACTGGTCAATAAGAATTGAATCTAAAACAATATTAAGTTGTAAATGTTATTGTATCTAAGTCTTTCATTCTGTATGGAACTGCATCAATTATTGTATTTGTGTTTTTTTCCATGAAAGCATTAAATTTCAGAATTTAAATATTATGGCCAAGACAGAATTCTAATACTCCTTTGTTTGGGCTACTGATTCTAATTTTCTTTGGGCAATGTGAAAGATTGACAGAAAAGGAAGATTGAAAACTCTCTAGTTAAATGGGCTGCTCTGAAGGCACTCACATGCTGACTGCGTCAGTGGGATCTACAGGGATGGATGTATGGTCTCAGCTGGGTGGTAAGTGACAAGGTGGTTCTTGGTTCAGAGAGCTTCATTACTCATTAGGATAGGAGGAGGGGATAAAACCTGGGGACTTTGTCATTAAGTAACCCAATAAGAATATCAAGAGTCCTTATAAAACCAAATTTTAATCCATAGGGTGGGACCTTAAGTTTACAATGGAGCACAACAATATCGTTTACTATCCATGTGTTACCAGGGTAAAGGAAAAGGCAAAGAGCTGTTCCCCCTGACATATATTATGAGGTAACTAAGAGTAACAAAACCCTTTACCAGCCAAGCCAGCTGGCTGAATTCTAAGCATTTAAAGAGGCTTGAAATAGAGAAGGAAGCCAATCATCCTCACAATGGTGATGGTAGATCCAGAATGAGATCACATGAAAAATAATATTATTATTTTTAAAATACAATCTTCTGATGCTCATACAATATAAGTATTTTATTACATTTCAGGTACAAATGAGCAATTAGCTCAGTGATAAGAAACTTCCTTGTTATTCAGAGGGTCAGCAATGTTCAACCTCTTCCTTATGGTAGAGGTTGCTTCTCCTACTTCGACATTTTTTGGGTTTTACGAACCCTGATAAGGGCACCAATGATTTGTGTCTTTAGACCTGACAATATTCACTTATTGTTTTAATGTTTTGGCCTGACAAGCTCTGAGTGCATGATTAGCTCAGTGGTGGTATTATACTTGCTTACCATATGGAAGGTCCCGTGTTCAAACCCAAGCTAACAAAAAAATTGTATTAATTGGTACAGTTGTTTCTAAGGGACAGCTTCCAGTGTGCTTGCATTGAGTCAGAATTTAAATAGGAATGAAGTATTGTGTCACTTATTACCCATCAGAGGGGAGGCATACTATGGGATGAGCAAGTACAACACAGACCACAAGCATCTACAGTAGCTCCTGTTACATAGCTATGAAATATAAAAGGCTGTGATACTGAGGGATAGTATAAACCAGAAAGTTGTGATAACTATTTAATTTTATGGTAGTCAAGTGGTTAAGGTGCTAGACTGGTAATCAAGGTAGAGTAAGGATCTGTTGGTTGGAATCCCATTCAATGTATGAATTTTTCTCATTTATTTCAGTTTGTGACCACATAATAATAAGACTCTGAGGGTTTGGTGGTAGAAAATAGTTGGAGCATTAACCTTGCCTGGTGGTTAACTTCCACTAAAAGAGTATTATTATTATAGGTACTTAAATTATTATTTTATAACAGTGTGAGTTAGAGATGATCAACAATTTGGTAGAGCTCACACTGCATCATTGCTAACAACAATTGCTGTTTTTGTTCTGTATTCTACAAACTCTATTTAATATCTCCAAACCAGAGTGTATTTTGTTTGTTACCTATCCCCACCCAAACCCCTACTAACCAGGTAAAGTTAACAAAGCAGTATATCCTGGTATACAGTGGACAAAACCTTTCCAAGCCTTGTAACTTTGAAAGTTCTACCCCAGAGGAGGTCATAACTCTTTGCCAGTCATAATACCTTTTGAAGCCCTGTAACTATGAAAGTTCTTGCCTGATTTGTACTCAAAGCCATCACAAGTGTCTTGACCCGCCCATTAAACATTACTTACCATCTTCGTTCATAGTTTAAGATAGCCCAAAGGGATAACTTATAGTGGAAGATAATACCACTCCTCAGGTTGCAACAGTTGCAGAAGCAGCCATCTATTACATTGCAACATTGACTGAGGATTAAAACTTGAACAAAAGCCTTTCAGGAGTATTTTACAATGAACCAATTCTAATAAAAATGTTAAATAAAGCTTTGTGAAACTCGAATTATCGGAAAACGGAAACGGAAAATTGCCAAAAATTCCGATTTTAAAAATTCAAATTTTAGTAAACATTCAAATTTGTGATAAAGATTGTAAATACAGCGCACGCGCGTGCACGGGATAAAGTCGTGTTCACACGATGCAAGCGTTAGAATAAAGCGTGTTTTTTTTTATGTAACCAGACTTTACCAGAATTTACATTTCGGAATATTTCTGTTTTTTTTATTGGATTAGGAAATTTCCCCTCCTTTCTGGTAAATTCTAGTAAAAATTATTCCTGTTTTCGGGGAAGAGAAAAAATCCCTCTTCCATAGATTTTTACCAGAGTTTACTAGAAAATCGCCATTTTATTAATTTGTTTTTGTTTGTGCTGTGATTTGTAATTTGTTGATGTCGCGTTATTTTTCAGTTCTATTTTTAATTTTAATTTAATTTATTCTTTATTGACGGGTCAAGCCCAATGTACATTGATTACATAGAACAACATTAAATTAATACAAATAAGAAAACAAAATAAGAAAATGTAAGAAGGCAAGTAAAATATCACAGAACGTAGAGCAAGTTGACTAGAAAAGCTGTATTACAATTATTGACAAGTTAAGCACATTAAATTCCATTTTCACTCCTCATCATTCGATTGATGGGAGCAAAATATAAATAGTTTCTAGTGAAGCTGTTGACTAAGAATGTTTTAGGTTGTCTTAAACGACGAGTACAATCAAATGATAAAAGCTCTAAGAGCTTGGGACAGTTGACTTGTCCTTCAATCAGTTTAATCATAAAATTATGATCTAGTCGTTTGCGTCTGTCAACAAGGTTGTCAAGGTTAATGTCAAGAGAATAACGGAAGTTGAAATACCACAAAAATTTATTTTGCACTCTTTGAAGAGTGTGTTTATGTATGTCATAAAAAGGTGACCAAATTAGGCAAGCATACTCAAGCAGCGACCTCACAAGAGCTTTGTATAATATACAGAAGGCATCAGGTGAAAGTCCCTTGGAATTTCTCCAAACATAACCAAGAATACGATTATTTTATGTTTTAAAATTGCTGATCTTTTTATTACTTTAAGTTATTCTGTATTATTTCCCGATTTCCTTATAAATATTGTGTATAATAATTTACTTATAAATATTGTGTCTGCAATAATAATAAAATATTAGATACCTAATAGGGCAAAATCATTCAGAATTTTATTTTATATAATGTTTTGAAGAAAATCAGAAATTTATTGAATTGTAATTGAGAATGTTTACTTCTCCGAATTTTTTTTATTTAAATATTGGTAGCATTCGGAGCGCACTCTCGTTTAAGTTATAAAAAATTGTGGTGGGGGTAACTAGACTACCAGAATGGATTAGGATTTGGATTCTAGTCAACTTTAGTTACATAAAAAAACACGACTATAGGTACGCTTTTACCATAGCATGTACAGTTGTACACGCTATGCTTTTACCATGTGGAATCTTTTACTGTGAGCTGTGAGTTTGATTCTCCTTACGGATATTTAATTTTTGGAAGTTAAAACCTCAATTACAAATTCCTAATGCACGATTTTTTTCTTTCTTTGTTTATACAGGGTATAAGAGACTTTATGTAAAATCTCTTAAGGGGGGGTAGTAGAGATCATTTCCAACCATTACTGTTGTATAACACTTTTGATTTAACTTAGTGGTTCTCCAGATATATTATTATTTTTTTGAATTATTTTTACAAGTCCCCTGCCGCTCGACAAAGAATGGCATCTAACTTCATAAATACAGTAGATGAGGCAATAGATGGGTCGTTGGAAAATAAATGGCAACCATAATTTGTCAAATTGAAGAAAAAAATTAGTTCCCTAGGTAAAAGTAGGATGGTAGCCTGGTGGGTACAATTAGTAGTGCTGACTGACTTTTTTTAATTTCTCTCGGTTTCAATAAAAAAATGAACATTTTATAACGAGTGTGTCATATTTTCTGAAAGTTAGGAGTTCAAATTTTTAAACAGATGAAACCAATACTTTATGTGGGCAGTATTTTAAGAAAATGGAGCCTGAATAAGTTTCAGGTGGATTTTCATGTTTACGATAAATTTTCCGCTGCTGCTGATTTTTTTCGGTACGTGTGCACGTTTTAAGAATAAATCTAAGCTAAATGATAGTGAAATTTTGTTATCTTATTGAAAAAGGTAAATCTAAATTGCCTCATCAACTCTATTTATTATGTTAGATGCCATTTTTACTTGTAAAAATAATTTAAAAAAATAATATCTCGAGAACCACTAAGTTAAATCAAAAGTATTATAGAACATTAATGGTTGGAAATGATCCGTACTACCATCCCTTAAGAGATTTTACATAAAGTCTGTTACCTGTTACACCCTGCATATCGAGGTTCTTGGCAGAGGAGTTTTCGCCCCGAGTGTTGCACAGGGTGGAGGGATTTTAATATTTGTGGGATTTTCAATTTTCCCACACTAGAGATTTTTGTAAATTTCTCCCAAATTCTTTAAACTTGAAAATTTTGATATTGATAAGTTTAAATTTTTTTTTATCAGTTTAATTAATCGAAAGCTTTTAAAGTCTCTAATCTGTGATAAGCTGATAACCAGAATAAACTAATCAATGTGATGACTCAGATTCAACCCATTTTGCTTTAGTTGTAGCAGTTAAAGGAAATTAGTCTGTTATCAATCAGGGTTGCTATTAAGTGCTTTCAACACAATCATCAGCAACAAGTTGACAAGTAGGTATATTTATAAAATATGTCTCCTCTCTTTTATTACCCTTACTTTTCAGCCAAACCTAGGGAAACTTTTATAAGTGTTGAGTGTTGATTTTCTGTTTCTAGCCCAATTGCATATTTCATAATGGATGGACTTCACAAACACTTTAATACACAATAAAATGGTTAATGGTCCATCATGTTTACGAATTAATCAGTCTGTTAGTGACTATGCAATCCATATTCAGTATCTTACCTAATAAAGCTATCAAGGACCCCAGGGTCTTATTATACAGGGTGGACCAAAAAAAACGTTTACACCCGTTAATGGTAGATTACTGACGACATTTCCAGCCCGGATCTGCAATCCTTTTTTTCGGATTCGCCTTTGTAACTGCACAAAGTGATTTTTTGCAACTTTCTGAAAAAGTCCGACTTTGGCTTATTCTTCAGGTCAGTACTTTTTTCCTGTTTAAGATGAGTTGATTCTGAAGAATTCTGTAGAAAGCTAACAAAATTTCAATGTTCCTAGCTACACCACTTTGTTTTTTACGGTTTGGTTTGGCATCTTTTTTGACACCTGAATAGAAAAAAAATTCTCATGTAAGTTTTTTACACTTTGAAACACCTAAGATTTGTCCGAACAAATTTTGGCACAGACATGGGCAAGTTTGATAAAAGTTGGCGGCCAACTCAAGGATGCTAAAAAATAATTTTACTATTTTTTATCACGCCATCTTCTGGGAAAACAAACCAGGTAAGTCTCAAAAAATGATGTTCAAAATCTTAAAAGTGTTGGTCGTCTTGTACTCAAAGAGTAAATTAGCTATTTATGTCTGATAATTATTTTCCTTGGAATTAATTAAAGGCCAGTCAAATGAATGATTGTTTGTTTCTCGATGAT
Organism: Bactericera cockerelli; assembly: GCA_024516035.1. NCBI lineage: Eukaryota > Metazoa > Arthropoda > Insecta > Hemiptera > Triozidae > Bactericera > Bactericera cockerelli. Next base: position 40,909,399 of record CM044959.1, read on the forward strand.
AGTTTTCAAGCATATTTTTCTGCATTCTATGAAATATTATCTTTAAACTTCTTGAGTTTTTGTAGTACAAGTTACATAATTATTATTATTATTTGGATGCTGAAATGGCAGATATGCATTTAGCATATGGAGCTGCCAACAGGAACATTTGGGATCACGTGAAAAACATAGTTTATGAAATACCAGTGGAGACGCAAGAGTAGCAGAATCTGGTAGCAAGAATCCTGTTGGCATTCGATGACCTGACAGAAAAAAACTGGAATCTTCCGTAACATTCGACGGAACATGAAGAAGAGGTTCAACCTTTGCATCCAGGAAGGTGGACACAACTTCCAACAGTTCCTCTGAGGGAATTGAGAAGGGAGAGAGAGAGAGAAAGAGAGAGAGAGATAGAGGGAGAGAACAAAAAACAGAGAGAGAGAGCCGAATGAGGATGTGAGAAATATTAGCTCGTAGGTAAGAAGGCTTGGCTCACAATAAGTGCTTACTAATCAAAACACAGTGGCATCCCAATGCCAAAAACAGCAGATTACCATAGCGTCTACACGCTAATGAGATAACGGACAAATTTACTATCTCTGCATAGCTATAACTCCACTCTACAGTTCTGAGGTAGAATTAAGGTACTAAAGTCACCATTGGTTTCAAAAATTTGTGTGAGGAGAATCCACAGTGTGTACTATGGCTAAATAAAAAAAGGCAACATTCTTTTTTATTTTGTAGTCATGAATTTTTTGCTGGCTCTGGCGTTCGGACCCAGGTGGGATCTTCCGCATGGCAAGTGACTAGCTTACCACTGAACTAATCGTGCGCTTCTAGTCGTTTCTCATTGAACATCCTACCACAAAATGTTTTTTTTTTTTTTTTAATGCCTTTTTGTTTATACCAAAATAGTATAAAACATAATAAAGACTGCAAAAAATTATTCATTTTACAAAATATTATCTTGTTTTTTTCAAGATTTTTATTAAGAGTTGGCAATCGGTAAATATTTGTTATTGTGTATGATAGAAGAACCTACCTACATATTTACCTGGCTTTATTTTATAAACACTATTTTTTTTTAGGAAAATTTGCTAGTTTTTTTTTTTTTCTCTCGTAGGGAAGCATAAGAAAAACCATTATCAAGGCAGTCTCTCAGGGCTTACATGAATAATAATTATGTGTATTGTGATACCAATAGTATTTGATATAACTCAATTTACAAATGGTATTACCCTAAAAAAACATAAGTTGTTGGTGTTACAACAGGTCAGATACATCAGGTATGAATAAAATATTCCATCAGATTTTTTTGATAATTAAAAAAATATTGACTGCCGAGAATTGAACATTGGTCATGCAACTATCACTCTACGCACTACCACATCTAGCTAACACCACTGACAATCTGTGAAGTACGAAATTTATCATTTAAATTTTCCTAAACTGGCTGAACAATTTTTGTAAACAATACAAGGCGCCCTTACACAGTCTACAGCTAGAAAACTCTTAGGATTTTTGAAGAGTTTTTGGCAAACATCTAATAATTTTTCCCAGAAGATCACGTGATAAAAAATCGTAAAATTATTTTTTAGCATCCTCGGGGCGGCCGCCAACTTTTATCAAACTTGACCATGTCTGTGCCAAAATTTGTTCGGGCAAATGTCGAGTGTTTTATTTAGTAAAAAAGTTTTTTCGTGTGTTTTTTTCTGTTCAGGTGTAAAAAAATATGACAAACCAAACCGTAAAAAACAAAGTAGTGTAGCTAGAAACATCGAAATTTTGTTGGCTTTCTGCAGAATTCTTCAGAATCAACTCATTTTAAACAGGAAAAAAGCACTGACCCGAAGAATAAGCCAAAGTCGGACTTTTTCAGAAAGTTGCAAAAAATTACTTTGTGCAGTTACGAAGGCGAATCCGAAAAAACGGATTGCAGATCCGCGCTGGAAATGTCGTCAGTAATCTACCATTAACGGGTGTAAACGTTTTTTTTGGTCCACCCTGTAGAAATGATCCCTAACTCTTGATTTATTTTAATTAACAATAATTAAAATGGTGTTTTGTGAATGAACTGCTAGTAGGTTCTTCATAGTGTCTGTTGGGGAGGGGTTTGAATTTTCTTACAGTCGTGTATTGTAAAGAATGAACTTACTTACTTTCCATGTCCATGATTTTTGTTTAATGGTTTTGGAAGGATTGATGGGATAATTACCCCTAGAATGCCAAGCAGCAATTTCTGGGCTCCTTCTGCATCCTGTGTGTCAAATATTGTGTAGATAATGTTGTTTATGTATTCACTCATTATAATATTTCTTGAAATTGAGGCAGTACCAAATGAGACAACCCTCTTATTTTGATATTCTTATTCAAATATTTGCCCTTCTATTTTTAACATTGCCTGGTGGTTACATTCCACCAAATTGTATTAATATTATTATTAGAAAGAAAAACTGATAGAGGATTTAACTACAATGCCATTCTATAAAATGTTATTTGTTATCCAGCTCAAAATTCAGCACTATAGGTCCTACTTAGAATTATGAAAAATTCTTTACTATCTTATATACACTCCCCGGCAGAATTAACCAGACTCTTGTTGTTTTTGCATTTGAATCCATGTATTTCCTCATGGACTAAATTTGACCACTTTTTTTGTGTTTAAAATTTTCTAGTTATTTTTGTTTTGATAGAAAAGTAACAGTATAGAGATTAATACTAAGCAGAAGAAACCTTTTTAACTTATTTGATATATTTATTGATAGAAAACAAAGTTTATGATTTTTATTTATTTTAATCATACGCTTTGTTTTCTATCAATAAAAAATAAACTGAATAAGTTAAAAAGGTTTCTTTTGTTTAGTATTTAGTATTGTTAACCAACAGTAATTGATACCCATAATTATGATGTGTGAGAAAGAAATATATAAATTTTACTACCAATACATATGTATAACTATGAAATATTTTTCTTTCACCAGCATGGCCATGCCTTAGTGAACACACCACGCCGCAGGCCTAGCCGCAATGTGGCTAGTTGTACATATAATAATATAGATGACAAGAAAATCTTCCATTCAAAATATCAGCTTTAGAGGTGTCACCTGTGAATAAATAAGTCTCTGCTTGTACAAATTTCCAAGATTTGACTTTGTACTAATTATAATTATCTAACTGCTTAGATGTATAGGTATATTAGCTAAATTTCCTACTTTTTATTATTACAGAACCTGTAACAAGACATAATACATGCTTCAATGTACCATCATAAGGACAAATTAAATATGTAACATGAAATAAACTAGCCCCAAAAAGATTATATTACTTTTGGTTAGAAAAAAATCATCCATCAACATGGTCAATGGAATGATTGCTGGATTCATTCCAGAAATGGAACAAACCATTGCTCAGTTGGAACGGGGTACTGTTGTGACAAGGTTTTTTCCCAAGAAAGAAGCCTGAAAGAAAAACACTCATGATAAGAAGAGAGACACGTCAGATTATTTGGTCCCGGACACCATCATATAGGTCAAATGAAGGAGCAGGTAATTTTTAGGGAATAATACTCTTCACAGTTTTTTGAAACTGATTTTTAATTTCAGATAAATATTACTAAGTATTTTTGTTTTGTTGTTTAACATCTCTTTAACATGAAGGTCATTTGAGAACCAGGAAACTCACAATCCAGCCATCCACATTAACCTTGTCCAACCTGGGTTGGGCCGCAAATAGACAGGGTTTGGATTTGAATGGTCACCCATCCAAGTCAGTTGTAAGACAACTAAAAATTAAGCAATATCACTATCTAAAGTTCCTAAATCTAAAGAGCTTGATTCCCTCCAAACACGTGAGGCTGACATTTCTGGCCCTATCCAGTAGGGGTGAAGTCTATGAAGGTAGCTGGTATGATTCCCAGCAAATGAAGGGTAAAACCACCATCCTAATCAGGATATTAAATCAAATAGAATCATTGGCATTAGGATATTCATCCAGACATTAAAATGTTCCACAACTAAGTAAACTCAAACATGAGATTGAGCTTGCTGATCCCAAGTAGGTTTGGGAAAAAGGCAAAGTGAGAGAATAATAATATCTTAAGTTCCCAGTTTAACTATGGTTTAGTGGTGTAAAAAGAGTGTACTGTTTAACTTGATACCATTCCTGTGTTTGTTTTCTAGTTGATATGCGAGAAGTGAAAGAAGTTCGTATTGGAAAATATCTGAAAGACTTTGACAGATGGCCTGAAGAATCCAGGAGAGTTGAACCTTCACAATGTTTTATTGTTCTCTACGGATCCGAGTTTAAGTTGAAGACGCTTAGTATTGCTGGTAAGTCCAAGGCTGGTTTCCCAATTTGTGCAAGAACATTGCAAAATGTCTCACAGTGTTTCATGATCTGCTCTTTGAAGACTTGTATGAGACTCATTGTGGCGAGTTTGATTAGAGGGGGATAGGTGTGTGATCGTTATGATGAGCAACATCATTGATTCAAGGGCTTTGGCCTTGGTTCAAGATGCCTTATAAACATGTTGAGCTGCTTCCCAAGGGGTGACTGACACATTCCTCTTTTCATTTAAAATCGAATGAGATTGAATCCTGAAACATTTTGTTGAATTTGTTTTTATGATTTTATGTTTTGACTTTTGATTGATGTACCTCGGAGAACAAACCTGTCTGGACTTGGTGTTGCCACCGGCGCCCGGGCTTCCGCCCTTATCCCGTCCAGGTCGTCTCGTCGACGCTCACCGGAGTGAGGTTGTTATCTAGAAATCGACACCACCGCCCAGAACCAGCACCCACCGTGCACCATCCGCCCCCATGGCAGGCTAAGCGCACATTCCAGCAACCAATCGACGAGCTATCTGCGCACGGGACAGGCTATGTTTTATGGAAGGAAGGTCGTACACTGGGTGTACCCCTTTATATTGTGCTATCTTGCATCTCTGTTGGCAGCCGTGCCCCGACCCTTTCAGGGTTCGCCACACATCGTCTTGTCGTAAGATCTCAAATCAGTCCTCCTCAGGACTTAACACTAAGTATTTAACACTCAAACATAGAGCGAAAACACTTAACAATAAACGTGAAACATTTAAACATGTATTTCGATATATAAATCTCTATACATTAAAACGTGACACTAATTCGACATATAATAAATATATATCTCTATTTAACACTAAGCGTACATAAATGTTACATTTAAACATGCAACATATACAACACTTATTCGTTAGCGGCTGTGAATAACTCGAGACTTCTCCAGGCGTTAATTCTCTTAGGAATTTCGCCTGGGTCTATATCATCCACTTCCTCTAATTCAAGAGTTTGCCTGAGGTGGGATCTGGCCTCAGCAAATACGGTGCACTCCATAAGCCTGTGCTGTATGGTATCGGGTTCATTGCACTGAGTACAATTCCCGTCTTCGTCTTCCAGTCGTAGAATACGCTGTCTATAATAACCGCATGCTAGGAAATGTCCTGTAAGCATTCGGGTGATTTTGCGATTAAGCGGTAGGTGTAGTAAACCTAGTCGGGACATCACATTGGGGAAAAACATGTAAGTGTTTCTCCCTGTGGTGCTGACGTCCCAATCCGCTTGCCATTTCTCCAGGGTCTTGTCTCTGAGAGCCTTTTTCAGATGCGGGCTCAAGGTGTATCGCTCACCTAAGTGTGTTTCTTCTGTGGAGAAGCCAGTTACCAGTCTTTCCCTGGCGCATATTTCACTTACCACATAGTTTAGCGGTGGCTCGGCTGCCAGGATCTGGGTGGCCGTATGGCTGACAGTGCCTGACGATGCACTTATCGCTATTGTACAAAATCGCTGACATGTCAGCAGTTTTCGTCGACAGATGATGTACCTACATTGTATAATTTTAATCAATAAACAAAATATTCTATTCTAACCTCTCACCTCTAGGTTACAAGTCAGCCGCCGTATTGATCAAACTACTGTGATTGGTAAATAAGGTGATATTATTATTAAACTTTTACCTTATTTCCAGCCCTATCTGAGAAGGAGTGTGAGCTGTGGGTGCGTGGGCTCCGCTATCTGGTCCCGGACACTCTAAGAGCTCCTTACCCACTCAATGTGGAACGGTGGCTGAGGAAGCACTTCTACAGCCTGGAGGGACCCAGAGAAACGTAAGTTTTTAGGCACCCTATTGTATGTCTTATCTAAAGGGTGGGGTCATTACTTAGAACAATCTGTTTTATGCCTGAGATCTTCAACTCAATGTGAATCGCGGACTCTACATCCAGGTGCATGGAAGCCTAGTGTTAGAATATTTTTTTATATGAATAAAGTGAATAAAACGAATATTTTTCTCTTCTATCGCGATCTGGCTGCAAATATTTTCCATTGTCAGCCATTTTTAAGCAAATAAAGTAAATATTTTCTTTTCCATCCGGCTCCAAAAAACCAAATAAAACATGGCGGAAAATGGAAAATATTTGCTGCCAGATCGCGATAGAAGAGAAAAATATTCGTTTTATTCACTTTGTTTTTTTTTCGATTTTTTTTTTTTATTCCCATTTTGTAAATACATATTTTTATATTCATATAAAAAATACCCTTTCTACTGACTACTTTCTCACTTGAATTCTGATATTATAATGATTCAGAGAAAACACATTTATCATTTAAAAAAAAGTTAAAATACATAAATAAGTATATTTATTAATTATTATCTATCATATCTCTCTCCAGGGTGACTCTGAAGGATATCAAGACTTTTCTACCCCGTGTGAACTGCAAGATGTCCACCAATAAGCTGCGGGAACATTTTCAAGAAGTGGACAGCCGCAAGACAAATGAGCTGGCATTTGATGAGTTCACCATCCTGTACAACCGGATTATGTTTGATGAACAGGTGAGCTGTTGTTACGTAAGCTACTGGAACACTTTTCAGCATGGTACATGGTTCATTCGAAATTACAAGGTTCATTCGGTTTCAGAAGTGTGTGCGTGCGATCTCCTCATGCATACAACTCAAACAGTTCCTTTGCTTATTATTATTATTTTTGTCAACAGTTCCTTAGTTTACTTTGCTTATTTTTCCTTCTAACAGGTACCCCAATATTGCCATTTTTTATGTGTGATTTTGCACACCAAATTTTTCCCTTGAAACTCTCGATTTTCCCTACAAATCTTCAAAAAATTCCAACACAATTTCTATCTTCTATTTTCCCCTCAATTTTTCTATTGTGCACCACAAATCTAAAAATCTCACGTACATCAATTACCAGAGGATTTTATGTACATCAATTACCACTATTCTGAAAAGTCAAGCACCAGAGGATTGCGTAAAAAAATTGCGCCGTATATTTTAAAAGTATGCAATGTGCGATTATTAGTGGATATGACTATATTATTTCTAATATAAAATCTCACATAATTTCTATAATTCCCCTAAAATATTTCCCTACCAATCCCCTTCTCTAGATGTTCAACGACTCCTACGCCCACTATAGCTCGGATGGCAAGACGGTCACGGCTGGCGAGCTCACGCACTTCCTGCTGAGGGAGCAGGGAGAGACGAATGTCACGGAGCGGGAGGTGTCACGGCACATGCGCGACTACCTGCAGGACGAGACACGGAACGTGCAGGAGCCGTACTTCACGTTCATGGAGGTGAGCGGTCCGTGGGTTCGATCCCTGGTGGGCGCATTATTTTTGTATATTTAAAAAATATTGTATCCTTTGTAGGAACTTTGATTTTTACGTTCATGGAGGTGAGGGGTCGTGGGTTTGAATCCTGACGGTTGCATTTTTTTTATGCCCGTAATTTTTGTTGTTGTAGGAACTGTATTGTACGTTCATATAGGTGAGGGTCCGTGGGTTCGATCCCGGGCGGGTTTGATTATTATTTTATGTGAATAATATTTAATGTTGCACTCCCTCTTTCCCGTTAACCTTACCTTAGTTTTCCAGAGTGACATAAGTTCGAAACCATAATAATTAAAACCCATCATTTGTCAACTATATCACACACCTTGTTTAAACTGCTGTCAGAAAGGGACTTTTTAGTCTTAAGTAAATTATTTGTTAATTGTTAATTCGAATTTTTTCTGCTTTACCTAATTATTTTATGTTATTCCCTCTTTTCCAGTTCATAGACTTCCTCTTCTCGAAGCAGAACGAGCTATGGGACCAACAGTTCGATGCTATCCATCAGGACATGACGCGACCTCTATCCCATTACTTCATCAACTCCTCACATAATACGTAAGTTTTGATCATAATATGTTGTTACGAGGGGGGACCCAAAAGTACCGGGAATTAGGTGGTGGGGGGAACACGGAGGGGGGGATCGGGTTCTCCAGTGATTCTATTTCAAGCGACTACTCTCCTGAGTAAGTGTGCAAAGTTCATTTGATGTGAGTTTATTCGTTCGTCCGTGAAAATTTTTCTAGTGAAACGACTTTTTTCGTTTCGGCGAAAACGTGAAATGGCAACGTGAAATGGCTCAGTGCGGAGAACAATGGGTGGCTGTAAAAATTTCGGGGTCATAGCCGTAGCACCATGATTCATCGCCAGTTATGACCTTGAGAAAAAAATCTGGGTCTTCATCCAACTGATTTTGCAGCTCCAGACAGGCCTGAAGTCGACGCTCCTTATTTTGATCGTCGGAGAGAAGGCGAGGAACAAATTTGGCTGCAATCCTCTTCATGATCAAATCTTCAGTTACAATCCTCTGAATTGAACTCCATGACAATCCAGACATCTCACAAAGTTGATCGATGGTTCGGCCAGGTCTTCATGGACAAGAATGTTGATTTGTTCAATGTTTTCGTCGGTTCTTGAAGCCATTTCACGTTTTCGCCGAAACGAAAAAAGTCGTTTCACTAGAAAAATTTTCACGGACGAACGAAAGCACTCACAGCAAATGAACTTTGCACACTTACTTGGGAGAGTAGCCGCTTGAAATAGAATCACTGGAGAACCCAATCCCCCCCTCCGTGTTCCCCCCACCACCTAATTCCCGTTACTTTTGGGTCCCCCCTCGTATAGCTGAAGGGGGAATGATGGTCTCTAGCCAACTTCATTTCAAAGTAGATGAGCCACATATTTCTATTTGCGATCAACCATTGAGAGAGGCCTAGGGTTTTTTAGTGGGTGCAAATTCCTTTCATGGCTTTGAAAGATTTTTTCTCCAAAGCCTCTCAAAAAAATAAATAATAATATGTAGGTAATAATGTTCTCCCTGGACAGAAGAGAGGAAGAAACAACATGGCGAAGGAATGAGAAAATAGTGGTCCGAAAGAAATAAGAAGAAATGAGTACATCGTGCTTTATTGTTTTCCGTGTTCCTAGCTGGCCAAACTCAAAAAAAAATAATTATAAGAGTAATAAGACTAATAAGGTTACAAGCGTAGTTTTTTGAGGATTTTAAAGAAAAAAACTGAATTTGCTCAAGACACGATTTCCATAGAAGCGTAGTTTTTTGAGGATGCGAATTCTATAGAAGCGTAGATTTTTGAAGAAAAAACTGAATTGGCTCAAGTCACGATTTCCATAGAAGCGTAGTTTTTTGAAGGATGTTTTTACAAAACTGATTTTTTCTCCCCCTCCAGCTACCTGACAGGCGACCAGTTCTCCTCGGAAAGCTCTTGCGAGGCTTACGTGCGCTGTCTCCGCCAGGGCTGTCGCTGCATAGAGCTGGACTGCTGGGATGGGCCCGAGGGCACGCCCATCGTGTACCACGGCCACACGTTGACCACCAAGATCAAGTTCCGGGACGTGGTCAAGACCATCCGGGAGCATGCGTTTGCCACCTCACAGTAAGAAATAATTATAAAATCTTTTTCTCTCAAAAAATAAAAAATAATTTTTTTTTACAAAAACGAACACTATACTTTCGATTTCTAATATTACAAATTTCTCGGAAGTAATCGTAATATATGAATATGTTTTCTTTGTGTTATTACATCACAATTTTAGTGTGTAGCGTAGATATTTCGCACCTTTGCTATTGTTTAGAAAAATAATATTCAAAACCGGGATTCGAACCAAATTTCTTTTGTATGACAAGCAAACGATATACCATTGATCCGTATCACTTTGTTCCAGGTACCCTGTGATACTCAGCATCGAAGACAACTGCTCGTTGCCACAGCAACGCGTCATGGCTCAGATCATGATGGAAATTTTCGGCGACATGCTTCTGGTGCACCCGGTAGAGAAAAATGAGTCATCCCTCCCCTCCCCCCACCAGCTGAGGGGGAAGATCCTACTCAAGCATAAAAAACTACCGGAGGGGGCAGACGAGCTGCCTCCTCCCCCCTCTCCCTCGGCACTGGCTAAGGATGAAGGTAAGCTTACTTTCCGACCTCCGTGGCTCAGAGCATTGTTTGAATCCCGGCCGGAGAACAAATTCTGACCGAGTATTTCCGTTTGTGAAATGGCATGGATGTAAAGGTCTTTCTTTAGCTTGCCCTGAAATAATGCGGAAGCGGTTCCGGGGCACAACTATCTTTTTTAAATAAAAATAAAAAAAAACTGGCAGTTCGTAGTATACTTGCAATCCAGGTGACCCATTTTCCAATTTCGGCGGGGTCGCAGTTTTTCACCTCTATACTTTATACGCTACTCTCTCTTCCCCACATTTACAAAATAGTTAGATTTACCACACAAAAAAATCCTCCCAGGTTTTTGTTCGTCTTCAATGGGTTTATTTATTTATTTACTCTTTACTTTTTTATACAAAACAATCAACAATAAATTAATGTTTGACGTAATGATCTACAAGGTTCCTAAGCTCTGAAAAAAATACCATAGATATACTTACGATGAACTAGTTCGATAGGGCCAATAAAACGAAATAGGTACAAGTGTTTCATTGTTAAGAGTTTCAAGATTTTTTTGTTGTTGTTGCTGTTTGGTTCAAACCCCGAACCCCCTAATGTCCCCTTTACTCACCCCGGGATTAAATATGTCCTCTTACAACTATGCAATGGGGCACCAATCTTCCTTCCTTCTCTCGCAGGTGCCTCCAAAGACATGGACTTGAGAAACACGGTCAAGAACGGCGTTCTCTATCTCGAGGACCCGGCAGACCAAACCTGGCACCCCCACTTCTTCGTGCTGACTTCACGCACCCTCTTCTACACGGACTGCGTGGGGGAGAATGATGAGGAGGAGGAGGAAGAAGAGGAGGAGGAGGGGGCGGGTGGAGGCAGGGGGGAGGGGGAGCGGGGAAGCGCCGGCCTGTCTAGTCGCGGCGCTGCGAGACTCAGGGAGGTGAGTGTTGGCTCCTTGCATTCCTCGCCATGGTTTGAATCTCAGCCGACAGTAAATTTAACACGTTGACTACCGGCCAAATTTCCTATAGTTTCTCCATATTCCTGTCACCCTTCTTAGGATGACACCTCAATGTCGGTGTCATCCTAAGGAGGAACACGTATACAGGCACTGTCACCCTTACAGGGGTCACACGGTTACGAGGGTGTTTTCAGAATTTGATCAGAGTTATTTGTAAGGTACACTATCCACATGGTCCTGATGTAATGTGTTAAGCAGATTCCATACTACGGTATTGTTGTAACGAGAATAGCCAGTGTCGAATGCACCGCTTCTCGCAGGATCACCGAAGTTAAGTAACGTCCAGCGAGGTAAAGACTTCGTGATGCTAGCATTCCGGCCCAACCCAGGCTAGGCGAGGTTTATCTGGGTATCAGATTTGTGAGTTTCCTACGAATGCAGGGTAATACCCGTTGATATAATCATGCAGTTAAAAGCGACGTTAAACCCAAATTTAAAAAAAACGAGAACATTATTATGTACAGGGTGTTCCATTAACAGGGCTTGATATATTCTACAGGTGTTCCGAATGACGAGCTGCACTACGGAGAGAAGTGGTTCCACGGGCGTCTCTCGGGAGGCAGGGCTGAGGCTGAGGATCTACTGCGGCGGTACTCACATCTAGGTGAGGTGGTACTCACATCTAGGTGAGGTGGTACTCACATCTAGGTGAGGTGGTACTCACATCTAGGTGAGGTGGTACTCACATCTAGGTGAGGTGGTACTCACATCTAGGTGAGGTGTACTCACATCTAGGTGAGGTGGTACTCACATCTAGGTGAGGTGGTACTCACATCTAGGTGAGGCGGTACTCACATCTCGGTGAGGTGGTACTCACATCTAGGTGAGGTAATCAAATGGAAATAGAAATAGAGTGGAACCTGGATATACAGTAGAACTCAAGGGACCGGAGATATTTTCTCCTATATCCAGGTTTCTCTAATAAAGAGGTTATTTTAGATTACAGAGAAGTAAATTGGTCCTGAAAATTGTTCTCGTATGCAGACTTTTCTCTTACATCGGGCGCATTACGATTCGGCCCAAAAAGGTTTTCGATTACAGGTAAAAAAAGTCACCGAACGATTCGCCCCAAAACGTTATCTTGACAAAAAATAAATAAAAAATAAACAACACGATTCGATTCAGTACAACATTCTAAGTACCGTACATACTGGATTTCTACCCAGGTGAGGTGGTCAACTGGATTTTTACCTAACCATACTATAAATCCAAGGCATGGCCTTCATTGTATTTTACCTATTTTTGTTTTTCAATGATTATTTTCAAAATTCATTATTTTGGTCCTCGTGTTTCTCAGGCGACGGCACGTTTCTAGTCCGCGAAAGCGAAACCTTCGTCGGCGACTACTCGCTCTCCTTCTGGTGGCAGGGCCGCGTGAACCACTGTCGCATCCGCACCCGCCTGACACGGGCCGGTACTTCCTGGTGGAGAAGTCCTACTTCGACTCTCTCTACAGTCTCATCTCCCACTACCGCACCAACCATCTGCGGAGCCAGGAGTTCATGATCACACTGCAGGTGAGTTGTGGGTGAGAGGGTGTATGGGTGGTGGGTGTGTCTCATCTCCCACTACCGCACCAACCATCTGCGGAGCCAGGAGTTCATGATCACACTGCAGGTGAGTTGTGGGTGAGAGGGTGTATGGGTGTGTGGGTGTGTCTCATCTCCCACTACCGCACCAACCATCTGCGAAGCCAGGAGTTCATGATCACACTGCAGGTGAGTTGTGGGTGAGAGGGTGTATGGGTGTGTGGGTGTGTCTCATCTCCCACTACCGCACCAACCATCTGCGGAGCCAGGAGTTCATGATCACACTGCAGGTGAGTTGTGGGTGAGAGGGTGTATGGGTGTGGGGTGTGTCTCATCTCCCACTACCGCACCAACCATCTGCGAAGCCAGGAGTTCATGATCACACTGCAGGTGAGTTGTGGGTGAGAGGGTGTATGGGTGTGTGGGTGTGAGTCTCATCTCCCACTACCGCACCAACCATCTGCGGAGCCAGGAGTTCATGATCACACTGCAGGTGAGTTGTGGGTGTGAGGGTGTATGGGTGTTGGGGTGTGTCTCATCTCCCACTACCGCACCAACCATCTGCGGAGCCAGGAGTTCATGATCACACTGCAGGTGAGTTGTGGGTGAGAGGGTGTATGGGTGTGTGTGTGTATGTGGGTGTGAGTCTCATCTCCCACTACCGCACCAACCATCTGCGAAGCCAGGAGTTCATGATCACACTGCAGGTGAGTTGTGGGTGAGAGGGTGTATGGGTGTGTGTGTGTATGTGTGTGTGTGGGTGTGTCTCATCTCCCACTACCGCACCAACCATCTGCGGAGCCAGGAGTTCATGATCACGCTGCAGGTGAGTTGTGGGTGAGAGGGTGTATGGGTGTGGGGGTATGTGGGTGTGTCTCATCTCCCACTACCGCACCAACCATCTGCGAAGCCAGGAGTTCATGATCACACTGCAGGTGAGTTGTGGGTGAGAGGGTGTATGGGTGTGTGTGTATGTGTGTGTGTGGGTGTGTCTCATCTCCCACTACCGCACCAACCATCTGCGAAGCCAGGAGTTCATGATCACACTGCAGGTGAGTTGTGGGTGAGAGGGTGTGGGTGTGTGTGTATGTGGGTGTGTCTCATCTCCCACTACCGCACCAACCATCTGCGAAGCCAGGAGTTCATGATCACACTGCAGGTGAGTTGTGGGTGAGAGGGTGTATGGGTGTGTGTGTGTATGTGGGTGTGAGTCTCATCTCCCACTACCGCACCAACCATCTGCGAAGCCAGGAGTTCATGATCACACTGCAGGTGAGTTGTGGGTGAGAGGGTGTATGGGTGTGTGTGTGTATGTGTGTGTGTGGGTGTGTCTCATCTCCCACTACCGCACCAACCATCTGCGGAGCCAGGAGTTCATGATCACACTGCAGGTGAGTTGTGGGTGAGAGGGTGTATGGGTGTGTGTGTGTATGTGGGTGTGAGTCTCATCTCCCACTACCGCACCAACCATCTGCGAAGCCAGGAGTTCATGATCACACTGCAGGTGAGTTGTGGGTGAGAGGGTGTATGGGTGTGTGTGTGTATGTGTGTGTGTGGGTGTGTCTCATCTCCCACTACCGCACCAACCATCTGCGGAGCCAGGAGTTCATGATCACACTGCAGGTGAGTTGTGGGTGAGAGGGTGTATGGTGTGGGGGTATGTGGGTGTGTCTCATCTCCCACTACCGCACCAACCATCTGCGGAGCCAGGAGTTCATGATCACGCTGCAGGTGAGTTGTGGGTGAGAGGGTGTATGGGTGTGGGGGTATGTGGGTGTGTCTCATCTCCCACTACCGCACCAACCATCTGCGAAGCCAGGAGTTCATGATCACACTGCAGGTGAGTTGTGGGTGAGAGGGTGTATGGGTGTGTGTGTATGTGTGTGTGTGGGTGTGTCTCATCTCCCACTACCGCACCAACCATCTGCGAAGCCAGGAGTTCATGATCACACTGCAGGTGAGTTGTGGGTGAGAGGGTGTGGGTGTGTGTGTATGTGGGTGTGTCTCATCTCCCACTACCGCACCAACCATCTGCGAAGCCAGGAGTTCATGATCACACTGCAGGTGAGTTGTGGGTGAGAGGGTGTATGGGTGTGTGTGTGTATGTGGGTGTGTGTCTCATCTCCCACTACCCACTTATTCTATGTAAATAAAACTTGATCCAATATGTTTAATAATAATAATAACTTAACCATACCTACACGAACAATAACTCTGGCTGAATATTGACCACTAACATTTCAGGAGCCAGTACCCCAGCCTAACCAACACGAAGACAAGGAGTGGTATCACCCCAATGCCACCAGATCCCAGGCAGAGGATCTACTGCGTCGCGTACCTTCAGACGGGGCTTTCCTAGTCAGACCAAGTGAAAATGACGCGGGTACCTATGTCATTAGCTTTAGGTAAGTACTCCTCACTCACTAAACTACTTTTATTTACAGCAGCGGTTCCCAACCGGTGGGCCGCGGGCAGCTCGCTACTGGGCCGCGGATGCTGGTCGTAACTCAAGAAATAATATTAAAATATTGCAAAATAAATCGGGGTGGGCCGCAAATATTTTTTAAAAATATTATTGTTTCCCCAAGCTTAAAAGGTTGGGAACCGCTGATTTACAGGTTCTACCTATAATAATATCATGAGCACATGAGATGAATCTAAACCTTGGGGACAATCGCAAAATGTGTTGTACTGTCTTTTCATATTTGTGTATTGTGTATTAGTTACTTTTTACTGCTTGTGATATTACTTTTTAACATTATTTTATTTTAATCTTTGTATATTTATTGACATTTTTATTGTTGTCATCGTAAATAGGACTACTCCCGTAAATATACTCCCGTACATCGGGTATTTATTATTATTATTAAATAATTGGCTGATGTAGCCTCCTCTATCCCTGGATCATGTATACGAGCATTCTTTTCTCCCTAGACCCTACTTCATGTATATTCCAATCTAAATAGTCCTTCTCTTTGCTTTTTCCCCATTTTTTTTTATTTATAAACAATTGGACCAAGCTTTATTTACATTTTTTTTTATATACAATGAACATGGTAACAAGTTGTGCAATAAATATAAACAAAGCCTGATCAAGGGTGGTGATAATGCCTTCGGCATTCTCTTCTTACTTGGAGTCGACATTGGTCAACATCTTCCTCATAGTTGAGGTTCTACCACTCCTACTTCCACATTTTACACCTGGATGCTCTTCCTAACGCCAACTCTATTAAGTGCGCCAACGATTTCTACATACTTATCCATTCGTTCTATCCTAAGGGACAGGTCGATGCGAGAAGCCTCCCCACCAAAGTCTATTATTTATTTACTTAGACTGTCAGCGCAAGACAGGTAGTCCCATGATTGTATTTTTTGATTATTTGTGTTATTGTTTTTTTAGCCTAACACAGCTGACAGAGATGTACATATCATATTTTATTATATATGTCTCTTAAAACGTCCCTGATTCTTTTGTGTCCCAGGGCCGAGAAGAAAATCAAGCACTGTCGCATCCGGGTGGAGGGTCGTCTCTACACTATAGGAACCACCCAGTTCGAATCCCTTGTTGAGCTGATTAGCTATTACGAGCGCCACCCGTTGTACAAGAAGATAGAACTATGGTACCCTGTCAGTGAAGATTTGGTGCAGAGAATGGGGCTGGTGAGTGTCCTTTGAAAGTGCATATTTACTCTATATTTTCCCTTTATTAAGATAGTATCATTGATACAGTTAGAATCCCTTGGTAGAACTGTGGTATGCTGTCGGTGAAGATTTGGTGCAGAGAATGGGGCTGGGTAGTGTCCTTTGAAAGTGCATGTTTACTCTATATTTTCCCTTTCTTAACATAGTATCATTGATACAGTTAGAATCCCTTGGTAGAACTGTGGTACCCTGTCAGTGAAGATTTGGTGCAGAGAATGGGGCTGGGTAGTGTCCTTTGAAAGTGCATGTTTACTCTATATTTTCCCTTTCTTAACATAGTATCATTGATCCAGTTAGAATCTCTTGATCGAACCGTGGTACCCTGTCAGTGAAGATTTGGTGCAGAGAATGGGGCTGGTAAGTGTCATTTGAAAGTGCATGTTTACTCTGTACTGTCCCTTTCTTGAGATAGTATCATTGATCCAGTTAGAATCCCTTGATCGAAACGTTGTACCCTGTCAGTGAAGATTTGGTGCCGAGAATGGGTCTGGTAAGTGTCCTTTGAAAGTGCATGTTTACTCTGTATTTTTCATTTCTTAACATAGTATCATTGATCCAGTTAGAATCCCTTGTGGACCTGATAAGTTACCGTCAGTGAAGATTTGGTGCAGAGGATGGGGCTGTTAAGTGTCCTTTGAAAGTACATGTTTACTCTATACTTATCTTTTCTAATAATATCATCATTCCATCTGGTTAACATACTTTGGAAGTGCATGATATGTTTCTTACTTTTCCCTTCTCAAGATAGTATCATCTATCCTGCTGGTAATTATTATTCTTTGAATGTTTTTCTTTTTACTGACCCTTTCTCAAGGTAGTATCATATATCCAGTTCAGATCCCTTGTAGAGCCCTCAATAGCTACTAGTCTAGTTGTCTAGTAGGTTCTGTAGCATTTTAAAACGAAACCATGTATTTATAGTGTAAATTTGATCATTTGTACCATGTTGTATTTTGAACACGAATCTGAGGTTTATCAATAAAAATTTGGCCGACAACGCTACTCAGATTTTATTATTATTTTTAGTTGAAGACCTTTGCAGTCTTTTGAGACGTATGCAGTTTTTTTAATGCTACTGGGACCAGCCGGTAAAATCAAGCCTCATTAAAAATAAATTCTTCTGTCGTGTCGTGTGCAACCAACTTGTAGAATCTTAAAACTAGCTACATGCGTTCTTTTTGAATAATAAATTATTATAATTTGTGATGGCTCAAAGAACCTTGATATTTTCGGCGTTTCAACTTGACCAATAAATTTAGGCTTTATCCGACAAATAAGGACTCCAAGAATAGATTAGAACCATTCAGAAAGGATCATCTTATAATGATGCTTCTTACTACTGCTTACATTTTTTTTTTTTTTTTTTTTTACTAAAGGTAGTTGTAATAATTATAATTCTAAAAATAAAAATCTTCTTTTCTGGATATCGTGGATTTTAGTCTTTGACAAATTTTCTAGATAATTTATATCAGGTATTTATTTAACTATTTTTATAAATGTTCTGCCGTTTATTTGCATCATTTCGTGTTAGAAACTAATGGGTAAATATAATAATGGAATAACGCGCCATCGACGCTGACTAAAATTCCATATTACATGTTGTAGTAACGAGGACTATGACTGGTTCATATAGATCTGAATGAACGGTACAATCCATGACAACGTTATTATATACATGTAAGTAATTATTGGCCATAATTACCCTAATTTGGCCCGCTAAAGTAATACTCCATGTAAGCGGACCAAATTATGAGCACATAAAATTTATTCTACAAGATTAATCCGTAACTTTGCCAGGGGTCATTATATAAATTTTCACCTCAGGTCGGAAATAATAATAGCTGCTAAAACAATGATTATAATTTAGCGGTATATTTTTGTTTGGTTCTATATCATACTCATCGAGTAAAACTTCAGCAAGTTTAATTATTTTAAAAGATCCCCGCCCCTTATTTTTTCTTAAAACTATTTGATCTCTACGTCTTAAGAGAGGCTGGCTCAGCCGGACTATCTTTGTAACTACGTGACTAGAGCCTTCTAGTAGATAAAATCCAGAATGAGAAAAAAAAAACTTACAGAATAATATAATAACTATTCTACTAATATTCCTAGAATTACCTACTACAAGCTAGGTAATAATGGTTGTGGTAATAACTATTCTAATGATAATAATTTGTGATAGTGTTTTTCTCGTCTTATTTTACTTCCGAGAAATTTCTAATATTTATTATTTTTAATTTTTTTCGTCTTAAAGATAATGATATAGCAAGAAAAAAAGTCGTCATATTTATGTTAATTACTTTCGTTATGTCACAATTACTCAAACTCACGCGAGATTTTTTCTGCTCTGTACTTGTATGTTCGAGGTCTTACCTCGTGAGGAAAAATGAGTAGCTGCTTTGATGTGAGTAGTGATGGGTGACGGAATAATGGGAAAATAAGCTATGCATTGTATTATTGAATGGTAAAAATTCCCATAGTTCTACGCTACCCACTAAAATTGTGACATATTAACACGAAAAAGAAAAGAAATATTAATACATATTGAAGTATTTTTTATGATGAGAATGATGATTATAATCATCATTGAATTTGAAAAAAAAAAATTGAAAAAAACATCATTGAATAAACATCATTGATTATAATCATCATCAAATATAATTATGGTATAATAATAATATTTTTGAAATAATAATATCATAATTGATGAGCGTGAGGATTTATCCAGATAAAAACCCTGAGATAATGCGTTTCCAGCATTCCTGGTGCTTAAATAGAAGATTCTATTTGGGGTCGTTGACTCGGGGTCTTTTTTTGGTTTCAAGTTCAGGGTTATCTGGTGGGAACTGGTTCTGGGCTGGAATGCTGGAACCTTTCTGGATATACAGGGTGTGTATTGTGACGGAGGTACACTGATTGTTTCTTTAGAATCACGCACGACGCGACAGTCATATTTGTTAAGAAGTCTTTGGCAAGCGGATAGCCCACTTGCCTTGCACGCATGGTGATCTGGGTTCGAATCCCAGCGGAGTCGGAATTTTTCGGCTTTGTACTTTAGATGTTCGGGTCCACTCTTACCTCGTGAGAAAAAATGAGTTGCTGCTTTGATGTGAGCAGTGACCTATGACGGAATTATGGGCAAATGATATAAAGAAGAATAAAAAAGAAAATGAAAAGTCCTATAATTCTGCGCTACGCATGAAAATTGTGATATGATAACACAAAGAACACCCATGAATTTATTTTTTATGATTTATGTAGTGAAATTTATATCAAAGGTAGTGGAAACTCAAAAACCAACTACAGACAAGCCTGATTTGTACTGGAAATAGCCATCATCACAAAGATCAGACATTTAGGGCGATATTAATAGACAACATCAATAACTTCAGTCATTGCTAAGCGTCAGTTTTCCCTATCTTACACAGTACAGGACCACAGAGGTATTACAAAAACGTGTATTAATTCTGCTCTTAGTGTGGTCACCCACCAACTCCACCAAGTCCCAAACACATTATTCCAGCAGTGAGCCCAAAACGTATTATTATGTGGTCAAAATCCCTAATGTGAGGATAACTTCTCATGTCCCGGCTGGGGCGACCTCTAAATTACAAGACCTTTACCACTAAGCTACCGGAATAGAGCCTTATTACAAAATATTTATCTCAATGAAAATAATATGAACCACAGGAATTTGGGCTAACAGTATCATGAAGTACAATATACCTTGTTAGAGAATATACATACCTTGTTTATACTACCGAGATAAGACTGAAAAGTCCTTTACTCCATTGAACTCCTCAATCTAGTTATGACTACCAAAACAACATAACGTATGTTTGTTGTTTGAGATCCCTGATATAATACCTCAGTCCTTGATGTTCCGTTATAGATGAAGATCTTAAGGTCAAGGATTCTGTCTGAATGTTTGTACCACGACTGCTAGTTGATATGGTGACGGCGCCGGCTAGTAAAGAATCTAGCCCATGAATCCGTGATCTGTGGATCGTATCCAACTTGGTGCTTGAATTTTTCCTCATTTAATTGAGTACAAAAAAAGACTGCAACCACATAATAAAAATAAGATTTTGAGGGTTCGGTGGTACAAAATGCTTTTAGCATTAAAGTCACCAGGTTACCTTCCATTAAAGAGTAGTAGTATTATTAGTAGAGTAAGACCTCTGTAGT
Source organism: Bactericera cockerelli (assembly GCA_024516035.1). Lineage (NCBI taxonomy): Eukaryota > Metazoa > Arthropoda > Insecta > Hemiptera > Triozidae > Bactericera > Bactericera cockerelli. The sequence continues at coordinate 40,930,115 of CM044959.1, forward strand.
CACGACACTTCTCAGTCTTTCTTTGATTTACAAACAAGGATAGTACTTGAACCTTATTTATGCTGCCCTATTCGGACTTATTTATTACAGCAGTTGTAGTGGTGCCATTATTATGTAAAGTATCAAATAAATGAGGAGAAATTCATGCATTGGGTGGAATTCGAACCAACAGAACCACTTTTTCACCAATGCAAGGTGATAGGTAATTGTTTGATTATGTTGTGGCCCAGCATGGCTACAGCTGAGGGGAGTTATGTTCTTCAGGCAACTTTAGTTGGCTCTTCCTGAATCACATGTGTCTTGTGTGTAATCGACCAGCGCAGCGTCAGAACTTTGGCTTTTTCTTTATAAGCCATTAAACCTTTGGGAAACTGCAAGCTAACCTGGCTTGTTAGGATTTGCTAGTCTACCTTGTATTTTTAAGTCGAATACATATTTCAGTCGAATGAAGCCCAAACCTGAAAGCTTCAGACACGTGGCTTTATGCCTACTGATTTAAATAAATAACAAATATATATACATTTTTTTTAAGGTCATTTATTACCTTAAGCAGGTTTATTATAAATTAATATGGCAAGATTATAGTCGGTATGATTAGCTTAAAAACAATTTGGTTGGAGATTTTTTTTTCTTAAGTAGAAGGCATATTTTACATCATCTTCTCAGTGAAGTGAAATGGTTATTTATCTAATAGCTAAATGAAATATTAGTTTTGCAGCGCTATATTTATTTTAACACATAAATAAAATTAATCAAACCTCTATATGTAGCAATTAATACGATGCACCATACATTTTATGATTAAAAAAAAAATTCAAATTCATTTTCACAAAAGATATTGATGATATCTTTATCAATATCAAAAGATATTGATAAAGATATTGATTTTTTTTAAAATGTACTTGAGGGTCATTATTGCACTGGTCTAACTAAAAAATCATTTCTAAGTTACTAGAAAAAATATAAAAAAATTAGGATTTTATTTTTTGAAGTTGTTTATGTGTTCAATTTAGATAGCTTCTATAAATATTATAAAAGTATCTCAATAATATTTATTTTTACTTAAATATCTTTTAATGTAAAAAAACACCATTTTATCTTTCTTGCCCGATTTGGATGAATGACAGATCACTCGGATTTAAAATGTATCTAATTCTTATCATTCCAGGGGGTTTTTTTATGCTTTTTTTATTATATTAATCCCTTCCATAAACAAGTCCAAAAATCAAAATCCGAAGCTTAAACTATGAGAAATATTTACAGGTGTAAAGGATCAGTCTTACAATTAACATCAATGTCATGAGAGAGAAGTTCTCTTTGTGTCTTCTTACTCAGGGAATCATTTCCTGAAACCCATTGTTCGGACTGGAATCAAGAGCTCTACATGCCCTAAAAATTTTCTTTTGTGTGCAGATACTGTTTTAGTTCTTACCGATTTAATTTACCCATCAGGTTACTTATCTACCTATCACGTATCATAAATAACATGTAGAAAATGTAGAAACAAATCCACTTCAGAGATCGAGTTGACACACAAAGCAGGACTCCTGATTCCTTCCCTCCCCTTCTATCAACACTTCTGTCGAGAATCATTTCCTGTAGTAGTTGTCCATGTGGTACCGCACACCCTTCCTCTCGTTGCTGTTATGCTGTGGCTGCTGGTCCATGGGCAGCACCAGTAGCGCCACGGGCGAGTTGTAGGGGAAAGCGTAGTGGCCGGACTTCTCTTGCGGGTAGTGACTTTGCACAGGCACCGCCTGAGTAGGGGCGGGCTGTCTGAGAGGCGCCGACTTTACGGCAGCCTTCTGTACCGGTGCGGGCGTTGGTGTGTTGACCACCTGACCAGGGTTGTAGCGGTACTGCCCGCTCCCTGGGTAGTTCGGCTGTACTGGTTGGATGACGTAGTACCTCTGTTGATCGTTTGCAACAGGCGTTGTCACCGACTGCGGAGTCACAGCCACGGGCTTCTGCTGCTTCTGAGGATCCGCGTCTTGCTGCACTTGCTGTTGTACCTGGTCTTTCTGCGCTTGAGGCTGCGACTGGTGCGTTTGCTGCAGGAAAGGTCGCTGCAGGAAAGTGGTGAGAGGATAGAGGAAGGGGAAGTTGAAGTACTGGGACGGTGAGGACGCCGTGGCAGGGACGGGTGTTTGACCCTTGTTGATCTGGACTTGGATTTGTTGTGGTGCCTCTGGTTTTGGGGTTGCGCTTACTTGATCTGCGTTGACAGGCGCTGGTGTGGAGCTCACAGGACGGAACTTCTGGGGCAAATATTGTGGCGGGATGTTGCTGACGATGGGCTTCATGAAGTCAAAGTTGGTGAAGATTGATTTCTGTGCTTCGTCCAGTTGGTGTCTTTGATCAAAGACAAATTGAGGGATTCCTCCTCTGCCCAGACCGTCTTGTGGTTGATAAAAGTAAGGCACGCCGTACGGGTAATTTGGTGAGTAGTTAGGTGACAGGTAGCTCAGAGATTTGAAGCTCTGGTCCACCTGATTGCTGGGCAGCAGGTAATGTACTGTCGGGTCTGCGAGCTGAAACATCATGGGCTTTGGGTGGATCTGGAAGCCGTACCCGGCCGCCTGCTTCTCATTGTATTTGCCGTCGTCCGCGGTGGCATGCCGCACCATGTTCTCCACGTCCTGGACAGTGGCCTGCTGCTTGGCGGCCAAGATGTCCTGGACATTGCCTGGCAGGTAGTGGTGCGCGTGCTGGGAGGGTTGCTGGATAAACAGAGGACTGACGGGAGAGATGGGATGGTCTTGGTAGATAAAACTTGGGAGGAACGCGGCATTGGCTGTGTATGGTGAAGGCTGGGGAACAGGTACTGGGGCGGGTACTGGAGCTGCTGTCTTCAGGTGAAAGTCTACAACTGCAGGATGAGGGATGTGTTGCGGATGTTCTGCCACAGCATGATGGGCGGGGCTGTCCGATACAGCAGGGTGGGGGATACGAGCGCCGAAGGGGTAGGGGCTGTAGAACTGAGGGCTGAATGGGTAAGCGGGCTGGGCAACGGGATCGCTCACAGCGTTGGTCACATGCACCGGGCGCTTCTCTGCCTTGGTGTCCACTACTGGGGGTTTCTTCTCGGCATTGACCGTTATGATTAAGTTGTCCGTCTGTTCGTGGCTGCCGGCGTCCGCAGATTTCTCCTCGTCCGTGTGAGAGTGCTGGTGTTCCTGTGGGCTGAGGATGTGCTCTTGCTTCTCCAGCGTCTTCTCCACTTCCTCGTCCGTCAACTCCTCTGGATGCTGAGGCTTGTCTTCGTGCACCTCATCTGAACTCTTCCCATCGTCCACCGCCTGTTCTTCTTTGGCTTCATCCGAGGACGCTTTCTCAACTTCCTCCGCTTTCTCTTCTACTTCCGTGGATCGTTTCTCAGCGCTTCTCATGCCGAACGTGCCGGGCGGATGCATCTTCACGTCTGCCCGGAAGCCTCGTTTCTCGTCGGCAGAGTACTTGACCTCCCTCACCTGGCCAGTAGGTTCCGCCACCGTGTAGCGTCCCACGACACCCCTGCCATCTCGTGTCTCCTCCTGGGACTTGAAGTCGCCGGTGTCGCCATTGTGGACCGAGTAGCGGAAGTGGTAGTCTGGCTTGAGGGTGGGTTCCGCGTTCAACGCCTGTCCCTGAAATCAAAAAATATTATTTATTTATGATTTTTATGGTTACAACTTCCTACGTAAGAAAAAAGTTAGCCCATAGACATATTAAAAATGTATTTCGTGTTTATTTATTTGATAATTGACGGTATATTCTCACGATATAGGTATTTGTGTTTATTTAGGATTTTTGGTAAAAAATTTCAATACGAGCGGTGTCCAACCAAAAGTTCGAGTGTTCATAATTTGGTTTTACTTTATAATGAAAATATTTTAATGCTATTTGAAGAGTATAGTATGAACACATGTTTTAGATTCTAATCTTACAGTAAATAAACATAGACAACATGTTTGAATGGATAAAAAAACAAATCTTTACAGTGATTAAAACATGATATAATTATTTATGTCTGACAGGTCAGCCGCACTTGTCAGAATCCCGATAGTTAATCATGTTTCGTTCAATTTTCCTCCGGAATCAGAATTGTTGGATCCTTAAAAGATCCCACGTCAAAATGTTGATTCACCATGTTTAATCTTCTCACTCATCTCGTGATGGAATTAGAAGAATGTGGTCTCTTCAGTCCCTGGCAAATTATGGCCCGAATTATAAAAGAGAATTGAATTTAAGATGAGTGAGACTTTTCTTCAAGTCGGGCTCTTTTTAATTGGTTGAAACTCCGACTTGAGGGGGGCTCAGATTATCTTAATTTACCCTGTTTCATAATTCGAACTTAAATGGGTGGCAATGGGCGCAATGGCTTTTTTATAAAAACTTTATAAATAAGAGTTTGATGACCAAGTTATCATATTTGTGTTAATCACAATCTTGTTGTCCCCATTACTCTCACACTCTTAAACCGACCTCAATAGATTGATTGAAAAGGCGGTGGACTTATAACCTGGAGGTAAGTGGTTCAAGTCCCAAGTAAAACAAAAATTTAATGAAGCGAATATGATTACTTTAACTTATTTTTTTTTAACATTTAAGATTATTAAAGCAAAACTTGATGCCTACGGAGGCATTCTCTTCCAAACCACCCTTGAATTCCTTAATATTGTCCATCCAGATTATCTTCTCCTTTAAGTGATATATGAAGTTAGAGTAACACCGAACTCAATAGCTTAATCGATAAGACGGTGACATGTAACCTGGAGGTCGGTGGTTCAATTCTCAAGTTCAGCAAAGATTTAGTAAAGCGAGTTTGAGTAGTTGTGACATCGCGGAAGTGATTAACACAAATATGATTACTTTTTTTTACTTTTAACATTATCACTAAAAAGAATTTCCTCGCGCGGTTCCATCTACACCGAACAGGTTCACAATTCTCCGCGCGATGGGTAATCCTGACTACTTAATAAGGGCTTCGGGGATGGGGTTGGATTTGGATCTCTTGATTCCTAGACCCCTGTGGCGTCTGTTTGAAGATACCGAACCACGAACCCTGGTCTAGTAGTCGCAGACTTGTTACCTCTTCATTTTCCATTACTCTGGTGGATAAATCAGCGCGGGATTTGAGGTGCCCACTTTTTTGTTTTTGTTTTAATCTCAGAACTGATTTTGATTGACTCATGAAGATTGAAATTATTAGACATTTTTGTTAAATCTCTATTTTGGGTAGGTATTGTTTTAAATGAAAAAGTATAAGTTCTGACTTAAACCTTTGGTCTCAATTTTGTCTATTAAATTTGCCCTAAACAGTTGATAACAAAATCTATTTCGCATCAATCTCTCTTTTGACAACAATGGTACCATAGCTCGTACCATATAAATAAACAAACCTGCTGGATTAAAAACTTGATAAACACTTATCAAGAGATTAATCAGTTGAATTACCCTTTAGACTTAACAGATGAGTGTTATGTCATGGTGGTAGAATTCTGCCCGCCAGGTCGAAAAATTGATTTCAGCTAAAACTCCATTGGAGCCCGGGACTTCACTTATTTTTGAAGGTTCAATGAACTTTGTATTACTTTATTTTCTAATATTAGAAACGAAAGTATTTTTACTGTATTACATTATTTTTTGATATGAATCAGAACCTAACACTGACTGTTGGTATTTTATGAACTAGTGAATTATTCTGATCCACCCTTTCTATTTCCAACCCTCCTGCACTGGTTCTAAACCACCCATGGGGCAGAGCTATCCTGTCTAGCACTTGTCTAGGTCCTGAGTTCACATCCCTGCCAGTGCATCAGACTCGATGACTGGCGATAACTTGCTTTAACATTCTTTGATTGGGCCCAGAATTGTAACCATTCTTGAAGGTTCAATGAACTTTGTATTTTTAGTGTATTTCTTTGTTTGATTTGAATTAGAATTGAAAGGAGGGCGTATAAGGGAGAATAGCCCATTTTCCCGTCCAGTTTTTAATGTTAAACCCCCCTATCGGAAATTTTTACCTATTACACCAGTGAATGTAGGGCAATGCCCTAAGTGTGTATCAGGGTCAGGAAATATATACAGGGTAACCAAGTTTTTTACTTTCCTTATCCTATAATAAGGAAAGTATTGTATTCGTCGAAAATTTGACCTACCCAGTTTTTCACATTTCTGGACGAATCATAGCCTCAGGATACCAAAAAAATTGTTTTTAGCCATTGGTCCGTGCGTCTGTCTGTCTGTCTGTCTGTCTGTCTGTCTGTCTGTGAACAGGATATCTCAAGAACGGTAAGAGCTAGAGACTTGAAATTTGGTATGCAAATCAATTTTATACACCAGACGAACCACGAAACTTTTGATTGAAATCGGCCGCAAAATGCGGCCACAGGGCCGCAAAATATTGGCCGCAAGCGCCGCTTCTATGAATTGGTTAAAGATACAAAAAAAGTTACAGAACAACATTTTCTTAGATTAAAAAAATAATAGGGGTCTCTTCTTATCATTTTTTTGATATCTTGAACTTTTTGGACCTCGGCCCCAATTTACCGGTATTTTGGGGGGACCCGCTCAGACTAACTTTTTTATTATTCATCCTAGATGGGGATTGTGACATATCAAATCCAATGACTTTGAGGTGCTGATTACGAATTTGGCTTTAATTTTTAGCTGACTGTTACCTTTGAGTCACCAGTGGCTTTTGGTCCTGTTCACATTCCTAATATGATAAGGAAAGTCGTGTGATGTTTACACCAGATTTTTTTTAGAATATTTCAGGATCAATTCTAAGTTACATTTTAAGACTAAAATAATCTTATATCTTTTTTGAAAAATGCCGTCGAACGGAGATAAAATGTTAGGTATTTACTTGAGAAATTTACTTAATAATTATTATACACAAAAACATGAGAACCATTTTCACTTATTTTGTACAAATTCAAGTTCATTTTTCAGATGAAAACTATTTTTCTCAAGAGATTTTTTTTCCTTTTATTTTCGTTTTTCGAAAATCACCGAAGAATATTTTAGTCTTAGAATGTCTCCTGGAGTTGATTCTGAAATTTTCTATAAAAAAAACCTGGACACCCTGTACGTATATGTAGGGAAGTTCCTTGAGTGTATCAGTATATGGAAACGTTCAGAAAATATCACTTACGTTCGATGTAAATAACTTAATCAGTACGATCAGATTTCCTGGCCCTTTCCCGAATTTCTTTAAGTGAAATATCCAACAAAAATTAGTTAGTTAGTTAGTTATCATATTTGTGTTCATCACTTTCGTGATATCACAACTACTCAAACTCGCTTTACTAAATCTACGCTGAACCCGAGACTTGAACCACCGAGCTTTAGGTTACTAGTCCACTGCCTTATCGATCAAGCTACTTGGATTCAACCGACTGTTCAATTTTTTGGATTAATTACATTTTTTTTAAAACAAATAATGAGCAGTCAGAGCGAAAAAAGAATTGTCTTACGATAAATAAGAATTTTCTTAAGGGTTGGGTGGAAGAGATTGCCATAGGCAATAACCCCGCCCTTTAGTTAGGACATATGTATATATTTTGTTTTTTTTTATATTATTAATATTGTCAATTTTTATTTTACCATTATTTGTCTGTATACAGGGTGGTCCAGAAAGTTTGCACCAAAATGATAGCGGTAATAAAAGAGTCCATTTCCAACAAAAATATTCCCGGACATTTTCCTTTATTTTTTGTCATTTTCAAAATGGCGGCCAAAACGTGTGTTTTTCAAATATTCCGACTTTGGTTGGCTTTTGATTTTTTTATTTTTTTCTATACCACCTAGAAAAAAAACGGATTGCATTTATGAATTGAAAATAAAATTTTAATTGAAATAAGTTAAATTAACCCGTTCAATGTTTTAATGATCATGCTCATTTAGGCTGTCAACGTTCTGAACGCACATATTTGAAAAACACACGTCTTGGCCGCCATTTTGAAAACGACAAAAAATAAAGGAAAATGTCCGGGAATATTTTTGTTAGAAATGGTCTCTTTTATTACCCCTATCATTTTGGTGCAAACTTTCTGGACCACCCTGTATATGTTCTACTAATAAAGAGTTTCTAAATAAATAAATAAAATGAGCAATAACTCACCTCAGAGCGGATAGATCGGGCGGCGGGCAGCGGCAATTTGGTGCCAAACTCTGGTGTGGTGGTCGCCTGAGTCGCCAGGAAGACGAAACATAGCGAGATCCCCGCCTGCAACATAGCGGGAGACATGAGGTGACAACTCTAGGGGACTTGTAATTTTTTAATACTATGATTCATGTAGTCAAAAAAAATTATGATGTAATTTCTGATAGTCCTATGAAAAATAACTCAGAAGATAAAATTGTAGTAAAAAAAAAAAAAAAATATGATGAACTTTCTGATAGTCCTAGGAAAAATACCTCAGAAGATAAAATTATTTCAGATTGGAGGTAATAAAACGACTGTTTTGTCAAAAGATAGAAGAATTGTATTTTACTGCCCAACAGTAGTTTCTTCTTTCAGGTTCATAAGTCTTAAAACAGAAATCAACATCTTTGTGATTCATCTCTCTCCTTCCCTTTATCTCTCTCTCTCCCTCTCTTTCTCTCTCTCTCTCTCTTCTTATTTTCTTACTATCATAATTTTTAAAATTGGTATTACAGCTATTTTTTGTTTGTTTGTATCTCAATAGAAAGTTTAACTTTTAAAGAAACTTTCATGTTATTATGATCGAATTTTTAAAATGATATATGTAAAATATTATTATGAAAGTATGTTTAAATTATTTGAGAAAAGACAAAGTGATACCTATAAGAAGGAGTATCGAAAAAAAAAAAATATTTATGAACCGGAAAAACTCTTGTGTTACTGAACAGACACTGACTATAATTTTATTGCTTTTCAACTTGAAATTTACTTCTGATTACGTTCGATTAAATTATTTAAAAGGGTATTGAAAAGTTAGATAACACATCAGTTTATTCAGGATAAACACTTTAGAGTTAACTTTTAGAGAGAAATAACTAACAAGATTTATTGTAACTATTAATCAGATAATATTGATGAACTACACAAAATAAGGCACAATCAAACACACTAAACTTGTCATATGAATTTAAATTTGAAAAATAGACGTCCATATAAATTACAAATTAAACATTGAAAAATAGGCGACACATTTGTAACTTCACATCAGAAACTCTTAAGAAATGTCATTGGAAACTCTTTAAAGTAAACAGATTAATGAAAACATCATTGAAACTCTTAACATATTAATGTAAATTTATTTAATAGAAAATCTGTATTCAGATTAATGTAAACATCATTGGAAACTCTTAAAAAAGATTAATTAAAATCATTGAGAACTCTTCAATTTAAATAGATTAATGAAAATTCCTTCAAGACATAATTGAAAACTCTTTAAACAGTTTCCAATTATGTCAATTATAAAAAACTTTTAACTCTAAATGAAAATTCATCAAAAAAAGAAGAAGAAAATATAAACACTATTTTAAAAAAATCTCGTAGAATTTTGGAATTGAAAAATTCTTGAAATTTTGGTTTAGTTACCTGTAAAACAATTCGATGATGACCCATGGTGTAGCTTGTTACAACTGAATGCACCATAAGGATGCACTTCTGGTTTTATAAAATACAAAGTGCATCCTATCCTGAAGATATGATTTTGATAAAAGTATGTTTTAGTGGTCCAGAGATCAGGCCAGGACTTAGGTTATCCCTAGGGTTCTGCATGCATTGGTGGTCGAGTGTTTAAGCCGTTAGTCTAGTAACCCAAGTACCATGGAATCCGTTGGTTCGAATCCCACCCAATATATATTTTTTCCCAAATAATTTGAGCTAATAATAATAATAGAATCTAATAATAACAGGTGACGAATATCTGACTTGCGCTGATTAACTGGGTGTTGTTGGTAAGTTTTCAATGACATTTTGATCATTTGATGTTGGCCATTGACATGTAAATTGTTTGATGTTAACTATTTACAATAAAATGAAGCGTTGATAAAAAAATCTATTGATTCGTGTGATAATTGAGATAATTGAATCATAAACGCTTTGCGAAATTATCATCCAAGATGGAAGTATTGACTAGTGAAAATATTTCTTCGTGATTCTTTGCCTGGAATAAGATTATTTGAAATAATTGAATCCCTATATTTTCTCCTTATCATTCTCCTGAATTGAACCCTCTTTCTCTCTCTCTCTCTTTCTCTCCCTCTCTCCTCTCTCCCTCTCTCCCTCTCTCCCCCACCTCTCTCTTCTCCTCTCTCCCCCTGTCTCTCTCTCTTTCTCTCTCTCTTCTCTCTCTCCCTCTCTCCCCCCTCTCTCTTTCCCTCTCTCCCTCTCTCCCTCTCTCCCTCTCTCCCTCTCTCCCTCTCTCCCTCTCTCCCTCTCTCCCTCTCTCCTCTCTCCCTCTCTCCCTCTCTCCCCCTCTCCCCCTCTCTCCTCTCCCTCTCTCCCCGTCTCTCTCTTTCCCTCTCTCCCCCTCTCTCTCCCCCTCTCCCCCCCCCCCCTCTCTCTCTCTCCCTCTCTCTCTCCCCCTCTCTCTCTCTCCCTCTCTCTCTCCCTCTCCCTCTCCCTCTCTCCCTCTCCTCCCCTCTCTCTCTCTCCCTCTCTCTCTCCCTCTCCCTCTCCCTCTCTCCCTCGCCCTCCCTCATTCTTAAATTAATATGTTTTAAAATTCTCGATGAATTGAGGAAATATTTTTTCAACATCATAATAAAATTCATCTTGATAGTTTTAACTCCCATTATTCCAGCTGTTGTGCCATTATTAAGTAGTCAGCGGCTCAAATAAAGGAAGAAAATTTCATGCATTGGGTGGGATTCGAACCAACGGATCCGGACACTACCTGGATCACTAGACTAGCAACTTAACCACTCGATTACGTTTAAACCACCAATGTATCACTAGACTTGAACAAAATCCACATAGAATCCATCAGTTCCTGTGAACAAACATCAATTCCAAAGTTCCTCAACCTTACCACATTTTGTGTTTGTCCATATAATTAGGCTTTCCAATCACAAAGATAATACACAAAAACAATTACCGCGGTTACCTCACACGTACATTCTACTCATTGTAAGGCCACCCATCTTAGAGTCCCGCCCAACATGATTTCGGTCAAAAGTAGGTACCTGCTTATTAATTCTGTATCTAGTGTTATCGAGGATAATGTAAATGTGAAATTAATATCTATACTTTTGGAGAATCATATAATATTATAGTTATGGTGTTATAAAAAGAGTCGACACGGAATATCAGAATTTAGGTCACTGCACAAGGCAAAGTTTAGGCTATAAAAAAGATTTCTAACCCAAAAAAAAAAAAAAAAAAAATAAGAAAAATCATTCCAGGACAGACATTAATGAAGTGTTTAATAATAATAATTGTTTCGGACCTGTGAGCCTTGCTACTTGGAAATTTTCCTATGAGTTTAGGTTATATGGAGACGGGGAGATTACCCACTATTCACTGGACAAACAATCCAGCTACCCAAATCAACCTCGCCCACCCTAAATGGGGCCGAAAATAGACAGCGGAACGTGTATTGCCATGATGACCAAGTATAGATTCAAAATCATGCCGAGAACTGTATCACGAGAAATCACGAGAACTGTGGCCCATTCCAAAAACACTCCACTCTCAGAATCGCCAAATCTCCGTTTCAACCGTCACCAAACGCACTCTGATTGGTCATTGCGTTCAAATTAAACAATCTGAGTGCGTGGTGTGACGGTTAAGGAGATTTTGAGATTATGAGAGTGGAGAGTGTTTCTGGAATGGGATACACTTCCGATCGCTGTAGTTAAGCAACGACCAGAATGGTGAGAACATGATTTTGAATCCATCCTTGGTCATCATGACAAGAAACTTTTCAGCTGGCTATTTCCGGCTCTACTCAGGGTTGGTGAGGAGACTGGTGTGTTCCAAGTTCCTTAGATGTTCATCTCGCTCACTCCTCTAAATCTAAGAGGAGGAACCATCCGAGATAACACACGCGGACCCAAAGCTCATTACAATGAAAGGAGCAAGATTAATGAAGGGGCCATTAGCGTCCCCAGTTAGAGGTCAAAGTTGAGGCCCCAAGCGAGATTTCCAAGGGCTTTCCAGCACCTCGTAATTAAGGACCTTGTAAATAAGGTCTTACGCAATCGGCAGCTTTGTTCGGCCGTCCGGCTCTACAAGAATTCTCAAGGTCACTTGAAGGCGTTAGAAATATTAGGATAATAGGCGTCTAAATATGAATCTATTCGAAAGTATTGCTATAATTAGGCTCTATTTAAAATATTATTTCGATACATTTGTATAGGTTATAGATATACTAGCTAAGTATCTAAGAAGTATTCAAAGAAAAGATTTTTTGGTTTTCAAATACCCAGTATGGTCCTATTAAATATCTATTTAAGAAGAATACATTGGAACATTATCACTAATCTATAACCTATGTATATTTTAGTACAATTACTCTTTGTAGAGTATACAATGTATGCATGATTGTAGAGTATACAATGTAGTTACATAAATCCACCAACCTATGTTATAATATCATCCCACCAATATGAAAAGAAACTATATAATTTATAAGTTACAGTCAAAAGTTATCCTATCATTTTCGCGATATCACAAATACTCAAACTCGCTTTACAAAATCTACGCTAAAACCGAGACTTGAACCACCGACCTCGCCGGTTACTAGCCCCCGCCTTATTGATCGAGCTAGCTACTGCATTGAACGCTTACTAGACAAAATCGAGATCTTAAGTCATGACTTAGCATTAGTTTTATCATCCAAGACAATACGCAAAATCTAGACTTAGCTCCACAGAGGTATTACAAAAACGTCTATTAATTCCACCCTCAGCTACTGAATAATATTATTTGACCGTAAAAGTCAATGACTAAGATTGTTAAACCTTCGATAACATTATTATGGCCGAATAGAAAAGAACCTGAACTTAATGACAAGGTTGGGATTGGGTTAGAACTACTTGAACTAAGGAACCGTTTAAGATGATCCTTGTGTGATATTAAATCGAACACCTAAGTGACCTAAAATAACAGTAATCCCTTTGGGTCTTCTGCCCACATAATTATGGATTTCTAGTGGGTCAACAACCTTGGTCCTAGAAATTAGTTCTCAATTATACTGGGAGCAGTTCATTTTTTCTTTAATTATTTCTGTAAAAAAAATTGAGAACTGTATGAGAAATTTGAGATAGATTAAGGCCATCTGGTGCGCAGGCGCGCCCACTAAATTGAAACAACCGTTTGGAGACAGTCTTGAAAGAAGCAGATTTAAATGTAACCTTCCTTATTATCACTCATCTATTACATCACTAGGTATTACATGTATTGACTAGGTTGTCTTAGTCACCCTTTTGGTTGTATGGAACAGCACTCCCTACTAAAACCAAAATTCGCCTTTTAAAAATTAGCTTGATTTTTGTGCTCAACGTTTCTCTACAACGGAAGTGATTCGAATCTCTGAGTTTGGTTCTAAGATTCATATTCCACTCTAATGGACCACCCTGTATGAAACTCTTAAGAGTAGTCTACTTCTTCTAGATTAGCCTCACTTACTGACAGCTCCATCATCCAATATAATTGAAAACAAAAAATTCTCTTCGTCGCCACTTGAGACTCATGAATTACTTAACTGACGGCTAAGTAAATTCTGACTTAACTCATGGATAAGTATAGTCTGTTTCTGTTGTAGATGATTTAGATAAGTTAAGTCGACATAAATGGTTGAGTTCAATCTAGGAAACTATTAATCATTATTTTACCGGTACTAAAATTGTTCATACCGTAAACATTTCAGTCTGATTCGAGTCCTAAGTCAATGACTCGGTCCAAGACAAACAGAGAGAACTATTTGTTACAATAAATCTTCTATTAGAAGACATTATTAATCACTTGGATTTATTCTTTTTTTTTTTAATTATTATTATCTGACCTGGTTGCAGGGTTTTCAGTGTAACCCTTACAAATTACACTGCGACTTAATTAGATCTATTGTGACCAGTTGATTCTATTCGGTTTTAACGTACTGATTTGAGATGGATAATCAGGACGGGGGTTTTACCCTCCATTCACTGGGAATCGTACCAGCTACTCACATTAACCTCACCCAGTCTGGGTAGGGCCGGAAATGCCAGCCTCACGTGTTCGAAAAGTCTGACGAGGGTGATCTCCATTTGCTGGAAACTCACAAACTAACTAACCTCGCCCAGCCTGGGTTGTGTTTGGAATAGCAACAAGCTCCAAGTCTTAACCTCGCTGGACGTTGCATTTCGTGACAAAGCGAGAAGTGGATTATTCAACACACCACTGACGCTAGCTGATTGATTAAAGTTAGGATAACTTGTCATGTCCCGGCTGGGTTTCGAACCCGCGACCTCTGAACCACCAGATAGATGCTTTGACCACTGAGCTACCGGGACAGCATTAACAAGAATTCAAGCAGAGCATTCACCTTGATTCATCCGATATTCTCGGCTCCAAACAGTTTTAAACTAGACGAATTTTGATTACCTATGAAGTTTATTGATGGATTAGTCTCTGATTAATGGTTTAGTGGAAATTGTGACGTAATATGTTACTTACAATAAACACATTTTGAATTGAATTGTTTCTTTTTCTCCCCAGGAGCCGGATGACAGCTCAGTTTCTGGTACGCCGGGGTACTTGGATCCGGCGGCGTTCACACCGGCTCCGTCCACCATCACTGTCAAGGCCCTGTATGACTACCAGGTAAATAATTAAGTCCGTTTTATTTTTTATTTTTAGTCCGTTTTTATTTGGACATATAGAAGAAGGTCGCCACTAGACAGCAATGGCTACTAAACCAATGTTAATCATCCCGATGTAATGTTTTGAACGGTTCCGGGATCATATGTTTAGGGGTAGAGGTGGTTTTTAGTGAGAATAATGCACTATTGTCCGCATCTCAGTACTCACACTGTTCACTAGGGTAAAATCTAGTGTTCGTCTACAGATTTTACCACCTCTCCTTAAAAAAAAAATTGTGAATCATGACTGTGAATCATTTTTTTTTATTTTTAGTCCGTTAATGCACTATTGTAAGCATCTCAGTACTCACACTGTTCACTAGGGTAAAATCTAGTGTTCGTCTACAGATTTTACCACCTCTCCTTAAAAAAAAAAATGTGAATCATGACTTCAGTTACCATGGCCGAGTTGAGTAGCGCTCCACTCGTCCTCGGTGATAAAGAGTCACACCTCTCATCTCTGTCCTAGTATTGTGATCAGCACACCCCTCTCAATTTATTCGTCATCGAGAGTAGTAGCGCACTAGAATTCCACGCACGGTGACCTGGGTTCGAATCCCACCTGGGTAGATTTTTTTTCTTGTCTAAACATGGGCATTCGGGGTCCACTCATACCTCGTAAGGAAAACTGAGTAACAAGCTTTTATCATGAGAGATAATCATGTTTCACAATTGGGACCTCATACTGAGATCGGAGGCCTTCAATTAGACGAGTGTAATTTATTAATTAAAATATTTTTTGTATGTATATAAAATTGAATAAAATATGAAATAACTATGTATGTAAATAACTTGTATTGTAAATTGTAAAAAATATTTTAATAAAGGCTATTTTTTTTTACTGAGATCGAGTTGCCAAATTTTCTCCTCTCAATTTCAGGCTCGCAATGACGATGAGCTCTCGTTCCCGAAGCATGCCATCATCAGTGCCGTGTCGCGGGCAGAGGGCGGGTGGTGGCGAGGGGACTACGGGGGTAAGAGACAGCACTGGTTCCCCTCCAACTACGTCACTGAGATTCAGCCACAGCCGCACACCCGCGAGGACTCGGTGAGTTGGTTTTGCTTTTTCTTTTTTGCAAATATCTCGTATACTCGTATTTTATTTTTAAATTATTGTCTGAGTGTAGTTATTTTACAACAGTATTTTTTGTTTGTACAAAACTGAGATATATTCATTTTTTTTTTTTAATTTTCAAGATCGCATTATCAATTTTTCACATGAGAATAAAACTTGTAACCTCCAGTTGCATTCTCACAACTCAAGATTACAGTGCCAATTTTTCCTACAATTTAGTGATATACAATTTAGTGATATAGGAAGATATATAAGAATATATCTTCCTCCCTCTGGTGTATGAAACACTGGGGCCCTGGTCCGTCGAAACTAAAAAGTTCTTGAATGTTGTGGGTGATAATTTGATCCGTGCCACTGGCACTCAAAGTGCCAAAGAATTCTTGCTGCAGAGAATATCCATAGGGATTCAACGCGGCAATGCAGCCTGCATTCTTGGTACTTTATCACATGTCAGTGGCATGGATCATATATACACTCACCGGAAGAATTAACCGGACACTTCCTGTTTTCCCCTTTAACACCGTGTATTTCCATGCGGCTGCAAAAGGTTGTAACTTCTACTGTAGATAACTTTTTTATATGACTTTTGTTTTGTATAAAAGAAAACAGATTAAGGATTTACACTCATTATAAGAAAAAATTCAGGAAAAATCATTGCAACTCATGGAAAGAAAAATTTAAAATTTCAATTTACCGTATTTTTGAGATTTTTGAAACATCCTCAATGAATTGTGTTTTTTTTTAAATCCTTGTATTAGTAGGTCATGTTGAAATTGAAATCTTTAGGTTTTTGTATTTTTAAGAAAAATCGAATGATAAAAATAAAACAGTGAACTGAGTGTGTTCTAAATAAAACACCTCTAAAATTCTGTGTTTTGCAAGTTTACATTTGTCTTTCCATGAGTTGCAATGATTTTTCCTGATTTTTTTTCTTATAATGAGCTTAAATCCTTATTCTGTTTTCTTTTATACAAAACAAAAATCATCGGAAAATGTTATCTACAGTAGAAGTTACAACCTTTTGCAGCCGCATGGAAATACACGGTGTTAAAGGGGAAAACAGGAAGTGTCCGGTTAATTCTTCCGGTGAGTGTATAACCTGCAATAGATGTGAAGTGTACAGAAGTAATAAAAATAAAGAAAGATTTCTCGTGTTTAAATCTTTAAAAAATTAGTGATTTTATTAAATTAAAAGTTTTCTTTCGCTCAGATTTTTTGATCATTCAAAATATTCAACAATTTTCACTTTTATTTCCACAGTCAGGGGACGCTCTCCTACTCGGCAACCTACAGAAAGGCAGTCTGGACGTGGTGGGCGCAGTGGTAGAACTGGTGCCGGTAACGGGGGGGTCTGCGAGCTACACTCGAGCCGTGCCGGCAACGGGGGGGTCCGCTCATCTCGAGTGCTTGCTGCGCCTGCACAATCCGAGCATGTGCAACGTACTGGAGGCAGGCGCGGAGACGCGGGAGGAGGCGCTGGACTGGGTGCGCACCATCAAGGAGACGGCGCAGTCGGCGAGCGTGAGGGTGAGTTTGGTCGTAGGTTCGAACCCTGGGTGCTGCATTTTTTTTGGCGATTATATTTTTGAGTATTATTCTTAATTTTTGTCTAGTATCCACACTATCCACCAGCCCATAGTTGAAAAATATACGCAAAATAATGTTTTTACACAATGCAAACAGTCTTTTAAGCTTCTTGGACAGTATAAAAAAGGCGATTATGTTATTTCATGAATAGTTATCAATACAATTATCACTCTCACAGGACACCCAGAACAAAGCGATGGAGCGGGCTTTCCGCGTGGCCAAGGAAATGTCGGACCTGATAGTCTACTGTCGGTCCGTGGCTTTCAATCTGGAGAAAGCGAAGAAGCGCCTGGTCTACAACGAGATGTCCTCGTTTCCGGAGACGAAGGGCGAGAAAGTTATGTGCAGTCAGGAGACGCAGTTCTTCCTCCGATACCATCAGGTGAGAGAGATCTTTGAGTCGCAAACAGGTCTCTGTATTTGAAGGGCACGCTTGCGATACCCGCGAAACAAAGAGCGCATAATTAGCTCCGTGGTATGATCTTGCTTGTCATGCAGAAGTTTTTGGGTTCAAGCCCCAGAGTTGACAAAAAAATGTTCATAATTTGTAAGAGCCAGCGTCGATGGCGCGTTGAATTGACCGATTCTCGTAGGATCACCGAAACGTCCAGCGAGGTGAGGTTAATGTGGGTAGCAGGTTTGTGAGTTTCCTGCGAATGGAGGGTAACACCCCCGTCGTGATATGACCAAGCAGTTCAAAGCAATGTTAGATGGTATTTAAAAAAAAGTTGTTTGTAAGGGATATCTTAAACATACGGATACGCGACTAAACACACACACACACACACACACACACATCGTTCTCGAGATATCTTGCTTACAGACAGACAGACGCACGGACCAATGGCCGAAAACAACTTTTTTGGTATCCTGAGGCTATGATTCGTCCAGAAATGTGAAAAACTGGGTAGGTCAAATTTTCGACGAATACAATACTTTCCTTATTATAGGATAAGGAAAGTAAAACTGTTCTGCCCTATCCCCAGGTTCAATTCAGCCGCGTCTACCCCAAAGGTCAGAGAATAGACTCCTCCAACTACAACCCAGTGCCTCTGTGGAACGTCGGATCTCAAATGTTGGCTCTCAACTTCCAAACTCCAGGTAAACCTGGACTAGTTGTCAAGTAGTTAACGCGCTAGTCTTGTAATCCAGGTAGCGTAGGGATCCGTTGGTTTGAATCCCACCCAGTGCATGAATTTTTTCTCATTAATTTGAGTTTGTGACCACATAATAATAAGACTCCTAAACCAGGCTGGGTCTTGTTAATGTAGATGGTACAATTCCCAGCGATTTGAAGGTGAAACTCCTGTCCTGTATACTTCAAGACAAGATGTTAAAACCACATAAAATCAATAGATAGAAATAGTAAGATTGTACACATTGGATCTGGGCGTCCATAATATCCTCTCAATACACCGTGATTGATAAAGGCACCTGTGCCCTTCTCACGGACACGGAATTATTACTTTTTTTATATATAAAAACACGGACTCACGTGTACTTTAGTCTGTCCCGGTAGCTCAGTGGTAAACACGGCACTGTGTGAATCCAGAAGATCCATAGGTCGTGGGTTCGAAAACCAGCCGGGACATGAGAAGTTATCCTCCCATTTGGGATTTTTACCCCATAATAATATGTCTTGGGCTTACTGCTGGAATAATGGGACTTTAGTAGTCCTTATCGAGCAGTATAAATAAAGCGATATTATTATTATTTGACCAATAATAATTAACAGTCTCAGGACATTAACGAACCTAAACTGTTAACAATTCAATCCATAGTCCTATTTTTCTTTCTAACCCAAGTTAATCAAACGGGAATAAAATGAACCAAACTGGAAGCAAGTCATTTTTCTTTTGGAAGAGGAAAAATTTCCACTTCAAAAATTAACCAAAGTGGAAGTAGAAAATTCTTGCTTCCAGTTCTTTGGTTAAGTCCATTGTTTATCTTTAAAAGTAACCAAACGCATTTTTCTTTTACGAATGACCTTGGAATAAAATGGAAATATTTGGAAGAAACCTAACCAGGAATTTTTTTTTTTGGTTAGAAAGAAAAATACGACTCATAACTGACCATTTCCTCACGACTTTCCATTCCCCAGACAAGGCCATGCAGTTGAACCACGCCAAGTTCCGTCTGAACGGCGGCTGCGGCTATCTCCTGCGGCCCGCGTTCATGTTCTCCGCGGCCTACGACCCGGGGGAGGCCGCAAGCCTGGCCGCAGTGCCGCGGGTCAAGGTGCTGCTGCGAGTGATAGCTGCGAGGCACTTGGGCCGCTCTGGCCGCGGGACCACGAGTCCCTTTGTGGAGGTGGAGGTGCTGGGGGCGGAGTATGACGGGGGACTGAAGATGACCACCCGGACAGTGTGTGAGTGAGGGATGTGTAATAAATTAATGAAGATGGTTGGAAAAACAACCAGAAATCGATGTAGTGCAGCCATTACAGCTTAAACAAATGAAAGATCTTGCTTTAGAGAAGAGGAGAAAACAAACAAAGCAAACAAATATTACTGACTTCTTTAGATCCTCACAATAGGTCTATGTAGTATTTACGTATGTACCTAATCTGTACTTAAAATAACATCCAAATACATGTACAATATAAATATGGAACCCCGATATTATGAACTTTTACATTGAACCCCGCTATTATGAACTACCCCTGGTCCCAATTAGTTCATAATAACGGGGTTCTACTGTAGATGTATTTTTTTTCATTTCTCGTCTGAAAGACTTAATTGTGGTTATTCAAATGACTAATGAAACACCAAAACACTCATAAAACCATGGATTTAAAAACAATGAATAGATAAAGAACTCCCAATGCGCTCTGTGCATCTAATATGAAGCAGGCTCAACCGCGATTTTCCTTTAGAGAAAATGGCGGAATTCATGCTAAGAGCATGTGTTCGCCATATTCTTTAAATATTTTTTGGTATTTCCTAACCAGAAAAGGTGCTTCAGTTCTTGACCAGAGTTCGTTATCTACATATTTTGCGAAACTATGAAAAAACATCAATTCAATAACTACTCAACATTTTCTTTCGTGAGACCCCGTTTCCATTGGCTGCGGGTAGCTATACAGTGGCAATACATAACCGACCTCAGTAGCTTGAACGGTAAGGCGATGGACTTGTAACCTGGAGGTCGGTGGTTCAAGTCACGGTTTCAGCGTGGATTTAGTAAAGCTAGTTTGAGTAGTTGTGATATCACGTAAGTGATTAACACAAATATGATAACTTTAAAAAAAAAACTTTAACATCAATTCAATAATAAAATTATAATCTCTGGTTTCAGCGGACAATGGGTTCAACCCCACGTGGAACGAGTCCTGTGAGTTCACGGTTCAGAACCCGGAGATGGCGCTGCTTCGCTTCGTGTGCCAGGATGAGGACATGTTCGGGGACTCCAACTTCATCGGCCAGGCCACCTATCCTGTTAGTATTATTATTATTTTGAATTTTAGGAAAAATAAGAAAGACCAGCAGTCTGGCCGGGGGACTATAAACAGGGAGTAGACCATCAGTCTGGCTGGGGGACTATAAACAGGGAGTAGACCATCAGTCTGGCTGGGGGACTATAAACAGGGAGTAGACCATCAGTCTGGCTGGGGGACTATAAACAGGGAGTAGACCATCAGTCTGGCTGGGGGACTATAAACAGGGAGTAGACCATCAGTCCGGCTGGGGGACTATAAACAGGGAGTAGACCATCAGTCTGGCTGGGGGACTATAAACAGGGAGGAGACCAGCATTGGCTTGGTTCTGGGGGCCCTTGTCAATTATTAGCCTCCTTGTAAAGACAGTGGTAGAAGTGCTGAGTCATTCCTCCACTGTCTGGCAACCATCGTTCACGATGACGCCACCCTATGATGATAAGAAAGACGGTTTTTTTGAGGGGGTATTGTGTGATCGATGAGGGGGTATAGATGTGCACTGGTAGTCAAGTAGTTAACGCGCTAGTCTGGTAATCCAGGTAGCGTAGGGATCCGTTGGTTCGAATCCCACCCAGTGCACAAATTTTTCTTCATTAATTTGAGTTTGTGACCACATAATAATAAGACTCTGAGGGTTAGGTGGTAGAAAATGCTTTGAGCATTAACCTCGCCTAGTGGTCACCTTCCACTAAAGAGTATTATTATTATTGTGCAAAAACAACCCATAATGATAGGAGAACTGTTAGATTTTAATAAGCTGATAATTTTGATTTGCAAATTCTAATGCTACTACACTATATGGCTATAATAACACTCTTTAGTGGAAGGTAACCACCAGGCGACGTTAATGTTCAAATCATTTTCTACCGCTTAACCCTCAGAGTCTTGTTATTATGTGGTTTAACTACTTGACTACCAATGCACCTTCACCTTCAAAATCAAAACCTCTGATGAATTCTCAGAACTATAAATGATGCTTTTCTCTTGCTGAGGGACATAGATACATAGATAGGTATCAGCTCTGTCAGGCTAAAAGACCACACAAAGCGCGTCGCTAACAGGATTGGCGTTAAGAAGGGCATCCAGTAGTAAAATCTGGAACTAGAAGTGCATAACCAACCTCACTTCTACCTTGAGGAAACCAACCCTAACTAGGTTTGAGAAAAGTCAATATAATAATGATAATATCGCCTAATTTATACTGCCCGATGTATTATTACACTAAGCCCAAGAGGTATTATTTTGTCGTCAAAATTGCAAATAAAAGAAACTTTCATGACCCGGCTGAGTTTCGAACCCGCGACCTCTGGATTACCAGATCAATAATGAATTCCCTTTTTTCCAGCTCTTAGCATGCAGGACAGGCTACCGGAGGTGTTCCCCTCAGGAATGGCTACTCTGAAGAACTGGAGCTTTCAACCCTCCTAGTCCATATCTGTATTCTTAAAATTAAGGTAAGTGATTTAGGGGCCTAATTAAAAACAGGATATCCGTATCTGTATTCTCAAAATTAGGTAAGTGACTTAGGGGCCTAATTATAAAACAGGATATCCATATCTGTATTCTTAAAATTAAAGTAAGTGATTTAGGGGCCTAATTAAAAACAGGATATCCATATCTGTATTCTCAAAACTAGGTAAGTGATTCAGGGGCCTAATTATAAAACAGGATATCCCTATCTGTATTCTCAAAATTAAGGTAAGTGATTTAGGGGCCGAATTATATAACAGGATATCCATATCTGTATCCTCAAATTAGGTAACAGGTTTAAATTTAAGATAAGTTAGACCCTTTCCTCAAGGCGTAGTTTGAGCACAGGATTAGCTCAGTGGAAGATACTCGCTTGTCGTGCGGAAGGTCCCGGCATTGAACCCAAACCGACAGAAAGATTGTATTAAAAATTAGTTACAGTTGTTTATTCCGGAGCGCTCGGGTTGACCAGCACCTAAATGGGAAGTTTTGTGACAGCGCTGTTGTCTATAGCTGACGAATTCCACTAGGCTGAAACATCTATCTGAGGATGTCAACTCAGACAACAGTTCTAAAACTTGCCTTGAAGGCATAGTGCAGTTTTATTTAGATTATGTTTATATAAATAATAATAATGGCTTACATCAAATTCGAATTCGCCCATGGTTTTATTGGTAAGGATTGGTTTTTTTTAGTTTGGTTTATTTTTATGATTTGCTTCTTTGACTAATCTAATATAATGTAAGAAAATCAATGAATATGAAACTCATAGCTTACCAATTAATTTTGAGTGTTCCTTTTTGAGTAGATGCTTTTAATTTAGTCACATTGAATTTTGCTGGATACTTTTTGATTTGGAGTCACTTCAAATTTTGCTGGATACATTTTGATGTGGAGTCACTTCGAATTTTGCTGGATACTTTTTGATTTGGAGTCACTTCGAATTTTGCTGGATACTTTTTGATTTGGAGTCACTTCGAATTTTGCTGGATACATTTTGATTTGGAGTCACTTCGAATTTTGCTGGATACATTTTGATTTGGATTCACTTCGAATTTTGCTGGATACGATTTGGAGTGACATTAAATTTTGCTGGATACTTTTTGATTTGGAGTGACATTAAATTTTGCTGGATACGTTTTGATTTGGAGTGACATTAAATTTTGCTGGATACGGTTTAATTTGAAGTGACTTTGAATTTTGTTGGATACTTTTTGATTTGGAGTGACATTAAATTTTGCAAGATACGGTTTAATTTGAAGTGACTTTGAATTTTGATGGATTCGTTTTGATTTGGAGTGACTTTGAATTTTGCTGGATACGTTTTGATTTGGAGTGACATTAAATTTTGCAGGATACGTTTCAATTTGAAGTGACTTTGAATTTTGCTGGATACTTTTTGATTTGGAGTGACATTAAATTTTGCAGGATACGGTTTAATTTGAAGTGACTTTGAATTTTGCTGGATACGTTTTGATTTGGAGTGACATTAAATTTTGCTGGATACTTTTTGATTTGGAGTGACATTAAATTTTGATGGATACGTTTTAATTTTAAATGACTTATAATTTTGATGGATACTTCTTGATTTGGAGTCACTTCGAATTTTGCTGGATACATTTTGATTTGGATTCACTTCGAATTTTGCTGGATACGATTTGGAGTGACATTAAATTTTGCTGGATACTTTTTGATTTGGAGTGACATTAAATTTTGCTGGATACGTTTTGATTTGGAGTGACATTAAATTTTGCTGGATACGGTTTAATTTGAAGTGACTTTGAATTTTGTTGGATACTTTTTGATTTGGAGTGACATTAAATTTTGCAAGATACGGTTTAATTTGAAGTGACTTTGAATTTTGATGGATTCGTTTTGATTTGGAGTGACTTTGAATTTTGCTGGATACGTTTTGATTTGGAGTGACATTAAATTTTGCAGGATACGTTTCAATTTGAAGTGACTTTGAATTTTGCTGGATACTTTTTGATTTGGAGTGACATTAAATTTTGCAGGATACGGTTTAATTTGAAGTGACTTTGAATTTTGCTGGATACGTTTTGATTTGGAGTGACATTAAATTTTGCTGGATACTTTTTGATTTGGAGTGACATTAAATTTTGATAGATACGTTTTAATTTTAAATGACTTATAATTTTGATGGATACTTCTTGATTTGGAGTGACATTAAATTTTGCAGGATACGTTTTAATTTTAAGTGACTTTTAATTTTGATGGATACTTCTTGATTTGGAGTGACATTAAATTTTGCAGGATACGTTTTAATTTTAAGTGACTTTTAATTTTGATGTATACTTCTTGATTTGGAGTGACATTAAATTTTGCAGGATACTTTTTGATTTGGTGTCACTCTGAATTTTGCAAGATACTTTTTGATTTGGTGTCACTTTGAATTTTGCTGGTGGAGTCACGTTGAATTTTGCTGGATACGTTTTGATTTGGTGTCACTTTGAATTTTGCTGGATACGTTTTGATTTGGAGTCACTTTGAATTTTGCAGGATACGTTTTGATTTGGTGTCACTTTGAATTTTGCTGGTGGAGTCACTTTGAATTTTGCAGGATACGTTTTGATTTGGTGTCACTTTGAATTTTGCTGGTGGAGTCACGTTGAATTTTGCTGGATACGTTTTGATTTGGTGTCACTTTGAATTTTGCAAGATACTTTTTGATTTGGTGTTACTTTGAATTTTGCTGGTGGAGTCACGTTGAATTTTGCTGGATACGTTTTGATTTGGTGTCACTTTGAATTTTGCTGGATACGTTTTGATTTGGAGTCACTTTGAATTTTGCAGGATACGTTTTGATTTGGTGTCACTTTGAATTTTGCTGGTGGAGTCACGTTGAATTTTGCTGGATACGTTTCGATTTGGTGTCACTTTGAATTTTGCTGGATACGTTTTGATTTGGAGTCACTTTGAATTTTGCAGGATACGTTTTGATTTGGTGTCACTTTGAATTTTGCTGGTGGAGTCACGTTGAATTTTGCTGGATACGTTTTGATTTGGTGTCACTTTGAAT
The DNA here is from genome assembly GCA_024516035.1 of Bactericera cockerelli. Classification (NCBI taxonomy): domain Eukaryota; kingdom Metazoa; phylum Arthropoda; class Insecta; order Hemiptera; family Triozidae; genus Bactericera; species Bactericera cockerelli. The sequence continues at coordinate 40,955,525 of CM044959.1, forward strand.
TTTGCTGGATACGTTTTGATTTGAATACCTGCGAAATAATAAAATCATTCACTTGAAAATCAACATAAGGGTTGCTCAAATTTGGATGTTGAAAGGGAGAGAATGCTATTATGATTGTTTATTTTTCAGAAGCAAATCATAAAAAAACCTAACTACCTACTTACAAGTGCTTAGGTGCACACTGCACATGTAAAAAATAAGGGAGTCATATTTGTATGAAGAATGGATTTAAACTGTCAAACCATTGGCGAATTAATTGATTAAGTAAGATAGAATTTCGAAAAAAGAAAGAAATAATAATATTAAAGAATAAAAAAGGCACATTTATTTATAACAAAGTAATGTTTTATTTTATTTTCACATAAAACAATCAAAGAAGTGTCTATGTTTGCTGTCAATTTACAAAAAAAGTACAAACATGGAGACTGAACTGAAAAAATATCAAAGAGAAGAAAACAATTATAGTTATACAGTATGCAAGTATGCAAATAAATATTTTTTTTTTTTTTTTTGGCATTGGTTATTCTCCTTATCATGGGAATTTGCCATACAGCAATATAAATAACTAAAAAAAACCAAAGTACTATTTGTTCATGTTAAATCACAAGGGCTCTTCACATAGTTATTGCAATATTACCAGGAGGCTCCTTTACTTTAGTCAACTGGTAAAACAAGTAGCGTAGGGGTCCCTTGGTTCGAATCCCAACCAGTGCATTAATTTTTCCTCATTTATTTGAGTATGTGACCACATAATAATAAGACTCTGAGGCTTAGGTGGTATAAAATGCTTCAAGCATTAACCTCACCTAATGGTTACCTTCCACTAAAGAGTGTTATTTATTTATTATTTTCTTTATGCTCTGGTAATGGCCGTTACTCACACAAGTAACTGCTCATTATTCCTTGCGAGGCAAGAATATAGCCCTTTTTTCATTTGTATTCATAAATTGGTTACAGTTGTTCGTGATAACTTCTGGTGTTGACCCAGCACCTAAATGGGTAGTGGACAGACCTATTCACCCATTTGCGCAAATTTCTGACACTTTTGTAAAGAAAATCATTTGTCACACCTTGTTCGCTTTTGGGGAAAAATATAAGACAGGTAGTTGTGCGCAATTTGGAATGTTTTTTGTGCGTTATTGGGTACTTTTAGTTCAGATATATGCATCATTTGCGCAATTTTCTTGTCCCGATTCCTACTGGATCTTGCTACGGCTAGCTGTTAGCTAAACGGTATAACCAGCCCAAGTAACTAGCTCACCTTCGTGATCCAGAGGTTATTGGTTGGAACCGCGGCTGGAGCGAAAAATTCTGGCCGATTTTTTCTGTTTCCCGAAAGTCAGGGGTGTAAAGTCTGAAGTAGGTAATGCGAAAGCGGTTCCCGGGCAAAAAAAATCACATTAAAAAAAGCCCAAGTAACTTGAGGTTATTCGACAGCACAAGTTTTGAATAAACTGAAGTATAAATACGAGTCCCGGGTTCCAGTTCTAATTTATTAAGGTAAATAACTATAATATGAGACAAATAGTTGAATATTTCTACAAAATGACCGCTTGCTTGATCGCTAGCTTGATAGATAAAGCGGAGGAATTGTGACCTGGAGTTCAATGGTTCGAGTCCCAACTTCGGTAAAAATTTAGCATTGTTAGTTTGAGTAATTGTGACATCACGATAATGATTAACACAAATATGATAACTTTTAACTCTACAAACTGATGAAATCGAATTGGAGACACAAGTCTCTTAGCTAGAACAAAAAAAATCTCTTTAGAAACTTTTGAAAAATAAATTGTCAAGTCCTGGCTCGGTTTCGAACCTAGATTTCCAGACACAAGAATAATTACAACTTAAATAACAGGACGAATAAATACTTTTATCTCATGGCCGGGCTTTGAACCTAGGCCCTACGGTTTACCGGTCGACAGAATCCGCTGATTTCATCGCTGACGTCTGATCAAAGGACTGCAGGTTCGATGCCAGCTTTCTCCATTGCGTCACTGATGCATCCTTGTCTGGCTGTAGTGGCTTTGGCGTTCGTCTCTACTTGAACTGTAAACTTAAAATTTTGAAGAAAACTATGTTGATCAATTTTGCCTGTATTTTTGCAGGAATGATACTATTTTTTTTTCTCAATTAATTTTGCCTGTGTTATTTTATCAATAAGTTCAATAAATAATGTGGCCATGATCAAATTAAGTTCATTTTAATAAAATTATTGTTCTGGTTGAATTTTTTATGATAAAAGATTTTTGTTATTTATGGTTTAGAAATTCTAACTATAACATGATCATATCACGACGGGATTTACCCACCGTTCGCTGAACAAACAAACAATGTAACCTCTCCCAGCCTTAGTGTGATCGAGAGTAGCCAGCAGAACGTGTTTTGTTCTGATGACCATCCAGAACAATCACCAACAATTCTCACCACGCTGGACGTTAAGCAACTTCAGTGACCGGAAGAAAACTTGTGTATTCATCGTGCCTTCTCCGCTGGGCTCTTGAGATGAAAGTGAAATCCAAATTAAAATAATTCAACATGAACTAAGTTTTCTTTAATGTGTTCCATTGAAACCGGTTCTCGTAGGATCACCGAAGTTAAACAACGTCGAGCGGGGTGAAGACTTTGTGTTGCTGGCACTCCGGCCCAACCCAAGCTGGGTGAGGTTAATGTGGGTAGTAGGTTTGTGAGTTTCCTGCGAAAGGAAGGTAACACCGTAACACCCCCGTCGTGATATGACATGCAGTTGAAAGCAACATTAAACCAAAAAAGAGAAGATCATGACGTGATTCATTGCTCCTTAATTCAACCCCTGTTTCAATTCCAGGATCCTCTCACACGGAACCCATCAGACATTGGCTCCTCAGAGTCTGTGGCACTCCTGAACGGGGAACATGTGGTGGAGCCTACTGAAGTCCGGCTCTAGTGACGGAGCCCTCACTAGAGTTTGGTGGATGGTGGTTCCTTGAGAGGTCCGGCTCTAGTGACGGAGCCCTCACTGGTGACGGAACCCCTCAGACATTGGCTCCTCAGAGTCTGTGGCACTCCTGAACGGGGAACATGTGGTGGAGCCTACTGAAGTCCGGCTCTAGTGACGGAGCCCTCACTGGTGACGGAACCCCTCAGACATTGGCTCCTCAGAGTCTGTGGCACTCCTGAACGGGGAACATAATTATGGTGGAGCCTACTGAAGTCCGGCTCTAGTGACGGAGCCCTCACTAGAGTTTGGTGGATGGTGGATCCTTGAGAGGTCCGGCTGTAGTGACGGAACCCCCACTAGAGTTTGGTTGATGGTGGATCCTTGAGAGGTCCGGCTGTAGTGACGGAACCCCCACTAGAGTTTGGTTGATGGTGGATCCTTGAGAGGTCCGGCTGTAGTGACGGAACCCCCACTAGAGTTTGGTTGATGGTGGATCCTTGAGAGGTTCGGCTGTAGTGACGGAACCCAACAGACATAAAAGACTGTGAAACACGCATTATAATTATATAATGATGTAAATACCTTCTATATCTAATTATTCCATGTTTTCTCTTTCGCATTCGTGTCAAAATAACGTGCCATTCCCGTTCGCATTTATTTATTTCTCTCTCTCTCTCTCTCTCTCTCTCTCTCTCTCTCTCACCACACACACACACAATCTCTCTTTTTTTAAAAAAAATAATAACATTTTATGTCAATTACAAAATTCAATTTCAGTCCAAAGGCTGTGGAATGCCCAGTGCCTTGCTTATTATGAAATAGGTATTTATGTGGGTTTCACTATGAATATTAATTGGATCTATTTTTATTTTTCTATTTATATTTATTTATGTTGACCCAGCACCTAAATGGGAAGACTGTGTCACTTCTCGCCCATCAGGAGGTATGCAGGGTATGCTACGAGATGATCAAACGTTTTTGTATCCTGAGGCTAAGTATGATTCGTCTAGAAAGTGAAAAATTGGATAGGTCAAATTTTCGACGAATACAACACTTTCCTTATTCTATAATAAGGAAATTAAAAAATCTTGATGATATATTTTTTTTTATTATGTTTTCTTCAAATATAGCTCGAATTTTTACTATTACAATCTTTTTTTCTTCTTTTTTTTTACATATAAAGGGGAAATATATTTATTTTCATACCCATAAGTCGTAATTGTTAGTATTAAAATTATTTGTGTGTGTAATACTTAGATATTCATAGGTCTATTTATTTGTTAAATTTTACGATTTGTATGATTTATTTTCAGACCCCTAGCTTTCATGTGAGAATGAAGATCTTTTTTCACACTTTTTTTTTTCACATATAAAAATGTAGGTAGATAGGTAGAGCTAATTATTTTGTTATTGAAATTATTTTTATAGTTTTTGTTTTGACACCTTTCTAGTATAGTTTCAAAATATATCAATGCTTTTCTTACTAAAATATCTGTTTTGTATTTGACATTAATTCAAAAATACTTTTTCATCAGAATTAAATGTTATGAATCTTCACCATAATTACTTCCGATAAATTTCTAATATTAGAAACCGGAAGTATGTTATATTTCAATGAAAGAATTGTTAAATTTTATTTTTAAATATTAAACTTGTCAATCATACTGGTCAATTATTTATTCATTTAACTTGATGCGTTTTTATTTTCTTAAAAAACTTAAAACGTTCGTTTTAAGGTTTTTACTCTACAATCGTTTTAAACTCTCAACCCTTTAAACTTTAAAGCTACCTACATTATCCTCATCCAGACTTAGTGGCCCCGGGGATCTAGCTAGATCTTAGAAGAAGTCTTTTTTGTGGGGGAGGGGGGGTTTCACATTGCTATCAACTGCATGGTCATATCACGACGGGGGTGTTACCTTCTATTCGCAGGAAACTCACAAACCTGCTACCCACCTTAACCTCACCCAGCCTGGTTTGGGCCGGAAAGCCAGCATCACGAAGTCTTTACCTCGCTGGACGTTGCCTAACTTCAGTTATCCCATGGAACCGATGCATTCAACGCGCCATCGACGCGACGCTGTCAAAACAAAGTGTTTAATTGAACTTGCTATCAAATAGCTTTCTGGAACGTCTAAAAAATTGCGTCTAAAAATTGTTGAATGTTCTTGAAAAAAAATAATTGTCATCGAAATAACTAGAACCACAAGGAAACGTGAGTTAAGTTCGCATCTCACTGGGCACATCAGGCTTCGACGCCTGAGAACAATGCACATTTCAAAACAAAACAATTAACTGTTTATTTTTCATTGTGCAGAATTTGACACATGGTTTGGCCGGAAAATTTTGCACGGTAATGCTGAATAATAGCGGTGATCCGCCTTGAGCGAAGTTGAAATTACTGCGTAGGTACTCTTGTCTTGCTCAGAGCTGAGAGTCACACCTCTCATCTCTGGCCTGGTGTTGTGATCTGAACACTTCTCGCAAGTAGTCACCATGGTCGAGTGGAGTAGGACCATGCACGGGACTGGGTTCAAAACCTCTGCTTGTAAGAAAAAAAAAATCATTTGTTTACACTTTAGGAATGGACTTTTGAGTGGCAGTTCAAAGGGAAATCGTAAAGTGACATAAAGTAAGGAAATCTTAAATACTTTACACCTTAGCTTTTCGTAGCTCATCAAGTGTGAAGTGTAATTTTTTTTATGAAATGAGCCCCAGGTCACAAGTACGTAGCCTACTAAGCTACTGAGGTCGGTTATTATTATGATATATTATTATTACTACTACTTTTTCTTCTCTCTTCTTTTGTCTATTTTTTGCGATATTTTAAGACCTTCTTCAGTAGAGACACGTTTTGAATTGTTTGAAGATTTTAAACAAGAAGAATGAAAGATGATCTTTGAAAGAGAAGAATTGCGTGAACTTTATAATGAGAATGCTGAAAAGATTTTGCATTTAAGATTAGGAGGCCAACAGACTTCGTGGCTGTAGAAATGATTGATCTACAGGATGCAAAAATAAATTCAACCAGCGCTAGGATCACCGTAGTTAAATTCCCGAGAGGTGAAGACTTCGTGATGCTGTTATTCCGACCCAACCCAGGCTGGATGAGGTCAATGTCGAAAGCTGATTTAGGTCAATGTGGAAACACCCGTCGTGATATGGCCATGCAGTTGAAAGCGACGTTAAACCTCCCCCCCCCCCCAAAAAAAACAATACTAAAGTGACTAAAGGCGCAAAAATTAACATTTTTGTAATAGCTCTGTGAAGTTCAGATTTTATGTATTGTTTCAATGAGGAAATGTAAGTTCTGGCTCGAAAATGTGATCTCGATTATTTATTAGTTTCGCCCCAAAACTAATTATTAATTGGGATCGCACCACAGACCTCGGGTTACAAGTCCGCCGCCTAATACATCGAGCTACTGAGATCGGTAGTTCTGACCTTTGCCTATACCGTATAATATAGTGAGTGTCTCCAGTAAAAAAAATACCTAAATCTGCCGGCTACCACAACACCCTGTGTCCCTGTACAAATTATAACAAAACCTAAAGTAGGGCGACATTTTAGATTACGGAAGTGGGTCAGGGTGAATGAGGTCGAACTTATTGAAGACATTTTATTTTTAAAGCTCTTTTGTTTACACTTTAGAATGAGGACGCCGAGGTCCCATCAATTATTTCACGTCTGAACTTTTTAAAATAACCGCGGAGAAATTCTTTCTTCCTCGAAAATAATCCTTCAGGGACACGAGAGTTGCGAATCACTTACCTATTTCTTGAGGCATTTTATTACAAATAGGTATTAGGTTAAAAATCATATTTTTTTTACTTTTGAGAAGGTACCTACATAACTAGTATATGGCTTATCCTATATCCAAGGTAGGTAGTATATTAATATATTTTTCTTCATACCATGAATGTCCCGGTATAACTAGCTTGCACTTTTGATAACGAGCTCTCTTTAACGTGAGCTTCATACCAACCTGACGGATCACGTTTCCAAAAAAACGAGAAACTTCGAAAAAAATTAATAGTAAACAAATAGTATGCGGTAAAGTAAAGAGTAGAAAATGTTCTACCCAACTGAGGTTCGAACTCAGGTCACCGTGCGTGCAAGCCTAGTGCGCTACACCACTCGGCCACGGTGATTATCCTTCCCTTAAAATTTCACAGAGCACCCCTTCCCCCAAAGTAATTCCCCTTCCTCAAACTAAACCCCGCCCACTCGCCCCCCTAAAACTACTTCCCTCCCTCTACCCATCACTCCTACACTTTCCCTCAAACTCATTCTCCCTCTTGTTCTTTTTCTCTCATACCAAATGCCTTTCTCAAAACGACTTCCCTCCCTCTCTCTTCCTCCCTCATTCTCCTCCCCTCCCTCGCATTTCATTCACTCCCACAGCAGAATGGGGAGTAGGGAGGTATTGATTTTACGTCGGGGGAGGATCTGGCTTCCTGGAAAGCACGTGGTGATGTGTTTTTCCGTTCAGACTTTAGAGAGTAAAACGTAGCGCTAGGTCAGGCATCGGAGCGCTCAATGTGGAGGTCGCTAGTTCGAAAACCGACGGTGTCGAAAAATTTATTGTGTTTAAATTTATTTATGAAATTAAGATTTTTCGATTTTTGTGATTAGTTTCATAACTCTATTCAACTTTATTGTAAGTGAAGTTGGCGAGCATTATCTAATCATCAGATTGTTGAGACAAAAAATTACTACTAAGAAAATTTATTAAAAAGTAAACGTTGTTTTTTAGTGCTAGAGGTCAAGATAATATATCTACCTTAACATTTCCTTAACAGCTATTCTTAACCGTCGAAAAGCCTATGTGTAATGTGTGGTTTCTTTGTAAGCGTTAAGATTTTTGTGCAAGAATTATTTAAAATTCTCGTGGGTACTGGAATTTGTGTGTGTAAATTTTTGTCGGTACATAATTTTGTGTTTATAAAATGTTATATTTGGGGAGAAGGGGGGGGGGGATAAACAGTTGTAAATAATGTCAAGATTACGAGAAGATTGTCAACGGATGAATTGTGTCGAGAATTGGGATCTTTATTAGAGTCACGACCATGCCTTTAAAAAAAAGATGAGTGTTTCACAGCCATTTTTATTTCGTAGCCATGAAACAGGAGCTACTGTAGACGCTTGTGGTCTGTGTTGTAGCCTGCCCATCCTGTACTATGCCTCCCCTCTGATGGGCGAGGAGTGACACATGACACAATACTTCCCATTTAGGTACGGGTCAACACGAGCGCACCGGAAGGTATCTCTTACAAACAACTGTCACCAAATTTTGAATACTATTTTTTTGTTGGCGCGGGGGTTTGAACTCGGGACCTTCCGCATGGTAAGCGAGTGCTTTACCTCTGAGCGAGTGCCTTACCTTATATCAGAAATTCTTAAATTACAATAGTCAAGTGGTTAACACACTAGCGTAGGGATCCGTTGCGTTGGTTCGAATCTCACCCAGTGCATGTATTTTTCCTCAATAATTTGAATTTGTGACGACATAATAACCCTCAGAGTCTTAGGGTTAGGTGGTAGAAAATGCTTTGAGCATTAAACTCGCCTGGTGGATACCTATACAAAAGAGTGTTATTATTTCTACAATAATTCAGGTTATGTTTACAATAATACCATGGCGATTTACGAAAAAAAAAAAAAAAAACAACTCGTGTTGTACCTATATTGCAAAAAGTCTGCTGTCTATAAATAGAAGAATACTCGTAGGTCTATTACCTATTTATTTAGAGTAACATCAGTAGATACTCTAATAGAATTAGTTGAGTTGCAAAAAATTGCTTTCAATTCCACTGCGGAACAGGAATATCTATGGATGATGTAATACTACCTACCCTCCAATTACAATGAATAGTACCACATAGTATTGTGAAATAAAACCCGCTTTCCAAAGCTAGATATCCTTGAAGTTTATGAATGATGCAATACTACGCTATCTTTACTCTAAGGTTTCCCAGAATTAAGGGCTAAATTAATAGACTTTTTTGTAATACCTCTGTGGCGCTAAGTCACGGATTGCGCACTGTGTAAGATAGGGAAAACCGACACTTACCACTTAAGTTATTTATGTTGTCTATTAATTCCGCCCTAAATGTTCTAACAGTTCAAATCCATTACCTGAGGGGGACCTTATCCTCGCTTCAGAAAGCACACTCACTCTCAAAATCCCCAAATCTCCCTTTCAACTGGCAAATTTCATTTGAATAATGTACTTAGACTTAGTAAAAAAAAAGAACTTAAGTGACTTAAGTCATGTTTTCCCCAGTCAAGACGATACGCAAAGTCTTAGCTCCACAGAGGTATTACAAAAACGTATATTAATTCCGCTCCGAGTTTAGTTTTAGTTTTTTTTCTTTCTTTTTCTCTTATAAAAGGGCTCTTATTAAAATTTATTAAGAAGAACCGATTTGCCTATAGATGACTAAAATGTTTCGCGCTTCCTTCTCTTTATCTCTCTCATACACACACACCTATGACACGCATATTGGTACATACTTATATTGTATGTAGGTATAAAATCGAGTGAATGAGATTTAAGATAATGTTTTTTTTCTTCAAAATTCTGCGGATTTTCTACGCAACGCGAACAAAAAAATTCAAGAATGGAATCAATAGTGGCGTTGTTCTAAAAGGGTCAGGAGCACACAGTTAGTTGAAGGTTTGAAACTTTGAATACCAACTACGACAGATTTTCGGACTGAAAACTTCAAAAATTCAGACAGTGAAGTTCTATTCAATAGAAAAAGGCTAGCAGACAATTGACACAGTTTGTTGGCAGTTGACTGTTAATTTCGTGTTTGATGGTTTGAATCCTTATCGGAATAGACTTTTACTCAACACAAAAAGCAATATGAGCTTTGATTAAAAATAGGCAACTGAATAATTTTTAGCTCAAGCTAAAAGATAATGTTTTAACCTACGACTAAGTCCTATACCAAAAAGGACTATTTTTGACAAGAAATGCCATGGCTTTATATTTAATTTTCCTAACCCTACTCTATGCTCGAGGCATTGACGTACATGGCGGACTTTACGCAAGTATATAGTAAACACCGTATGGCCTTGGTTAAGAAACGATTGCTCGCTTTCACGTCTGTGAAATCCCTTGCGATCAAAATTGAATGGCCCAAAACTTTTGCGAATAAATATCTATATTTCTCCTTTGGGAGTCCCTACGGTAAAATTTACAATTCGCCACTGACTGAACACAATTTGAATTTGAATGCAATGCGCGATAACGCACGATTTCATCCAAAAAAAAACCGTACGATAATCCTCGGAAGTGCTCGTAACGGCGAAAAGATACGGGAATTTTATGCATGGCAATCTTCATACAGATACAAACGTACGGTATTGCAGTTGCGTACGGTATCTCTCCCCCTCTCCTGTGATTGAACGCGCGATTTTAGGGTTTTCCGTACGGCTCCGAGCATGTGCTTGGAAATATTCGTTGAAGTTTGCGTCAGCAATTTTCGAGTTTCAGTTGAACACGTGGTAGACTGAAGATAGGTATCTGGCGACAGTTTTTAATTGATAAGTTGATAACAATAATTTGTCTGGAATCACTTCGATTCCTATTTGATATTAATTTATTTAGTTTTGCCTTTAATAATAACGATATATTTTTGCGATAGTAATCGAATTTAAAATAATTTATTTAGATTCTATTTGAACTGATTCAGTTACGAGTATTAGAACTGTCGTGCGTTTGGCACCTCCACTAAAAATAATTCAATTTAATTTTTAGAAGAACGATTACTTAAAATTATTCTTTTCAGTCAAAAGTGCTAGTCGTGTGGTGTTTAAAGTAACTGAATAAAAAAATTCAAAATAATTTTTAGTACCTTTCCAAGAATTACCTACTTATTATCATAATACCCGAAATTACCGAACATCGGTAGATAACATTTAAGATTTTTTATGTGAACAATTTAACTACCTAGTTATTTTCCTAATAAATGAAAAAACCACGTTTTTCCACACAGCATACGTCAACTAAAACTTTTCAGCTGACAGCCGGTAAGTTATTTTTTGAAATTCTGTGCCTTCTTTTTGAAGAAAAAATAGCATTTAAATGGTAGGTATAAACCTACGATTTTATTTTTCTAAACACTTAAACTATGGTCTTTTACTGAAGAAGTGGTAATCATGAACAGTTTGAATGGGAAAAACACTTATGGTATTTTCTTAAATATGTGTTACTTAGGAACTTTAACACTGGAGAAAAACACTAAACACTTATGGTGTTTTCATAATAGGTGTTACTTTTGAAATGTAGGTAACACAACAAAAAAACTAAACACTAAACACTTAAATTATGGTGTTTTACTAAGTAGGTGGTAATCATGAACCGTATGAATGGGAAAAACACTAAACACTTCTGTGGTGTTTTGTATCTGGGAGAAAAAAAGAAGAAGCTTTTTTTTTTAAGTGGGGTTTAACACGTTCGTTACCGAACGGCCATATGTGGATGTTTTTGTGTTTTTCTTTGGGACCGAAACACACATGTGGCCGTTATCAAAATTTTAACGAGGGACCGGACATCCATATTATGGCCTTTTTGAGGTAGGTTGTTAGTATTAGAACAGATATAGGATCGATTCTTGTACAAATACGATGAAAAATATACAAAAAAAAAACATTTTGGTACCCAGGATGCAACAGCGACTTTACCGCCTGGTCCCTACGTAAAACTTGAAAAAATTGGCTTGGTAACGAACGTGTTAACGTCGCTTTCAACTGCCATGGTCATATCACGACGGGGGTTTTACCCTCCATTTGCAGGAAACTCACAAACCTGCTACTCACATTGACCTCACCCAGCCTGAGTGGGGCCGGGAAAGGAAGAAGCTTTCTGGCTCCTGAAGAGGATGGGCACATGTAGAAAGCCAAATGGAATAAATTTTATATGCATGTTAATGTCAGCAGGGACATTAATGTGGCTGGATATCTGTCCGTCAAAACGGCGCCAAAATTATTTCCAGCACTAAAAAACAGAGACACTCTTTCTTTCTCAGTTTTTTTCAATCCGAATTTTGTCGTCGAAACTGCCTCGTCTCTATAAAAATTCAATTTTCTAAGGCAGAGCACATTTTAAAAAGTTGGTTTGTTTTTCTTAACTTGTTTTAGAATTACCTATAGCTTGTTTTTTGAATGGTCATAATAACATACGTGGACATACGTGATGGCCCAATCTCAGATTTCTCGACCTACTGAAAGTGCATTTTTTTCTTGGGTTTAACGTCGCTTTCAACTGCATGGTCATATCACGTCGGGAGCGTTACCTACCTTCTACTCGCAGGAAACTGTCCACATTAACCTCACACACATCCTGGTTTGGGCCGGAATGCTAGCATCACGAAGTCTTCACCTCACTGTACGTTGCTTAACTTCGGTAATCTTACGAGAACCGGTGCATCGACCCTGACGAAAGTGCATTAATTTTCTCAAAGCAGCAGCCTCTGACAATGTAGAGATCCAGTAGTTTCATTTGACTCTCATTCGATAGTGAGGTTTTAGAGATAACAGCTATCACTCTATTTACCGCACAGAAGATCTGTAGTGCCATATGTGTTTGCCCACTATCTCGCTGACAACAACAGTTGAGATAATGTGGCTTTCTATGCAAAATATCTTCCCCACTAATCTCATGCTCTTTTTGCGTTTTAGCAATTTAAGCTTTAATTAAGCTAACAATAATCCATTCAGTGCGATAGACATTATTGTTGTGTCCTCTTCCTCTGTAAACTTTATAGGACTGTGGACACTAGACTTGTGTATTGTTTCAAATTTTGAAATGGTATAGTAATTTCTGACTCGAACTCCTGATTTCGATGTTGTCTTTAATTTCGCCCTAAATAAAATAATAGCAAACAATACTACAATAAGTGAAATAATTCTGATCAAATTGCCATGTAAATGGCAATAAGCGCCGCCATAAAATTACAAAGTACAGCGTGAAACGCTACACAAGTACATATATTCCTTAAGTTGCCGGAAGATTACAAGAGGTAGAAATGAAACTCTACAATGTACAGTTCTACACTACCAAATACAGAAAACATCAGACCTGTAATCAGCCCGCATGTACCTACCTCTGCCCACATAAATAACTCTCTAGACGTGTGGACATCAAAACTCGGCACTTTAAGCACGAAAATCGCCTGATTAGATAACATAACAGTTATCACCCACGGTTAAACACTTTTCCTATGTTACGAGTTCTAATACATATTATGTATGTAGATCAGTAAATTAGGAATATCGTGTGGAAAATTTAGTCAATTATCTTTCCTATGTACAGTGTACATTGTACATATTCTTTCTTTACATTTCCATGTATTTATTTCCTGAGCATTTCTATGTATTTTCTTTCCTTTGCATTTCCATGTATGTCCCTTATACCTGTATGTAGGAGTATGACAGTTAGATTGACAACCAGGAAAAGCGTGCAGCTTTTAACTCCGTTACATCACTAATTAACTTTAGGTAGATACTACTTACAACTACTACTAGTCCTCTTGTGAAGTCTGAACCTGGTTAAAGGAGGTATTCCTTTGATGGCAGAGATTGCCTCTGGCAATAATCATGCCCTTTATCAATAAAGAGTTATTATTATTATTCCTCTTTACGCGTCTCACGGCTGCATTTGAGTCGGGCGGTCACTTCTTCTATGTTTTTCCAATGGGGTGACTCTGCCCGATGTGTTGCGAGACGCAAGCCTCGCTTCCTGGGTCCCCAGTCGCACAGACGCGGCCGCAAACGCAGTAGTGATACGCATAGGGGGAATAATAAGTACCTAAGCCGGGATCTCACTGAGTGACTCATTTTGTCTCGCAGCGTTGAGCAACGTTTCATGCTCCACTCTTCCTTTAGGATCAAATGAGATCGAACCTCACTGGCTTCGCAACACTTATCAACACTTTGCAACACTGCCCATTTAAAATTCGAGACAAAGGGCGAAATTAATAGACAAATTCTATAACTCAAGTCATTGCTAGGCGTCGGTTTTTCCTATCTTACACAGTACGCAATCCGTGACTTAGCGCCACAGAGGTATTTCAAAAACGCCTATTAATTCCGCCCAAAGTGTTGTGCAATGTTGCGCGACGAAATATTCTACTCAGTGGATCCCGGGTTACTTTAATCACGATCCTAAACTATCATCAAAAAGCGCTCAAATATAAAATATATCGTGATCTAGCTTCATGTTTTCAGGAGGACCGAGGACGACGCAGATTAATGGTAACGAGAAATAAATGAAGGTCATGTTTTAGCAACTCGGTGAAAAGTGAAGGTTAATTTTTGGCTTTGCTGAAAAAATCAAGGCTCGCTAATGTGAAAATAATTTAAGCAGGTTGATTTTTGTCCTGAATATCTGCAGGTTAATAGATTTTTTTTTAAATAATAATAATAAATGTGAGTTTAACATTATGATGTTGAACTCACATCATTGGGTGGAAGAGACAACCCCGCCCTTTAGGTAAGACATTAGCTTTATTATCTTTTTTGTTCTTGTTTCTTTGTTCAATCTATATATTTATTTTCTTTATAATTTTATTGTATTGTAACGTAAATATTGAAATTTGTCTATCTAAGAAGGTGAAAATTACAAAAGAAAATACATACGAACTAGGTTTAGTGTAAGTATAGCACGATTAGCACGCTCTTTTTGTTTTTCTTGGCGTTGCAAAACTAGCGTTTTGCTTGATGTTCAAATAAAAATTATTATGCTACGAGAAAAAAAACCTCTCTATTTTCGCGGACCACTTAACAAAGGAACTAAAGGGTAGTAAAGTAAAGGACTAATGAAACTTGAACAAGGGTGCAGGTAGGGTGGGTCCTGCTTACTTGATGTTCTATTTGTTCTACCCCGCAAGTAGACACTGAGGATACACGGATAGGGTTGAGATCTAGACAAACCTGACGGAATCAATGTCTGTATGATGTAATCCTACCCTAACAAGATAATATAAATGTCGCTTGCCAACTCACCGGTACAGGGTGGGGTGGTATATTTTATTATATTTATAGAAATAGAAAAAGGGTGTGCTTAAAACACTAACTGATTCCTTCACAAAATAAGCACATTAGTTAAATGAATGTAACAGTTACTATAATGTACTTAGGTACTACTTAAAAATAAAGAGAATACATAAAGAACTAGTTATTTGTGTTGTCACAATTTTTAGTGGGTAGCATCGACATTGCATTTGGTGCATTAGCATACGATAACTAAACTAATGTTGATGCATCATATCTCCAACCACTCATCATATTTCAATATGTATCAATCTCGTAATCCCGCCACTGGTCATTGCCCACTCTACCCCAGTATTGTCCTCACGAGGCTAGGGTAGGCCTCGACATCCAAAGTACAGAGCCGAAAAAATTCCGACGCCGCGCCGCCGCGCGCCGTCAAGATTTGTACCTTAACAATATTGACTTATAAATTATCTCGAAAACTGGATAAATAATTCTATTTCAACTATTATGAAACCGTGTTAGAACCTAATAGGAGAAGTTTTTCATGAAGGAGGCTTTTTTGCATAATGAAAAGATGCAAGTAACCGACCTTTGTTTAATACCAAAAAATGAGAACAGGACCCTTAAAAATATGGTCAATGATTTATAATTATTTCCCTAAAACAATATTGACCCAAGCCCAACTACCAAGAAAACAAAACTTGAAAAGAACATTGTTCGAGAAATCATTAAAACGTCAAATTTCTGTTTGAGAAAT
The DNA here is from genome assembly GCA_024516035.1 of Bactericera cockerelli. NCBI lineage: Eukaryota > Metazoa > Arthropoda > Insecta > Hemiptera > Triozidae > Bactericera > Bactericera cockerelli. The sequence continues at coordinate 40,971,208 of CM044959.1, forward strand.
CATTAAACCATCTAATTTCTGTAAACAATAGTTCATTATTAGTTTAAAACCTGAAAAACATTGGGCATTGTGGTGAGATAATTCCGTCAAAACAAAGACTGTTTTTTATTTGACGAGTTAATTTTTTTCCTTTTTCAACTTATTATGTAAGACGTCCTGAAATGTTTCCTGCATAACTTAACTTATTGCGAAGTGCTTTCTATTCAAACGGAAAAGCCGCAAACCCCTACAACTTGTTTGTTTTGTTTTCGTAAGGCGAAGTAGGGGCGCCAACATTAGGGTATAGGGTAAGGTAAAATTTACATTTTGAGACCTAATTACGCCGATCTTTGTGGCTTAGTAGTTAAGAGCATACTGACCCGGAGGTTGCGGGTTCGAATTACGGCCGGAGATGAAAATTCTGACCGAGTTTTTCCGTTTCTGGAATGGGTGAAGTGCCCTAAAGTACCTAATGCGAAAGTGGTTCCGGGCCTCGATTAGCTTTTAAAAAAAGGCTGAATTATTACAACATTTACATAAGTCAGACCATCCCTCAAGTGGGACTAGAGTGCGCGCTGTGATTGGTTGAAAATCCGACTTGAGGGACGGTCTGCCCTTATCTTTGTGACTTTGTTGTAATTCTGTTCTATGATTTGGTACGAAGGGCCAAATTATGAAACAGGATTGAATATCTAGGATTTGTTAATAGAAGCCACTATCATTTGACAGCTGATATAATTGAGCTGTGATTGGTTGAAATATCCGCAAGAGGGTATGTTGAGGGCAAAACAGGATTAGATTAACTAGTCTTGTTTCATAAATCGGACTTAACTCTTTGCGGCACAGCTCGGATTTTTTTTAATAACCTTTCCGGCACCGTGGTCCCCAGAAAGACCACTTGGAAAATGTACCTTACTGCACGGTGGTCCATATGAGAACTGTCTTTAGTATCGTCTCAGCACGCTTCACTCAGCCAGGGACCACTCAAGCTTCTTCCTATTGGATAAAAGTTTTCGGCTGTAGTCGGACATTGTCATAGCTTTCACAGGGCACAACAAGTCAGGAGGGCCCGTGCAGTAAGGGTCCCATTTTATGTGGTCCTCCTTGGGACCACCGTGCCGCAAAGAGTTAAGTGTAAATTATACAAAACGCTTTAGGTAATCTAATGTTGGCTGGAGTTCTACATTCAGCTGGAGCACGACGAAAAAAAGGAAAGTAATAAGACTCCAGAATAATTATCTGATTATCTATATCTAAACCTCGACCAAACTCTTTCAAACATTCACACACCATACACACAAACGCAGAATCTATTATTGGATTCCATCTATGTGTCAGCCGTCCGATTATTAATGTCCCAATTCCCTGCCAAACACATGTGTGTGCAACTTGTGCACACATTGTATCAACCCATGACGTCACCAAGTGTGTACATAGAGCTCCCCAAGGATACAAAAAATGTGGGCCACTTTGCATGAGTAATTCCGTTCGCATGTTCTACCTACAACACATTTACAAAAAAAAAACATACCTACCTACCTATCTACTTATTATAGACTCAAAGAGGTGTAAATTCTAGAAATTAAGTTCTAATAATAATACACTTTTCCATCCTATCATGTATTGTGTGAATGTGTCGAGCACAATATTGAAATGATTGTGTTAGTGTAATTGACTAAGCGCAACCGTGTAGTACGTCGCCGTCCTACCAGTGGCTATTCTTCCAGTATTAGTCAGTTAGGGCCAAATTATAAAACAGAATTAAATTTAAGCTAAACCAGACCCTCCCTAAAGTTGGAGTTTCAACCAACCATAGCGCACTATAGCCTGACATGAGGGACAGACTGGCTTAACCTTAATTTAATTCTGTGTTATAATTCGGCCCGTAGTCACTTTATCCGAGTTGGTAGCTCACAACCAGGTGACCTGGGTTCAAATCCCGTCTGGGTAGAAAATATTCTACGATGGAGTAGAATATGCACTTCGGATGTCCACAAATATAGTGAAGAGGCTTCTTGATATGTTACAAGTATTTCATGCTAGTATGACCTATGTACTTATCCTGCCTATGCATATAAAACGCTCTTCTAAGATCATGTATATAATTGTATATTATATTGTTCATCGTTCATATAATAAGCATGTCATACATAATATACAAGGATTCCAAGTTTTTTTTTATATAGAAATTTTCAGAATCAACTTGTTCATAATTCCATTGCACGGCATTTTTCGAAAAATGATGTGAGATTATCTTGGTATTAGAGTGTCTCCTAGCATTGATTCTGGAATTTCCTGGAAAAAAAACTTGTACACCTTGTATATGAATATACACTAAACTTACCCTACACTTATTTATATTGAAACACTTACAAAAATATTCTCTCATACTGGATGTGATCCACACCCACGCATATCCAGCGGAAGTTGCATATTTTGGGTGTGTTGCTCCAATATCTACGCTAATGCAAATATCTCTGCAAAACAACGCCACCGGTGAGTTTGCAAACGTCAAGTTCAGCTCACCAGAACTAACTGCCTCAGTTTCCTGAGATGTTGTTCTCAGTTACACTTTTTTTTACTTTCTATTGCCTGAAGTATTGTTTTTTACTTCCACAAAATTTCTATTATATATTTGAAATCGGAAGCAGGTAACTATTGTGTTCGTTTTTGTATTTTTTTCTTCTTCATATTTCTGGACGTTTCATACCTTCTGAGCATATATAATTATTACTTCCGAAAAATTTCTAATATTAGAAATCAAAAGTATCTATTGTGTTCGTTTTTGTTAAAAAAAAAAAAAAATATTTGCTCCGACTTCAATTTTTTTAAATTGTGATTGAGCTTCTGATATTCAAGAAAATCTGAAATTCGGGACAAAAAAGTGCAAAAATAAGGTCTACGACTTGCCGATAAAGATTTTTTTTGTGGAATTTACGAGTAGAATGTAGGAAAAACGGTATTCTACCATATAAGCAGTTTTGGAGGTACAAGTGATTTAGTATAAAATCTCGAAATTCCCAAGTGCATACAATGTGAACCAATCACGAGGAAGTATTGTGTCCATAATTGGCAGTGTATTTTTGCATTAGTAGGCAAGACCCAATGCATACAGACATCATTTACAGTAATTCTTCAGCCTACCTACCTACTTCACCAGAACTTTGTTTCCGTTCACAGTTCAACTACTTCTGTGTTAATACTGTTACAGTTCAGTCACCGCGGTCGAGTGCTGTAGCGCACGCAGGTGACCCGGGTTCGATCCCTGGGTGGGTAGAATTTTTTTTTTTTAAATTCTTACTTTTAATGTAATAATTTTGAATACCCTTGAAATAACTATATTATTATTATTATTATACAAAAATGGAAATTATAGTACATACAAATAATTATTTTTTCAGTGAAAAAAATAGAAACAATACATACAATAAAAATGAAAAAGAATAGAAAATATATAAAAACATATGTCCTAACTAAAGGGCGGGGCTATTGCCTATGGCAATCTCTTCCACCCAACCCAAGTGTGTAGTTGGATGCAAACATTGCACTCGCATATTATTCTCAATTATGCTAGCAAAACACTCATAGTTGAATCTATGTATAAGTAGAGCATGCAAATTTTATAAGTATAGGTAAATTTAATATTCTCTCTCCTTGAAACGTAGCTCAGCCTATGTGGCACGTGCTACGAGTAATACTATAGGTACAGTTACCTATACACATACATACGTACATAGGTTCATGACCATGGGTTGGATGGTAGAGATTGCCTTAGGCAATGATCGAGCCCTTTGTGATTTATGTAAATAAATTTCAATAAAGAGTTTACTACTACTGTATTGACTATTAGAGAGCACGATTAGCTCTGTGGTAAGACACCCTCTTTTCATGCTGTAGGTCCTAGGTTCAAACCCCAGAGCAGCCAAAAATATTATAACGTGATTGATAAACTCAGCCGAAAGAGTCTAAGGCCCGAATTATGAAACAGGATTAAATTAAAGATAAGCAGGACCTTCCTCAGTCGGAGTTTCAACAGTAGCTCCTGTTTCATGGCTACAAAATAAAAAAGGCTGTGAAACAATCATCTTTAAAAAAAATCCCCTTATTAAGCACTTCGGATCTTTTCTACTTTTGAAAGTTTATATCCGTCAATAAATTATAATGTATGCATGTGTATAACTTGTTGCTATATAAAAAAGAATGAATTATGAACAATAAACTGGCTGTTAACACTAGTATATTTGGGCAGCCTCCGTGGCGTAATGGTTGTGACTACTGCCCGTAGTCCAGAGTTCCCGAGTTCAACTCCCGGCTGGGGCAGACTTTTCGAAGAAAATTCTGTTCCATCCAAACACGTGAGGCTGCCATTTCCGGCCCTACCCAGGCTGGGTGAGGTTAATGTGGGTAGCTGGTACGATTCCCAGCGAATGGAGGGTAAAACCCCCGTCCTGACTATCTATCTCAGTCAGGACGTTAAAATCAAATAGAATCAACTGGTCACAATAGATCTAATTAGGTCGCAGTGTTAATTGTAAGGGTTTCACTGAAAACCCTGCAACCAGGTCAGATAATAATAATAACACTAGTATATTGGTGCTATAAAAATATTTACAACCTGCCCTGCGTGTTCATGCATGTGCACCACATCAACATGACAATCAAAAATATCAATTCAAACAAGACTAATTAAGTAAAGTTGTTAATGTCGATACAGTTAGGCGAATACTTTTGATACTTGTTTTCTACAGAGTGTCTCTAATGGCACTAAAATGCGTCACTAAAAGTAAAGAGATTGATTGATAAAACAACATAATTTATTGGTGTTGGATTTATGACAATTTGTATAGGTACAATGTATACCAGTATGTATACCTACAATCTTTTTCGTATGAATAGTAAATTAGTTGGATTAAATTGAAATTGAAACTTGTTAACTATACACATTCCAATCGAAAATGTTCAATGTAGTAGCCATTTTTTAAATTTCAGATTTTTGATGACATCAATTTGGGGCATCCTGATATCAATTTTGAAGTTTATTGTTTTTTGTTAAATTTCGTATAGCTGATTTATTATTTAATTTATGTCGGATGTCAAAAAAAAAAAAAAAAAAAAAAAAAAAAAAAAAAATGTTTAGAAAATGTCTGATTCTATTGTACCTAAATTTACTAGTTAAAGTCACTTCCTCTAGCAAATCCACGAAAAGCGAGCTTTAAAGAACTTAAAAAGTTTATTAATCGGAAAATAATCATAAAAATAATCTGTTTCTTTGTGTTATTATATCACAATTTTAGTGGGTAGCGCAGAATTATAGGACTTTTCGTATATTTAATGTTCCAATATCTTATTTTTGCCTATAATTCCGCCACTGGTCCCTACTAACATTAAAGCAGCTACTCATTTTTCCTCACGAGGTATAGTGGACCCCGAACACCCAAGTACAGAGCAGAAAAAATCCTGCCCCGCTGGGGATCGAACCCAGTTCACTGTGCGTGCAATGCCTAACTCACTCGGCCGCGGTGAATACCTAATCGGAGAAAAGCGCCTTTGTAACTGTGACGTTATATTTACCTAGATGGATTTTTCAGTCGGCACGTTCTTATGACTTTATTTTCTACCGATTTTTTCATCGTGTTTGGTCTTCACACCTCTGGTGGTCTGCCTCTGATCCCTTGGAATTTTCGTCAAAAATCGTTTGGTATATTCAGAATTCACAAAAATACTTATGACTTTATTCACTTAACCTACTAAGAGGACAGCCAAGTATCAAAAATGCCATGTAAAATCCTATGGAACAACTAGAAAGTAGACACCCTGTATATCAAAGATAACCAAGAAGATTAAGGTAATGTTGAAATATTGCTTTGATTATCTCCAGAGTGTCACTATCTAGCTATATTTTTGACAAGCTGTCAATCCAGGTGCCAAGATTAATAATTTAGCTACCACTTGACAAAAGGCAAATAATCTAAGTACATAGGTACTTAATAAGTACTACATTTACAATACGTTAAGTACCTTCTGCCTAAAATACTTTAAAATAATGATAGTCACGTGGACGAGTGGTGTAGTGGTGTAGCGCACTAGGCTAGCGCACTAGTGACCTGGGTTCGAATCCTGGCTGGTTTTACTTTGAGTCCACTCATACCACCCTTGTGATTAAAAATGAATAGTTTCTATTAAACTTGTAATGAGTGAGTAGTCAGCATTCGGTGCGTAAGCATTCGGTTGTGAAATCACAACTACTCAAACTAGCTTTACTAAATCTACGCTGAATCCGGGACTTGAACCCTCGACCTCCAGGTTACAAGTCCGCCGCCTTATTGATCCATCTACTGAGGTCGGCTATCACCCTGTACATATCTAGGTACTCACAAGTTGCAAGACTTGGTCCACCGCGGCCACAAGGCGACGCATAAGGGCATGTCAGTCTCTGTCTCACGGTACCTGAATAGTAATTATATCTTACAAATGAGTCTTCTGTATCCAACTTCTGACTTACATTGTATGAGATTATGGCACATACGTATGATGACCTATGCAATGCTCTTATTGTGCATATATCTATGTAATGAATGTATGCATCTATGTTTTAATACTTCTCTTGCTATTCTGCATTCTGGTCGTGACAGTTATTCTGAAAAGTTATGTCATCATCTAGTAAATTACTAATCAGAAGCTTATCTCACATCATAATATGAAGACGTTAACAACTGCTTACTCTATCTCATTCTCACATCATATTAAGACGTTAATGACTAAAGTATAGAATCATTTGGACATGGCCGAGCTTGGACTGTTAGATTCTTTTTTTGATATGATAGGTAGGTAAGTAGATAAATAATGAATGCTCTGGTATGAATGAAGATAAATAATGAATGACTTCCTTTTGGAAGTCCTTTAATGCTCCGAATAAAGGACTTCCAAAAGGAACTCCTTTATTCGGAGATACATTGTGTTATTCTTGTATATTTTATAGCTAACTTTATATTTTGAGAAAGCAATGTTTTTTTAAGTACCGCTTTAACTATTAAGTCATTCGCGTATTTTTTGATATCAATATATTCTGTGGTATATGTTTAGGTTATTGAGGTATACAAAAGTAGAGTTTATGGCATCTGGGTCATCCCTTACTTCCCTTAGGGAGGGAAAAGGGTCTAAGTTGTTTCTAATTGTTTAATGCAGTGGACATTCAAAGATGTGGGCCACACTTTGATTGACACTAGATAGGCTAGTTATTTCTTTTTTTTACCTCCAATAAATTTCCAACATTAGAAATCGGAAGTATTGCGTTCGTTCTTGTAAAAAAAAAAAAATATTTTTTGCTCCGATGTATGTATTTCTGGACGTTTCATAACCTCCTGAGCAACTTTGGTTTTGTGTCTGTCTGTTAAATACATTCCTTGTAACGTTGTGACTACTGAGATATGGAGTCAGCCTCTGGACCACAGTCAGTATATTAGTCACAACCGTTACACCGCGGAGCATTAATGATGATAACGCCGCCACCGAATAGAGAGAAGGGTTGGGGTACATAGTCATTAACATCAGTCATCAGAGGAACTCGGAGAAGAATTCGTGGTGTTGGTTGTGAAGATGGGGCGGGAGTGTTTGACGTTGCCGAGATATGATTGTAAAGAGTATTTTTATGAAACAAACTTGTTGAAAATAAATAAAAATAATAATAACATCAGTCTGGCCATTAGCTTGTTTATAAACTTGATTGATTTAATCACTCACTTCATTAGCAACTATGCACTTGGGCCAAGGTGTAGTAACGGAAGGATTAGTTCGTGGGTGGTGGCATAGAAATGCATAAAAGATGGATGACAAGACTGTTTATCTAACATCACTCATAATTAATTACTATCTAATATGCAGTAAGCACAATACAAGCAACCTTGACTCACGTAGACAGAAAAGGTGTACTCAAGAATCAATGTATCGATCTCTCTTCACTATAAAGACTAATGGACACTTTAGTCTCATTCTTGCAGGATAAACGGATTATCGTATTGTATTGTAAAAAAAAAAAAAAAAAAAAAAAAAAAATGCACTGGTAGTCAATTGGTTAAGGCGCTACTCTGGTAATCCAGGTGCGTAAGGATCCGTTGGTTCGAATCCCACCCAGTGCATGAATTTTTCCTCAATAATTTGAGTTTGTGACCTCATAATAATAAGACTCTGAAGGTTAGGTGGTAGAAAATGCTTTGAGCATTAACCTCGCCTGGTGGTAACCTTCCACTAAAGAGTATTTTTATTATTATTGTATTGTATGAAATTTGGAACCTTAGCCTAGAAAGTCATATAACTATGCTGCTTATTTATTTATTTTCATTTTTGTTTAACGTCACTAGGAAGGGTTTTACACTCCAACTCACTACTCGAAACTCACTGGAAACTCACTACTCGAATTGTACCGTTCTACTTTCATGTAATTACCTTGTCAACCTCCTCATGTACCTATTACCTATTTTCAAAATGGACGTTGTAGGACCACGCCCATAGACAGATAACTACCAGGTAAAACAATATCTTTCACTTTTCTTTTAGTTCACGGCGCTTTTCAATATGATATTGATTTCTCAAAGCACATCAGCTGCACCCAAGTTACGGCCCGAGGCATGGCCCTATATTTATTATTCCTTACCCCACTCAACACAATAAGGCATAATAAATTTTTGTTTTTTTTTACCAAAAAAATAATTACAAATTACAGATCTAAAATCACATGTATTTAGGATTTCCTTTTGTTGAAATTTTCATCATATTTATTCATTGAGTTGCTCTGAAATGTAATTACTTGTCGTTTTTTTTTTCCACAAATTAACGGATGTATAAAGCCAGCCTCCGTGGCGTAATGTTAGTGACCACTGCCCGTAGTCCAGATATACAGAGTTTAATTACCGGTTGGGGAACAAAATTCTGACTTTTCGACAGTAAATTCTGTCCCTCCGAACACGAACACTCTGGTATTTCCAGCTCTAATACCCAGGCTGGGTGAGGTTAATGTGGGTAGCTGGTATGATTCCCAGCGAATAGAGGGTCAAACCCCTGTCCCGACTATCTCATATCAAGATGTTAAACCCAAATAGAATTATCTGGTCACATTAGATCTAATATAGGTCGGTGTGATAATTGGGGATTCACTTGTGGAACTCCATTCAGTAAATAATAATAATAATAAGGGGGGTATGCGGGTATGCCCCATGTCTTCCAAACAGGTGGCTTTGAACTAACTCAGCTAACTGGTATCGATCCCTGAACTTCAACACTGTATGACCATGTGGGTTTTGATCGAGCAAAATATTATGGCACTGGAGATTGTAGTACATGCCTGTATGATGTTTAAGGAGACGTAAAAAAACTGACTGCACTTACTGTAAAGAATGTTCATGATACTAGGTTTCAGATGAGATAAGGAGACGTTGAAAAAATATATACATATTAGATATGTACAAAATAAAAACATAAGACTTTGCCTTACTGTTAATGTACAGCCAGGACGCCTTCTCTGTATGCCATTAGTAAACTGGTTCTTCTGTCTGGCTCTGTCTCTCTCGTTAGCAAGAGAATCTGGCCGTACGTCTCTAGAACGCAAAATAAGTTGGCACCTCTAGAGGAGAGATAAACAATTCTGCCAACCTTGAGGTCCCTATAGTCAATAATAGTGAGAGTCCCGTACTGTAACCATGCAGTACATGGTCCTGGATCAGTCTAACTGAGGTACTTCATGAAGATAATAATAATAATTCCGTGTCCGTGAGATAGGCACAGATGCTTATATCACGGTGGTGAGAGGATTATATGGACGCCCAGATTCAATGTCTGGACGTCTTGAGGAACCCATAAAGATCATATTTATTATGTAATCATGATTACTATATACATATACAGTATATACACTCTGCCGCGCTATCTCTCTCTTTGTATAGGGCGTTCTTCACATCTCAGCCATGGTGTTTGATCTATGATACCGGCCAAACAAACAGGGCCTTGCATAGGGCCTCGAGAGTAGCTTCTATTCCGGGCCCCCAATTACGCCCTTTTCATGTGTCCATCTGAATACCCGGGCCTGGGGCGCATAGTCTCCATTGTCCTACCTACTCTGTGAACCACCCTGAACACAAAGTCTTCTGTTAGAAAACCTTTGAATCAGGGCCTTTACACACACACTCTCTCTCTCTCTCTCTCTCTCTCTCTCTCTCACACACACACACACACACACACACACACACACACACACACACACACACACACACACACACACACATCACACACATGCACACATTGACAGTTCTATAAAAAAAAAATTTAGACTTTAATGGCAGGATTCTCAAATTCCTTGAGCTCTTCCACCCAACCATAATCCTAGCTACACCTCTGTAGAAAGTTGAGCCACCTATTGTCTGGTGCAAACAATGCAGAATATTTTGGCGTACTAAAATGGGAATTTAATTCTGGTAATTCTTTTGTTCGCGGATTTTGGGAGATCAAAATCTTTTCAATGGATGTTCTCCAAAATCTTCTCTGTAGGTAGAAACTTTTGTTGTATGTTGCTGTAAACATAAACAAAGCGTTTCATATAGTTTTTGTTTGGGGAATGGAGGAACATAATATCACTTGATTAAATAACGAAACTATTCAATACTAGGTATTCATGTAAATTATTTGTTTCTAAATATGTGACAGCACATGCACATTTCATTAACTTCACCCGGCAACGGTTGGGCAATGAATAATAATACTCTTTAGTGGAAAGTAACCAGTGTAACCACCAGGCGAAGTTAATTCTCAAAGATCATTTTCAACCACCTAACCCTCAGAGTCTTATAAGTGCTCAGGTATGTGATCACATATTCTAATAAACCAGGAAAATTCCAGGTATTGGGTTGGATCGGATCGACAGACCACGGAACCATCTCATGTTAGAAAAAGGCTGACAGCTGACACGGTGTAAATAATGTGTGTGGGTTATGTACACCGTGTATATAATGTGTGGGTTATATACACCGTGTATACAGGGTGGGGCAAAAGTCTGGAAACCCTTGAATAACTTTTGAATGGCTTCTTCGGTAAAATTAAAAATTTGTACGGTAAACCGAGGTAATAAGACCTTCTTTTAGAGTGGGGTCGATTTTTAATACCGGCTCCCATGTCGGGGCCAGGGGGGGCAACTTCATTTTTTTAAATACGAACCCCCACCTTGCGATACATTTTTGAAAAGGTCTTTAAATAAGAAATACATTGGTGCAAGTTTTATTTTTTTAATATTAACTGTTTGAAAATTGCGTCCAACTTTGTGTATGCAGTAAAGTCTGGAAACCCCTGAATATCTTTCGAAAGGGCTTTCTCAGTAAATTTAAAATTGTGTACGGTGATCCTTGGTAATTAGACCTTATATTAGAATGGGACCGATTTTTTTTTACCGGCCCCCATATCGGGGCCAGGGAGGCCAACTTCATTTTTTAAAATACAAAACCCCACCTTGCGATACATTTTTGGAAAGGACTAATTACCCCGACTTACCGTGCATGATTTTAAATTTACTGAGAAAGCCCTTTCAAAAGATATTCAGGGGTTTCCAGACTTTACTGCATACACAAAGTTGGACGCCATTTGCAAAAAGTTAATATTAAAAAAATGAAATTTGCACCAATGTATTTCTTCTTTAAAGACCTTTCCAAAAATGTATCACAAAGTGGGGGTTCGTATTTAAAAAAATGAAGTTGGCCCCCCTGGCCCCGACATGGGGGCCGGTAATAGATATTGACTCCACTTTAAAAGAAGGTCTTATTAACCCACTTTACGTTACAAAATTTTAACTTTACTGAAGAAGCCATTCGAAAGTTATTCAGGGGTTTCCAGACTTTTGCCCCACCCTGTATAATGTGTGTGGGTTACACCTTAGAGTTCATACTGAAACGTGGACAAGATAGTACATCACACCATCTCAAGTAGCGTGGGCGCCGAGATTAACGACATTCTCTTCCACTTATCTTCTTATTAATTATTTGCTCCACGTTTCTTGTACTTGGAGTTTCTGACCTGCTAGTGTCACAAGCACTCAATCTTGAACTTACTAAGCCGATTCTTGGATTCGAACCACCGACCTCCAGGTTACGAGTCCGCGCCTTACCTTCCAATAAAGAGTGTTATTATTATTATTTAATTTCGTATCCATAAAACAGGAGCTACTGTAGACGCTTGTGCTCTGTGTTGTAGCTTGCCCTACCCGTAGTATGCCTCCCCTCTGATGGGCGAGAGGTGACACAATCACAATACCTCCCATTTAGCTGCTGGGTCAACATGATGATTTTTGAAAGCAATCACGGTGATGGCATTCCCACTGTGTAAGTCCATGTAGGTTACTAAACAACTAAACATGGTGCCATGACAATAAGCTGAATCCTTGTCCATTAAACACCACACTGTCTGGAAGTTCGCCAACAGTTTCTTCTTTGCCTCCTAAAGTTCAACCCAACTTTCACAAAAGGTGCCTTGTATTCTATATAGGACAATACCCATTTACTTACCATCTAAAATGTTAGTATATCCTCACAGTGCACAGATAATTCGTCAGTTTAGCCACATACATTCCGCATAGTTAGACATTTGTACTTATTCTTTACACATTACTCGTTATTATTATCTGACCTGGTGTCAGGATTTTCTGAAAATCCCTTACAATTAACACTGCCACTGTTGTGACCATTTGATTCCATTTGGTTTTAATATACCAGTTACCCACATTAACCTCACCCAGCCTTGGTAGGGCCGGAAATGCCAGTCTCACGTGTTTGTAGGGGAAGTCTACCCCAACCGGGAGTCGAACTCGAGACCTCTGGACGACGGGCAGTAGTCACAAACGTTACGCCACGGAGGGTGGGCACATTAATCATACGACTATAATACAAAGATTTTGCTGGTTTTCTTATGTAGATGATTCAATGAATCAATCTAAGTCTTGGTATCTCACAGAGAGGATGTAAAATAAACGGTAAAAACATCATTTTTAATGCCAATAATAATAACAATGTCATTATTTTTAATCAATTCTGAATTTTTTTTTTTTTTTTTTTTTTTTTTTTTTTTTTTTTTTAATTACTTTTTCATCATTTATTTTTTTTAAACATATAACAATCATCAAGCACAGAAACATAACTTAAATAAAATAATATTATACGAGTATACATAGATAAAATGCTTAAAATTGTTTTTTTTTGTTATTGAAATTGTAGTAGAAGAGACCCGAAGTGCGCAAGCATGTGTTGGGTCTCTTATAGATAGTAAAAATATAATGTATTATGTAATTTGAGTTAAAAAATATTTATAATTAAAAATTTAATTTCCATATTATTTAATAATAATCAATTTTTATACTGTTTTATTCTTGTTGTTTTTTTTCCTTTATAATTATTTATTTGATGGTATTTATTATTTCATTTTTGACGTTTGCGCTTTTTAGCCATTCCCTTATTCTTAATCTAACAAGTTTAGGATCTAATAATATTTTTATTTCTTCTGGTATGACATTATATATTTTAATTCCTATGTAAGAAAAATGTTTTCTCATTAGTGATGTACGTATGGTTGTTAGTGAAGCTTGTCCTGTTTGTCTTGTATTGTAATTAGTCTGTCGAAAAGTCCACATATCTCGCTTTTTTAATGAAAAAAAGCAAGTTTTATAAATGTATATGTCTTGTATGGTAGGTACGTCAAAAGTTTTGTATAAATCATCAGAATGAAAGTATCTGTCTTTGTTTAGTATAATTCTTAATAGTATGTTGAGGGTCCTGTTAAGTGGTGTCAGTAAGTTCTGGTATGCTCCGCCCCATGCAACTATACAATATTGCACTAGCGACTGCACTAGTGCAAAGTATATTTCTCGTAAAAGAGATCTATTGCATATTCTTTTCAAATTATGGAAAACGTACATGAGATGACGGAGTTTGTTTTTCAATTGTATGATGTGGTCTGTCCATTTCAAATGTTGGTCAATCGTAATTCCCAAGTATCGTGTCTTATTTAGTCTTTGTAATTTTATTGTAGAGTTAGTGCTGTCTTTAATTTGAAGTGATGATGTCTGTGGTTGTCCTCTATTGTCAATGGAATAGGTCATGTAATTTGTCTTGTCAAAATTTATCTTCAAAGACATATGGGAATACCATTTGCCTATGTTTGTTAAGTCAGTAGTTGCTATGTCATGAGTCTCCTCCCACGAGTCTGAACTGTAACAAATGACTGCATCATCAGCATAGCAGAAGACTTGGCCTTGACTTATACCAGGTAAATTATTTATAAAACAGTTAAAAAGACAAGGCCCAAGACAACTTCCTTGAATTATTGAAAAAGGTTCACAATTTGTTACATTCGACAAGTGGGAGTTTAGTCTTACTTGTTGAGTCCTGTTTGTCAAGTATGAAGTAAACCAGGTAAGTACTGTGTCTTTCAGTCCAATGTTATATAGTTGTTGTATTAGTTTAGAGTGTTTAATTGAGTCGTAGGCTTTAGAAATGTCTAAAAATACAGATAGAACCTTCTTCTTTTGGTCTAAGTTTTTGTACAGGTATGTCGTCAAGTCAAGAAGGGCGTCCTCTGTTCCTATAGTTTTCCTAAAGCCGTACTGTTTATTTGTAAGTATATTGTTAGTTTGTAAGTAATTGTCAAGTCTTGTTTTTATGATTTTTTCAAGAATTTTACTGAAAATTGTAAGGAGTGATATAGGTCTGTAATTAGTTAGTAGTTTTTTGTTTCCTTTTTTATGTATTGGTACTATAATACTATTTTTGTAGCAGTCCGGAAAAATTCCGTCAGTCATACTTCGGTTTATAATTTTAGTTAGTGGGTCTAGTATTTGTGTTATTATGTGTTTCATTATTTTTGTCTGTAGTCTGTCATAACCAGGAGCAGAATTGTTTTTAAAAATCATAACTGTTTTATACACTTCACAGTTGTAGTAGTAGGTTCGAAAGTTGAAAGTATTGTTTGAGTTGATGGTGATGGTTCTGTGTCATTATGTCTAGTAGTAGTACTTGTTATTATGTTATTTTTACTTATAGTTTCTGCTATATTTTTTCCAACATTGATAAAATAGTTGTTGAAAATATTATAATAATAATGATTAACCATTTATATCTTTGTAGTGTACATAGCCTTAAGAAAGAACATCTGCATGTGAATACATATACATAGATTGTACAGGATCTATATAGGTAGGTATGTCTCTGAGTATTTATTAATGTCTATTAGGTATGTATGATATGTAGTCTTAATATGATGTATAAAGGATAACCTTACAAGGATAGGCTGTACTTAATAAAGTTAAATGAGCAGATGTGTTGGATACGAGGAAATCATGCTCTGATTACCAAACAAGACTTCTTGCCAGAAGAACGTGGTTCGAATACTACGGAGGTTATAAAACTTGTATACGTGATATCGGAAGCCCACCTATGCGGTCGATATCTCGGGACCGGTACCTACATGGATGTAAAACTAAATAAAGGTAGTGTATACACTGTATACCCTCTAGTCGCTGGAAACTAACAAATCAGCTACCTTGCCCAGCCTCGGTTGGTCCGGGAATAACCAACATCATGAGGGTTCGAAATTGAATGGTCACCCTTCCAAATCCTGACCTCGCTGGACGTTTTTTAATCAGTGATCTAACGATAACTGGTGTAAATTGACGCTAATGGGTTCTTTTGAATGCCATCGACGCTAACTGATATCACGAGGATTCAAAATTGAATGGTCACCCATCCAAGTTCTGACCTCGCTGAACGTTGCTTAGTCAGTGATCTGCGACGAAATCTAGTCGGATCAACTTGCCATCCACGTCCACGCCCATATTTTCTAAACTTGCAAGCAGGTCAGAGTTCATCTCACCTCCTGCGCAGGTCCAAACAAATGCAGACAGCCAGCTGTGCGGTTTGAGTTATGTATGGTACGACAGAGCCTAACAATCCAAACATGGACCACAGATACATGATAAGTTACCAGACAATCGAGACTTGGACTACTCGCTGAAACAGATACTGTGGTCAATATACAGGATGGTACAAAAGTAGGTAGAGGGCATGCAAAGTGCTACAAGAGTTCAGGTTGTACCTTTGACATTGAAAACACGCTAGTAACACGTGGATGAATTATCTACGTAAATCCTATGCCGTATCATGAGTATCGTCAAACACCTCTCGTCATTTCCCATATTGGAACCCAAGGCATTTCACTACAACGCAAAGGTCACTGTTACGCTCATGAAAACTGAAGGTCATATAGGCACCAGTGCGCTAAGAGGATAGATTGTTTGCCTTTCTTTATTATTTCTTTAACATCTAGGTCTAGTCGAGTCGGTTGTTTTACCCTCCGCTGGAAACTCACAAACACTTCTCAAATTAATCTCACCTAGCCTGGGTTGGGCTGGGAAGAGCCAGCTTCACAAGGGTTCGAATTTGACACCCTTCCAAGTCCTAACTTCGGGAGACGATGCTTATAACTTAGAGACAGAACGAGAACTTCAGGAGCTCTCCCTGTTTAGAAGATATCGCTTGTGTCAAAAATTTGAATATTTGATATTTCATTGCTCCAGAAAGCGACAGTATGTAGGTAATAGGTCACACAGGTAATAGGTCACACACAGTGTTTCCCTCATAGGAGGGTGACAATTATAATGTCTCCTATTTCATTGCTTTGGTGTTAGGACGGTTTCATCAACCGGCAAATAGGTACAGCATAGGTTGTCGATGCTCATGTGGTTACGAGCTGGAATCATTATAAATTATCAAAACCCAACACATAGGTACTTACACCGTTCAAATGAAAAAAATAATAATAATACAGAGCCCAATAAATCTCGCACATTGTCTCCATCAAATTTTATCTCACATTGCCAAAATTGAAGTGTCGATTTTTCTACTGCCGGATTATCCAAGTAATTCTTAATCAGTATGAATGACATAATTAGTAGTTATACCCTATGGATTAAAGTAGCTAAATATAGTCATTAGTCAACACTTTGCACCTCAAGGACCTCAGCCTAACTAATAAACAGCGAACGTCATGTGGATTAAAGTTAAGATAAGCCAGACCCTCCCTCAAGTTAGAGTTTCAACCAATCACACTATAGCACAACTTTAGGGAATGTCCGTATTTCTTAAATATTTTAACTTGTGTTATAATTTGGCCCCTAGGACCGGGCCCGGGGGCTAATAATAGATCTACGACCGACATGTGGATATGAGAGGAACATTTCTTATCACCAAAAAAAATAATAATAGATAAAAGTGATAGTAGCTATAAAATAATATCTACCTATATCTATTATTTATTGTGATAAGAATACGAAGCAAGTGTTGGAGACCATGTGGTAGGTCGTTTATTGCCCCCTAGGTTCTGAATGTGTCCAAAGTATTACTGATTCTTATCAGGGAATTGCTAAGTGGTTTAAGACACATGTATTAGGTGGTACCAACTGTATCCTACGTAAGTATTGATTGTGAAAGCCGTGTGTGAGACGAGTGACTCTGTTTAGTTGATAGTGATTATGAGCAACCATAGTTTCTTAATCACAAAAAACGAATTAGTTTTGACAGTAAAAAAATCTCTAGAAAATACGAACTTCAGTTATTCGAAAAAAGAATCACCAGACTTTCTACTTGATGTATTATGTTTTTGTTGCGATCTTACACATTGAAATATTATTTTCAATTTTCAACAAAACGGCCCCCATACGGCCCCGAGTGGCCTATTTTGACCCAAAAACAATATAGGTAAATTTCTAAGACCCCAATGAACATGTATACTAAATTTCAACAATTTTGAAAAATCTGGTCGAGAGTAATCGCGAAACAGACAGACAAACAAAAAACAGACAGACAGACGCAAAAAGAGCACGAGAAAAAGAGATTAGTGAGGAAGATATTTTGCGTAGAAAGCCACATTATCTCAACTGTTGTTGTCAGCGAGATAGTGGGCAAACACATATGGCACTACAGATCTTCTGTGCGGTAAATAGAGTGATAGCTGTTATCTCTAAAACCTCACTATCGAATGATAGTCAAATGAAACTACTGGATCTCTACATTGTCAGAGGCTGCTGCTTTGAGAAAATTAATGCACTTTCGTCAAGGTCGATGTACCGGTTCTCGTAGGATTACCGAAGTTAAGCAACGTCCAGTGAGGTGAAGACTTCGTGATGCTAGCATTCCGGCCCTACCCAGGCTGGGTGAGGTTAATGTGGTTAACAGGTTTGTGAGTACACTCATGTCGTGATATGACAATGCAGTTGAAAGTGACGCTAAACCCCAAAAAAAATCAACAATGTTGATCAACATTGCACCGTGCCCACCTAAGTATTCAACACCCAAACCCTACAGGCAAAATTGTTCAATAACATGTTGAGCACTACGTTCAACCACTGGTGGGAATGCGCATTGGGGTCGTCTAGTAATCCAGAGGTCGCTGGTTCGAAACCCAGTCGGTACATATGGCAAGATGTTATCCTCCTAATATTGGGGATTTTGCGAACATGAAGTTACGTATTGCGCTTACTGCTGAAATAATGGGACTTATTAGTCCTAGTATAAATGAGGCCAATATTATTATTATTATTTTTATGACATTTGCAACCCCGGTCTTAATTGTCGATCAACATGTGAGTCACTTATCACAGCCCGACCATACATACGAGTATACTATACACTCTTGAAAACAAGGTTCAAATTTATTATTATCAAAATTCCACATATCTCTTATTTGTTTTGTACATCTATTTCTCTGTTATCTATTTTGATTTCAATCTGTTATCTGTTTCAGGGAAAAGACCACCACTTGTTCCAACAATCAGTAGTTGCGTAGTTCGATCAGTAGTTCGTTGATCGGTCAGTAGTGCCTATCTGGTTAGATCTGAAAGTACCAAGTACCGCCGCGCGCCGCACAAAATAGGTTTGGAAATTTCTCTTTGGAATTTTGAAAATTTCGGAAGTTTCCCCCCACTCATGGTGTTACTGTGGAATCCCTGAAGTTTTTTTTCACTGATCTAAATGTCTCAACAAAAGTGATTGATCTGAAAGTGGGAGAAGTGTTTGACTTTTCATCTGGTGATCGGCGAAGGATTGTCGAGCGACCAGCGGAGTGACTTATTGGAGATTTCAACCTGTTGATTTGAGTCAGCCGAAAAAATGGTGAGTTATTTTACTAGTTATCTTAATTAATACAGTTGAACCTGAATATAAGAGAACTCAAGAGACCAGATTTTTTTATCTCATATCCAGGTTTCTCATATAAAGAGGTTATTTTACCTTGTAGAGATTTAAACTGGTAAATTGTTCTTATATGTATAGAGATTCGCCTTATATCCAGGTTCGACTGTATAAAAAATCCATTTACATTAATTCATTCCATTCATATTCAATAGAACTTTGAAACGGCTGGATCAAATGAGTTGACATTTATTTTGGTAAAAAAACTTTATCATATATGGGCGCACGAATAACAGATTTTTAAGAGATCCAAATTGGATGCCATCTACGGCCAAAAACCTTACCAACCAGAAAATGCCGGGTATCAGTTAGTTACCTATGTATTTATTTATTTTTTTATACAAACACATTATTTAAAAAAAAACTTAACAATATTTACAAAATAAAATATAGAACAACATTATTTAAATTAATGCCTTAGGCTCTCTGTCACTTAACCCCGGACGGTTTTTTGTATATTTTGGACCGTTCAGATATATCTCCCTATATTTAGTGTGTGTTTGTTAACCACATTAGACAGGGTGTTCAATTACATTAGACAGGGTGTTCAATTACTAATCTTGGTTTTTTCATCACCACATTATTCCATGATGTTGATTGTTGTTGTTGTTGTTGTAGCCAGCTCAGCTACAGCTGGGGGGTGAGATGGTCTCCAGCCAACTTAAGTTAAAAATTTGGCTCGTTCTGAACCACCTACGTATTTCTATGTGCGATCAACCATTGTGGGAGTTTGGGCTTCTTCTTTACAAGCCATTAATTCCTTGGAAAATGTTCCTATAATACTAACCACATGGTTTATTAGCCCCACCCATATTAGAAGAAAAGGAAATTTCTTGTAGGTCGTAGGACATAGCTAGGAGATTGAGAATATCAGATTACCGTGTGACGTTAGACATGTTCAAACAATGGAACAATGTTTATCTCATAAGTAGGTAATATTGTTAAGAGGTATGTAGGTATAATAATCATATTATGTACTTATATACATTTTCTATACATCTACCTAGTTTGGCTAGCATTAATAACGCATATATACCTAATATTTACTATTTTGCACAGAAAAACTTTGAAAAAAAAACAATATTTCTGGGCTTCACGCCTTAACCTCAAAAACTCGTCAAAATTGAAGCACTTCATGGTTATCGCGCCTCAAACAAGCAGTCAAACTATCAGGAAAATTGTCTTGTTAAAACCAAGATACTCACTTCACTTTATTCGGTCAGTATTGTTATAAGTAGGGCTGTCGGCTACGAAAGCTCTTTGTCACTGCGACCTTAAATAGAGTAAGTAGTTATACGCACTATGTACCGTGTCTTTACATACTAACATACATAACTACCAAACATACTCGTATGTATGTAGATTCATGTATAGCTCCTTTAACTTCTTGATGTACATATTTAATGTACGTATAATTCAATTACGGTAATTTACATAACACTGAGTACATAGATAATCTTATTATATTTACATGTTGTATACAGGGTGTATCTAAATAACATGACCAACTTTAGTGAGTTCATCGGAAATATGCCAACCATGTATCAAAATCCCACGTAAAATTCTATGGAACATCTAGAAAGTATAAACCCTGTATAAATTAGATAATTTTCCAGCGGGAAACCGTAGGAGTTGACTAAATGGCATTAGTTTCATCGACAGCACGTCTCGTCAGTCGATCCGCCATAGCTCAGGAGTGATGGCCCTCTGTGTTCTGTGAGCTTTGTTTTATTCAGTATTATTTCTATGCCTAATACCTTTACTTAATATTGTGTGGCCTTCAAAGTACCTTCTACAAAACTGCAACCATTTTCAAGCTGGTGTAATTCTGTTAAAAAATCCAGTCATTCGTCTCCGAAAAATAAAATTGGTTTTAATACGTGTAAAATTCTGGCTCAAGTTTTAATTAAACCAAGGGACGAATTATAAAACAGGATTAAATATGACATAAGCCAGACTGTTCCTATAAACTTGGGCTAGTAGTGCGCTCTGATTGGTTGAAACTCCAACTAGGGGGAGGATCTGGCTTTTCTAACATAGAATTCGGTCCTTACACGCTTATTAGAAAAACTATAACATATGAATTATGTGTTATTATTATTATGAATAGAGAGACAATGTAATAAAATATGTTTTAACAATTGGAGCATATTTTGTAGACAAAAACTCTGAAAAATGCAATTCCCGTCTAACTTTGCCTATTGCTCTTTGGCGAAAAATAATACCAACATCTTGGACAATGTGCATCACAAATATTTTATCTAGTTAATTATGAGATACCTACATTAGATACCAACTAAACGAGTTAGCAACCTAAAATACTTACCTGCAACTATAATTTTCTAGACGAAACTATAACTTCATAGATAAAACGCGCGTAACCTGTCATCATAAATGCTTCAATAACCGTATCTTATCACTGGGTACAAAGTGCAAAAGTTGCCGTCCGCTGTCTACCTACCTGTCTAGTTGACACTGGATACTACCTACCTGCCTAGTTGACACTGGACACCTGTTGTGAAGTGACGTACTGTAAATAGTGGGAGTTGTCGTGAAATTATTCTTGAATTAGAAAGAAATTTCTGGAAAACACGCACTTTCATTGGTTTTACTGAAAGGTACGTAAAAATTACATATTTACACAATAGAGTCAATAATTTTTTCTGACCTGTATTATTAAATATTTTATTGGATTGCTACAAATGAAAGCACTTTGATCCTATACAGGGGTACACCTTGGCTAATTAAATTATATACAGGGTGTCCATAAAGTCCCACCCTACCCCCCCGTATCTCAAGAACGGCTGATACAGAAAAATGCAAAAACCCGTATTCCTTTATTTTTTGGGGGATTAAATTTCAGCGAAAAAAAAATTGCCTACCAACTTTAAAATCTTAAATAGAATGTCTTTTGGCATATTATTTTAATGCTTCATGAAGAGAAGTTCATTGCAATAAATTTCAGTGAGCTATGACATACCGTTCTCGAGATACAGGGTCGGCCGTCCTGACTAATATCCCTATGTTCTGAACTATAACTCGTTAACCGTAAGTTTCAGAAAAATGAATTTTATTGATGTTTACTCCTTTTATTGAGACCTTTCGAACAAGGTCGATTTGTTTTTCAGTTAGACTTTTTCTGGCTGGTCGTCCGGCTGGCTGACGAAACCGACCAGAAACTAACATCAACAGAATAGGTCGAGTATATCTATGAGGAATAATCGTCAGAGACTGTATGTCCTAGCTCACTGAAATTTGTTGCAATGAACTTCTGTTAATAAGGCCTTTAAAACAATTTGCCACAAGACATTCCATTTCATTTAAGATTTTAAAGTTTGTCCGTACGAGGGGCAGTGTAGGCAAAAAAATTTGGTTCAAACCTAATCCTTCAAAAAAATAAGGAACATGGGTTTTTGCGTTTTTCTATATTTTCAGCCGTTTTTGAGATACGGGGGTGGGGTGGGACTTTATGAACACCCTGTATTTTTTTTTTACTAAGGGTTTACCGTACAAATTTTAAATTTTACCGAAGAAGCCATTCGAAAGTTATTCAGGGGTTTCCAGACTTTTGCCCCACCCTGTATATTATCCTGGGTAAACTAGAAAACGGTGCTTATCACACAACCGAGCCTGGCTAATTGGCTATAAGATAAAAAAATAGGTCAAATTTACCTCTGTATAATGGAAAATAATCTCTTAACAAAAAATTGGATATTAGAGAGAAAAATTGCCGTCCCTTGAAATCTCTTATGTCCAGGTTCGACTGTACTTGATTTGGCTCTGTGTGTGAGGGTTTCATATGTTTGTATTATGACACCTGAATTTCAGCACCAAGCCTATTGCTAGGTCTTACACTATATGGTAAGGTTTCATCAGGGCCTTCAACTTTTTTTTTATAATTTGAGTTTGACTGCATGGTCATATCACGACGGGAGGTGTTACCCTCCATTCGCAGGAAATTCACAAAACTGCTATCCACATTAACCTCACCCAGCCTTGGTTGGGCCGGAATGCCAGCATCACGAAGTCTTCACCTCGCTAGTCGCTGGCTTCCTTCACAATTAATTTTATAGTTAGTGCGGTGAGTATCTGGACAAAAGTCAAGTTCTCATGAAAATATACAAGTAGTCACCGTGGCAGAGTGAGTTAGAGCACTAGGCATTGCACGCACAGTGACCTGGGTACGAACTACAGCGGAGCAGAATTTTTTCCGCTCTGTACTTGTATGTTCGAGGTCCACTCATACCTCGTGAGGGCAAATGAGTAGCTGCTTTGTTGTGAAACAGCGAATAGTGGTGAAATTATAGGCGAAAAAAATAGCACAAGATATTTATAATAAAGTGGAAAAGACCTATGATTCTACGCTACCCACTAACATAATAACACAAAGAAAAAGCATTATTATTACCATTGTATATTTAGATGAACGTTAATAGTTAAATAGTCTGGCTGGGGGACGTTAAACAGGGAGAAGACCAGTGTCTCGCTAGAGGACTATAAAGAGAGAACAGACTAGCCAACCCTTACAAGCCAGGCCAGCTTGCAGTTTCCTAAGGGTTTAATGGCTTGTACTGATAAGTCCAAGTCCTCATGATGGTTGATCGCACATAGAAATATGTGGTTCAGGACGAGCCAACTTTGAAATAAAGTTGGCTAGAGACCATCACTCACCCCTCCAGCTGTAGCCAAGCTGGCTACAACAACAACAACATTACTTATTCCTTCATGACGCAGACTGACCAAAGCAACAATTTTTTCCTTCAAAATACCCAAATCTTAATATATAAATGTCAAAGACACTCACTGACCACTGACTGATCATCGCTCTACAGCCCAAACCGTAAGTCCTAGGAAGCTGAAATTTGGTAGGTAGCTTTGGGTTATAGTCTAGATGTGCAATAAGACGGGATTTTTCGAAACTCCCACTACAACACCTGCCATTGGCGAAAAAGGATTTTTTGCTTTCACGGCCATGCCTCGGCCCGCAAAGCGGGCGAGAGCCCGCTAGTCTCTATATATAAATGAGAAAATATATGGACGGGCTTTGTGGCTTTGTGTGCAGGAATTGTTTAGGCGAAACGGTAAGAGATAGCGAAAAATTGATGAGAGATGACCCCCAGTGAAATTGCCGGAAAATACCAGGAAAACTATCAAAAGTCCGAAATTCCAAACCGTCCTTGAGTTATGACCTTCCTCAAGTATTGCCTTGAGGAAGGGTCCGATTTTAAGACAGTCTTTGTAATAATGTATATTTATTTTAGTTTTTCATTACAATTTTTGTGGCTTTCTCCCTAAGGAATTCTTCTAAGGAACTTGCCCTGGAACTTGAAATCTATCGCGAGGACCTATATTTTTTATTATTTAATAACACATTAGACAAAATTAACTTTCATTTAATTCATTTTAGGCCACATTCTGACGTACCGTTCTGGAGATATAAGCCAGAATGTTCGAAATTTCGACCTTTTTTTCAGACTTTTCACGTTTTTTAACAGATTCCAGCGCGGAACCAAAAATTTGTCGCGAGGACCTATATTTTTTATTATTTTATAACACATTAGACAAAACTAGCTTTCATTTAATTCATATTAGGCCACATTCTGACGTACCGTTCTCGAGATAGAAGCCAGAATGTTCGAAATTTCGACCATTTATTCAGACTTTTCACGTTTTTTTTTTTTACTGATTCCAGCACGGAACACGTTATCGTGAGGACCTATATTTTTATCGTAAAAACTGTCTGAGAACATCACATGATTTTATTTGAGCCCTTTGTTGCCATATTCTGACAAACCGTTCTCGAAATATGGGCCAGTTTGCTACATTATCAATATCCGCTATGATAGATTTGGCTCGGGATTTTTAAATTTACAGCGATGATGGTTGCGTGTGTGTGTGTGTGTGTGTGTGTGTGTGGTGGGTGAGTGGGTGTGGTGTGTGTGGATGGGTGTGTGTATGTGTGTGGATGGGTGTGTGTATGTGTGTGTGGATGGTGTGTGTGTTGTGTGTGTGTGTGTGTGTGTGTGTGGTGGTGTGTTTGGGTGGGTGTGTGATGGTGTGGTGTGTTTGGTGTGTGTGTGTGTTGGGTGTGGTGTGTGGTTGTGTGTGTGTGTGTGTGTGTTGGACGGGTGTGTGAGGTGGTGTGTATGTGGTGTGTGGGTGTGGTGTGTGTGTGATGGCTTGGCAAAGCGGGTGCAGCCCGCTAGTCATTATATATTTTACATCAGAATGATATGTACAAAGAATATTATACATATTATATTTAAATGCACGATAGGTAAGTATATTTTTTTTTCCTTTCTTTTTTTAAGTCTACGGAGTAGAGGCTCCATTGTACACATTAAAAAATAAAACAAATTAAAATAAAAATCTTAAAACTAAGCATGTCTATTCCATTGAAAGACACATGTCTATTATCTCCTGCATAGTGCAATTGAAGATATCGTTCCCTGCACTGCCTATAATCCTGAACTCTTCTGAGCGGGCTGTTCTGAGTTGTGCTATATCTACTTTTGATGTTACGGAATATCAATATCAATTTACTATTTAAGTATTCCACATACAACGACCTTCGGTATGAGGGGCACAATAGTCTGAAGTGCCTGGAGCTCAAGTGAGGTTAAAAGCGGCCCTGCCTCGGGTGGCAATCCATGCATATGGTCAAGGGGTTAAGGCGCTGGCAATCCATGCATATGGTCAAGGGGTTAAGGCGCTGGTAACCCAGGTAGAGTGAGAATCCTTTAGTTTGAATCCCACCCAATGCAAGAATTTAAAGAAAAAATATCAGAAATTCAATTAGACTGCCACAGCACTAATTGTGAGAGTCAGTTTAATTTAAAATATGTATTATGGAGACACATAAGTAACAACAAATATAAAAAAATAAATATGGGGAAAAAAAATGTTTCAAACAGCTCGGCCGAGGTGTGAAGAACGCCTATACAAAGAAAGAGATAATGATTACCTATTGATTATTTGCACTTTCAGATTAAATAATTATGAATAGGTACATATTTATCAATGAAATATTTTTCATTTTATTTTTAGCAATAAAAGATCAAGTTTGTTAATTACAGTTGTACCTACTTATTAAAAAAAAATATTTATATTGCCTTCGTTTCAGCTGGTTTAGCCCCTTAATTTTTTTTCAATAAAAAAAATAAACAATTATTTTGAACAGAATATTAGCTAAAGTGGAAGTAACAAATAGGCAAGATATTGAGGAAAATCATGCTTTAGACATTTTCAATGCAAAATTTTCTGTTTATTAATACAACTGTAAGAATTCTTTCTCTACTCTAAAGAGAAAAGAAAAGACCAAATATTTTATTTAAACTATGTACAGAGATGGTTTGAAGCATTACAGATGATCTGTGCAGTCTGTGCTTAATTCCAACTATTTTATTTATTTACTTTTTTCCTTCATATTGAAATATTAATTTCTTGAAAATGAACTGTAAATAACCATTTATTACAGTCGGTACGTGGTGCATCAGAATCTCTATATTTTTGAAGCCAGGAATAGGGAAAGTAAAATTCTCCCCAATTTACAAGTGGCTCAACTGCGCATGCTATAACACTTCTGAAGGATGAATCTGTAGGAAAGGTTAAAGTAGGAATGATGGAAGTCATTTTAACTTGACAACTAACAAAGCATTCCCATTCACACGATTGTTGGTCTGAAGTTGTACATTCTAGAAAGAATGATGCTATTCTTACATCTTCTAAATCTGAACTATCTAATTTCCTATGTTTGGCTAGCATCTTCAATTTCATATCTCCAACAACATACTCTTCATTAGAAGAGTACAATTCATTCATATAGCCCATATTAATGGAAAACTCTTTAGTAACATCAAATACTTTAATTTCATTGTGAATATCAAATACATTGGTCCTGTGTCTGGGTGAACTCCTCAATGAAAAATGTTCAAAGTTATCTAAAAGTCCCTTGTACTTCATGCCTATTTCTGTGCGGAAAAGTTTACGCAGTTCCAGTACAGATATTCTATCAATGCGAATGTGAGAGAATAAAGTTTTCAAGACGTTCTGAGAGAATGTTTCCAGTGATTCTTCAAGCTTCATGTTTTGAACAGAAAGACAAGTCTCATAGTCTACATCATGTTTGTTGCCCTCATTGGAGCAACTGGTCCCTGCAGAATCTTTGCTCTGATTGAAGCAACTGGTCTCTTCAGATTTTAAAATGTCAGACTTGAAAGTCTTCAAATCTTCCCCTGTTGCTTCTTGTGTACTAGAGCTGTCTTTGACATTCTCATGTGGTTCTTCTTCCGTGTATTTCTTGGTCATATTGCTGTTGTGCCACACTAACACACAGTTGAGTATATTAATCTCTTTGGTGCAAAAATCATCACGCTTGATTAGATCCCGTAAGATGTCATACTGCAGATCTGCAAAACTCTCATGTATGACAAGCTGGTCTGCATTATTCTTTGAATAACTAAACAATTTTCCAAAGAATTCTTCAAGACAGAACCTTTTAGCCACATTCAATAAGACCACAACTGATTCGATTTGGAAATTTTCAATCTGAGACAAGTAATTCTTCAGTTCATTGGTAAGC
Organism: Bactericera cockerelli; assembly: GCA_024516035.1. Classification (NCBI taxonomy): domain Eukaryota; kingdom Metazoa; phylum Arthropoda; class Insecta; order Hemiptera; family Triozidae; genus Bactericera; species Bactericera cockerelli. The sequence continues at coordinate 40,999,033 of CM044959.1, forward strand.
TTTGGTAGCGTATAGCGTTGTGATAGACAAAGAACTTCACACAAGACAGCCTTGGACTTCTCTGTGAAATTGATGCTTAAGCCATACATGTACCTCAGCACAATGTTGAAACTATCATTGTCTTTGATCAGCCCTATCTTGATTTCTAGATCACCACAATGTTTGAAATGTTCGTCAATCATGGCATCCAAGACAGGACTGTACACCCGCACTATGTGACTTGAGACATAGAACTGAGTATCATTCACAAGGAATGTAGTATCACTGAATTTTTTATTGTTTAGCATGATCTCTCGTTCTGTGGAACCATCTGGATTGAACACAAAGGGAGTGACTACTTCCATTCTGAAAGAAAAACAAGGAGAAAAAATATGATAAGTTACAACAGCTCTTATGTCAGAAAAACAAAAACTTAAAACTTGTGATATTATACCCAAGTCAATTTCATTTTTTTCCCTAAAGCATTAGAACTTGTAGCAGGGAACACTACTACTACTACTATCCATTGACTTCAAGGTGATATTTTGCATTGATCTATAAATTCTTTGACAAGTAGATCCTCCTTCAAAGTGGAAGAGGATAAACACATATTACCATTATGTATTTAGTGTAAATTACTTTATTTACCAAGTAATTTTAAGAATTTAGGCAAACAAATTAATTTTAAGAAGGTACTTTTTCACTTAATTGGCTCCACCTAATTTTTATCTCTGAAACTTTTCAAGGTTCATTTACCCTCTTAATGGAGAGTCATTTCTGAGAAATTTATTTGATAAAAGTTACCATTAACCCAGATGGGGCTGACGTCCTTCCAGAAGGACGTCCTTCTGGAAGGACGTCAGCTCCATCTGGTGAAAGGTACTACATTGTGGATTTTTCTAATTAACTCAGCTTGTTGAGGTTAGTTGGCGACACCTTAAGCTCTTTGTTTTGAGTCCGAGTGATAAGTTGACAGCACTTATTTTGATTCAGGACTCAATTTATATCACTCCAAAAAAATAAAACAAAAAATTTCACCGCGTTATCTGGGTTAAAGAAACACTCAACAATAAAAAAACTCAACAATAAAATAAAATAATTATTTAACAATGAAAAAAATGGAAACAATATATAATAATAATAATATAATAATGCTTTTTCTTTGTGTTATTATGTCACAATTTTAGTGGGTAGCGCAGAATCATAGGACTTTACCACATTAATTTACAATATCTTGTATTATTTTCTTGCCTAAGATTCTGCCACTGGTCGCTGCTTCACATTAAAGCAGCTACTCATTTTTCCTCACGAGGTATGAGTGGACCCCGAACATCCAAGTACAGAGCAGAAAAAATCCTCCCCCGCTGGGAATCGAACCCAGGTCACCATGTGTGCAATGCCTAGCGCGCTAACTCGCTCTGCCACAGTGACTACTGGAAACAATATATAAAATATACAATAAAAATGAAAAAGAATAGAAAAATATATAGTAACATATGTCCTAACTAGAGGGCTGGATTATTGCCTATGGCAATCTCTTCCACCCATCCCTTTATTGAAAATTGGGAGTAGTACAAGGACAAAATATAGTGGAGAAATTAATTGATTGACCTGATTAAAAATCAAAACTAATAAAAAAAATATTTTGTAAGAAAGAACATCATGTAGGGTGTTACCCCTAAATGACAATGCTAATGTTTATGAAACATGTACTAACTAAATCTGATTATTTACTGATGCTCCACATCACTGGAAAAGCCAATGGCTCATGCTCCAGGTGGAGTCTGCTGCAAAGTTTTAAGGGTGGAATTAATAGACGCTTTTGTAACGCTTTTGTAACCTACTGTGTAGGATAGGGAAAACCAATGCTTAGCAGTGACTTGTGATATAGAATTTGTCTCTTAATTTAACCCTAGAGCTTTAGTGATAGGAGCTTCCTGAATTTTTCCTAGCTGAGGATCAGGAGAGATTATGATGATGACTGACAATATTAACCTGTTGAACACAAAGTCATGCCTAGCATAACTAATTTAAACGCTCTGTGGGCACACCACAAAATTTCCATTGACTGTCCCATCCACAGTGCAATGTCAATTAGCTACTTCTGATAATGTTCTAATATAAAAAATTGGAGGTAGTTTTTTTTTTTTTAACTGTAATTAGTTTGCATTTGATTGATCACTTCTCAGTTTCCGACTGGATGCCCTTCTTAAAATCAAACATATTTAGGGGGGCAATTTGTGTAACATTGCTTTCTGGCTTTTACATGAAATTGAAATCTAGGGCTTCCTGTCTGTCATTAAGGCTGGTATGCAGAGACAATTTTGTAATCCCTATAGGGTTCACTGTAGGGTGGTCCCGAGCTTGCTATAGGGAATACTTTGACCTTGACAATTGTTTATTAAAGAAAAGTCTGATTGCACATGTGCATAGACGCTTTAAACAAACGTCTCTGCATAACAAAATCAGCTGAAGGGACAAATGACCCAGGCATCCCTACAGTGAGGACTCTGCATACAACCCTAAATGACTCAAGTGCAAAAAGTTCTTTTCATAAATAGGGTTTAAATTTGCTTTTGACTGCATGGTCATATCAAATTGGAGGTTTTAAACTCTATTTGCTGGAGGGTAAAACTCAAGACCAGCTACTCAAATTAACCTCACCCACACTAAGTAGGGCTGGGAATAGCCAGCATCATGAGTGTTCAAATTTGAAAGGTATCAAATTTGTACAAGCCTCGCTGGACGTTGCTGAACTTCAGTGGCTAAATGAGAACTGGTGCATTCAACGTGCCATCGACGCTGCCAGTGCAAAAAGTTAATGATGAATCCACTGTGAAAAGTGTGCACCTACCTTGATCCAAGTTGGTAAAATCCGTGACTTAGCGCCACAAAGGTATTACAAAAACGTCTATTAATTCGGCCCTAAATGACTTAGGTAGAAATTTAAAAGAAAATTTAAAAAAAATCACTTTTCATTTCCTTAGTTTCAATACTCATTACTGATTTGTGAGGGATTTGAAAGTATCGCGAGCCGTGTTTTTTTTTTTATATAACTAAAGTTTACCAGAATCCAAATCCTAATCCTTTCTGGTAAAGTCTAATGCCGTATTTTTCTTTCTAACCAAAGTTAACCAAACGGGAATAAAATGAACCAAAATGGAAGCAAGCCATTTTTCTTTTGGAAGAGGAAAAATTTCCACTTCCAAAGTTAACCAAAGTGGAAGTAGAAAATTCTTGCTTCCAGTGCTTTTATAGGTTAAGTCCATTGTTTATCTTTAAAAGTAACCAAACGCATTTTTCTTTTACGAATGACCTTTGCCGTATTTTTCTTTCTCACCAAAGTTAACCAAACGTGAATAAAATGAACCAAACTGGAAGCAAGTCATCTTTCTTTTGGAAGAGGAAAAATTTCCACTTCCAAAGTTAACCAAAGTGGAAGTAGAAAATTCTTGCTTCCAGTTCTTTTATAGGTTAAGTCCATTGTTTATCTTTAAAAGTAACCAAACGCATTTTTCTTGGAATAAAATGGAAATATTTGGAAAAAACCTAACCAGGAATTTTTTTTTAATTAGAAAGAAAAATACGACTCTTGGAATAAAATGGAAATATTTGGAAGAAGGCCGTTTGGAAGAAACCTAACCAGGAAATTTTTATTGGTTAGAAAGAAAAATACGACTATAGTCGTATTTTTCTAAAAAAAATTCCTGGTTAGGTTTTTTCCAAATATTTCCATTTTATTCCAAGGTCATTCGTGAAAGAAAAATGCGTTTGGTTACTTTTAAAAATAAACAATGGACTTAACCTATAAAAGAACTGGAAGCAAGAATTTTTCTACTTCCACTTTGGTTAACCCTTTGTCTGGCATAATTCGAAATCTGCTGATTCAATTTTTTTTTTTTGAAAACATACTTCCAATGACATTTGAAAATGATATCTGATGAAAAAAATTCCCCCCCCCCATTTTATCCCCCGAAAATGGGGGTGGTATATTTATGAAACCACTTGTTTTGGACGATTTCGCCAAAACGAAAAGTAGGAAAAACAATTACAATACACTAAATCAAAGAAAATAATATTACTTATGAGCAGTAAAAATTTCAACTTACCAGAAAAAAATCCAATCAGGTAGTGATGCACAATGTGAATATATGCATTTTTTCCTGCTCAAAATTTCACTAATGACTGACTCTGAACACAAAAATAGGTCTAGAGAAAAAACGGCGCGCATGCGCGTAACAAAAAAAAAATCAGTGATAACAGAAGAGTATAAAGAAGCTACGTCTGAAGTGGTATAACGCTGAAACCACTGGAAGTTTACGGAAAAAAATCTTAAATCTGTGGTTTCAATAGTATAGCACAACCAGACAAAGGGTTAACTTTGGAAGTGGAAATTTTTCCTCTTCCAAAAGAAAAATGACTTGCTTCCAGTTTGGTTCATTTTATTCCCGTTTGATTAACTTTGGTTAGAAAGAAAAATACGGCACTTAAGTCGTATTTTTCTTTCTAACCAAAATTTTTTTCCTGGTTAGGTTTCTTCCAAATATTTCCATTTTATTCCAAGGTCATTCGTAAAAGAAAAATGCGTTTGGTTACTTTTAAAGATAAACAATGGACTTAACATATAAAAGAACTGGAAGCAAGAATTTTCTACTTCCACTTTGGTTAACTTTGGAAGTGGAAATTTTTCCTCTTCCAAAAGAAAAATGACTTGCTTCCAGTTTGGTTCATTTTATTCCCGTTTGATTAACTTTGGTTAGAAAGAAAAATACGGCCTTAGTTACCCCCACCACAATTTTTTATAACTTACTCAAGTCAAACGAGAGTGCGCTACGAATGCTACCAATATTTTAAGTAAACATTCGGGGAAGTAAACATTCTCAATTACAATTCAATAAATTTCTGATATATTAATTTCATCAAGGATAATCCTCATGATCTTGGCCACAGACAGAGAAAAAAAAATTCCCTGAAGGGGATCGAACCCAAGTCATCGTGCGTGCAAGCCTAGTATGCTACCCACTTGGCCAAAGTCACTACTTTGTCACAACTTTTAGTGAGTAGCATCGAAATTATGAGAACTAATTCATCATATTTTATCTCCATCCAACCATGATTGTCCAAAAGCAATCTCGTAATGCCGCCACAGGTCATTGGCCAATTCTGCAACTATGTACTAAAATTTTCCTCGCGAGGGTAATGAGGTCGTCATGAAGATCAAATATAAAGATCGGAAAAACAAAACAACGTTAAGCAAAATTGAAAATGTAGAGCTGAAAAATTTCGTCCCCGCCAGGATTTGAACCCATGCTGACTGGGTGGCAGGTCGAGCTTGCTACCAATAGACAAAGTTGTCTTCTAAATAAATGGACGGTAAATGAACTAACTAAATTAATACTTGGAAACTTAAACATTAAAATTTTGCAGTGAGAAAGCGAGGTCATCTCGAAAAACACTGCCAATTATGGACACAATACTTCCTCGTGATTGCTTCACATTGTAAACACGTGCCAAATTTGAGATTTTTTTAGAAAATTACTTGTATCTCTAAAACGGCTCAACCGATTTTCTTCAAATTTGTTTTATATGGTAGAATATTGTTTTTTATACATTCTAGATTCTACAAAAAATTCTGTATCGGCAAGTCGTGATCCTTATTTTTTGACTTCTTTGTCCAAAATTTCGGATTTTCTTAAATATCAGAGTCAAATCATTATTAATTTAAAAATAAATATAAAAAGCCTATGTAAAATAATAATATGCATAACCAAACAAAATTTCATCAAAATCGAGTGTACCGTTCACGAGATATCAGCGTTTAAGTAAAAAGTTAGTGGTCAGGCGCATGGTCTCTTTCACCAAGAACCGCTAGTACGAATTCGATGAATTTAAAATGGGACCATCTGCAGAATGTCTCCTAGATGTGTGCAAAATTTCATCAAAATCGGTAGAGTAGTTTCCGAGATTTGCGCGTTACAAGGAATCGTTTTAACAGACCGACAGACCGACAGACAGACCGACAGACCGACGGACCGACAGACAGACACAAAACCAAATTTGCTCAAGAGTTTATGAAACGTCCAGAAATATGAAAAAAATTGAAATCGGAGCAAATAAATATTTTTTTTTACAAAAACGAACACAATACTTCCGATTTCTAATATTAGAAATTTCTCGGAAGTAAAATACATACTGGCCAAGATCTGACCACTAAGCTAAGGATTCGAAGGTACCTCTACCTACCCGCCAAAGGAAATGAAAAGGCCACCAGGTGCCAACCAGTGGACCGGATGAAGGAAAAAAATCAATAAATTTGGTATCTGCTCATCAAGATCTTTCATTTGATACCACTTAAGATTAGTATTATCCTTCAATTCCCGATTTGGGCTCCCAAAACCCGTGGCCGCCCAAATGGGCCGCCCGCTTATAATTTAGAATTTTTTTTTGGTCCGGGCTCATCTCCATTATATCTTGATCACTTTAAACACCTCACTTAATCTTCAGTGCCAAGTTAAGGACACGAAGTCGGGTCTCAAAGGATCCGTATGAAAAAAAACAGAAAAAAAAAAAAAAAAATATGAATCTTTTCATGTCTTTCACGATTGTTGGGGGGTCTCGAAAATAGGGTTCCCGTTGGCCTAGGAAGTCAAACAAAAAGTCAAATCAATTTATTTCTCAACGTAGAGTCCATTTCTGCAATAAAAATCGCAATTTTTGAAATTCATGTTGCACTTTTCGCTGGCTGAAAGTACATGAAATGCATGGGAACTATGTTTTCCGTAACCTTACACTCTGCCGGGCTGTCTCTCTCTTTGTATAGGCGTTCTTCACACCTCGGCCGAGGTGTTTGATTAGTTGTAGTCGGGTCACGGTCTAAACGAAGTACATCTTAGCGAGAGTCAAAAAGCTCTCTAGATGCGACATCAGCAGCTGTGAGCCATGATTCTGTGATACAGATGATGTCGTAGTCTTCACTCAGTAGGTTTAATGAAAATGTATTTGTTTTGCTTTTCAGGCCGCGGGTGTTTTGATAGAAGATCTGCAAATATTCTATTATTCCCCGCTTTGAGTCTACATTAGGTCTATTTTTAATTTTGGATGTATTAGAGGTGGAAGGCAGAGTGGAGGAAACATTTCCTAGAACCATGTTTGTTTGTAAAGGAGGTGAAATGGATTGAATGGAGTGATCATGGTCATGAAATTGAAGAGAATGAGAGGATGAATTTTCATCTAGAGAAGATTCGTCATTGCAAATTGAAAATTCTCACCACTATTACCAAGGTGTACTTGTTGCCTACTTCAAGATAAGATTGGGGGGGTGGGGGAGGGGGGTAGCACATTTGGTTCAAAGGTGGTTGATAATGTTGAGAAGTAGGTAGGTAAGGCGGATAATGTAGAGTTGGTTGTTGTGTGTGTGAGAGATACACTTGGTGAGGGGGGGGGGGGGGGGGGCGAGGGTTGGGTGAGGTGGTGCTGAGTATGAGGGTGGGTAGCGTGGTGTGGTGCTGGGGGATTAATGTTCATTTGCATGAGACTTGGTATATTCCATGTTTTAGCCGGGTTTTTTGTGTACCCTGTAGTGCGATGAGTTTGCTTGAACTTGGAATATTTGTGTTGATTTTGAGACCTGAGCTGTATACCTAACTTGTGCATTGGCTTAGATGCAGTTTTAGGTCTATTTGTTACTTTACCATAGACATTGGTTATCACATTCATGCAGAACATGTGTTTGCCCTTTTCATTCAGGTGGACTTTATCTCGAGTGTTGGTACTCATTGAGTGTAGGAAATTCTTGGGATCTATTCATGTGAAATTTTCATATTGACTAAGATTGTGTTTAATTTTACAATTAAGTTTCAAGATATTATGAGAGATAATGTTTTTGACGTCATACCTAGGTGGGGGAAGGACAATGAAAATTTTATGTTGTTTACATTTTTCATGCAAGAGAGAATAAGATTATTTTAGCTAAGCTATCAAAAGAAGTTTTAAATATATCATTGGTTCCTGCCACTACACAAACATTAGTGTTAGAGCCCGTTCACACCAAAACAGTTTTTACTGGAACAGTTTTTTTACTGTGTCCAGTAAAAAAACTGTTTCTCAGAGTGCGTTCACACAGGCTACAAACAGTATTTTTACTGGTCCTACTTTTCCATGCTTTTCTTTATGTTCATTCGTGATAAAGCCTTTGAACGTGATGGATGTGAATACATTAATGCTTTTGTACTGGTACCGGCAACGACAACGAAGGAATAAGAGAAGATGGTGGAATCATCCCATAGTGGCACAAAGGTATCAAAAAGGAGCATTTCTAAATTTAATTTAATAATTAGTGAGGCGCTAGAGCCGAATTTATGATTTTCCAAAAAGGCCCTTATTTGGCCCTAATTCGGCCCTAGTAGGTGACGAAAGGCCCTAACACTAACCCTAGAAAGCAGCAAGTCATACCTATCTATAGAACCTAGTTTGAACCAGATCGCCACCAAAAAGTCATTTGCTCGCCCCGATTTCCATTGTAGCGCCTCACAAATAGACACGAATTAATTTTCATTCGAAAAATACGATATTATAATAGGTTTCAGAAACAATAAAAACTGTGCCGACTGCAGTGTGAACATCTCCATTTGATTGTACAAGCGACTGGATGTAGAAACAGTTTTTTTACTGGGCCAGTTTTTCTACTGTTTCCGTTTCTAGTGGCAAAATCTGATGTAAAAATCTGTCGATCCAGTTTTTTTACTGTTAACAGTAAAACGTTGCCGATGTGAACGCTCTCATTTAAATGAATGCGCCACTCAGTAAAAATACTGGACCAGTAAAATTACTGTCCCAGTAAAAAAACTGTTTTTAGTCGGTGTGAACGGGCTCTTAGGTTCTAAATTTTCAACACGAATGGCATTAACTATTTGATTTAAGGTTTTTCCTGGCATAGCAATACAATTTACTTTACAGTTAGAATGGGCAAGTTGTTTCATAATAGAGGTTAAGTCCCTACAATGACTGTCTCCTATTACAAATAAGTTGTTAGTATTTGGAGGAGGTGTGGCAGTTTGAGATTCTGAGCTGGTAGCGACAGCTGGAGGTGCAGGTGGAGTACTGCTCTGTTGGGTTCGGGGGGCGGGGTCCGTCTGTTGAGATGCTGCGGCTGCTGGGGTTGTTAGTATACTGGGGAGGATGGCCGTCCGCACAGTGGTCGAGGTATCAGGTTTTCTTGTTTTCTTCAATTCTTCTACTTCAGCAGAGAGCTTCCTCTTGTCCGCATTCAGAGTTTGGATTGTTCTTGTCAACTCTTCATTCTTCTTTCGGAGCTGAGATTCGATCTCGTTGGTTTTTACTGCATTCCGTTCTGAATCTTCAGAAATAACTTTATTGTTTTCAATTTCTTCCTCATACTTGATTACATAGTGTTTTGTTTTCTGTACTTCCTTTTCAAGTAGTTTAGTTAGATTTTTTATTTGATCTTTTTGTATTTCACTTTGGTTAATAACTGTGTTTAAATTAGCTAAAATAGAACTTAATTTTTGTGTTAGTGATTCGGGAAGGTCAATTTGATTTAGGTCTTTTAATGAATATAATTCTAGATAAAATTCATAGGCACAGTCTTGAACATCCAGTTGAAAATTCTCCAGAAAAGAAAGCTCCATATTTTTTTTCAGAGACAGGATTTGGGCTATAGTAATTGTCATATTAGGGTTTTAAATAGAAGTTTCTTTTAAATGTCAGTAAAAAAATAAAAATGGGCTTCAGGTAGTGAAAGTGCATTGGTATGAGCAGGTTCAATAGATAGATATAGTAAATAGATATACTTATCTTATATTAGGTCCGCACTTCTCTTTTTTTTAAAAGAAATAATTTGTAACTATTACACTACAATAAAATTTTGAATTGAAGAGAAAAAATTAAATACTATAAGGCAAAATTGAGGAAAAATTTAGGTACTTAAGGGTAAAATTAATATTTAGGAAAGTATATATGAAAATTAACATAACGACACGATCACTTCAGAGGTTCAGAGCACCTTTTCAGAAACATGACTTGTATTTGTAGAAGGCGAGAAATAATACAGTAATTCTGACGAGAAATCTCCATTTACCTGTAAAAATTGGACAATCGTTAATTTTTTAGGGTTTATCTTAATAAATCCCTTCTAGACAACCCTGATTTTGTCTCTACAACTCTGCATATAAATTTAATCCCAGTCGAAACGCTGGGCCCATCTTCTCGGCAGTTTAAGTCTTTGGTAAACGTGATTTCAGACGTTATAACGCACAAGTGGTGATACCAGGGCCGGGGTATTTTTACGCCAACAACTGTCATTGGCAGTCCAGCGTGGAAATGCCTCGAGCCTGGTAGGCACCATGTATTGTGACGGGAGAAGAACGATGACATCATGTTTGTTGTATAAAGATTTCAATAAAAATACCTATAAATGATACGTTCTTCTTACTTTTTAACTTGGCGGGGCGGAGCTCTACCGTGCTTCTTAATATTTTTAATCATCGACAGAAAAAGCATCATTGGTTCATGGTTCACCACTAGGATGTTATCCTAATGAAAGGATTTTATTTCCGAATATATGTTGTATAATCTATACAATCTATAGATATCGGAAATAATCGTTTTTTTAAAGTACATAATTATTGAGCAAAATAATTATAATAATATACATAGGTGATAATAACATAATAATTTAATAATTATGACGATTATTCCTCATAGATTCTAATTAATGGTGTCCAGTGGCACCAAGACAAAGAACCGTTCAATTGATAGACAATACCTAAGTGTAATTTAATCACTAAGCCATGTTAAGTCAGCAGATTCTTCCATTCAGTCAGACTTATTCAGTTTGTTTATATATTCGCATGGTCAGACTATATGGTCAGTGGTCACGTGTGTTCTTTGAAATGCAAAACAAATCAACGCAAAACACTAACTTGGTATGACGTGCTGATAGTCTGGTAGTTTCTGTCGGTCGGTAAATTCAAGTGAGATTTTAATTTCATTTGTTTTCAGTGTTGAAAGTTGGTTAGTCACATGTAGTTAATTTTTCCACAGTTATAGTAGTGTTAGTACTGTCTCGAAAGTGTCGAAACTTGAGAGTGTTTTTAGTGATTTGGTTTGATATAACCTTTAATTTGAAATTAATTTAACAACCAATTGACCATCGAGTGCTATTTTGCGTGTGTTCGATATTAAAATTTGATTCAGTTTATGAAAGTGAAAAAGTGTGTTGTTGGTTAAATTGTTTTTGTGGTCAGAATCCAAATATTAGTTTCTACCTATTCATCGAAGTAGGTACTTAGATAGTGTACGTTGTTGGTTTTATAATTATTTTTGTGGACCAGAATCTACAATATTTAGTTCCTAATTATTCTGATACATAATATTCTAGGCATGCTAAAGCTCATAGATGTAGCCAATATCTTTGGAGATCAGAAACAGGTATAATAGTTGATGTGATTTTGTTAATCTTTGTTTTTAAAAAATGTTATAATAGGTATTTGTGTTAATCACTCAAACTCGCTTTACTAAATCATCGCAAAACTTCAGGACTTGAACCACCGACCTCCAGGTTACAAGTCCGCCACTTTATCGATCAAGCTACTCGCCTGGTGGTAACCTTCCACTAAATATTAATATCATGCTACTGGTGGTCAATTCTGTGTGTTGTAGAAATATGTTGCCTGTAGAAATATTTAGAACAATCAGGGCATTACAAACTCTAATAGGATCAATGTTTCGATGCTTGTGGTTGCTTTATTATACCTGCGGTTTTAATGAAGCTCACTTCACACTGTTAGTAGATAGGTAAGTTTGATAACCACAGAGTTTCTTTGGTCAGCATCGTTCTTTGTGATTATTCGTTTACCAAGAAGCTTCGGTTTGATATTTAATGTACATCATATTATCTCACCCGATAGCTCAGTTGTCAAGGCGTCGGTCCCATAATCCAGAAGTCACGAGTTCAAAACCAAGCCGGGAGAGGAAAAATTCTACTAAGAGTTAATAGTGGTATAATGACTAGATATTTTATGTCGACCATAATTTCTGAACAATAAGTTATCCACAGATTCCACAGTTAATTCAGTGAAAAATAGACATCACTAAGTAATGCATAAAACTAATCATACCTATGCACCTACCAAATATTTTTCCATTACCAAGTACGCGGCCATACGTTGGTCAACAGGCCACAGTCCTCGCTACAACCCGGCTAGTAAATTCCTAATAACATGCCTTCATTTATTTAAGATCCAAGTATTGAGATCACTGAGAACCAAGTACGGTCATGCCTCGGTTAATGTACTCGGTTATAATAACAAAAGTGTGCTTCATAGATTCTCAAGACTCAGCACGAATCACTAAACCCAAATACGGCCATGCCTCGGCCATAGTAAATTTATAATAACAAAACTCTCCCTCATTGATCCGCAGGACTCAGCACCAGGCCACATCACCGAGATGGAGACCTTCCTCCCCCAGGATGGATCCAACAGGAAGGAGTCCAACAACATTGGAAAGTAAGTCAACGCATCCTTCTCATCCTAGACTCGTGGGTTCAAACCTCGTCCTCTGCAAATATTTCCGCTGGATTGTTTGTTTCCAGCACATTAGTAAAAGTCTATCCTTATCAAGTGGTTAACGCGCTAGTCTAGTAATCCAGGTAGCGTAGGGATCCGTTGGTTCGAATCCCACCCAGTGCATGAATTTTTCCTCATTAATTTGAGTTTGTGACATAATGTGACATTGTGACATAATAATAAGATTCTGAGGGTTAGGTGGTAGAAAATGCTTTGAACATTAACCTCGCCTGGTGGTTACCTTCCACTAAAGAGTGTTATTATTATTATTAATCCTTTCCATAGGGCCGAATTATACAGGGTGGGGCAAAAGTCTGGAAACCCCTGAATAACTTTCGAATGGCTTCTTCGGTAAAATTAAAATTTTGTGCGGTAAACCGGGCTAATAAGACCTTTTTTTAGAGTTAGGTCGATTTCTGTTACCGGCCCCCATGTCGGGGCCAGGGGGGCCAACTTCATTTTTTTAAATACGAACCCCCACCTTGCGATACATTTTTGAAAAGGTCTTTAAATACGAAATACATTGGTGCAAATTTTATTTTTTTAATATTAACTGTTTGCAAATGGCGTCCAACTTGGTGTATGCAGTAAAGTCTGGAAACCCCTGAATAACTTTCGAAAGGGCTTTCTCAGTAAATTTAAAATTGTGTACGGTAATCCTTGGTAATTAGACCTTTTATTAGAATGGGACCAATTTTTTTTTACCGGCCCCCATGTCGGGGCCAGGGAGGCCAACTTCATTTTTTTTAAATACGAAACCCCACCTCGCGATACATTTTTGGAAAGGTCTAATTACCCCGACTTACCGTGTACAATTTTAAATTTACTGAGAAAGCCCTTTCAAAAGATATTCAGGGGTTTCCAGACTTTACTGCATACACAAAGTTGGACGCCATTTGCAAACAGTTAATATTAAAAAAAAAATAAAATTTGTACCAATGTATTTCTAATTGAAAGGCCTTTCCAAAAATGTATCGCAAGGTGGGGGTTCGTATTTAAAAAAATGAAGTTGGCCCCCCTGGCCCCGACATGGGGGACGGTAACAAAAATCAACCCCACTCTAAAAGAAGGTCTTATTAGCCCGGTTTACCTTACAAAATTTTAATTTTACCGAAGAAGCCATTCGAAAGTTATTCAGAGGTTTCCAGACTTTTGCCCCACCCTGTATACAGTTCGTAGTGTGATTAACTGATTCACTGTAGAGATTATGATGAAGTGAATACCCAACCTTCTTGAAATTATTTATTAGGATTAATAGATTATAAACTCTGACCTTTGATAAACGCAACTTTATTAATTGCCTTTGCCTTTAATATATTGAAAAGCTGAAGGTATTAAAAATTATTAGCATTTCAAAAGAAAAGTACTCAGGTATCTATCTTGGTGGATAACTCTGCCTTTTTGATAATAATGATTTAGGTATATTCCTACATAGTGCATACATGTACATTATACATCAAACACCTCGGCCGAGGTGTGAAGAACGCCTATACAAAGAAAGAGACAGCCCGGCAGAGTGTAAGGTTACGGAAAACATAGTTCCCATGCATTTCATGTACTTTCAGCCAGCGAAAAGTGCAACATGAATTTCAAAAATTGCGATTTTTATTGCAGAAATGGACTCTACATTGAAAAATAAATTGATTTGACTTTTTGTTTGACTTCCTAGGCCAACGGGAACCGTATTTTCGAGACCCCCCAACAATCGTGAAAGACATGAAAAGATTCATAATTTTTTTTTTTTTTTCTGTTTTTTTTTCATACGGATCCTTTGAGACCCGACTTCGTGTCTTTAACTTGGCACTGAAGATTAAGTGAGGTGTCTAAAGTGATCAAGATATAATGGAGATGAGCCTGGACCAAAAAAAAATTCTAAATTATAAGCGGGCGGCCCATTTGGGCGGCCTCGGGTTTTGGGAGCCCAAATCGGGAATTGAAGGATAATACTAATCTTAAGTGGTATCAAATGAAAGATCTTGATGAGCAGATACTAAATTTATTGATTTTATTCCTTCATCCGGTCCACTGGGTGGCACCTGGTGGCCTTTTCATTTTTTTTGGCGGGTAGGTACCTTCGAATCCTTAGCTTAGTGGTCAGATCTTGGCCAGTATGTATTTTTCGAGATGACCTCGTTCTCTCACTGCAAAATTTTAATGTTTAAGTTTCCAAGTATTAATTTAGTTCATTTTCCGTCTGTTTCATTAGAAGATAGCTTTGTCTATTGGTAGCATGCTCCACCTGCCACCCAGTCAGCATGGGTTCGAATCCTGGCCGGGACGGAATTTTTTAGCTCTATATTTTCAATTTGGGCTTAACGTTGTTTTGTTTTTCCGATCTTTATATTTGATCTTCATGACGACCCCATTACCCTCGCGAGGAAAATTTTAGTAGTTGCAGAATTGGCCAAGGACCTGTGACGGCATTACGAGATTGATTTTGGACAATCATGGTTGGATGGAGGTAAAATATGATGAATTAGCTCTCATAATGTCGATGCTACTCACTAAAAGTTGTGACAAAGTAGTGACTTTGGCCAAGTGGGTAGCATACTAGGCTTGCACACACGATGACTTGGGTTCGATCCTTTTCAGGGAAGTTCTTTTTTTTTCCATTATGTCCATGGTACACTCATACCTCGTGAGGTATTGATAAGGGACGTCATCACCGAGTTCTCTCCCGCTCATGGTTTTATCAACACCAAATTGTCTCCCGTCGCGTCGCTTGCATTTTTACCTGATTTTATACCTACATAGTTTAAGCCTAGCATAAAAATTATAATCGAAACACCTAGGAATCATTGATATAGACCTGAGGCATGGCCTTCTATGTATTTTTCCTAACCCTATGATAAACACAAGGCATGGCCTTCTATATATTTACCTAACCCTACTATAAACCCGAGGTATTGCCTTCTATGTATTATCCCTAACCCTACTATATTCCTGAGGCATGGCCTTCTATGTATTTTACCTAACTCTACTATACACTGAAGGCATTGCCTTTCATTAGTTAGAGATTTAAAAGATTTCCTTTTAAAAGGCCGATTCTTATATAAAAATGATAATTTTATAGTTTTCATTTTCTTAAATACCTAATCTAAAAAAGCATGGTCTTATTTCCGGGAGAGATACTCGTAGCGAGCCCTGCAACAAGCCGGAGAGAATTCGGGTAAGAAAAGATCAACGGGAGAGAACTCATTACCTCACCTTGATAAGGTGATTACAAATTAATTTCTTATTTGTAAATCCAGGTGTTTTAGTGTCCCTCATAGGAGGCTCCGAGGTCTATTTAGCATTGAAAGATAAACCTAATCATGTGGAGTATAGAATCAAAAGGTCTTGCATTGCAAATTTATCTATTATTTACTCACTTTGGGGACTCAGGGGGCCAAATCTGTGATCCAAATACATATTGACCTTAGAAAAATTAAATACGTACTGCTAAAACTATATCTTAAAAAAAGACAACTTGGTACATTCACATTTTCCCAGCTTATTTACTTTTATTATTCATAATGTTTCAGTAGTGTATGAACCTATATTTTCGTACAAAAAGAACTGATATCCCCCCAAAAACACCACTTCGTGGTTAAAAAAAGAAGAACGCCTCACTCAAAAGAATGATTATGAATAGCTAAAAATAAATGATATCAAATTGAGAACACCTTACCCCCTCTCTTTCTATATCTCTGCCCTCCTCTCTGAATTTATTCCTCTTATGTTTATCTTTCTTTATCCTTTCTAGGGGTCATCCGAAACTTGATTTCTCTTTAAATTTACTTGTTGCACGGCAATAAAAAATGGCGGTCGCCGTGTAATTTTCTCGATCCAAATCAAATAAGTTCAGAAAAATCATACTCCGACCGCCATTTTTTATTGCCGTGCAACAAGTAAATTTAAAGAGAAATCAAGTTTGGGATGACCCCTAGAAAGGATAAAGAAAGATAAACATAAGAGGAATAAATTCAGAGAGGAGGGCAGAGATATAGAAAGAGAGGGGGTAAGGTGTTCTCAATTTGATATCATTTATTTTTAGCTATTCATAATCATTCTTTTGAGTGAGGCGTTCTTCTTTTTTTAACCACGAAGTGGTGTTTTTGGGGGGATATTATAATACTTGATGTAAGTGCAGTGTACCTAATCAAAAATACGTATTATGTGCAAGTAATATCCTAGAATTTTGCAGTTTAAGTACGTCAAAAATTTGACCTTTTTTATGATTATTCTTAGGAAAGAAATACTAGACGTGAAATTTGAGTCTGCTGGAAATCAATCAGAAAATTATTTATCAAGACAATATCAATTTTATTGTTAACATAAAACTGAAGACATCAAAACTGTCATCCCTTGGAAAGCATTCAGAGTTTATTTATTTTGTAAAAATGAACTTTCGGTCGTCTCCCTCATGAGGACAAAAAACAAGTGTAGTAGTTCCCACGAAATTTATGGAGGCGAAAGCCAAGCAAATAATAATCATCCGAGAGTTATAATACCTAATGTTCTTGGAAAAGTAGCTCCTCCACATTCAAAGAGGGGGTTTTCTCTGAAAGTGAGGGTGGCCCTTTGTTCCGTATATCAGTCTCCACCAAGGCTTTCCTTTTGAAAATTGTTTATCAAAGAAATTTGAGTTGGTTAAATGTGTTAGAGTTTCAAGTATCATTGTGGCCAATTGGCCATGTAGTTGGACTGCCATCCATGGTTGGCCAGTTCTGAGTAATGTTCAGTTCATTCAATAAAGTCAGTCGAATACTACCAAAAATTGTCTCCTCTCTTAAAAGGTTATGGGCCTATCTCGTTCTCGTTTAAATTTGTTCCTGTTTGACATTTGAAATGGATGATTTCAAAAAACTTCCCATATTTGATGGCGAAAATTATTCAAATTGGCAATTTCGCGTCGAAACTTTGTTGGAAGCCAAAGGAGTTGATGCAGTCCTTACTATTCCCAGCGATTCGAAAGACTTCAAGAAAAAAGAAGATGCTACAGCCAGGTCCATCATCATTCAATGTATCTCTGATAAATATATAGAGTATGTAAGGGACAAAAAGACAGCAAAAGATATGATTTTTGATTTGATTTGATTTTATTGATGATGACAATACATTGAAAATACATTTTTACAATAGGTACGTAAGATTAACTTAAATACTAAATATAGATATTAGATAACATATTAACTCACATAACATGTCCTAAACTACCCACACTAAGAAAATCAGTGATTTTCTTGTTTTGTGGGATAGTTCTATTTTTCTCACTTGATTTAACTTGATTTCCCTCTCTCTCTCTCTCTCTCTCTCTCTCTCTCTCTCTCTCTCTCTCTCTCTCCCTTTCTCTCTCTTTGTCTCTCTTTCTTTCTTTGGTTTATTTTTCTTTTTCTGTCTAATTTATTATTTATCTCGTTCTCACTTCCTTTTCTCATTCATTATCTCCTTTTCTTTCTCTTATTCTCTTCTTTCCCCTCTTTTTCTTTCTCTCTTTTTTCGCTGTATAGTTTCTCTCTTTATGGCATAAAAAAAAAAAAAAGTTAATAGATAAGCACATGTTATTATGTACATGGATAATTTTGTAGGTTGGTACATACAATATACATCATAGAATATTACATGTATAATAAAATTATTATAGTAAATATTTATGTCTACAATATTTCTTATTTTTTACTCTGCACCTCTTTCAACCAGTCCCTGAGTTCGAGTTTAAATTTTTTACAGTCATCTTGGTTTTTTAATTTTGTTGGTAGCTCTTGATAGATTTTGATACCAAGATATTTTAATGATTTTTGGCCTTTTGATTTTTTACATTTTTCAATACTTATTTTTCTTTCTCTAAGTTGATGTTTAGTTTTCTTTTCTTTTACAAGTGATTCTTTGTTTTTATGTATGTAGTCACAGATATTCTTTGTAAATAGATTATTTAGGTTTAGTATTTTAAGATTTTGGTAGAGTTCTACCGTTGGATACCTTCTTTCTTTCTTGTATATTATTTTCAGTAAGGAATTTTGGACTGTCTCAAGTCTTGATATTTTTGTTTTGTCAGCTCTACCATAAGCTATAATCCCGTACTCAAGGGCCGATTGAACGAGAGCATGGTACACTTCCTTCAGAAGGGATAACGGTAGGAAAGTTCTGAGGGTTAAGAAAGGGTTTATGTACCTTCTTAGTCTCTTAATCAATGCCTCAATGTGCGTGTCCCATCTAAGAAAACAGTCCATTTGTACCCCAAGATATTTTATATCCTTCACAATTTCAACAGCAGAACAAGAGCACGAATCCTGGCAGTCAGGACTCTCATGGACAACTAACATGGTCTGTGTGGGTAGTTGGGGTCTTTGTATGGCAAATGGCACTATTTTAGTTTTATCTGTGTTCAGGCGTAGATTGTGAGCCTGAAACCAACATTTTATTTTCCTCATGTCATTTGCCATTTTTGAGAGTACTTCCTGCCAAGATGATGCTCTTACTAACAAAGCTGTGTCGTCTGCAAAGGATACAAGTTTGCCTTCTAATTGTAGGTTATACAAGTCCGACACATATATATTATATAGGACTGGGGATAGCACTGTTCCTTGGGGGACTGAATATGGTTTATTATCAACAGGGTCGCTCAGAAAATTTTCTTTTATGGTAACCTTCTTAATTTTGTTATTGATTTCTTTATTAATATCGACGTAATTATTTAATTTCACTCTCTGGGACCTATTACTAAGGTAACTTTTGAAAAACTCTAAGCTTGTTCCCTTAATCCCTATCTGTTCAAGTCTCCTTATTAGGATGTTGTGGCTCACTGTATTGAAAGCAAGTGAAAGATCCATCATACAGGCTGCTCCCTTTTCACTTTTGTCCATAATAGGATATATATCTTCTACTAATTCAAGGATAGCGTCACTTGTGCTCTTTCCTTCTCGAAACCCAAATTGTGCTGAGTTAAGGATATCGTTTTCTTCTAAATATTTTACCAGCCTTTTTTTGACACACTTCTCTAGGATTTTTGAAAAAGTTGTTAATAATGACACCGGTCTATAGTTTTTTACGTCCTGTTGGTTACCTTTCTTATAAATAGGACAAATCACTGCTTTCTTAAATTGATCAGGGAAAACACCTTTCTTAATACATAGGTTATAAATGTGGCTTAATGGTGCCGAAATAAATGAACCAATTTTTTTAATTAATTGGATGCATTGAGTCAAGTGTTTCAAAGAAAAAGTGTGATAAATAAGTTATATCTTAAGAAAAAGTTACTTGGTCAAAAACTTAAACCAAAATTTCAATAGAAGCTTTATTGGTGCCGAATCTATCTGTGAATCTTATATCAGTCAACCAACTCACTAGAAAAGGACTTGAAGTGATATTTAAAGATATTCAAGCTACAATCAAAAGTGATTCTCTCGATTTAATCTTAAATAAAATCGGGAAAATATATAAAATTGCATTTGATCTTATTCTACATAATTCTGGTCAAGCATTAAACACAAATAATGTTGATTTAACATTGTGGCATAGACGTATGGGACATTTGAATAGACGAAGTCTTCAAAGAATGAAGCTCCCAGTAAGTGATGAAGTCTGTTCAGATTGTAGAAAAGGTAAAGCTACAAGATTACCATTCATAAGTTGTAAACTGCCACGCTCACATCGTATTGGCGAACTTATACACACAGATTTGTGTGGACCAATTAATCCTCCAACAACTAATGGAGAAAGGTATTTTCAAGTTATAGTGGATGACTACTCACACTTTACAAAAGTTTTTCTACTCAAACAGAAAAATGAGGCTACTAAAAATGTTATCAACTATGTGAACAGTATTGAAGCTGAACATGGTACACGAGTTTTCAAGATTCGTTGTGACAATGGGGAGAATTCTTAAACAATTCTCTTCTACAGGGTGGACCAAAAAAACGTTTACACCCGTTAATGGTAGATTACTGACGACATTTCTAGGACGGATCTGCAATCCGTTTTTTCGGATTCGCCTTTATAACTGCACAAAGTAATTTTTTGCAACTTTCTGAAAAAGTCCGACTTTGGCTTATTCTTCAGGTCAGAACTTTTTTCCTGTTTAAGATGAGTTGATTCTGAACATTTCTGCAGAAAGCCAACAAAATTTCGATGTTTCTAGCTACACTACTTTGTTTTTTACGGTTTGGTTTGCCATCTTTTTTGACACCTGAATAGAAAAAAAATTCTCAAGTAAATTTTTTACACTTTGAAACACTCAAGATTTGCCCGAGCAAATTTTGGCACAGACATGGGCAAGTTTGATAAAAGTTGGCGGCCAACCCAAGGATGCTAAAAAATAATTTTACGATTTTTTATCACGTGATCTTCTGGGTAAACAAACCAGGTAAGTCTCAAAAAACGATGTTCAAAATCTTAAAAGTGTTGACCGTGTAGGGTCGTCTTCTACTCAAAGAGTAATAATTAGCTATTTCTGTCTGATAATTATTTTCCTTGGAATTAATTAAAGGCCAGTCAAATGAATGATTGTTTGTTTCTCGATGATAGTTTTCAAGCATATTTTTCTGCATTCTATGAAATATTATCTTTAAACTTCTTGAGTTTTTTTAGTACAAATTACATTATTATAATTCGGATCCTGAAATAGCAGATACGCATTTAGCATATGGAGTTGCCAACAGGAACATTTGGGATCACGTGAAAAACATAGTTTACGAAATCTGGTAGCAAGAATCCTGTTGGCAATCGATGACCTGACAGAAAAACCTGGAATCTTCCGCAACATTCGACGGAACATGATGAAGAGGTTCAACCTTTGCATCCAGGAAGGTGGACGCTACTTCCAACAGTTCCTCTAAGGGAATTGAGAAGGGAGAGGGAGAGGGAGAGAGAGAGAGAGAGAGAGAGAGAGAGAGAGAGAGAGAGAGAGAGAGAGAAGAGAGAGAGAGAGAGAGAGAGAATAGAGAGAAGAGAGAGAATAGAGAGAAGAGAGAGAGAGGCAAGAAGGTAGAGGGACAGTTCTGAGTTAGAACTAAGGTACTAAAGTCACCATTGTTTTCAAAAAAAATTCTGTGATGAGAATCCATAGTGTGTACTATGGCTAAATAAAAAATGGCAACAGTCTTTTTTATTTTGTAGTCATGAATTTTTTGCTGGCTCTGGCGTTCGGACCGGGTGGACTTGCTTACCACTGAGCTAATCGTGCGCGTCTAATCGTTTCTCATTGAACATACTAACACAAAATGTTTTTTTAAATACCTTTTTGTTTATATCAAAATAGTAGGTATAAAACATAATAAAGACTGCAAAAGTTTATTAATTTTACAAAATATTATCTTGTTTTTTTCAAGACTTCTATTAAGAGTTGGCAATCGGTAAATATTTGTTATTTAATTAGTATTGTTTACGATAGAAGAGCCTACCTACATATTTACCTGGAATTATTTCATAAACTCTATTTTCGTTTGGAAAATTCGGTAGTTTTTTTTTTTTTTTTCTCTCGTAGGGAAGCATAAGAAAAACCATCCTTACATTATCAAGGCAGTCTCTCAGGGGCTTACATGAATAATAATTTATTATGTGTATTGTGATACCAATAGTATCTGATATAACTCAATTTACAGATGGTATTACCCCCAAAAAAACCATAAGTTGTTGGTGTTACAACAGGTCAGATACAGGTATGAATAAAATATTCCATCAGATTTTTTTGATAATGAAAAAATAATATTGACCGTCGAGAATTAAACCTGGGTCATGCGACTAACACTCTTAGCACTAACACATCTAGCTAACAGCAGTAACAAACTGAGAAGCACGAAATTTATTATTTGAATTTTCCTAAACTGGCTGATGAAGGCATGTGAAACCGCGGTATTCAAAAAAAGCAATGTAAACAATTTTTGTAAACAATACAAGACGCCCTTACACAGTCTACAGCTAGAAAACTCTTAGGATTTTAGAAGAGTTTTTGGCAAACATCTAATAATTTTTCCCAGAAGATCACGTGATAAAAAATCGTAAAATTATTTTTTAGCATCCTCGGGGCGGCCGCCAACTTTTATCAAACTTGCCCATGTCTGTGCCAAAATTTGTTCGGACAAATGTCGAGTGTTTTATTTAGTAAAAAAGTTTTTTTGGGTGTTTTTTTTCTGTTCAGGTGTAAAAAAATATGACAAACCAAATCGTAAAAAACAAAGTACTGTAGCTAGAAACATTGAAATTTTGTTGGCTTTCTGCAAAATTGTTCAGAATCAACTCATCTTAAACAGGAAAAAAGTACTGACCTGAAGAATAAGCCAAAGTCGGACTTTTTCGGAAAGTTGCAAAAAATCACTTTGTGCAGTTACGAAGGCGAATCCGAAAAAACGGATTGCAGATCCAGCCTGGAAATGTCGTCAGTAATCTACCATTAACGGGTGTAAACGTTTTTTTGGTCCACCCTGTAGAATTCACATCACAGAAAGGGATTCGACTTCAAACAACAGTACCTTATACCAGCCAACAAAATGGTGTAAGTGAAAGAATGAACAGGACTCTTCTTGATAAAGCCCGATGTATGATATCTGATTCCGATTTATCCAAGAAAATGTGGGGTTATGCAGTTAAAAGTGCTGCTTACTTATTAAATCGGTCCCCTACAAATGCTCTGAATGGAAAAACACCATCGGACAGATGGTATGGAGAAACTGATTTAAGTAAAATCAGAGTATTTGGTTGTAAACTTTGGTACTCAATTCTACCAAAGCGTGGTAAACTTGATGATCGTGCTGCAGAAGGAAGACTCTTGGGATATATGGATAATGGATATCGAGTGTTAGATATAAAAACTAATGCTGTTCATGTGGCTCGTGATATTATATTTCAAGAAAGAAACAACAGTTCTAATAATATAAAATTGGTTCCCGATTACTTTGATTTATTGAAAAATAAAACGAAAGAAGAAAATGAATTTAATGATGGTGAAAATGACATTGAAAATTCCTATAATGATCAACATGATATTGAAAATGAATTTAACGATGGTGAAAATGACATTGAAAAATCCTATGAAGATAAACATGATATCGAAAAATTCTATGATGTGGAAAATGAAATTCCCGAAAAAGAACTCAGACAAAGTTCAAGAGTAAAAAAGAGACCGGTAGGTTTTGGTTTTGATGAATATGAAACGTACGAAGCTTGTTGTATGTTCATTTGTGATGATCCAGTCACGTATGAAGATGCCATTCAGTCAGAAGAATGGACAGATGCCATAAATAATGAGTTGGATGCTCATGAAAAAATGAAAACTTGGGAAGAATGTGATGATGTGCCTAAAGACCATCGTCCAATTGATACAAAATGGGTTTTCCGTACAAAAGAAAACAATGTCAAAAAGGCAAGACTTGTGGCAAAGGGCTATCAAGAAAAAGTTGAGGAGCCAATTTATTCTCCTGTTGCCAAATTATCTACAGTGCGATCACTTCTCTCTCTTTCTGTTCAAAAGAATTGGAAAGTAACACAAATGGATGTACCAACAGCATTTCTAAACGGTAAACTTGAGAAACCTGTTTATATTAAAATTCCAAATGGATTAAAAAACTGCAAAGGTAAAGTCCTAAAGCTAAACAGAGCACTCTATGGTCTAAAAGTAGCTCCCAAATGTTGGAATGAAACTTTTAACAATTTTGCTGAAAACATTGGATTTACTCGTTCCAAACATGATGTTTGTTTATACACAAAAGAAAAGTGTATAATGGTTCTATATGTTGACGATATTTTGTTGATTGGTGAAGAAACAGACAAGACTGTTTTGGAACTGAAAAAACAGTTCAATACTAGAGACATGGGAATCTTGTCAACATTTCTGGGGATTGAGTTTGAGTACAAAGGAGATAAACTTCTATTTTCTCAAAAATCAATGATTAACAAGATTTTGGAAAAATTTGTTATGTCACAGTGTAATGGAGCAAGCACACCATTAGAACCTAACTTCCTTGTGACAAGAGAAGATGAAATGGAACTTATTGATGTTCCCTATCGTGAACTGATTGGAAGTTTAATGTATATTTCAATGGGGTCAAGACCCGACGTAACGTTCGCTGTGTCATATTTGAGTCGGTATCTCGATAAACCTAACAAGAAAGTTTGGGTAGCCGCAAAAAGAGTTTTGAGATATTTACAAGCTACTAAGTTTATGTCAATTGTGTATGAGAAAACTGAAAATATGCAACTGTGTGGATATTCTGACTCGGATTGGGCTGCAGATATCACTGATAGAAAAAGTGTATCTGGTAGTGTAATATTTTTCTGTGGTAATCCAGTGACGTGGTTCTCAAAGAAACAGAATTGTGTTACTCTATCTTCTACTGAAGCTGAATATGTTGCAGGGTCACTTGTTAGTGCAGAATTAATAGCATTAAAAGGAATTGTCAAGGATCTCACTAATCAAGATGTTGATACTGTACTTCTTATGGACAATCAAGGAGCTATTAAAATTTCACAGAAAATATGAAAATTCAAAACGTAGCAAACACATAGATGTGAAATATCATTTTCTGAAAGACTCAGTTCAAAAGAAACTTATTCTTATTCAATATGTGGAATCAAAGGAGAACATTGCAGATATTATGACCAAACCACTAGGGAGATGTATTTTCGCTATTCATTAAGTTTCCCTTAAACTTATCAAAAATGACAATTACCCTTGAGGGGGCGTGTTAGAGTTTCAAGTATCATTGTGGCCAATTGGCCATGTAGTTGGACTGCCATCCATGGTTGGCCAGTTCTGAGTAATGTTCAGTTCATTCAATAAAGTCAGTCAAATACTACCAAAAATTGTCTCCTCTCTTAAAAAAATGTTTAATGTTCTTGGTTAAAGTAGATCTTTCGTAGCATTGCCTCATTGATTCAACTGTCCGTTTTCCGGATTGACTAAAAATTTCTATTTAGGTAGTATCACTGTGCACTGGTAGTCAAGTGGTTAACGCGCTAGTCTCGTAATCCAGGTAGTTAAAAAAAAAGTTATCATATTTGTGTTAATAACTTTCGTGATGTCACAACTACTCTAACTCGCTTTACTAAATCTACGCAGAAACCGGGACTTGAACCACCGACCTCCAGGTTACAAGTCCGCCGACTGATCGATCAAGCTACTGAAGTCGGCCTAATCCAGGTAGTGTAGAGAGTGAATGTATTTTTCCTCGTACATAAGTACCTATTCAACATAAGTACCAAACTTATCACTTTGCAAACCACTGCACTCTAATCTATTCCACGGGGTGTTTAATTCAATTTATGAAATATCAATAATCTAATGTCCCACTGAGACTTGACTTATTCCGTTCTGACCCATTTTTTAACACTGTACTACTGTAGATTTTCTTCTCCTTCTGTTTATATTTATAAGCTTTCCATTATTCTATCTCTCTCTCTGTCTATTTCTCTCCCTTCTTTCTCTCTCTCTCTCTCTCTCTCTCTCTCTCTCTCACCCTCTCTTATCCTATATCTCTCTCTCTCACACACACATCCTCTATTATCCTTTCTCCCATCCTCTCTCTCACTCCTCTCCCATTTTTCTCTCCTATTTCACACTGTTCTTCTTCTTCTCCTCTTCCTCCCTCCAGCCTCAATCAACCCCCCCCCTCCTTCTCCTCCTCCTCCTCCTCCTCCTCTTCCTAGCTGTGAGAATGAGCTAACAACGCAGAATTCTCGGAACCGCCATATTGTCAATAGAAATGACTTCGCGTGAAACAGCGGAAACTCATAATAATAAGTTTATTAATAATTTAATCAACCAATTTGATCCATCCATTAATCATCCGTTTGTCTTTCTGGAAGTGCCTCCAGTGCTGGAGAACAGAGTCCTCGGTTCGGGAAAATTCAAATATAACTTCCCAAAAATTGAATGGAATTGAAGATTTATTATGTACCTACTTCCTAAAATTTCTAATATTAGAAATCGGAAGTATGGTGTTCGTTTTTGTAAGAAAAAATAAAATTTTTGCTCCGATTTCAATTTTTTTCATAAGTGTTTTCACAGACTTTTTGATTTCTTAGCCATGAAACAGGAGCTACTCTTTCAATAAAAAAAAGTCACCTCTCGTAACATAGCTGAAGTTAAGCTACGTCTGGCGAGGTTAGGACGAAGTAGGTGACCCCCAGTTTAAAACCCCGTGAAGCTCTCCGATCCTCTGAGAGGTTATTGTAGCCGGTTTGCAAGTTTCCAGCGTGTGGAGGGTAAAACTCCCGTCCTGAATGACCTCGTTGTTAAAAAGAGGGACACACACACAAACACACACACACACAAAAACACACTTGGCCTAGTGCCTACATTTAGCATGCTCTTGAAGATTCTGTCTGCACCTACTCAGAGTGCGTGTTATTTCTATGTAGAGTACTCTATTCTGCGTCAAAAATTATAATAACTAATTATACATGACATAGATTAACATCACCTTTGTTTGACCTAAATATAAATACGACGAGAGGATTCTAATAGTTTGTAAATGTGAAGATTGTGAGTTACTCGTTATCAGCTCTCTCTCTCTCTCTCTCGAAATATCGAACCAATATTGAAGATATTGGTTCTTTTTTTAGGTTCAACGTCGCTTTCAACTACATGGTCATATCGCTATTGGTTCTTTCGAAACATGATATTTTTTCAAAAAATTCCTCATTTCTAGAGCAATATTTTTTTTCTCGTACCTACATACATACTTGCTAATTGATTTTGAGTGTCTGTGTGGCGACATGGCCTGAAAGGTACACGTGAAGTGGTATTCTACACACGTGTCATTTTTACAAGTGGGTTTTTGTCTGATTACGCATAATGGAATACCCACAGATCTTTTCAGGCACAATGGATCATTATGTTCCAACATGATAATACTCTTCAGTTGAATTAAGGTACCTAATAATAATACTCTTTAGTGGAAGGTAACCACCAGGCGAGGTCAATGTTCAAACCATTTTCTACCACCTAACCCTCAGAGTCTTATCATTATGTGGTCACAAACTCAAATAAATGATAAAAATCCAAGCATTGGGTGGGATCCGATCCACAGGGTCCATGCCCTAGTCTAGAGAGTCTAGAATGTCTAGATTATTATTTTACTTTGCATAGCGCCCTATCCACATTAACCACATCGACTACCAATGTTTGGTTCATATCAATCCGTCCGTGATTTTCACATTGGTTCCCGACTATGTTTTTTGAAAATCGTGATGGGTTCGTGATTTTCTCCATTTAACCGTATATGTAGGTAAGATATAGGTAATTATAATCTATTTTCTCATGTTGTATGACAGAATTCTCGCCACCATGCCCGAGTTGTGTAACACAGTAGACTGATGACTTGGGTTCGAATCTCAGTGGAGTCGTTATTTTTAGACACTGTACTTTGGTTGTTAGGGGTGTACTCATACCTTTTGAGAGTAAATGAGTAGCTGCTTTGATGTGATCAGCGACAATTAGGATTTTCATATTATTTTCTGCCCATTATTCCGCCACTGGTCGCTGCTAGTTTCTCCGCCGCTGGTTTCTTTCCAGATAATCCAGCGTCGCTAAAGTGTTAGATTCTGTTACGAGTGTTAAAATATAGCGTGTTTGATGTTTTTATTAAACTACGCGGTGCGTTGAACACAAGTCATATCATGCAGTCTATTAATAGAGGATGCATTTTATGCTAGTGCATGCAGCTAGTGGTCTCAAACATCATATTGCACCCTCCGTGCCATCGAAAGTGCGAGCGACAAAGCGGGAAATATTTTCCTCAGTGGTTAATAGGGGTGGGAAATCGACAAAATTGGGATGTTCCAATCAAAACGTACATTTCCCCATTTATAATAATATGCAAAATTTAGACTAGGAGCGAAATAACGAAATTAATAGACGATTTTGTAATAACTCTGTGGCGCCTGGTCTCGGGTTGCATACTGTGTCAGATGGGAAAAACTGCATACTGTGTAAGATGGGAAAAACTGCATACTGTGTAAGATGGGAAAAACTGCATACTGTGTAAGATGAGCAAAACTGCATAATGTGTAAGATGGGAAAAACTGCATACTATGTAAGATGAGAAAAACTGCATACTGTGTAAAATGGGAAAAACTGCATACTGTGTAAGATGGGAAAAACTGCATACTGTGTAAGATGGGAAAAACTGCATACTGTGTAAAATGGGAAAAGCTGCATACTGTGTAAGATGGGAAACACTGCATACTGTGTAAGATGGGAAACACTGCATACTGTGTAAGATGGGAAAAGCTGCATTGTAAGATGGGAAACACTGCATACTGTGTAAGATTTCTACAATGTTCTAATTGCAGGCATTGATAAATACGTTCCTGAAGTAATTATAAAACCCCCCAAATTCCCGAAATGATTCAGTCAGGAACTAAAAGATCTAATAATTGAAAAAAAGAAAACCCATGCTGAATACAAGTCTCAAGGTTGCCCCGTACTCTATGAAAGATTTTCTCAATTAAGACGACAGTGCAGCCGGATCTCGTCTAGGGATTATACAGGTTTTATTCAGGATACAGAGAAAGTTATTTCCACCAAGCCTCGTAAAATATGGGATTTTATCTCTGAAAAGCGGAAAGATCCAAACTTACCATCCGTGATGAAATTTAACAACCAGAGTTCAGCGAATCCCACAATTATTTCGCAATTTTTTGCGGAAAATTTCGCTGAAAATTACTCATCTCAATTTATGAATAAAAAAGAAATAAATATACCCTCTCATTTAAATATTTTTTTTTTTAAGTGGGGTTTAACGTCGCTTTCAACTGCCATGGTCATATCACGACGGGGGTTTTACCCTCCATTCGCAGGAAACTCACAAACCTGCTACTCACATTGACCTCACCCAGCCTGAGTGGGCCCGGGAAAAGCCAGCGTCACGAGAATTAGAATTTGAATGGTCACCCATCCAAGTCTTAACCTCGCTGGATGTCGCTTAACTTCGGTGTTCTGAAGGGAACCGGTGTATTCAACATGCCATCGACGCTCCCAAAATATTAATCACATTAAAATCAAAGAATGGGATACTTATCAACTCCTTTCAAAACTAACTGATAAAACCTGCAGAGGCCCCGACAAAATATCGCCTGCTCTGTATAAAGCTTGTGCAAATGTTTTGGCTGCTCCCCTGACTCTTCTTTTTCAGAAATCAATCGACAGTGGTACTTTTCCTGATCGATGGAAGTATTCCTACATTATGCCTGTTTTCAAGGCAGGAGATGCTTCAAACGTTGTTAATTACCGACCTATTAGTATTACTTCCATTGTTCCTAAATTATATTTGAACATCTCGTTTCCCAACAACTGTATCCACTACTATCCTCTGTCATTAATAGTCAACAACATGGTTTCATGAAGTGTAGGTCAACTGCAACCAATCTTGTCTCATTTACAGAGTTTGTATCTTCAGCTCTTGATGATGGTGTGCAGGTAGACTGTATATACACAGACTTTAGTAAATGTTTTGACAGGATAAATCACAACCTATTACTTTCAAAACTTAAGGGTCTTGGAGTGCATGGTAGTCTTCTAGACTGGCTTGAAAGCTTTCACATCAATCGCAAGCAGGTTGTGAGGCTAAAATGTGTTCCGGGGCCTGAAAACTGTTATAAAAATGACATCAAATCCGAGCCGTTCAACGTACCTTCTGGTTGTATACAGGGTGGTCATCTCTCAGGTATTCTCTTTCTTTGTTTTATAAATGATATTATTACCACCCTGTCTCCGGAGGTCTTTGGATGGCTCTTTGCTGATGACTTTAAAATTGCCATGAGAGTCCGGGGACCAGCCGACACACAGATCATGCAGGAGGTGTTGCGGCGCCTGCATTGCTGGTGTCAAGATAACCTGATGGGCTAAACCTGAGCAAATGTAAAGTGATGACTTACCATACTATAAGAAATCCCTATATCTTTACATATACACTCGACAACACTCCTATAATTCGAGTAAATCAAATGAAGGACTTGGGTGTTACTTTTAACCAAAATCTCAAGTTCAACACACATTATATGAACATTAAAAGTAAAGCCCTTAGACTGTTAGGCTTCCTCTATAGACATACTCAAGATTTCAGAAATGTGAATACCCTTAAAACACTTTATTATGCTTATGTACGCTCTGGTCTTGAGTATTGTTCTATAGTATGGTCGCCGCAGTATAAAGTTCATATGAGATCCCTAGAATCAGTCCAACACAAATTTCTGAGAACAATTGCATACAAACAAAAAAATCCCATTGTAAACCATGACTACAATAACATCATGCAAGAAAATAAGATCATGAGTCTGGAAAATAGAAGAAAGTTACAAGACCTACTTTTCCTATTTAAAATCCTTCACAATAAAGTAGACTCTCCAGAACTTCTAGGTAAAATAAATTTTAGAATAAACTCAAGACACACAAGACTAGGCCATACATTCAAAACCAAGAGAAGTCACACAAACATTGCTCAGCATTGCCCCATCAGGCGAATTCAGGATCTTGGGAACATCATTAGCGATGCAGGTGTTGACATCTTCCTCTGCACAGAGAGTGATTTGATTGACACATTCAATTTTATTATTGAATAAGCTTATTTACCAATGTATTTTTAAGTTTTTTTTTTAATTACATTATAAAAATGGAGTAATTTCTCCGTGAACTTAACCAAAAAAAAAGAAGAAAAAAAAAAAAAAAAAAAAGATGGGAAACACTGCATACTGTGTAAGATGGGAAACACTGCATACTGTGTAAGATGGGAAAAGCTGCATACTGTGTAAGATGGGAAACACTGCATACTGTGTAAGATAGGAAACACTGCATACTGTGTAAGATGAGAAAAACTGCATACTGTGTAAGATAAGAAAAACTGCATACTGTGTAAGATGGGAAAAGCTGCATACTGTGTAAGATGGGAAATACTTCATACTGTGTAAGATGGGAAAAACCGATGCTAAGCAATGACTTAAGTTATCGATTTTGTCTTTTAATTTCCAACTATGTAGGAGTCTTAGCAAGATGTTTTTCGTAGTGTCTCGTAGCTTTGCAAAATGATAGGGTTTTTCGATATTATATGAACTGCAGCCATCGGCAAAAAAACCACCGACCTCCACGTTACAAGTCTGCTGCCTTATTCATCCATCTACTGAGGTCAAAATTATAGATAAGTCATATAAAACTTACCATACACAATACATTATATTTCCCTGACGTCATTGGACAGTATCATCTTATTGAATTCATGGTTTTTATGAGACCTTGGCGGCCTTGCGGATTTGGCGATGGCGCATTTTAAGAGCTGATAGAATGCTCAGTCGGTGAGGTGTTACATGCACATTGCAACGTGTGCAGTTATTTTAAACACTGTGCATAATACCAGTACATCATCATGCATTCTTGTGCGTTCATTTCCGTGTTTGAAATTCACGAGACACGTCTTGAAAGTGAAACATAAATTATATTTCGTCTACCTATACATATAATTAATACATTAATGTATATTTTATTTATATAGGTACATTGTCTGTCGACACACATACGAAAATAGCCTTGAAATTTGATACAAAGTGGCATGAAATTTCTATGCATCTTTTTAACTCGTTGTTTTAACCCAGAAATGCCCCTTAGGTCGTTTTTGACCCAAGCGTCAGTTTTTTTTTTATATCAAAGTATTGTTTAACGTCAGGAATATGGGTGTCCAAGTTACTATAGTAAGAAAAGATCTCAAGGAGGTCGAAAGACCATCTCTAATTCGAGATATGGTGGAAAGTCCAACTAGAGGAACGGTACGACCTTATCTTTGTTGTAATATTATTTTATATTTTGGCCCTAAAAGGATACCTATACTTACTTTTTTCCTATTTTTTTTCTACTTACTTTTTTAATGCCTATTTTTTCTCTGCTCGTCAAAAACTCCATAGTTATGCATGGCATTGAACAATCCTCACCTCATTTCCTTGAAGGTGCTATTCCCCGGCGCGTCTCACTCTTGTGTCTTTGACAGACCTTCTGCGGTGATTTGCGGTCAGATATTGGAAATGTTTGATGCTTTATATTTTGACCGCAGATAAGATGGAGCTATCACAAAGTGTTAGCCCTCAGTGCTAACATTGCAACAAAATGATTGTATCTCTCTCTACATAATAACGAGGAAGATTTTTCAAAAAAAATCTACATTTTCTAACTCTAGGAAACATTGTGTTGAAATTTTCACATAAATAATCAGAATATCTCACTTGCGTGTTTCTTTTTTCCATTGTTCAGAAAATCACACTTTTTTTCTCAATAGTTACCAATATTTCACCGAATTTTTTTGGAAGTAACAAGTACCTATCTAATGAAATGAAGGCCATGTTTGTTTTTCTGTCAAAATAATCTACAACATGTATTGTACTTACCATGAGTACGTGTATTGTACTTACCATGAGTACGTGGGATGCCTATTTACTAACTATTCAACACCAAAGTGTCACGCATGGCCATTTCGTCAGTCGGAAGGAAAACCTGCGTATTTTTCAACGATAATTTAGTGGTAACATACACACTAATATTGGTTACATTTCAAACATTGAAATATGTATGCCTTTAATTCATATACACAAATACATAATAAATATAGGACACAGATACATAATTAGTATACGACACATAAATACATAATTATAATATAGGATAATTTATGTTTAATTAGGAATAATGAGTTGTATTCGTGCCATTATTATTGTAAGGTCAAAGTCTTAAATAGATGTTGGATAATTGAAGCATTGGGAGATATTCGACGCCGCGACGGATCCCCTCGCTACCGGGATCACCACACTAGAGCCTGAACACTTTCTACTTCCTATAGGATAGGGGGATTTGGACCTCCCGTGTTTGCCGACCTCCGTGGCGCAGTGGTTAAGAGCATTGGTTACTAACCGGAGGTTGCAGGTTCGAATTCCGGCCGGAGCGGAAAATTTTTCGTTTCCGGAATAACATGGATGTTAAGGTACAGTGCCCTGAAGTAATGCGAAGGCTGTTCCGGGGCACACTTACCTTTAATAAAAAAAAAAAAAAAAGGGGGACTTGGAGCTAGGCTCGGGGGTGTTTTGTTCCATCATAAGGGGTTAACATAAGACTATTCGCTGTGGTTGCGCACATTGCTATATGTATATTTTTGTCCGCAGAGTTTAAAATTTAATCAATTTAATAATTTTGGTCCTGCCTGCAAAATGCATGTAACAATAAGACGTTTTGCTCCAGAAACAGCCGCAGAGTTTAAACAACCAGTTTAATGATTTTGGCCCCTCTTATAATCATGTAGGCTCTGTCTACATAATTTTATTATAATAAGAAGTTTTGCTCCAGCAACGCTCGGAGAGTTTAAACAATCGGTTAAATGACTTCTTGACTCTTGACACTCCTCTCGCAATAATAAATTAGCATAACTATATGGATACAGCAGAAGAAAGACAAATTATTATACATCTAATAGAATAATGAATAGCTTGTATTCTCATAGTTAACTATGTAAATTCTTAAACAGAAGATGATATTATATAATTTGACAGTTCAAACTGATTTCTACATAACAGGGTCCTGTAACTCCTGGGTCGATCTTATTACGATTCATCACCACTTCTCATCCAAACACTTAAGCTAAGCAACGTTCGGTGTGGTGAAGACATGGATAGGGGATAGGGGTGACCTTTCTGATTTCGAATCCATCCATGGTCATGGGTCATCATGTCAATCAACGTTCTGCTAGTGATTCGTGAACCCACTCAGGCTGGGTGAGGTCCAGCAAATAGTGGGTAACACTTCCGTCGGCTCCGTCCTGATATGTAGTTGAGAGCCACGTTAAACTCAATTAAAGTCTAACGACATAAAGAGAAGATATTTGATTTGACTCTTCAATTCAAACTGATTTGTGAAAAGTCCATTTTTCGTCGATTTTTGACTGATTTTGTAAGACACTGAATATAGAAGATATAATTTGACAGTTCAAACTGATTTGTGAATAGTCCATTTTTCGTTGATTTTTTACTGATTTTGTAAGACACTGAATATAGAAGATATAATTTGACAGTTCAAACTGATTTGTGAAAGGTCCATTTTTTCGGGTGACCTGTGGACCTGTTAAGCTTGTGTGATGGAATCGTATTATTGATTGACAAGGTCGTGATGAGATAGAATATCAGACCAGGATAGTAATAGTATACAAATATACAGGGAGGTCCAAAGGAAAGTTTTTACTGGAGTATCTACCCTACTTAGATGGAATGGAAGAGTACGAACCATTGGTAGTCGCTGTGGTCACGGCGCTAGTCTTGTAAGGTACTGACAGTCTACTGCATGGATCCGTGGTTCTGATCCCACCCAATGCTTTGAAGTTTCCCACATTTATTTGAATATGTGAAGACATAAAGCTCTGAGAGTTATGTGTTAGAAAATGCTTTCAGCATTAACCTCGTTTATCATGGCTGGTTATCTTCTACCAAAGAGAATTAAATTATTTCATTTTGCTTGTTATATTGCGATAGACATAGAAGGCATTTATTTATACTGCCCAACTAGGACTAAAAAGTCCCATTATTCCAGCAGTAATCCTAGGACGTATTACCTTCTATGTGATCGAATTTCTAAATGTAAGGAAACTTGTCTTGTCACGTATGGGTTTCAAATCTACAATCTCTGGATTACCAGACCGACGCGACGCGCGACGCCTTGACCACTGAGCTTCCGGGACAGACAACTTACCACACACAGCCCACGCCCATCAACTCATGTGTGGGAGAGTCTGCCAAACATGCGTTTGAGTGAGAGCGTTTATTGAACCCAACACAGGGTCAACACTCAACCCAGTTGAACCCAGTCTTATTCAACACTGTGTTTCACAAACGTGGGTCTTCGGAAACTTCGTATTTGATAAGATAAATACAGATTTAAATAAATTTATGACAAAGAAAGACAGAGTTTACATGGTCTATTACATATATTTATTTTATTTTTCAAAAGACATAAGGTAGGTAGGATATTTTTTAAATTACAAGGAATCTTGTACGCGACAAATTATTTTTTTAGGAAGAAAAAAAGTCACCATTAGTTCAATAATATAAAAGAAGTCAGAAGTAGGTGTTTACTTACCTTAAATTTGAATAAATGTTTTGTTTCTTGACTCATAAATTTGAACTTGTCACCATTTCTAACTTGATCACAAATCTTTAACATTGAATTTTGAACTTGATGACATTAAATTTTGAATTTGGTTGACGGGTAATTTGGTAATTTGAATTTGACAACATTGAATTTTGAACTGGACACCATTGAATTTTAAACTTGACAACAATGAATTTTGAATTTGTTGACATTAAATTTTGAACTTGATGACCGGTAATTTGAATTTGACAAATTGAATTTTGAATTTCACAACATTGAATTTTGAACTGGACCACATTGAATTTTGAACTTGATGACCGCTAATTTGAATTTCACAACAATGAATTTTGAATTTGACAACATTGAATTTTGAACAGGACAAATTTGAATTTTGAACTTGATGACCGATAATTTGAATTTCACAACATTGAATTTTGAACAGGACAATTTTGAACTTGATGACCGATAATTTGAATTTCACAACAATGAATTTTGAATTTCAGAACATTGAATTTTGAACAAGACAACTTTGAATTTTGAACTTGATGACCGATAATTTGAATTTCACAACAATGAATTTTGAATTTCACAACATTGAATTTTGAACAGGACAACTTTGAATTTTGAACTTGATGACCGATAATTTGAATTTGACAACATCGAATTTTGTACAGGATGCCATTAAATTTTGAATTTGAGGACATTGAATTTTGATCTCGAGAGGTAATTTTGAACTGGACACCATTGAATTTTAAACTTGACAACATTGGATTTTGAATTTGTTGACATTAAATTTTGAATTTGATTACCGGTAATTTGAATTTGACAACATTGAATTTTGAATAGGACAACATTGAATTTTGAACAGGACAACATTAAATTTTGAATTTGTTGACAGTTAATTTGAATTTGACAACATTGAATTTTGTACTGGATGCCATTGAATTTGAGGATATTGAATTTTGATCTCGACAGGTAATTTTGAACTGGACACCATTCAATTTTAAACTGGATAACATTGAATTTTGAATTTGTTGACATTAAATTTTGAACTTGATGACCGGTAATTTGAATTTGACAATATTGAATTAAGAACTCGATAGCATTAAATTTTGAACTCGAGAAGTAATTTTGAACTGGACAACATTGAATTTTGAATTTGTTAACATTAAATTTTGAATTTGACGACATTGAATTTTGAACTGGACACCATTGAGTTTTAAACTTGACGACATTGAATTTTGAACTTGATGACCGCTAATTTGAATTTCACAACAATCAATTTTGAATTTCACAACAATGAATTTTGAACTTGATGACCGATAATTTGAATCTGACAATATTGAATTTTGAACTCGATAGCATTTAATTTTGAACAGGACAACATTAAATTTTGAATTTGTTGACAGGTAATTTGAATTTGACAACATTGAATTTTGTACTGGATGCCATTGAATTTTGAATTTGAGGATATTGAATTTTGATCTCGACAGGTAATTTTGAATTTGACAACATTGAATTTAGAACTCGATATTATTGAATTTTGAACTCGACAAGTAATTTTGAACTGGACAACATTGAATTTTGAATTTGTTGACATTAAATTTTGAATTTGAGGACATTGAATTTTGAACTGGACACCATTGAGTTTTAAACTTGACGACATTGAATTTTGAACTTGATGACCGCTAATTTGAATTTCACAACAAAGAATTATTTTGTTCAGAGGACATTGAATTTTGAACTTGTGGCCATGAATGTTGATTGGATCCTGCAAATCATGAATTATTACATTTATTCTATTAGTAAATTTTAAGAGGAATTAAAATATCCCTGACCAGAAAAGTGAGCTTTTTGAAAAGGAAAAGCAATCTCTTTGAGTGTCCTACTCCAATTACTGGAGAGGACCAATATTGGTACCTAGTGCTTTTCAATTAATTGGTTTTGTTTAAAAAAGAGGACTGCCAAATTAGGCTAGATAAAAATATAAAATAGGATCTTACTTTATTAGCACAGGCCTAAATGGGGTAAATGATGCACAAAGCGGTGACTTACATTTAATTTTATTGAGAAAAATGGTGACTTTTTAACTTTGAAAATTTGCATTAAAAGTCGGTACAAGAATTTCTTAGCATACAAGTTACATAGAAGTTTAAAAAAACATGTTAAACTAGATCAATCTTTGCACGTCCAACAAAGAAAGGTTTTCACAACATGACGTATCTCCAGCACAATGAACTTAGTATACACTTGAAAGCTAGAATAAGCAATAGTGATTCTGCTGCTGACTTGATTGACTATGAGTATGTTGCTGACTTGATTGACTATGAGTATGTCGCTGACTTGATTGACTATGAGTATGTTGCTGACTTGATTGACTATGAGTATGTTGCTGACTTGATTGACTATGAGTACGTTGCTGACGTGATTGACTATGAGTATGTTGCTGACTTGATTGACTATGAGTATGTTGCTGACTGGATTAACTATGAGTATGTTGCTGACGTGATTGACTATGAGTATGTTAACATCCTAATGACTCTTCAGAAACTTTTTGAAGCTATTTCAAACAGAGCGTCTGAAATTTAGAATATACAGTCAAACCTGGATAAAAGATAAATGTTATAAGAGAACGATTTTTAGGTCAAATTTACCTCTCTTTAAGGGAAAATGACCTTTTTATAAGAGAAACATAGATGTAAAAGAAAAAATCTCCACTCCCTTGGGTTCTCTTATAACTAGCCAGTGTCAAGATATAAGAGCATTTTACATTGTGGCGCTGTTAGAGAAGAAATAGCTTGCGATTTCTCGCTCTGTCCTTGTGTGCAAAGAGGTTTATAGTTCATGAGCAGGTGTTGTTGATGGCACGTCGAATACCCACACCAGTTTCCGTCAGATCATTGAAATAAAGCAACGTCGAGGCATGTCGGGACTTGTTGGGTGACATGGAAGAACGAATCTGCTGAATATAGATTTTTTTTAAAACACATCAACATCACTGCTACCTTTTTAATTATTTTTTCATGAGAGTGTTGTAATGCACTCATCCAGACGATTTATGGCCACATTCTGAATCAGCATTAAAGTTAAGGCAAGTCTGTAAGCCCTCGCAGTTTCAGCGTATCACAACGCACTGTAGTTATCTTAACTTTAATCCTGTTTTATAATTCGGCCCTTATAGTTGAAAGCAAAATCCTATTTTCCCTAATAACATCTGTTTTTTACTGCAGAGTGTTTCTTATTGCGAATCTTAAAAATACATGGCGGCAAATTCAAACATCTTTTAAAAAAACACCTCGAATTTTTTTCCTTAATAAATAATTAAACCTCATAGTTCATTTGAACCACGAACACCAGATTACCAAACCATGGACATTTGAACCAGCTGTCAGAATCCTTTTCGTCTTCATTGCTTCAACATTACCATTTTCATTTCTTTAACATGATTCTCTTTGAGGACAACTAGCTGCCATCATTCTAAGAATTTTACTTATTTGAGCTTATTCAATGTATTTGGCTTTCTTCCTTACACCTCCTGGGTGGAAATATTCAATCTGGTTCGAAATTTTAGACTCACAAAAATTTAGAACTTATGCTTTGTGTAACATTTTGTAATGATTTTTATATGTTCGATATTTCCTGATAATATTTACTGGTCAAAAATTATAAGAAATTATTAATGTTGAAATATTCGATCCCAAATCGTTATTTTGATTTGTTACTTGGCTATACTTTTTAGATCTCATTACTTTTATGGCCTGAACTTTTTTGGATCGGAACTGGGTGTATTTTTTAACATTTTTGTGGGATTTTTCCTTACGAAGTAGAGGTAGGTAGGAGTTGACCCCGCTATAGTACGTAATACAGAAGTATAATTTACAGAACGATAATTAATGATCAGAATCGAACCCAGGTCACCGGGCGTGCAAGCCTAGCACGCTACTCAACCCGGCTACTGTGACTGTATGAATAATCAATGTATTCAAATACTCATTCATATAAGTATCCCACTGATATATGCACTTGTACATACATAGACAAGTATCAATAATTTAATGTGAAATACATATGAGTTTTTTGACCGCAAATCTTGACGCGTGTGAGTGTCTTGTCCTATTAGAGGCTCATTACTATTTACCATAATACGTATTTATACTATTGAAGACCATGTGGGTAGATAGTTTAGATATGAGCTTCAACGCGTCACCAAAAACA
The DNA here is from genome assembly GCA_024516035.1 of Bactericera cockerelli. Classification (NCBI taxonomy): domain Eukaryota; kingdom Metazoa; phylum Arthropoda; class Insecta; order Hemiptera; family Triozidae; genus Bactericera; species Bactericera cockerelli. Next base: position 41,038,897 of record CM044959.1, read on the forward strand.
CATGTCCATTTGACCGAAGATCTGAAGAATCCAACACATGGGTCAGCCAGCCTCCGTGGCGTAACGGTTGTGACTACTGCCCGTAGTCCAAAGATCTCGAGTTTGACTACCGGTTAGACAAACTTTTCGACTTTTCTGTTCCCTCCAAACACGTGAGGCTGGCATCAGAGAGCTTCTGCAATCTAATTTGCATGTCAAGAAGCTATTCGCGAGAAGTTCGAGAAAGTTTTGCAAAGTGCAACTATCACCTTTCTTTTTGCAATATGAGACACATTGATTTTAATAGCTTACTTTACAGAGCTTTTGGCTTTTGAAAGAAGTAACTAATTTAGTTTATGATGTCTTAGCTTTCACCTAAGACCGCCTATTTCAACTTGTTGACATTTTTAAGACCTTACCAAATTTTTATTCGTTTTCTAAGGGCCAAATTATGAAACAGAACTAAAGTTAATCTAAGCCTGTTACGCCCTCAAATCTGAGTTTTGAACCAATCATAGCACACTATAGCCCGATCTAAGGGATAGTCATGAGGCAGTGTATGCTTTTTCCTATGCAGAAGTTCTCGACCCGAGCCGAGTTTGTTATCTACTTTCTAAATCTATGGGATAGTGTTTACTTAGATTAAATCTAATCCTGTTTCATAATTCGGCCCTAAATGTCAAATCCCAGCAGCTCAGACATGAATTTTTTTTAGATTTTCAGTGCACCCCAAATGGGTATAAAATGATTGATCTTTAAAAAGAACTTTTAAAATTTGTCTGCGCTGCTGGTGATCGAACCCAGCACAAAAAAATAAAAATTAAGTTCTCACCATTCCACATTTTCCTCTTTCGTTCCTCAGGTACAAAGTAGCAATTGTTCCGGCCAAAATCCGAGACGAGGCTGTTCAGCTGAATCATCTGGACAACAAAGACTACTGGGACCCTTTCAAGGAGCGAAAGTTAGCCCATCCAGTCACGTGAGTAGTCTTGTTATTTCGTAGCCATACAAACACAGCTATACTGTACGGTAGAGGCTTGTGGTCTGTGTTGTAGCTTGCTCATCCCGTAGTATGCCTCCCCTCTGATGGGCGAAAAGTGACACAATTTAAAAGGAGGAGAAGTTTTAAATTTCGTCCACAAGCATGGATCACTTGGAACGGCCATGCCTCTGCCTAACGAAGTGGGTTTTTTCTTCGTACGAAAGGACGGGTTTCCTATTGTTGTCTAGTCATATTGGTGGTACTATTAAATGTATTTGTTTGATTTTAGTGGGTGGTATAGCTTCTTCTTTCTCTATGGTTTTCGCAATTTGGAGTCGGCTATGATCAACTTCTTCCTAATTGTTGAGGTTTTTTGGTCCTGGCACTTATAGTTCTCAATTTTACGACTGTCTGCTTAATACAGCCCAATAATGTATCTTATACTCTGTGTTATTCCAGGGATGGCGAAACCCTCACTCACCTGCTCAAAGCCTCGCTAGGTACCGGGATCCTATCCATGCCTTATGCTTTCCGCAATGCTGGTCTGACCGGTGGCATATTCCTCACTGTGTTAGTTGCCGTCATCTGTACTCACTGTTCATACATTCTCGTAAGTATCTTGGTATTATGCCCAGCCAAGATTCAAAACTGAAAATGTGTTCATAGAGTCAAAGGCTTTCTTATTATCTTGACACTATTGATACACATTGAGACAAATCTATTATTAATTTATATTACCACTAGACTTTTAAATTTCTCAGTTATTTCAAATACCTATCGATACTATTATTATTATTATTATTTCAAAAATAGTTTATTAATGACACACCTACACAACAGATTTTAGATATCAAGAGCGAAAATAATAGATTTTTTTGTTATACCTCTGTGGACTTTAGTCTAAAAGCTGCGCATTTTCTTATACAGGGTGCAACAGAAAAAACCAACAAACCTCTAGAGATAGTAGGTCAAACCAAGACCTATTATAATTTATTACTCCCATGTTCCCCAGCTGAATTTGTATGGCTTTTGCTATTTCAGTGTGGAAATGTAAGTTCCGACTCAAACTTGTGGTCTCAATTTTGTCTTTTGAATTCGCTCCAGGAAACTTCTTGTTTTGTGAATTCCCCACAGTGATATTCTTTAATAACATGTGTAATGCGGATGATACTGATTTTCGTCTTCTTTCCGCAGGTTCAATGCGGCCATGTCTTGTACAGGAGGACACGGGTTACATCCATGTCATTCGCGGACATCGGAGAGGTGGCTTTTGCCAAGGGTCCCGTTTGGGGGAGGAAGTATGCGCGCGCAGCCAGGTGAGTACTGCTGAAATAGTATAAGTTGTTGTTCTGTATGATAGTTCAGACGAATACAAAAATAGGATTGATGTGACAGTGGTCTTCTCTCAGTTTAACGTCTCCCAGCCAAACTAATCGGATTGATCCGAAAAGTTGGATCGAACCTGATATTATTTTCCTATTTGAAGGCTTTTGCATATTTCAGTGTGGAAATGAAAAATTGGATCGAACCTCATATTATTTTCCTATTTAGGTAGAACAATACAAAACCATTGTCGTCGATTTCAACATCCAGAGAGGTTAGGACTTAGATGGGTGACTATTCAAATTTGAACCAACCTGATGCTGGTTAGGTCCGGCCCAACCCAGATTGGGTATGGTTAATATGGTTAGGTGGAGGCCTGGGTTGGGTCGGAATGCCAGCATCACGAAGTCTTCACCGTTCTGGTTTTTTTTCAGGGTTTGCATCCTCCTCGGACTGTTCCTGGCATACTTCGGAACTTGCAGCGTCTACACTGTTATCATCGCCAAGAATTTCTCCAAGGTAAAAGCATCAGAAAATTTAACTTTCATAAATTACCAGTGTGGAACCCGAGGAAAGAATGTGACCACTGTCTGTTCCCCCTGTCGTACGAGCGACTAACAGGAACAAACGCTTAACCAGACTCGATAGCTGGCTAATTTCATAAGGGGTTTTTTTAATGAATTTTATTTACAGAGGAGACTCAAAAATCGGAGTCCTTGCTTCTTATAAGGGTTTAATGAGGCTTGAAACAGATAAAGAAGCCAAAAGTCCCTACGATGCGATGGTTGGACCCGCATCAAATCACTCAGATAAATACTGTGGGTCAGGACTAGCTGGGAATTGTTGCGTTAACAATTCTCTAAAATATTAAAAGAGACATAATAAAACTAAACTAGAATCTACTGACATGGTAAGAGAATATCAGAACAATACTGCGTAGCTCACGCTGCAACAACAACAAAATTTAAGTGAATCCATTACTAAAAATAGGCCCTTTGTATGGATTGAAATTTGGACGTCATTTTAATATCTTTTATCGCTGGTTCCTGATGCATTTAGGCCGGGTAACTTAGTATAATTCACTCCTTTTTAAAAGTAAATAAAATATAAATGATGTAATTCATACAGTCGAACCTGGATAAACTCGACTTGTGTAAGCAGGAAACCTGAATAAACTGGAAAAAAACTTGTGGTCCTTATATGTTTCCTGCATTAAAAACACTTTTTAAACAGGAAAGCTCTATAAGACAGTATAGTATAGTTATAGTAGTGCTTTATTTAGGTTGTTGATTGGAGACAGGGAGTCCCCCATTACGTGCTTACGCTAATAGTTTTCATATTTAGAGCTCCTCTTTATAGTTGGAAAATATTGCCGGTCCCTTGAGTTGCTGTATCCGGGTTCGACTGTAATACGTATTCCTGCCATTTTCCCCCAGGTGATCTCGCATCACACAGGCACGGACCTAGACATCCGGGTCTACATCTCCGCCTTCCTCCTCCCCCTCATCCTCCTCTCCTGGGTGCCCAACCTCAAGTCCCTGGCTCCCTTCTCCATGGTGGCTAACCTCCTCATGGGAACGGGCCTGGGCATCACCTTCTACTATATCGTGTTCGACCTACACAAGCCCGCTGAAATGCCCCAGCTTGCGCCCCTGGAAAACATGCCCATCTTTTTCTCCATCACGATCTTCGCCATTGAAGCCATTGGTGTGGTAAGTATTTTAACCTTCTAAATTAAAGATTTTCCTTCTGTCTGGAGGAGTAATGAAGTTGTCTGGGCCCCATTCCAGAAAGCACTCTCAGAATCCTCAAATGTCCCTTTCAACCGTCAAATTTCGTTCAAACAACACATTCAGAAGTGTTGTTTACCTAAAGAACCTAACGCAATATCTAGATTTAAAGAGGTTTTACAATAACGTCTATAAATTCCGCCCCAAGACTAGTTCCTTCTTTATTTGGACTTATCAGTCAGACATAGCTCTCATTATTTTAGAATATGTTACAACTCGGATGTCGAATTTATTGGATTAGAGAATAGAAGGCCAGCGTCGTTTCTCGTAGGATCGTCGAAGTTAAGCAACGTCCAATGAGGTAAATATTTCGTGATGCTGGCATTCCGGCCCAACCCAGGCTGGGTAAGGTTGATGTGGGTTGCAGGTTTGTGAGTTTCCTACGACTGGAGGGTAACACTAACGTCGTGATATGACCTTGCAGTTGAAAGCAACGTTAAACCCAAATTAAAAAAAGGGAATAGAAGAAGTTGATTGTTATAGGTCTTGGGCCCCACGCGGCCTCAGAACCCCGCGACTAAAAACATACTGCATACTAATTGGCTTCCCTTAACCACAGGTAATGCCCCTGGAGAACAACATGCAGACACCCAACCATTTCGTGGGTCTCTGTGGAGTGCTCAACCAGGGAATGGGCGGGGTGACCATGATCTATATCCTGCTGGGGTTCCTGGGCTATCTGAAGTACGGAGATCTGACTGAGGACAATATCACGTACAACTTGCCCCAGCATGAAATGTAAGTTGACTCTCTGTATTAAAAAAATCCTATTTGTTTCACTTTGTTTTTTTTTCAAACCTACTTGGGATCAGCGTTTGTCAGACTCTTTCCTCATGATTGAGGTTGTTTGTTCCTGGCACTTCTACTTCCACTTTATACGGCTGGATGGCCTTCCTAACAACAAACCCGTTCTCACCATTACCGGAGATGTGACTGACTGGGGGACGTAAAACAGGGAGAAGACTAGTGTCTCGCTAGAGGACTATAAACAGAGAACAGACTAGCGAACCCTAACAAGCCAGGATAACTTGCAGTTTCACAAGGGTTTAATGGCTTGAGAAGATAAAGCTCAAGTTCTCACGGTGGTTGATTGCACATAGAAATCAAGTGGTTCAAGACGAGCCAACTTAAATTTACGTTGGAGACCATCACTCACTCCAGCTGTAGCCAAGCCAGGACCTGGCTATTACTGTAGTGGTACTGTAACTCTGGTCTCTGTGACTCGCAAACATTGGTTAGGTGTGTTGTGTGTTGCACCGGACCTTAATCTCACTTCACTTGTACCTTCTCTCTCTTTCCAGTGCCCCCCAAATCGCCAACATCGCTATCGGAATCGCCGTCTTCTGCACGTTCGGGCTCCAGTTCTTCGTCTGTCTGGAAATCGTGTGGAACGGCGTCAAGGACAACTTCGTGAAGAAGCCGAAGTTCTACGAATACATCGTCCGAACTCTGCTCGTAGTGGCCGCTGTCGGTCTTGCCATCGCTGTTCCAACGATCGGACCGTTCCTGGGTCTCATCGGAGCGTTTGCGTTCTCTCTTCTCGGACTCATTTTCCCCGTACTCATCGAGTTTGTCACCTACTGGGACGTCGGATTTGGACCTGGCAACTGGAGAGTGTGGAAGAACGTCCTTGTTCTGATTTTCGGCGTCTTGGCGCTGATTTTCGGCACCCAAACGTCGCTGGCGGATATTATCAAGGCGTACAGCCCGACACCGATTGAGATTCCAATTGAGAAAGTCAGTTTCGTCAACGAAACAGCTCAAACGATTGCTGATTCGGTCACTGATTCGATCACCAATGCGATCGCTAATGTCACGTCGGCGCTGGCGGAAAACGCTACAGAGATTTTCACGGCTGCGTCGCAATAACAATAGGCGCCGCTCTGTCTTCTTGTAAATAGTTTACCTCGATGTGAGTGTTCAGACCATGTTTCCATGGAAAATTCAAGCAAGATAAGCAAAGATCTCAAATCAAATTCCATGAATTAAAAAAAAGGTATACTTTAAGCATGATAAGCAGAACCAAAAATCAAATCGTTCCTAAGCCGGGATTAGAATATTGAATTTTGAAATTATTTGTCACCCTTAAGCACTTTTGCATTTATGTACAAAAAACTCCATTGCATTTCTAGACAGTTAATTTAAAGTCCCATTTTTTGGCCTGACATGTGACGTGGACATTGATTGTCTTTCAAATTTTTTTACAAGAAAGACGAGTAGGAGAACCCAAAATCCAATTTATTGTTCCTAACCCGGAATCCAGAATGTATAAAATGTCTGTTCTGTTTGGCATTTATGTTCATTTATTTTTTCTACGTCTCTTTAACATGGTCATTTTCTCAAATCTTTGCATTTCTGAGCTGCGTTTCAGTTTCTCTGCCCTTACAGGCTCTAGGCAGTGTAGTGTGTTCAAGTATTCATGCGTTCAAATCCCACACAGTACCTGCCTTTTTAATGATTTATTTGAAACTTGACAAGTAATCTGTCATTTGTTTGCCAATAATATCTCTAAAAAGATCACTTGCAAGGGATAATATTTTCTTCCAAATAAAATGATCCTAATAAATATTGCTTTTTTTTTAAACCGGAAAATAATGCATTTAATTGAAACCTCAGATTTTTCTTTCCAACATGATCTCTGATTATAAATATTGATTCGTTGTTGACTTATTCTAGAATCAGACTCTTCTGTGTTGAGCCTAAAACTTAAAGAGTCAATTCTCAGAGAGAGCCATAGGGTTCTTTTAATCAACTAAATATGTATTAGCTTAAGTATCGCTATTTTTATTGAATAGTTTATAGACGACACAAATCCAGTTTTTTTTATCTTGTGAGTCTTTGCTCAGTCTTTTTTAAATTTCTATAAAATTATGAAGCATTAAAATTTTTGATGTTTGATTTTTAAAATTTGAAAACTACTCTTGTGGAAACACTGGTTCAGATATTCACACCAAATTTTTAATTTGCACAGTCCATTTTATTTTTTTACAAAACCTTTTTTTATTTTTTGATGGAATAAAGAAAGCTCGTGTTTTTTTGTCATTGAATTCATGTTGTTTGTACAGTTTTTATTTTTAATCATGTATTAATTATTTTTTATTCTTTAATCAGCAGTTGTGAATAATAATTTGGTTCCTTTAAGAGATATGAATCCATCATATTATTTGGTTTTACAGTTTTGAATTTATCTAATAATAATAATAATAATAATAGAAAATCTTATAAGGGCAAAGTTTTATAAGTAAAGCTATTAAGCCCAGAACTGTAAAGCTATTAAGCCCAGATCTGCTGTCAACTTGAACCATAGACTCATGATATAGTATAATGGAAAATCAAAACCAAGGCCTTGTTACAGAAAGCTTTCTTACTCTCATAATCTTTAAATCTCCCTTTCATCCGCACCTTAATGGGGTTACCTATTTGGGTAAAAAAAAACACTTCTGATTGGTTTATTTTAAGGAAATTTGACAGTTGAAAGGAAGATTTGGGGATTTTGATAGTGAGAGTGCTTTCTGAGATGAAAGACAAATGTTTTATTCAATCATATTTAATAATAATACCACTATTTTTATCTAATTACTGTTTTTATCTAATTAAGTATACGATTTATTTGAAAAGTTACTCCTGATTTATTTCTCTTTGTAAATATAGCATAGGTTTATATACAATATCTAACCCAGGAAATACGCCTAATTTAGGGAACTCACTTGTAAAATAATCAAGCATATTATATGATAACTCGTATAGCGTATAGTAACCATGTACTTTTATGTTGATAATATTGTTGTATGGGGGCTTTTATCAATTCACATTAAACAGGATGATAAAGCTAATCAATTGAATAGTTCTATTGGTGTGTTTATCAATGACATATTTTTGGAAGGAAACCTTTGAACTTTGAAGTTAATATTTGACTTCTTTAATATTTTGATTAAATAAAATTAATTGATTAGTGCGACTATTGATAAATGGACCCTGAGAATGTCATTGTTCTACAAATAGAATTTACAATATCTATTAGGGCATTAAAAATAATGAAGCCAGCTAGATCATCTCGGGGTGTTACCCTCCATTCGCAGGAAACTCACAAACCTGCTACTCACATTGACCTCACCCAGCCTGGGTTGGGCCGGAGTGCCAGCATCACGAAGTCTTTATCTCGCTGGACGTTGTTTAACTTCGGTGATCCTACGAGAACCGGTGCATTTTTTACTTTATAATAATATGTAAAACCTACAATAGACTCTGAAAGATCTATTTGGGAAACACAAAATAATGAATCATTTTATTATTATTATTGTTATAGAAGATAAAAAATAAAGATCATTATTATTATTGCATTTACATTCGAATCTGGATTATACATATAATAGAACGAAATATAATAGAAACTCTTTTTAATAGGAGTTCCCTGCGTCAGTTGTTTGATGTGTATAATAGTCTTTTTGTTTATATAATTATAATAGAACTGACTTTTTGCTCTGTCTCTTGTGTTCTAATCCAGGTTCTATGTAAAAATATTGGAATAACTTTCAGTACATACTGATTAGTCTGGAAACGACTGCAAGTATACTGAAAGCATAGCATTTTGATTGAAACAGCCTTTTTAAGTAGGATAGCTTAGTTCAACTCTTTTGTCAGGTATGTATGTGTCTCGGGCCATTTGCTCAAGCTCTACTCAAATTAGATCAAGTTGCGTCATAATTTATGAACGAATAATTTATGACTCATAAATTATTCATTCGTTGTACTCATTTATATAATAATAATAATTGTTTTTATTCATATTTTCATACTACATATATCATCTACTTTAATTTTACAACTTTTTTGACTATAAGTGTTTGTGAAAATGACACGACATGCTAAACATTATTTGAAATATACGCAAAAAAAAGTTACTTACCTATACAAATCAAAAATGCTTTCTATACCTTCCAATTGAAAGTAAAAATGTTTAGTCATCTAGTGTGAAGTTATAACTTTTGTTTGTATCATAGTGCAGCTTAGAAATTCATAGCGTCAAGAAAAAGACGAGAGTTATTTTCTTATGTTTATACTGATTTACATATTTTCTGCGCCTTAACTATTAATAATAATTTTCCTTTAAAAGGAAGTCAATTTTATAATGTAAGTGTACGAGACTGTGTTCTGATTTTCAATCAATTATATTGGTAAAATTCCGTGTTTTTACTTTCCTAATCCTATAATAAGGAAAGTATTATACTTGTCGGAAATTTGACTTACCCAGCTTCTCACATTTCTGGACGAATCATAGCCTCAGGATACCAAAAAATTTGTTTTCAGCCATTGGTCCGTGTGACTGTGTGTGTGTGTAAACACGATATCTCGAAAACTTGTGGTCTGTGCAGTAGCCTGCCCATACCTTAGTATGCCTCCCCTCTGATGGGCGAGAAGTGACACAATACTTCTCATTCAATATAACCAATTTTTTAATAAAAATCTTCAGCATCTTACCACTGAGCTATTCGTGCGCTCTGGCAGTGTTGTATTATGGACAATTGGACACTTAGATCCAATATTTAGGCTCTTAAAAACAAATTATACTCTTTAGTGGAAGGTAAGCACCAGGCGAGGTTAATGTTCAAAACTTAGCCGCTAACCCTCAGAGCCTCCTATGTGGTCTTATACTCAAATAAATGAGGAAAAATGCAAGTTATCGGTGGGATCCGATCCATAGATCACGGATATATGCGCTAGACTACCGATGCTTGGTAACAATGGGCCGGCTATTCCTGGTCCATCCCAGGCTGGGTGAGGTTTAATAGAAGTAATTTATTTCTGATTTTCTAGCAGACGAAGAATGAAAGGCGAGTCTCTACTCTCCAGTGATGACGTCATAACACAAGACCATGACGTCACCTTATAGGATCTCTGGTCATGGTCGCATGAATATCGCCTTGTTTATACTGCCCGAGTAGGACTTATGAGTCCCGTTATTCAAGACACATTATTATACGGTTTAATGGAATAATAACTTATCATGTCCCGGCTGGGTTTCGAACCCACGACCTCTGGATTAACAGACTAACGCGCGTCGCGTCGCCTTGTCCACCGAACTACCGGTACAGACTCTTAGAATGATATACCACTTAGTATGACACGGCGATCACGGCGCACGCTACACACTCCCCTGCCAGTGATGTAATCACGATTCATCGGTGTGGGGATTAGTTCTGGAATCTCTTGGGGAAGTGGACTCTGCGGCCGGATCGTGTCGTTATACTGGTTGGTTGAAGCGGGGGGCTGCGGCTGGTGCAATCTGCCTGGTGCTGTGGTGGGTCGGCAGTGTCGGTCATGGTGTAGGCTGGCTTCAGTCGATCAATGGTGACTGTGGTGTATTTTCCATTGATGTCAATCACGAACGTTCGGGAACTTCTCCTGACGACTGGGTAAGGTCCGTCGTATGGCATCTGGAGGCAGCGTTTGGAAAACTCTCGGCGGATGAAAACTTGGTCTGCGGTGTAGAGGTCCTTGAATATGAAGTGGGACTTGTCACCGTGCTGTGTTCCGCTGACTGGTTGGAGCTGGCGCATGTGGCTGCGAAGATCTTTGACGAACTCTGTTGTGGGGTCTGGATCATCTGTCTTGGATGTGAGGAACTCGCCGGGAAGTCTGAGTGGTTCACCGTAGACGAGTTCTGCGCTGGATGCCTTGAGATCGTCTCGCCATGCTGCTCGGATTCCAAGTAGGACAGTAGGGAGGATGTCTGTCCAGCGGTCGTTGTGGTGGCATTTGATTGCGGCCTTAAGCTGTCTGTGGAGTCGCTCGACCATTCCATTGGCTGCAGGATGATATGCCGTGGTGCGGAGGTGCTGTGAGCCGGTGAGTGTGCTGAGCTCTTTGAACAGGTTGGACTCGAACTGTCTGCCTTGGTCGGTGGTGATGCGGAGTGGAGTGCCGAACCGTGCGATCCAGTGAGTGTAGAATGCCTTGGCGACGGTGGAGGCTTCTTGGTCTGGGAGCGGGATCACTTCTGGCCATCGTGTGAAGCGATCAACCATAGTGAGACAGTACCGGAATCCGTCTGAGTGTGGCATGATGATGAGGTCCATGTGCACATGTTCGAATCTCTGCGTTGGTGGAGAGAAGGAACCGTGTGGGGCCTTGACGTGGCGAGTGACCTTGGATCGTTGGCAATCAGTGCAGGCTTGGGTCCAGCTGCGGCAGTCCTTGGAAATGAAGGGCCAAACGAATCTCTGCTGTGCGAGTTTGACTGTAGTGTTGGTGCCGGGGTGCGATAGCTGGTGTACCATGTTGAACACAGTGCGTCGGAAAGGTCGGGTGATGTAGGGCCTTGCAGTCGGTGTGGACACATCACAGTAGAGCTTGACACCGGAACCGGGGATCTCTAGTAGTTTGAGTTGAAGTGTGGAGTCGGTTCTTTTGAGTGCTGCTTGTAGTTCGACATCAGTTTTCTGTGAGGCTGCTAGGGACTTGTAGTCGAGAGTCGCATGGATGAGCTCTATCCTTGACAGGGCATCAGCTACGACGTTTTGATCGCCTGGAACGTACTGGATGTCGGTGGTGTACTGTGAGATAAGGTCTAGGTGGCGGAACTGGCGAGGCGAGCATTTGTCTGGCTTTTGGCAGAAAGCGAAGGTGAGCGGCTTGTGGTCCGTGAAGATGGTGAATTGGCGTCCTTCTACCATGTGTCGGAAGTTTTTGACAGCAAGATAGATGGCGAGGAGCTCACGGTCATAGGCACCGTACTTCTGCTCGGCACTGGAAAGTTTCTTGGAGAAGAAACCGAGTGGCTGCCATTCACTGTTGACCAGTTGTTGAAGTGTTGCGCCTACTGCGGTGTCAGAGGCGTCCGTGACAAGCGAGAGTGGGGCATTATCGAGAGGGTGAGCGAGGAGGGTGGCTGCTGCGAGTCGCTCTTTGCACTGATCGAATGATTTGATTGCTTCGGGCGTCCATTGAATCTCTGCCTTGCCTTTGATGTTGTCAGTCAGGAGATCGTTGACTGGTGCGAAGGTGTGGGATGCTCTGGGTATGAAGCGGCGGTAGAAGTTGAGCATCCCCATGAATTGTCGTACACCTTTGGCTGTAGTTGGTCGCGGGAACTGCAGGATATCCTTGACTCTGTCGGGAAACGGGCTTGTCCCATCCTTGGAAATGAAGTATCCTAGGAATCGGACTTGTTGCTGGCCAAACACACATTTGCTGGGATTCAGGACAAGAGAGTGGTCTTGGAATCGCTTGAAGATGATTGAGAGGTGTGCCAGGTGTTCTTCCTCTGAGTTGGAAGCTACGAGGACATCGTCGATGTAGGGGAAACAGAAATCTAAGCCTCGAAGAACTTCATCCATGAAGCGTTGGAATGTCTGGGCTGCGTTGCATAGGCCAAATGACATGTAGGGGAACTCAAACAGGCCAAATGGGGTGGTGATTGCAGTCTTGCAGATGTCTTCCTCGGCTACTGGGATCTGATTGTAGGCTCGGACGAGGTCTAGTGTGGTGAAGATTGTTTTGCCTTGGAGAATGTGGGCGAAGTCTTGTATATGTCTCACCGGATACTGATCTGGAATGGTGCGGGCATTGAGTCCTCGATAGTCTCCGCAGGGTCGCCAGGTGTCGGCTTGCGGCTTCTCGACCATGTGGAGGGGTGCAGACCATAGACTGTTGGAAGGTCGAGCAATGCCTAGTTGTAACATTGCGTCGAACTCCTTCTTGGCGGCCTTGAGCTTGGCTGGTGCGAGACGCCTTGGTTTGCTGGCAACTGGAGGACCGGGAGTTGTCTCAATGAAGTGCTTAGTGTTGTGACAGATGATGCCTGGAGTACCATCGGGGCGTGTGATGTCCTTGAACTGCTGGAGGAGCTGGTGATACGGAGAGGCTTTGGAGACTGTCTTGACTGACGGGATATTGGATTCAGCAACATGTCCTTGGGCAGTGAGGTGAGTGGTCCCATCAAGTAGTCTGTGGTTCCGTAGGTCCACTAGCAAATTAAAATGGTGGAGGAAATCTGCGCCGATGATTGGCTTCGAAACATCTGCTACTACGAACCGCCAGGTGAAGTCGCGCCGGAGTCCAAAGTTCAGTGACAAGGTGATGGTGCCGTAGGTGTTGATGTCCGTGGAATTGGCTGCGGACAGGATGTAGTCGGTCTTCTCACGTCTACCAGGTGCTGCAGAACGTGGGAAAACGCATAAGTCGGCGCCAGTGTCAATGAGGAACTGCAACTTGGTTGAATGCTCTGTGACGAAGAGACGGCGGGGCGTAGGACTCGACTGAGAAGCCGTCATGATCAGCGGTCCGTGGCGTTTCCCTGAAACTTGCATGGCTGCTCACATTTCTTTGCTTGGGGTCCAAAGCGCCAGTGGTACCAGCAAGTGTCTGTGCGTGGCCTGGAACTGCTGCGGCCTCGGGACTGGGAACGGCTCTGGTATCTGTCACAGGCTGGGGATTGACTTCTGCTCTGATGGTTAAATCGTAGTGATGCAACTTCTTGACGGAGACTGGCAATTTCTTGACTGAAGTTGGCGGCAAGTTGGTTGAATTTGAGGGCAAGTATGTCATCAGCCTTTGGTATTGAAGTTTCTGAGACTTGGGGCACGAATGGGCGAGTAGCTTCTGCTATGTTGTCTGCGTGAGTTGCGAGCTCTGTGAGGTTCTTCTCCTTGACAATAGCTAGGGCAACTTGGACGGGCTTGGGGAGGCGGCTCATCCACAGCGTTTTAAGTAGAGAATCGGACACTGTTGCGTCTGCGAGGTGCTGCAGGTGGCGGAGAAATTGAGAAGGTTTTCTGTCGCCAATTTCCTCTCGTTCCAGGAGTTGTTTGGTTTTCTCTTCTTGAGTCGCACTGAGACGTTCAATGAGCTTTTCCTTGATGGAGTCGTAGGCCTTGTCCTGGGGTGGATTGAGAATGACATCCTTGACTTCGGTGGCGTATCGGCTCGGGAGTGCAGAAATGATGTAGCCGAATTTGGTGGAGTCTGCTTTGATGCCGGAACCAGTGAAACTTCCTTCCACCATTGCAAACCAAAGTTGAGGGTCAGATTGGATGAATTCTGGGAGCAGGGTCTCCAATTCACAATTTAAGATAGGGCTAGATTCGAGAAAAAAAAGGGCTAGATTTGGAGGCAAAAGGGCTAGATTTTAAAAATGTCCTTTAATACTAATAATAACTGTGTTTTTGTATGTATTCACTAAGGTAATATTTACCTGTCCGTTTTATTAACAATTTATTTATTAATTAGGTACTTTTGAGTCGATATAAACGTGTTATTTTTGGTTTATTATTTATTCTTCACTTGATTTGTAGTAGACCGAGTCGCACTCTAGCGGGATAGTTAGTGTTTAGCTTTTATCATCCAAGATTCACCCCGGATTCGCTCGAACTCCGGATTGGCTCGACGAATCGGGTTTTATCATCTCCAATCTCTGATTCGCAGGTGATTCGGAGCACTCAATTTGAGGAAGTAACCTTGATTCACGAATCAGTGATTCGAGGACCGATTGGCTTCCCAAAGAGAAAAAAATATTGAAAATACTATAGAATTTCTTCTTTGGAATTTTTAAATCGTAAACAAAGATAAAATGTTTATCTTTTTCAAAATTCAAATACTTGTTTATCTTCATGACATCTTTATTCTTTTGCCCATTATTTAATTATCCTTGTCCTTGTTCTTCATAAACCTGTCATCTTATCCTGATGTGCTAAGTTTATAAAAGTTTTGTAATAAAGACTGAAATAAATTTGAATTATTCCTAAAAATTTTTAATTTTATTTTATAGATAAAATACATAACATGTACATTAAAATTATAGGTAAAATATTTCATCAAGCGCTCTAGTGCTTGGTATAGTGTTCCTAAAAATATACTTGAAAATTTTTCAAACTGGCCATTATCACACGATTGCTATTAAAATTAATTAATTAATACTTATTTTTGTGATATTACATCTACCAAAAGGCCGAGAAGCGATTTGTGAGTAGTCACCGTTGCCCAATGATTTAGCGCTAGGCATTGCACGCATGGTGACCTTGGTTCGATCACCAGCGGGGCAGGAACTTTTCTGCTCTGTGCTTCACCTGTGCTTTTTCTGCTTGTGCTTCACCACAATTTGAATTTCTAAGTCTATATGATATTTCCTGAAAACGAGCTAATCCCAGAAAGATAAAAGCTCATTCGGGAACATTCTGAATTAGTCCGAATCTCAGTTCCTACAAGATTTAGGGCGGAATTAATAGACAACATCAATAACTTAAGTCGTTGGTAAGTGTCGGTTTTCCCTATCTTACACAGTACGCAATCCGTGACTTAGCGCCACAGAGGTATTACAAAAACGTCTATTAATTCCGCCCTTAGTCTTTAAAACACATGTACTAAAACTTCTTGGTGACTCTGGGTATGAGTGCAGGTCCCATATCATCTCTCCACACCAGTATGTACAAACTCCTGCTGAAAACCTCGCTGGCTGAAAGTACATGAAATGCATGGGAACTATGTTTTCCGTAACCTTACACTCTGCCGGGCTGTCTCTTTCTTTGTATTGGCGTTCTTCACACCTCGGCCGAGGTGTTTGATAATATTTAGAATTTTTTTTTTTTTTTTTTTTTTTTTTAAATACATACATCTACACTGATATATCCTTTGGGAGGATATATCAGCAATAACTGATGTGTACTTATATTAAACTATATAATGAGTGTCGGCCTATGAACAGTGTTGTTATACCTGTCCATGGCGCGGACTATAGGGGATTTGAACATATATGTTTCTTTTCTGTTTGGTATTTCAAAAAAAATATTTTGATTTTCCCTAAGTCTGGTGTCGGGTATCTTTACGGTAAGTTTGTTTTTTATATAGGGACAGTTAATTTGACCTCGGCACACATTTTCGAGTAATTTTATTTCTTGTTCGTTTCTTCTTTTTTCTAGTGTATCAAGGCATATGTGTTCTAGAAGTAGGTCATATTCAATATAATTAGGGTATAGGGGGTACATTCCATTTAATTTAAAGAACAAGAATCTAACAAAGTGTGACTGAATTCTTTCTATGGTTTTAGTACTTACTTTTGTGTATGGTGACCAGAGCACACCGCCGTATTCTAGATTGGATTGGACTAGGGATTGGTAGAGAAGTTTTATGGCATCTGGGTCCGACATAGGTTTAGAATAGCGGTAGATCATACCTAGTTTTTGGAATGCTTTTTGAGTAATGTTTTGGCGATGTGTATCAAAGTTCAAGTTATTCTGGAATGTTATGCCTAAGTCTTTATATTGTTCTACTTGTTTAATTGGGATGTTATTTACTTTATAGGTGTATTGTATGGTATTGGTTTTCTTATTGGTGTAGGACATACTAAAACATTTATCGGGATGAAAGGTAAGCCCTATAGTTGCAAGCCATGTAGTGATGTTTATGATGTCTTCTTGAAGGAGTTTGCAGTCTTCTTGTGTTTTTATAATTTTAAATATTTTTAAATCGTCTGCGTATAATCGTATTTCAGAATGTTGTACGTGGTGAGTGATGTCGTTATAGGTCATGATAAACAGGAGACTACTGAGTTTGGATCCTTGGGCAACGCCTGAGGTCTGGGAGATGGTGGGGGATAAAAAGTTGAGATATTTAATTTTGATTTTCCTGTCTTTTAAGTAGCTTGCAAATAATTGAATAAGGGGAGTTTCCATGCCTAAGTTTATCATTTTTTTTAGGATAGCATCATGTAATATTTGGTCAAAACATTTAAGGACATCAGTATACAGGGTGTGCACTTCGTTTTTGTTCGTGATAGCTCTCACTGTATAATCCACGAACTCTATGAGGTTTGTTATGGTGGACTTATTGTTCACAAAGCCATGTTGTTGGTGAGATACATGTTTGAAAATGAAAGGTGAAATTTTAGTGTATAGAGTGCTTTCCATTATTTTTGCTAGGGCATTTAAGTTTGATATGGGTCGATGATTAGTTATGTCTTGGCTGTTGCCTTTTTTCGGGACTGGGGTAACAACGGACTCTTTAAGTTGAGATGGGAAGATTCCAGATTCTAAGGATGCATTTATAATTTTGGTGATGGGAAGTTTGAGCTGATCTGAACATTGGAAAAATATTGGTTTGCCGGTGTTTGATGATCCGCAAAACCATAGGTCTGTCGACTGAGTCAGCAGGAAAGCTCAGCCATCGAAAGTGTTTCTGACTAGACCATTAGGCAGTCAGTCTTGTCTTACCCGCTCTATGACGAGAGCGCAGCCAGTTCGGTATCCGAATAGCGCGAGTGCCCGCCGGGATATTATTTGTGTACCATCTTAATACGTTCAGTGTTTGTTAACAATAATTATTAATGTATAATTATATATAAGTGACATTATCTCTACTCCAACATTGGTCTCCTTTCTTTTATTTTCTTAACTTTAATTATTTAGTTTTAAGGTATGATGGCGTATCCGAACACTTGGCTATAGGCCATCCCAACCGCCTTTGAGGATGATCAGGGATCGCCTCCGAACGATCCTGTTCCTCAAACGATCACCCGAACATGACGGTGATTAGATCATACAAATGGCGCCCAACGTGAAATGGCACCCAAATGGTGCCAAACGAAGCTCTTGTGTAAATAAAATTTCAGCGTGATTTTGAAGGGAGATTTTTTTAAATATTTTTTTTAGTTAAAACATTTTTCGAGTTGGAACAGTTTGTGCAGAGGATTTTGCAACCGTGCATTTGACATTTTATTCCCATTTTACGTATTAATTTCTCTTATTAGGGCTCACGTTTACCATTATTACATTTTGAACTTTAGTATTTATTATTTTATTCTCTGAAGGAATGTGTAAAAATTTAATTATACAAACAATAAAAATAAATAAAAAAAATGTATAATAAGAGCAAGTGTAGTGAAGTGTTGGACAAGCGGTACACCAGGATGGAATAGAAGATCCATAGGGTTCGGATCTACAGTGGTTCCCGTCAGGACGCCCCAAACCACCCCTCAAAGTCACCGAAATCGCCCAAGGAGTCCCCGAGCAGACCTTATGAGTTCCGGTTGGAGATATTGACGCCCAGGAGACAGGGAGGCGGACAACCAGGAGAGAAAGGATAGCTAAAAGGGTAACAATTAAAAGAAAAAGGCGTGTGGTAAGTGATCTTTTTGTATATTTGGGGTTAGTTTTTTCTAAAGGACTGGTGCGGAGAAAAGAGTTCAGAACGACCAGGAACGTAGATCAGAACCCGACATTCACTTTGTTTCTTTTACAGTAAATAATAATTACCGAATTTTCTTATTTTATGGGACTTGATATATTTATGTAAATCACTGAATTTCATTTGTCTTCAATAGTAGCCTAATCTCAACATTATAATTCTACGTTGTTAACTGTAACTGATTAATTTACATACAAGGAGGAGCCCTCGTTGCAAAAGCTCAAAACATTTTTATTTTTCTTGCTTTCATACTCAAGACGTTTTTACTTTCCCTTACACAATTCAGGACAATTTATGGTGAATAATTAAAAAGCCGTGTTTTTGATGTGTGAACCGGAATAAAAACTAAGGTCGTATAGGTACTCGTAGTTTGCATGCTTACTTTCTTTCTTTTGGGGCATAAATTTTTTTCTTAAAGTTAAGCCTTTACTTTCTGTGCTTCTGTATTGCTTTAAAGTACCTTGTTAAATATCAGTTCAGAGTATGGATGCATTAAAAAGTAAGTACGAACTGAACCGCCTTAACAAGGAAGAATTAATTTTCGAACTGTATATGAGAAAAGTAACGATATCGCAAACAGACACGGTAGATAATCTAAGAAAATTATTCAGAAAAGTAGTAAACGAACCCTTCCAAAAATCATTAGATCTTGAAACAGCGGTAGAGGCCGACAATGCTCTAAAACTCTACGGAGAAGGACTTAACTCTATCCAAGATATATTGGAAGAAACAAAACAGGGAGACAGTTCTAACTGGAACCAGATTATCACAAAATTTTCCCATATCAAAGATAGAATTAGCATTACGACATTCGTCAAAGAAGCGGCACAGCTTGATCCGCAGAAAAAGGCAATCGAGCGATTAGTAGCGACAATGGAGTCAAAAATAATAAATAAATTCAATAGTCAACAAATAGATAAACAAGACAAGGGGAGAGACACAGATCTGTTGGACACAAGCTTCAGTCAGAAGATAGACCAAAAACAGCCCCTTCCACCAATGTTGTCGGTTCAGCATACACAAAACCCAAGTTCGGAGAATCGAACCCCAGACACTCGGATAGGTATTATCACTGAGGAAAATGAAAGCCCGGAGATTCGAACTCCGCTAGGGCCTGGTATGGTGGTTGAGAAATCAGGAATCGACCCTGATCAGGAAACTATCCAGCCAGGTACATCTAATACGCGTGTACAAGAAATCCAAACGGTAGGCAGTAATTCGGCTATAGAAAACCAGGCACTCGGGTCAAGTAACTTAATACCGACGGTAAACAATACATCGTTGATTGTAAACAATGAACACTCAGTCAGCAATGTTGACGGGAATGACACTCGAATCCATAGACAATCTAATTATTTACCAATGGCGGTCCCATGGATACATGAACAATCAGGGTCAAACAATATCCAAATGCGCAGGCCAGGTACAGTAAATAACCAGGTACAAATAAGTTCAGCACCAGTAGTTCCTCAAAACATGGATTCCATCATCTCAAGAGGAATTAAAGTAAAAACCCCTCATATATCACCCCGACCATTCGACGGTCAGAACATGCCCATCGAAAAGTTTTTCGAGGAGTACGAGCAGGTAGGTACCCTAAACCTGTGGCAAGATGAAGTAAAGTTACACTTTTTACCGATCTATTTGCAAGGATGGGCGCAAACGGTATATAAAAATATTATCAGGGCCGATCCATGCATAGGGTGGATGGGTATAAAGGAGAGGATTTACGAATTCTTTCAGCCGTCATACGCACCCACGGAGACTAAACTGGCTCAGATGCTACAACGCCAACAAGGAGCGTTTGAGTCAGTCATGCAATACTATACGGAAAAATTGGACCTAATTCATAAAATCGGTAAAGTATTCGCGGAACAAGAGATATGTAGGTTTGTTGTGCTAGGTCTCGCCCCAGATATAATCGGGAGATTGGTAGTGAGCGACCAAGAAATAAGTACAATACGGGGCCTGGAAAGGACACTGTTGAAATTCGAGACGGCCAAATTGCTATCCGAAACTCAGGCGAAGCGTCAACAGGAGATGCTACAATCCAACGCTGGTTCCTTAGTGAACCAGATCAGCCAGCTGACAATTCAAAGTCCCCTGGAAAATCGACGCGACGAAGGTAATTATACGACATACGATAGCTTACACCACAGCCGTCAAAGAGATTACAGCCATCAAAGAGATTACAGCCATCAAAGAGATTACAACCGTCAAAGAGACGACAGACGTCAAAGAAATTACAACCGTCAAAGAGACGACAGCCGTCACAGAGATTACAACCGTCAAAGAGACAACAGTCGTGTAAGAAATAAAAGCCGAAATCGTACACAATACTCAGGATGCTACGTTTGTGGCTCTAAAGACCACGGCGCGCGCTCTTGCCCAAAACAGTTCAATTCAAAAAACTGTTAGCGCGCCCTTCATGTGAAGGGCAACCACAGCGAGTATCAGACAAGGAGGCGAAAGAATTTTCAACTGAGACCAAACATTCGGAACTCCCTGAAACGGTAAGTACAGCCAGCCCTGATAACTCTCTGTGTTCGATCACAAAAAACAAGAAAATAATAACTTGTATTTCTGCAGACCTAGGCAGAACAAAAATACGATTAATGCTAGATACAGGAGCCGGACGGGCTGTCATTTCCCACGATATGGTAAGACAGCTGGCGTTAAATTTCAAGGAAGAAGAAATTCCATTGAAACTACTGTCAGCCTCGGGTCACAGATTACATGTGATAGGTACAATCACCTTACCTTGTGTCATTGAAGGTGAGTTTTTCCCAATCGAATTCCTCGTAGTCAATAATCTGCAACCAGGCGCCTTGTTAGGCATGGATAACATGCGAAAGTTATCGGCAATTATAGACTTTAGTCAGGGAGTATGTGTCTTTGAGAAAGACAGGAAAAGAGTGGTTTCAAACTTAAAGTCCACTCATCATGATGAAAAGGTATTATACCTCGCAGGTACATATGAAATGACGTCAGACCGTGAAACCACTAACAAATCTAACAATCAGGTAAGAAAAAAGAAAAATGTCAGATTTTCAGATAGTAATCAAATTCATGTATTCAACAAATTCGAACCCCCCCAAAACCGACTGAACAACTCAGAAAAAAATATATCAATGTTAAACGCATCAGCCCCCGAGTTTATTCCCCAAAAATCCAAATCTAGCTACAACCAAGTATTGTGGCAGGAATACCTCGATTCGTTGACTCTGAAAGTCGACAATACCCACAAACCCGTAGTTTGCATTTCGGACCAAAGTGTAATTGACACCGATAGTTCACAGAACATAAACAACGAGGTAAATGAGGTGAACGACATTCCAATCGCAACTGTTGGTGAGTATAAAATAAACAATACGAACAGTAACGGCAATAACGAAGTACATGCCTCCGCACCTGTAAACGAAAATTCTTTCCTTAGCTCTAGGGAGGTTCTCTGTGAGAACAACAAAATTGACATAGTCAATGAGGCTGCCATAAGAACTAAGATAGAAAATTCTTGTAAAATCAATAAGTATTTAGAACCTGAGGTTAGGGAGCGACTTTTTCAAATTCTTCATAAATACCGAGAAACATTCGATATATTCTACCATAAAAAGATAGCAGGTAACGCAAAATTGCCGCCAGTCAGGCTAGAACTGAAAGATGATACCCCAGTGGTGTGTAAAACTTATCGAACATCTCTACGGGAGGCAGAGCTTTTTAGGGAAATCATGGATGAATACATAGAAGACGGTATTGTTATGAAACACGCCTCTCAATACTCGTCTCCTTCCATGTTAGTTAGAAGAAATTCGAATGTGAGAAACAAAAAGAAGTCTGAGCTTACAAAAGATGAGATGAGACTTGTGGTTAATTACAAAAAGCTAAACGAGAAACTCGTATCAATTAGTCACCCCATTCTTCGTATTGACGATCTCATCACACAGTTACGGAAAAGTCGATACTTTGTAACCCTTGATTTAAGCAGAGGTTATCACCAATTGAAAGTACACAAAGATTCTCGTGACATTTTATCGT
This sequence comes from Bactericera cockerelli, assembly GCA_024516035.1. NCBI lineage: Eukaryota > Metazoa > Arthropoda > Insecta > Hemiptera > Triozidae > Bactericera > Bactericera cockerelli. Next base: position 41,061,181 of record CM044959.1, read on the forward strand.
TCTCTTCTCCCGAAAACAGTTACACATATCTAGTTTTACCTTTTGGCCTAGCAGCATCACCCGCAATTTTCATGCGGGCCATGAAACAAGTGTTTCACGATTTTCCTAGTGAAATCTTATGTATGTATTTGGACGATTTGACAGTTCATTCAGATACATGGGAAGGGTTATTAGATAATCTGGTCAAAGTATTGCAAAGACTGGAAGAATACAACCTAAAAGTAAACATAAAGAAATGTTGTTTTGGGTTTGAGACGATTCAATTATTAGGACACACAGTCAGCGGTAGCGGTGTGACAGTATTACCGGATCGCGTAAAAGCAATCATGGATTGCAAAAGACCAAATACCCTGAAAGCCGTCCGAAGGTTTTTGGGTATGTCTGGTTACTACAGGCGGTACATTCAAGACTATGCCCGTCTTGCATCGCCTTTGACTGATCTTCTCAAAGGAGGAGAAGAGAAAATAAAATGGGACGGAGAGCAGGAAACAGCGTTCAATCTACTGAAAGAAAAACTGTGCAAGGCACCTGTACTTGCTCATTTTGATGAAAATAAATCGGTACATGTGCATACCGATGCAAGCAAAATAGGGCTAGGAGCAGTTTTATCTCAAGAAGGACCGGATGGAAAACTTCATCCAATTCTATTCGCGTCTAGGAAAACTTCAGCGACCGAAACTAATTACAACTCAGTAGAATTAGAAATGCTTGCTATTTTATTTGCTCTCAATCATTTTAGCTACCTTATTAAGTACCACCCTCATAAAATTTACATTTTTACTGACTGTCAAGCTTTGAGCTATTATAAGTCCTTAAAAGAAAATTTCTCCTCTTCTAGGCTAACACGGTTAAGTTTAAAACTAATGCAGTATGATAACATTGAAATAAGTTATACACGCGCAAACTGCAATAAGCCTGCAGATTTTCTCTCACGCAGCCCAGTAGACGAAGCCGAAATAGGAGCAGAAGATGAAGAAATACCAAGCTTTAGCATCACCGAGGAAAACGAACAGTTACCAGAGATGCAGAGAAGGGATCCAGTGCTAAATGAAATCATGACAGCTCTAGAACAACCAGAGCAAACAGAAAAGAACTTAGCTAGGAAAACGCGATTATTTCATATTAAAAATAACATCCTTTATAAAAAAGGCGGAACGTTAAGTGACGACATTGTGTGTCTACCTTCAAAATTGGCTCCGAGTATCATAGACAACTATCATAGTGGCAACTTATCAGCGCACCTAGGAACAAAAAAGATATTAGCTTTATTTAACCAAAAATACTGGTTCCCTAAGATCGAAAAATTAATCGGAGAAAGATTGCGACATTGCCAAAAGTGTCAGTTTCGAAAACCTTTTGGAAACGGACACTTTAAACCGGGATTGTTAAAACCAATTCCTATAACTAAGGATGTCCTGGAACGATGGCACGTCGACGCGTTAGGTCCTTGGGTACAGTCTAATAATAACAAACGCTATATTCTGTGCGCAACTTGTAGCACATCAGGGTACGTAGTAACTAAGGCCGTCGAAACCGTTAGTTCACACGATATTGTCGAGTTTTTACACGGAATTGTTCTACAATTCGGCGTATTCGACGAGATTTGCACAGACAATGGCTCTGGTATGGTCGCTCAAGCCACTACAAATTTCATCAAACAGATAGGGGCGAAGCACATCCGCATCTCGACATACCACAGCATGAGTAACGGTCTTGTTGAGGCGCAATTCAAAACAATCACAAACGCTTTAGCGAAGCTTATCGGCGAAACACAAAAAGAGTGGGACAAACACCTCCCGCAGGTTACCTTGGCATTGAACATTTTCCCGCGAGTCTCTCGAGGTGGGGTATCCGCGTTCTTCACCTTGTTTGGGAAAAATGCTCGACTACCCGCAGATCTACCAATACCTAACCCAAATGACGGAGTAGAGTTAGAAGAGCGCATTGCTAGATTATACGCCATTCGGGACTATGTTACAGATTTCTATAACCAGAACAAAACGAAAGAAAAAAACCGTTACGATAGAAACAAAGTAGATATTAGGTACTCCCCCGGCGACCTAGTGTTGGTATACAACCCAAGAAACTACATAGGCCAAACCAGCAAATTGCTGAGCCGTTACAATGGTCCTTACGTCGTACGAGAATCTTCGAACCAAGGTCTGAATTACAGGGTAGAGAACTTGGCTTCCAAGAAAATCGAAAAAGTACACGTAAATAGACTAAAGAAGTACTTCCCTCCGTTGGAAAGAGAAGTATAAAAGTTCCGTATATATATATGTATATATATATAAAAAAAAAAGGTTTTTGTTTATATTTATGTTTAGGTAATCCTTTATTTTCTCAAAGATTTCGTATCTTGTCATCATAATACAATTTAAATATCCTAATACTGTAAATAACCTAGCGTCAGCAAAAAAAGTTACGCTTAGAATACAGAGCCGTAAGTTACAGAAAATTGCGTTACATACAAGCTACATACAGGAATAGCTCAGTGACCAGAAAACTCACATCAGGAATACTGATCGTGCCAAAGGTTTCCCCCCATTAAGAGTCAATCATCAGTAATTGAACATAGGGACAAAACCGAACTTAAGGCCTGTTACTCTTGCCAAATGTATATTCCCCCATGTTAATTTTATCTGCTCTCTTTTATTATTATTATTATTTTTTTTGTTTTTTTTTTGATCCTCAACTTGTTGTCCATACATATCTTTTGTTGCTGTTAGAATTAGACGTGTAAATACATGCATTCCTAGAGGTAGAATTTCTGTAAATAAACAAGTCAGCGTACGTAACATTCGCTGTAGAATGAGTCAACACTGACACCTTCAACATACTAGGTTAGTAGGAACTAGACAATTGTAATATTATCACAAGGCATTCACCTCAAGAATGCTGACTCAATATCTACATTCCTCTCAACAGATGTTCGCTTTGCTTAGAGTACGTTATAAGTAGTACTCAAGCAAATAATCCTATCTCTCTATCTTTCTCCACTCAATCTTTCTCTCTTCCTCTCAATCGCTCACACTATAATTTTCTCGTGGGTTCAAAGATTTCTATCATCTCAATCCTTTATTGAGAAAATAGGAATCTTGATCACAATACACGAAGTATGACGTCTTAAACGTCATTACTCGTTACAGCATCCGGAGACAGACACAAAATTCGGGGTATATCAAAATGCTCGGGGTATATCAAATTTTGATATACCCCCTGGGTATATCAAAATGCTCATTATTACAAAATAAGAGCAGTCCTCTGCTAAGGCGAGAACACATTTTCTTTGTTATGAACCTTAACCTCAAAGCAAGGATGGACAATATTCTAAGCTTAACTAACGACTGACTTCTGGGTTGTCACAAGAAAATCTCCCTAGTGGTAGGGGTGGATATATTTTTTTTTAAAGTAAAGGAAACCCACATATTTCCAACCAAAAAAAAAAAAAAAAAAAAAAAAAAAAAAAAAAAAAGCTCTAAGTATTTATTCCAGGATTGACGGACTAATCAACTTCAAAATTTTAGGCCTCTATTTGGCAGTATGACTGAATTTTTGTCTGTAGGGTATAAGTGAATTTGTATGTGTTTGGGTATAAGTGTTTAATTATGATGAAATAACCGTATGAATGTATAGTTGAAAAGAATTTCTGTCCTGAGAAATAATACCATCACTTGAAACGGGAAAGTAACAAATAGACAATGAACCCGGAAGACAATCGTCAGTAAGCTAGCTAAAATAACCTTATTGTTTACATTTACAATCACACCTTAATAGGAAGATTTTTTATTAGTTAGTCAAATTAGCCAATCTCATTTTAGTCTCTCACCATGTTTTACCAACCAACCATCGTGTGTGCGCTAGTGTGTTTGTGGTCATCATCAGCAGACCCATTAGATATCTCAATCAAAACTCAAAACCCACTTATCACAACAGAAATACCAGCAGTCATCTACGAAAATTCAATCCCACTACAGTACCAAATTAACATCCAGAGACCAAATACTCAGAAGCCAGAGAACGACACTGATAACACGTCAAAATGGAGTCAGTGTTATCAGAACACCACTTGTGCCCTGGACAAGATCTTGACAAAATTTGAAGCAAATACCAAATATTTACTGCTCCAAATGGCTCCCCAATTCCCTGAAGAATCAAGCCTCAGATCAAGGAGATTCAGCCCTATCCAGTGGATCATGCACGCGTGTTGTCAGATTGCCACGACGGACGACACAGACGAACTCTTCAACTCTCAGAGTCGACTTACAAACCAAGTGGAGGCTATGAAGATGACAATCCACGACAACCACAAGCAGGTGGCTCTGTCTATAGCTTCATTGACGATGTAACCCGCCAGTTCAACGCCGTGGCCAAATCCACCAAACAATCCTTGGCATCAACAATATTAAATCAAGAGGCTATAGAAGCACAAGATTCAATACTCGTGAAACATGTGGTCAACATCTACTCGTCGATCGAGTTACTGATCAACGAAGCTAAACTATCCATAGCTGCCACAGTATGCCAATCAAAACGTATTCCACCCCAAATTGTCACACCATCCATTTTAAAATCGGATCTCGGCAAAATCCAAAACTCTATTTCGAGCAAGAATTGGCAACTAGCCATTCCTGTCCAAAATTGGGGGAAATACTACTCTCTTCCCATCGCATCCTGTATAATTTCTGACCAACAAGTAGCAGTTCGCATTAAAATCCCAATAACCAGAGCCAACAAAAATCTAAAGCTGTTTAGAGTAAAATCAATACCTCATGCGGAACTCAACAACACCTGTAAAAAACAACCAACGTCTACCAAAGTTATTTCGACGGGAGGTAAATATCGCTGGTTAGAGGACGACACCCATTGCCAGCCAGATGTCAACTCGCTGTGCTTTGTGGACAGGGCGATATTTTCAAACCCGTCGGAAAACGGTGAGTGCAAGGAATGCCCGACAATCTGCACCAGGACAACACAGACTATTATTTCATCCCTGGGTCAGGAGTCCTTTGCCATCACTCACCCGCCAAGTTCATTCCAGCTAAAGTGTGCGTCCAACCAATCCTCAAACAAAATCAAATTGCCTAAAGTCTCGCATGGATACATGGTAATTAAACTGCCATGCGACTGCGAGGCCGAAATTAATGATGATAATATGCTGATCGAGTCCACATTCCCTTGTGAGGCGCAGTGGGTCAGCAAGTTGTCGATTCATCATGTGATACCAAATGATTGGGTCACAAACCAAGATTCAGCAGACTCAATCATAAAGAACAACACAATGCAGTACAAAGAAAAGATGGAGGCGCTCCTCAATGCCACATGGGAGATCACCAGAAAACCTGTCTTATATCCAGAGCCAGCATCAGACCATATGGAGACGACCACCTATTCTCAGTTGCGAGAAAAGGCTCAATATTTTCATGTTGAATGGAGCGTGATCATCACTCTCCTTGTTTTGGTGATCTTGTTCCGAAAACCGCTAAACTTGATCCTGATCTCCATCATTCAATGCTTCAATAAACCAGAAAAGTCAACGGACACTCAAGCGATGGAACGACTGACGCAGGCTCTACACGAACACGACAGAATCGCACAAGTCCTCGAGAAGAGATTGTCCACTGATACACACTAGTCGACAGATGAAGTGATGGTTGGGTAGTAATCCGTACAGGTATATTTAGTTAGGGTTAGACTTCTGCATATTTAAAAAAAAAAAAAAAAAAAAAAAAAAAAAAATCCTTGTGTCTCGGGTGGTTAAAATAAGTATAATGTAATTTGTGGGGATAATACTTTAACCGTAATCAAACTGATTGAATCGCCCGAGCTATGTAGATGCATACAATAGAATCTTTTATTTTACCTATCTGTTTTTATTCATTTGATTTATTTTTGTCATCAACCTTATGTCTATTTGTACTCAATGTCGCCATATTAATTTATATTTACTATATTTAAAGTCGTCACCCCAATTTTTACTTATTTACATTCAATGTCGTCATCTTAATTTTCAGAACCAATTTTTGTTGTATAATCTATCTGTCTGTCATATTGATATAAAATAATTTTAATTGACAGTTTCAAATCTCGGCGGCACGGCACCCTAAATGAACCTTGTGGGTCGGAACCCAAGTGTGTGGTTCTATCGAGCCTAGTGTGCATAGGCTTAGGAAAGATGGTTTGGAGCTTTCAATCATGAGGACCAGTCAATCGAGGACGATCGATGTTTAAAGTAAAGGAAAGATGGTTTGCCGGTGTTTGATGATCCGCAAAACCATAGGTCTGTCGACTGAGTCAGCAGGAAAGCTCAGCCATCGAAAGTGTTTCTGACTAGACCATTAGGCAGTCAGTCTTGTCTTACCCGCTCTATGACGAGAGCGCAGCCAGTTCGGTATCCGAATAGCGCGAGTGCCCGCCGGGATATTATTTGTGTACCATCTTAATACGTTCAGTGTTTGTTAACAATAATTATTAATGTATAATTATATATAAGTGACATTATCTCTACTCCAACATTGGTCTCCTTTCTTTTATTTTCTTAACTTTAATTATTTAGTTTTAAGGTATGATGGCGTATCCGAACACTTGGCTATAGGCCATCCCAACCGCCTTTGAGGATGATCAGGGATCGCCTCCGAACGATCCTGTTCCTCAAACGATCACCCGAACATGACGGTGATTAGATCATACAATATTATTGGGGGAATCCCGTCAGGCCCTGGGGGTTTATTTCTGGGGAGTCTGGCAATTTCAAATCCTACATCGTCTAGAATTCTTAAATAGCTAGGTATGAGAACTATAATTATAATTCTAGTACACAACATTAATGAAAACGTGATGGAAATACAGTGGACATAGGGCAGAAATTTTCTGCCCTGCTGGGAATAAAACCGAGATCACCATATATCTGTCCCAATATCTTATTTTGACCATAATTCCATCCCTGATGGTCACATTGAAACAGCATTCTTACTCATAAGGTAATTATATCTTGCCCTAGTGAGAATTGAACACAAGTCACACAAAATGATAAATCATCATTGATCAATATGAAACTTATGAAATGACCATGTGGACGACACAAAAAAAAACGTTCAAAATGCTTTCAGAAATGTTAACATTCAAAATGTAAAAAGTTAACAAAACAACATCGCAATTTCCGAAAAATCAGAGGCTTCTTTGAGGTTTTCGTGTAATTGCGATGTTGCCGTAACGTCAATCCTTATTCGGGAACTCGAGCTTGAATTTTCGTGATAAAACTCATTTGTTAGCTTTTGGTGGATTCTCAAAAAAGGGCTAGATTTGAGGGAAAAGGGCTAGATTTGAGAAAAAAGGGCTAGATTTGAGTAAAAAGGGCTAGGGGGCTAGATATTTCTCAAAAGGGCTAGATCTAGCCCTATAGGGCTAGCATTGGAGACCCTGTCTGGGAGTTTCACAGTTACTCTGGACACTTCAACGGCGGATGAATTGTTCTTGTTCTCCTCAGGCATGGTTGAAGCTTGGCTAGGGCTGGGAGCTGCTGAAGGCTGGAGGTTGGCTGGTTGCTAGGGTTGTTAATCACGTCGGGGTCACCACTTTGTAGAGGGTAGTGAGTTGGAATCAGTAGTGAGTTGGAATGAGAAGGCACTGCTTAGATTGATTTAGAAATATATTAGTATACAGTTTTAGTTTCAGATTAAGATTAAATGATAGCAATTTGGTTTGGGTACTCATTACAATGTAGATAAATGTGAAAGTGAGAAGTTCATTTAACAAACATGAAAAGATAATAGTACTGCACTTAGTATGACACGGCGATCACGGCGCACGCTACACCTCATTTGAGCACATAGTATCTTGTCGTTGTTTTTGTTGTTGTAGCCAGCTTGGCTACAGCTGGAGGGGGGAATGATGGTCTCCAGTCCACTTTATTTCAAAGTTGGCTCGTCCTGAAGACCTGAACCACATATTTCTATGTGCGATCAACCATCGTCATGTCTTGAACTTTTTCTTTATAAGCCATTAAAGCCTTAGGAAACTGTTAGCCTGGCGTGCAAGGTTTGGCTAGTCTGTTCTCTGTTTATAGTCCTCTAACGAGACACTGGTCTCTTCCCTGTTTAACGTCCCTCAGTTAGACACAGCACAGTATAACGATGACTTGTTTACAATCGAAAAAGGCCATTTTTTTTAACACAGGCAATGTAGACAACACTCTCATTTAGTAGTATGAGTAGGTACTAACTTAAACCTCCCTGATGTAAATAAGACACTTGGAAAGAAGTGACCATCCACAAGCATGTGTTACTAACTAATCAACATGCCACAATAATTATTATACACTCAAGAATCTCAAGATATTCGTTTTGAATTTTGATACGCTATTCTGAACTGATCTAGCTGTCAGATTTAAACTTTGAGATATTTTGATTACAAATTATTGAGGTATTTCACTCCCAAGTACTTTTATTATTGAAATTAGCATTAAATATTGTTAGAAATTGATAAACAAATCAATCAATTTATCTTCAATCATTTGATATTCATTTATTTAAGTACGCAAACTCAAGTAGCTATTGTAAGTCTTATGTGGTAGTGTAATACCATATCAGGTACAGTGGTACACATCTACTTATTAATATAGATTTTTATTACATAATATACTAGCTGGCTGTAGCCGCTTTGCCGAGCCATCGCATACACACACACACACCACAAATACATCACACACACCCACATGCACACACACACGCACACAACCACACGCACAAACACACACACACACTTGAGGACGGTTGCGAATTTTAGACTTTTCCACATTTTACAGCTGGATGTCCTTCCTTAACGGCTGAATCCACAATATAGGAACCAAGACATGTGCTGCTGGATAAAATCCAACGAGTTACATAACGATTTGTTTACATTAATTATTTATCTTTCAGACTCGTAACTCAACAGAATAAAAGTTATTGAATAAAAAAAAAAAAAAAAAATCCCGGTCAAAGAAAAAGTCTGAATTTTTAAAAATCGAAAACCGGCGCTGACCATGCGAACGACAAGCTTATCTCGTTAGGTGAAGTTCCATAGTTAAAATAAGCAAATAAGCACAGATAAGAACTTTAATCGCAAAATAAACTCTCATTTTTACGGTTCATAAGAAATGATAATCTAAATTTAAATAAACTGGTGTGAACATCACACGACTTCCTATTACCTAAACTTGAGCAGGTTTTTTTTAAAAAATATTTTAAATTTAAAATTAAAAAATACATCTGGTGTGACACCACACGACTTTCCTTATCACTCGAAACTAAGTCCAAATCTGCCACTGGTGACTCAACGGTAAGAGTTAGATAAAAATCAATGTAAAATTCGTAATCAGCATCTCAAAATCATTGGATTTGATATGTGACAAGCCGCATTTAGCACGAATAGTAAAAAAGTTAGTCCTTTGGGGCCGGGTTCCAAAAAGTTCAAGATCTCAACAAAAAAATGATCAGAATATACCCCTATTATTTTTTAATTACAAGAAAAACTTTTTCTTATAAAATTTTCATATCTCTTATCGTTCAGCCACAACCAGAACGGCCAAAGGGTTGGGTGGAAGAGATTGTCTAAGGCAATAACCCCGCCCTTTAGTTAGGACATATATTATGTATATATTTATTTATTTTTTCTTTATTATTATTATTTTTTTTTTTGTTATATTGTATATTGTATTTTCGTTTGTAATTATTTGTATTGTATATGTCCTATTATCTAATAAAGTGTAAATAAAAATAAAAAATAAAAAAAATAAAAATGTGACCAAAGGGCGGTCGAAAAGCCGCCATTGGCAGCACCGATTTTTTTCAAAAGTTTCGTGCTGCGTTTTCTATACATTTATGACCTCTGTACCGAATTTCAAGTCTCTACCTAATGCTGTTCTTGAGATATTTTGTTTACAGATAGACCGACAGACAGACACACGGATCAATGGCTGAAACTTTGGATTTAGGGTCTGGGGATCCTAACACGTGTTTTAGCACTGAAAACTGACTATCGAAAATTTTGTGTGATACCATTAAGAACTTTCCTTATTATAGGATAAGGAAAGTAAAAAATCTAACGTAAAAAAGTACCTAAAAGTAAAAAGAAAAAAAAAAAAACTGGATCATTGGATAAAAATTACTTTCTTGAAATCAAAAGAGTCTAAGGGCGTAATTAATAGACAAATTCTCCAACCCAGGTCATTGCTCAGGGTCGGTTTTCTAAGTCACGTATTGCGCACTGTGTAAGATAGGGAAAACCGACTTTTAGCAATGACTTGAGTTATAGAATTTGTCTATTAATTTCGCCCTAATTCGTCCAGAAATGTTATCAGCTCAATTTCGAAAACAATACTTTCTATACCTTATAGGTAATCAAAAGTAAAAAAAAGAAAGAAAAACGAAGGAATATTTCTGGATCGCTATCACTCTTATTATTTAAATCCAACAAGCACGTGATAGTCACGTGCTCAGTTGCTCACAGGACTTGACATTATACCTACCTATGATTTAATATTATATTCGTACACATGCTATTATAATAGGTACGTCTTTTATCCACACGCTATTAAAATATGTTATCCTTGATCTTCAAAATGAGGAAGAGAGAGAGAGAGAGAGAGAGAGAGAGAGAGAGACAGCGTCAGAGATAACCAGTTTTTTTTAGCAATTTGTTGTCAGTTTGTCATTTTACCAGAGAGTTAAGCGTTTGGCCGAAGTGATAATTTTTTAATCACTCGTGATCTAGTTGAACTTTTTTTCCGTGTCCTAAAATAAGCCATCCGTTTCTTAATCGTTAAGGTATTTAACTCGTAACATATTAGAGTTCGGTGGTGTAAGGCGCGGGTAATTTTAGTAAGGCTGGTTTGAGTTTTGAGAAAAGCGGTTCCGGGGCACTACCTTCTTTAAAAAAAATATATAGACAATTGACTATGATTAGTTTTGTTAAAATAATGTGTGGTGGAATGATCTACTCCTGGAGTTATGTACTCAAACTGTACATTGTATAATTAATATATTTGTGTTCATCAAAATCGCGATGACTCGCCATACTAAATTTTCGACATACCAGAGCTCGAACCGCCGACCTCCAGATTACAAGTCCGCCCACAGATTCTCGGTGATAAATCAGCGGAACGTGTTGTGCTGAACTCTGTTTGTAGTTTGTTTGTTTTTTCCACGAGTTCCCTTTTATACTTAAAATTTACCATAATATATACAGTTATATAATATTTACATGATATCCATAGTAAACAACAATGTTTACATAATTATACCTAAAATACAACATAAATAGCTAGACATCAATTAGGCGGCGGACTCGAACCTCCAACCTCCAGGTTACAAGTTCACCACCCCGCCCTGTCGGTCTAGCTACCGAGTACTGAGGTCTAGCTACCGAGTACTGAGGTCTAGCTACCGAGTACTGAGGTCTAGCTACCGAGTACTGAGGTCTAGCTACCGAGTACTGAGGTCTAGCTACCGAGTACTGAGGTCTAGCTACCGAGTACTGAGGTCTAGCTACCGAGTACTGAGGTCTAGCTACCGAGTACTGAGGTCTAGCTACCGAGTACTGAGGTCTAGCTACCGAGTACTGAGGTCAGTGGTCCAAATTTAATATCCAGAAGTGTTTTAACATCCAAAGGTGGTGGTCCTATTCAGGCAGTATAAATAAGTTCCTATTATTAAATATACTAAATAGTTTGATAGTTATGCTTAGTTTTATTGAAAACATACATACCTGTAGGTATGTATGTTTCTCGTAGTCTTTATTCAACGTCGCTTTCAACTGCATTGTCATATCACGAGTATCACGACGAGGGTTTCCTCTACATAACCTCACCCAGCCTCAGTTGGGCCGATAATAGACAGGATCACGAGGGTCCGAACAGTCACCCATCCAAGTCCTGACCTCGTTGGACCTTACTTAACTTCACAGTTATAGAACGAGAACTGCTGTATTCAACGAGCCATTGACGCAGTTTTATAGGTACTATAGTCTGATTGATGGCATAGTTTAACTAGTTTGATTGATAGTATAGTTACTCTATAGTTTGATTGATAGTATAGTTATACTATAGTTTGATTTATATCTCACCTCTCCATCAGATCAGTGACATCCCACGTGACTACAGAGCTTGATACTAACCTTGCATTTATTAATTAACTTGAAATAATTTCGTATACAGTCGAAAGTGGATATAAGAGAACTCAGATCTTTTCCTCTCATATCCAGGTTTCTCTTATAAAGAGGTTATTTTCTTTTATAGAGAAGTAAATTGTTCTCTTTTATCCAGGTTTCTCTTTTATCCATTTCTCTTATAATATCCACCAACCTCAGTAGCTTGATCGATAAGGCGTCGGACTTGTAACCTGGAGATCGGTGGTTCAAGTCCCGGTTTCAGCGTGGATTTAGTAAAGAGAGTTTGAGTAGTTGTGATATCACAAAAGTGATTAACACAAATATGAAAACTTTTAACTTTAAACTCTTATAATATCCAGTTTCGACTCTATTCCAAAATACCTAATACACCTACACAGGTACGTTATGTATTTATTATTTACTTCTATACATAGTATATAGCTATACAGGCAGATAAAATGTTACATGATCATCGCGGAACCTTGAGAGATTGATAGGGCATTTAGTTCCTTTTGATAGTTCAATGATTCGCATGCACAGAATCAGGCCGAACAATAGATTCGCGTTGCCAAAACAGCGAAACGTGTTGCTTACATTCATCAAACTGTTTGTTTCTCCAAGACACGTCTGTTTTTTTTTTCTTTTATTTTTTCACGGGTTTTACAATTATCTAATTATAGTAATTATTACCCAAGAGATATTTTTACACGTTGTTTGTACACAATTCAATATTAACTAAATTACAACTAACATTTGCTTAATTTTGTTATTGATTTCTAGTATTTATTTTTTTAATACACCAAAAACATGTCTATTACCTGTGAAAAAATTAAAAATTGAATGAGAATTCTGCAGCTTCGTGTAATATTTCCAAATATTTGTTTTAAATTATTATGGTCATTGTCTAAATAGGTAACTGATCCTCTGCATAATTTAACAATTTACATTTTTGTGTAATATTATTTATTTTAAATGATCCTCTCCGATCATATGATTTAGACCTTTTCAATTCTAGACTTATACCTACGTGTTTTTTTTTAATTTTTTACATCAAAATGTCAAAATATGTTTTATAGTAGGTGGTAGATCTATACAGTAGGTGGTGGTAGATAAATTACCTGAATATTTTTAGTGAAATTCTACTTCATAAAGATAACTCTCGTTCAAATATTATTTTTCTGATCATTCAATTAAAATAATGTTAATAGGATTTGTATTGATAAAGTAAAATATTCTCTAGGTGTATTATACATAATATATATTTAAACTGGTAATCTGGAGGTTTGTGGTTCGAGTACCGAGTTCGGGAAATTTAATAAATAATCTTGGTTTTTTATTAATATTTTGCCCTAGTTTAGACTGACTCTTGAACAGAGATGAATCAATATTAATTTCGGAACACCTTAACACACACTTCTTAGATATAAGTATAAGGTGATTTTTTGATCATTAGTCCCTCCAGAAGCAAAGCAGTCCGATGAAGCAATTTCCGTGATTTTGAACAACCCTCAAAAACCAACCCGTCCCTTTTTGAAACGATCGGCCAATAGTTTGATATTGTGAGGTGTTTTTTTTGACCGTCCACAACAGGATATTGGATATTCTTTGGAAATTACAGAGGAACACAACCAGCCCGAAGATGGTAAGTGAATTTTTTCATAACATTATTTCCAATGTGGGCGAGACCGCAGAGGTATTGACAAAGTTTTTTTTTTCTTTCTTAACTTCTCATTACTCCAGTTGTTAGAAGTGGCGTAGGAAGGGGAGTAATTTTGGGGACAAACCTCCCCCCCCGGAATGTAGGTCTAGCTACGCCACTAGTTGTTAGCCTAAGATGTTTTCTGATTTCTTTGTGGTGAGTGAACCTCAAGGCTTTTCTGTGGGAAGGGTAGAGCAACATCACCAATAGTCTCCATCACTTTTCTAAACCAATTATATCTTTTCTTTTATATCTATCCAGCCTCCGTGGCGTAACGGTTGTGACTACTGCCCGTAGTCCAGAGATCCTGAGTTCGATACCCGGATGGAGCAGACTTTTCGCACAGAAAATTCTGTTCCCTCCGAACATGTGAGGCTGGCAATTCCGGCCTACCCAGCTGGGTGAGGTTAATGTGGGTAGCTGGTACGATCCCCAGCGAATGAAGGGTAAAACCCCCGTCCTGTCTATACCTCAAGTCAGGACGTTAAAACCAAATAGAATCAATGGTCATGAAAGGAACCTAGACAATGAAACTATATAGGGGTCCATATAATCCTCTCATCACCGTGATTTAGGTATCAATACCTATATCACGGACACGGAATAATTGGTATTGGTATTGGTATAGGTAGGGCTGTCGGCTACGAAAGCTCTTTGTCACTGCGACCTTAAATAGATCTTTTGTGACATGCCCCTGTAACTCTAAAAGAGATCAAAGCTATTAATTTAGCTTAAGATTCTTTTAGGACTGATTTCGGTAACTTCTTTAGGTGTTAGAATCAGCCTTGAGAAGTGTTTCAGTCGAGCGTGTGAGGCTGCTCCACATTCACAGAGAATGTGTTTTGCTGTCTCTGGGGCCTCTTTACAGAGACTGCATTTTAGGTCTTGAGCAATGTCCATTTGTTCAGACGATAGTTGAGGCTACAGTGGCCTGTTAAAAGCCAGTAAGGATTCCTCTTTGCTCAGACAGAGCATTTCTTTTGCTCTTTTGGGCGAATAAGTTAGGAACATTTTCGCCTGCCAGTGGCCGGGACTCATTTGGGAACTTCTTCAGAATTACTCCCACTTTCAAAGACTTCAGGGCGTTTATAAAGCTTTAAGAAGCAGTTGGGGTTTCGAATGCCACCTCTGAACTATCTCTACAAGAGAGTATAGTTGAGGTTGTTGGCATCTTCTGCCTCTTCTGCTCCATTAGCTTCTCACCCTGATGCTTTGAAGTGGTTTCTTCTGAACAAGGCTTCTTTTTGGTGCTCTTTTACTGGAAATTGGCTCTACGGCTTTGAGCAGCCATTCGAACCTCCTTCCAGCAGCTCCCGAGAGTTTTAAAAAGTTCTCTTTATTTGAAGCTTTTCAGCAGCTTCTGAGAGACTGCATTTTGCGTCTTGAGCAATGTCCATTTGTTTAGATGGTGGTTGAGGCTACAGTGGCCTGTTGAAAAGCCAGTAAGGATTCCTCTTTGCTCAGACAGAGCATTTCTTTTGCTCTTTTGGGCGAATAAGTTAGGAACATTTTCGCCTGCCTGTGGCCGGGACTCATTTGGGAACTTCTTCAGAATTACTCCCACTTTTAAAGACTTCAGGGCGTTTATAAAGCTTTGAGAAGCAGTTGAGGTTTCGAATGCCACCTCTGAACTATCTCTACAAGAGAGTATAGTTGAGGTTGTTGGCATCTTCTGCCTCTTCTGCTCCATTAGCTTCTCACCCTGATGCTTTGAAGTGGTTTCTTCTGAACGAGGCTCTTTTTGGTGCTTTTTACTGGAAAGTGGCTCTACGGCTTTGAGCAGCCATTCGAACCGCCTTCCAGCAGCTCCTGAGAGTTTTAAAAAGTTCTCTTTATTTGAAGCTTTTCAGCAGCTTCTGAGAGACTGCATTTTGCGTCTTGAGCAATGTCCATTTGTTTAGACGGTGGTTGAGGCTACAGTGGCCTGTTGAAAAGCCAGTGGATTCCTCTTTGCTCAGACAGAGCATTTCTTTTGCTCTTTTGGGCGAATAAGTTAGGAACATTTTTGCCTGCCTGTGGCCGGGACTCATTTGGGAACTTCTTCAGAATTACTCCCACTTTTAAAGACTTCAGGGCGTTTATAAAGCTTTGAGAAGCAGTTGAGGTTTCGAATGCCACCTCTGAACTATCTCTACAAGAGAGTATAGTTGAGGTTGTTGGCATTTTCTGCCTCTTCTGCTCCATTAGCTTCTCACCCTGATGCTTTGAAGTGGTTTCTTCTGAACGAGGCTCTTTTTGGTGCTTTTTACTGGAAAGTGGCTCTACGGCTTTGAGCAGCCATTCGAACCGCCTTCCAGCAGCTCCTGAGAGTTTTATAAATCTCTTTTATGAAGCTTTTCAACAGCTTCTGAGAGATGTTCCTGTTAGTCGCCTTTTACGACAGGGGGAACAGCCCGTGGTCTTATTCTTAGCCGAGAGCCACACGGACATAGTCCAGAGATCCTGAGTTCGATACCCGGATGGAGCAGACTTTTCGCACAGAAAATTCTGTTCCCTCCGAACATGTGAGGCTGGCAATTCCGGCCTACCCAGCTGGGTGAGGTTAATGTGGGTAGCTGGTACGATCCCCAGCGAATGAAGGGTAAAACCCCCGTCCTGTCTATACCTCAAGTCAGGACGTTAAAACCAAATAGAATCAATGGTCATGAAAGGAACCTAGACAATGAAACTATATAGGGGTCCATATAATCCTCTCATCACCGTGATTTAGGTATCAATACCTATATCACGGACACGGAATAATTATTATCTATTCTTTTCTTTACTATTGGTAATGTCACCGTTACTCATACAAGTATAACTACTTATTTTTCCTCACGACGTATGAGCCAAGATCAGAGCAGAAAAATTCCCGGCCTGCTGGGTATCGAACCCAGGACAATGATTTTTCATTGTGTAGAGTTTCCACTGAAACCATATACTACTAGGCCAGATAATTTAAAAAAATGTTTAAATTATAAATAAAATTAGTATGATTACCTATGAGACCCTTGAGTAGCCCCATACCAAGCACATTTATCTATAACCATGTTATTAGTGTAAGCGACCTCAACGGAGTCCCGAAAATCGTCTATATCTAAATGTAGGGACTAGGGTTCCAGGGTATAATAATAACACTCTTTAGTGGAAGGTAACCACCAGGCGAGGTTAATGCTCAAAGCATTTTCTACCACCTAACACTCAGAGTCTTATGTGGTCACAAACTCAAATTAATAAGGAAAAATTCATGCACTGGGTGTGATTCGAACCAACGGATCCCTACGCAACCTGGATTACCAGACTAGCGCTATAACCTATAACCACTTGACTACCAGGTATAGAGTCTAGGCGCAGGGTTCTCGTTGTGGCCACCTTCTTAGAATCATACCACTGACCACTCTACAGATGAACTCCCAGCAAGCTTTATCGCTCATAGACTGCAAGGTAGCTACTCAGGTACTCAGGTACAAAACAATCAGTGGTCAGACATACTTACATAGATGATCTCCCTCGAATTTGGACAACCTTTACTTACTGATAATAAGGAGTACGGAGCACCCACTGTATGCTTGAAAAATTTGATAAGAAATAAATTGATTAATTAAAAACTCAATGAATTGTTGAGTGATAAAATCAGAACAATTTCTCTCTAATGAAACTAGAATAATTTGAACTACATATAATATTATCTACTTATAGCAATTATATTAAATATGCAAAAGAAAAAGAATGCTTTTGTCGTATGATAAAAAGAATGCTTTTGTCGTATTAGTATTAGTCCCATTATTCCAGCAGTTAGCTCAAGACGAATTATTATGTGGTCAAAATCCCAAACGGGAGGATAACTTGTCACGTTCCAACTGGGTTCGGAACCTAGTGTTTGGAGCCGTGTTCAAAAAAGTTCAAGATATCAAAAAAATGATCTAGTAAACAAACCCCTATTATTTTTTCATTTCAATAAAAAGTTGTATTCTAACTTTTTTTGTATATTTAACCTATTCAAAGGAACGGCCCTTGCGGTCACTTTTTGTGGCCCTGCGGCTGCAGAGTGCGGCCGATTTAACCAAAAGTTTCGTGGTTCGTGCGGTTTATAAGATCTACTTTTATACCAAATTTCAAGTCTCTAGCTCGTACCGTTCTCGAGATATCTTGTTTACGGACAGACAGGCAGACGCACGGACCAATGGCCGAAAACAACTTTTTTGGTATCCTGAGGCTATGATTCGTTCAGAAATGTGAAAAACTGGGTGGGTTAAATTTTCGACGAATACAATACTTTCCTTATTATAGGATAAGGTAAGTAAAAAGGCTGTGAAAGACTCATATAAAAAATACACTGCCAATTGTAGACACAATACTTCTTCGTTTTTTCCAGGCTTGGGTTTCAAAAGCCTTGGTTCCTGGGTCCCCAGTTGCAACCTCAGACTCAGCCGTCAGACGCATTGACGGAATACCTTTAAAAATTACTCTTATAATTATGATAGTTGATATATTTTTCCAGGATTCAGAACCAGGACATATCACGGAGCTGGAAACCTTCCTGCCAGCACAAGATGGATCCAATCATAAAGAATCAATCAACACTTTTAAGTAAGATAAACATTTAAACATTTCCCTTTGAAAATAGATGAACATAGTCATCACCTAAATAACACGAGCTTTCTCTTATCTTTTCCAAAACAATCAATGACTTGCCTTATGAATCTTGACTGATGTTTCCCAATATATGAGTAAACTCTATGAATACTCAGCATGAATACTAGCCATCTTTTAGTGAATGCGTGTTAAAGTGTTAAAGGCGTATGTCTGGTAATCCATGTAGCTTAGGGAACCGTTGCGTTGGTTCGAATCCAACACAATGCATTCTTGCATTCCTCATTTATTTGAGTTTGTGACCACATAATAAAAAGACTCTGAGGGTTAGGTGGTAGAAAAATCTTTGAGCATTAACCTCGCCGTGGTTACCTTCAACTAAAGAATATTATTATTATTATTATTATCATCATCCTTCCTCCGTCCCTCCTACCCCCACGTAACAATATAGTTCTCACCTTATGACCGTGAGTAGTACTGTAAAATAGAAAAGTAAACCTAGAAAGATTCCCTTTAAAACCAGTAGGTAACGTTACAGCCTATACAGGTACAATTGAGTTTATGGATAATGTTAGTTATCATAATCTTTGTGTTAATCACACTCATGTTATCACAACTACTCAAACTCGCTTTACTAATTTTTTTCCGCCTTCTTATCGATCAAGCTACTGAAGTCGGTTTTAAAATTGATCCATTCCACATCTTTCTCTTTCATTTCATTTAGTTACAGTTGTTTGTAAGGACAAGCTACAACACAGACCACAAGCATCTACAGTAGCTCCTGTTTCAAAATAAAAAAGGCTATTGAAACATTCATTAAAAAAATCCCATTTTCACTCACTCTTGAAAATTACTCACTGGGCCCTATCCTCTTCATCCTATAGGTACAAAGTAGCAGTTGTTCCGGCCAAAATCCGAGACGAGGCTGTTCAACTGAACCATTTAGACACCAAAGACGATTGGAACCCCTTCAAGGAGCGAAAGTTGGCCCACCCAGTCACGTGAGTGTTGTAAATTATGAGTAATAATATACTTGGACCTCATTCTAGAGGGCACTCTCCGAATCCCTAAATCTCTCTTTTAACCGTCAAATTTTGTTCAAATAACGCACCATGTGAGTGCGTTTGAACAAAAATTTGACAGGTGCAAAGGAAATTTGCTTACTGAAACAAAGCCCTGTTACTTAGTCTAGTGGAAACGAGTTCGAAACCCGCCGGGACGAATGCTTAGCTTTTTAGTTTACCCATGAATCAGTAAAATGCCTAGCTGTAGTTTACCCAGCAGTAAAAATGATGCCAATTCGCATGATATTTTTCATTTGGAAACCCAACGAATGTGGTGTGGTATTGATTGAAAAAGGTTGTTTTTGGATACTCCAAAATGCTCGAATTATGTTTGTTGTTGACTTTGTTGTAAACAGTATGGCTACAGCTGGGGGAAGTGATGGTCTTCAGTCAACATTAGTAAAGTTGACTTTTCCGAAATCACATGCGCTACCAACCATATTGAGCCATTATACCCTGAAGAAAACTGCAAGCTAAACTGGCTTCATAGGCTTGGCATGTCTGCTCTTTATTTATTATAGTCCTCTAGCGAGAAATTTGGTATTAACGGTCACCAGGGTTTTAGAATTTATACCCATTTCCCCATGCCTATACATTATAATATTATATGACTTCTTTTTTATTCCAGGGATGGCGAAACCCTCACTCACCTGCTCAAGGCCTCGCTAGGTACCGGGATCCTATCCATGCCTTATGCTTTCCGCAATGCTGGTCTGACCGGTGGCATATTCCTCACTGTGTTAGTTGCCGTCATCTGTACTCACTGTTCATACGTCCTTGTAAGTAATATGTACTCACTTTTCATACGTCTTTGTAAGTATTATGTACCCGCTGTTCATACGTCCTTGTAAGTATTACGTACTCACTGTTCATACGTCTTTGTAAGTATTATGTACCCACTGTTCATACGTCCTTGTAAGTATTATGTACCCGCTGTTCATACGTTCTTGTAAGTATTATGTACCCACTGTTCATACGTCCTTGTAAGTATTACGTACTCACTGTTCATACGTCCTTGTAAGTATTATGTAATCACTGTTCATACGTGCTCTGATTTACAGGACTTTCGATGGTTGACTTTTCAGGTGACTCGATTGATTACCAAAGACCCATGATTTTACGGATCGTAAAACACCGACAACCGGCAAATGAGTAAATAACAGACTGTAAATGGTAGAGGAATACTTTTGTTTTTCGAAACGTTTCGCAACATTTTGTCTCGAATTTTCAATGGGAATTGTTGCAAAGCGTTGCGATGCAATTTTTGAGTCAGTGGAATAAGATCTCCTTCTTAATTCTAAAGGAAGATCGGAGCATGAAACTTTGAAAAACGCTTCACCATGTTGCGCGAGAAATTGTTGCATCCAGTGAGCATCTGGCCTTATTCCTTACCATGTAAACCCCATTTCTCTATTTCTGGGTTCAATACGGCCATGTTCTGTAATAAAACAATCTCTCTATTTCCAGGTTCAATGCGGCCATGTCTTGTACAGGAGGACACGGGTAACCACCATGACATTCGCGGACATCGGAGAGGTGGCTTTTGCCAAGGGTCCCGTCTGGGGGAGGAAGTATGCGCGCGCAGCCAGGTGAGGAATGGGAACTTGAGGGTTTTTACGTCTTACGGTTGAAAGGGAGATTTGGAGAGTGAAAATGCTTTCTGCATTGCCTGTTTCTAGTAGAAGTACCTTTGAGTATCTAAAACTTATCTGAAAAGGTCCTCTCTGTAGCAATTAATTGCGATTTAATGTAGCTAGATTTGTATCTAGCGTGATTTCGGGGAGCGGCACCTGTTTTTAGACCTATCCGCAAGTTGAAAAGGTCCTCTATGTTTTTCTTTTCATATTTCAGGATATCTATCCAGATCGGACTCTTCGTCGCCTACTTCGGAGCCTGCAGTGTGTACACGGTCATTATTGCCAAGAACTTCTCTAAGGTAACTATTTACTTATTTAGAAAGATATAAGGTAACTATTTACTCTATTTGGACAAATATAAAGTAACTGTGTAGCTGTGTACTTTTTTGGAAAGATATAAGGTAAATTAGTAGTGCTTTATTTAGACTGTCAACGCAAGACAGGTAGTCCCATTATGCATACAGCCAATAGAGTACTGAGGCTTCTCTATTGCGAGGATTGCTTTGACGAAGTTTAGGCTTGTCCAGTAGTGGGTGGTACAGAGAGTAAAGAAGTTACTTCAATATACAGTGTGTAACAATCATGAACAAAAAATTTCTTCTTACCATCCCCAGGTAATCTCGCATCACACAGGCACGGACCTAGACATCCGGGTCTACATCTCCGCCACCCTGCTCCCCCTCATCCTCCTCTCCTGGGTACCCAACCTCAAGTCCCTGGCTCCTGTCTCCATGGTTGCCAACTTCCTCATGGGCACAGGCCTGGGCATCACCTTCTACTATCTGGTGTGGGACACCCACAAGCCCGCAGAGCTGCCCCAGGTGGCGCCCCTGGCTAGTCTTCCCACGTTCTTTTCCATCACGATTTTCGCCATCGAAGCTATTGGTGTGGTGAGTAAGTGGGCGGCCACAACGAGGGCCCTGGGCCTAGCCTAGTCTCTAGACCCTGATCCCTACACCTAGATATAAGGGTTGGGTGGAAGAGATTGCAAGACTCTCCACCAAGTGTATTTTAATTCTAAATTTATGGCGAAAATTAATAGACAAGATCTAAATCTAATGTTCGGACTTAAGCATTAGTTTTCCCATTTAAAACAATACGCAAAATCTAGACTTAGCACTACAGAGGTACTACAAAAACGTTTATTAATTCCGCCCCTAGAATTGAATCCACAGAGGTATAGCAAACACGTCTATTAATTCCGCCTCTGGACTTGAGTCCACAGAGGTATAGCAAACACGTCTATGAATTCCGCCCCTAGACTTGAGACCACAGAGGTATAGCAAACACGTCTATTAATGCCGCCCCTAGACTTGAGTCCACAGAGGTATAGCAAACACGTCTATTAATTCGCCCCTAGACTTGAGTCTACAGAGGTATAGCAAACACGTCTATTAATTCGCCCCTAGACTTGAGTCCACAGAGGTATAGCAAACACGTCTATTAATTCCGCTCCCAGAAAGGAGTCCACAGAGGTATAGCAAACACGTTTATTAATGCCGCACCTAGACTTGAGACCACAGAGGTATAGCAAACACGTCTATTAATTCCGCTCCCAGAATTGAGTCCACAGAGGTAAAGCAAACACGTCTATTAATGCCGCCCCTAGACTTGAGTCCACAGAGGTATAGCAAACACGTCTATTAATTCCGCCCCTAGACTTGAGAACACAGAGGTATAGTAAACATTTCTTTTTTCCGTTCCAAATTCAGGTAATGCCCCTGGAGAACAACATGCAGAAGCCTCATCATTTCGTGGGTCTCTGTGGAGTTCTCAACCTGGGCATGGCCGGGACTACCATGGTCTATATCCTGCTGGGGTTCCTGGGCTATCTGAAGTACGGAGATCTGACGGAGGACAATATCACGTACAATTTGCCCCAGCATGAGATGTAAGTATCAAGTTGGTTCTATCTACTCATTCACAGTAAAATAAGTACTATACCTTTGCCTCGTAAATGGTAATACTCTGAAAAAAATCCCGTATTTGAATCCCTGACTTGAGGTTGTAATTTGATTAGAAACCTTCAACTAAATTATTTTTTTGGGGGGTTTACCGTCGCTTTCAATTGCATGGTCATATCACGACGGGGGTGTTACCTCCAGTCACAGGAAACTTATAAACCTGCTACTCACATTAACCTCACCCAGCATGGGATAGGCCGGTCTTCACCTCGCTGGACGTGGCTTAACTTCGGTGATCCTACGAGAACCGATGCATTCAACGCGCCATCAACGCTGGCAACCACCAACTAAAGTAGCTTTTTACTGTAATATTTAAGAAACATCTTTCCACATCACCTCAACCACTTTATGTTATTTATTCCTTGCTTCCCCAGAGCCCCACAAATTGCCAACATCGCTATCGGAATCGCCGTCCTCTGCACGTTCGGCCTAACCTTCTTCGTCTGCCTGGAAATCGTCTGGAACTGTCTCAAAGATCGTTTTGTGAAGAAACCGATCTTCTACGAATACGTCGTACGAACAGCTATCGTAACGGCTGCTGTTGGGCTAGCAGTCGCCGTTCCAACGATCGGACCGTTCTTGGGTCTCATCGGAGCGTTTGCGTTCTCTCTTCTCGGACTCATTGTTCCGGTGCTGATTGAGTTTGTCACCTACTGGGACGTCGGATTTGGACCTGGCAACTGGAGAGTGTGGAAGAACGTCTTCGTTGTGATATTTGGTCTTTTGGCCTTAGTTTTTGGCACACAAACGTCGCTAGTGGACATCATCAAAGCGTACAGTCCGGCGCCAGTGCCTGTTCCACTTCAAGTGGTCAACCTTGTTAACGGCACGGTAAATGCTACTGTCGCCCTAGCGGCCAATTTGACTGATACGCTGACGTAGGTACCTACATGGTTGTTGGGATACCACTGAGTGCAACATTTTTTCCTCGCAACGTTGCGAAGTGTTTCGCAACGCGTCATACTCCGGTCTTCCATTAGAATCAAATTAAATCGAATCCCTCTGGCTGAAACATTGATTCGCAACACCCACCATTTAAAGTTCCGGACAAAATGTTGCGCAACGTTGCGAGACAAAATAATGCTCTCAGTGGGATCCCGGCCTTACTCCACCGCGCCGTTGCAATTCCAGCAACAATAACAACATGTAAATAGCTATTTTCCTCTCGTCTATACATAAAGGAGATTTGGGGATTATGAGAGTGAGAGTTCTTTCTGGAACGAAGGCCAGATCTCGTAAAATCACCAAGTGACCCACGAGATGATAATATACTGGGTGACTCCCAAGTTCGAACCTACTACTGGCTTTTTCCGACCCAACCCAACCTGGGTGAGGTGAGCAGATTTTTGAGATGAGGAACCACATCTCGAATTACTTGAATTTTAGAGAGACGTTAAGGAGAAAAAAATACAGAACCGAAATTACTCAAAATGGGAACAAGTAAATGAACTATAATAGCCAGCGTCGATGGCGCGTTGAATGCACCGGTTCTCGTAGGATCAACGAAGTTAAGCAACATTTAGCAAGGTGAAGACTTCGTGATGCTGCCATTCCGGCCCAAACCCAGGCTGCGTGAGTTTAATGTGGGTAGCAGATTTGTGAGTTTCTTGCGAATGGAGGGTAACACCCCCGTCGTGATATGACCATGCAGTTGAAAGCGACGTTAAACTCAAATTCAAAAAAAAAAAAAAAAAATGAACTATCAAACACCTCGGCCGAGGTGTGAAGAACGCCTATACAAAGAAAGAGACAGCCCGGCAGAGTGTAAGGTTACGGAAAACATAGTTCCCATGCATTTCATGTACTTTCAGCCAGCGAAAAGTGCAACATGAATTTCAAAAATTGCAATTTTTATTGCAGAAATGGACTCTACGTTGAAAAATAAATTGATTTGACTTTTTGTTTGACTTCCTAGGCCAACGGGAACCCTATTTGCGAGACCCCCCAACAATCGTGAAAGACATGAAAAGATTCATAATTTTTTTTTTTTTCCGTTTTTTTTTTCATACGGATCCTTTGAGACCCGACTTCGTGTCTTTAACTTGGCACTGAAGATTAAGTGAGGTGTCTATAGTGATCAAGATATAATGGAGATGAGCCCGGACCAAAAAAAAATTCTACATTATAAGCGGGCTGCCCATTTGGGCGGCCTCGGGTTTTGGGAGCCCAAATCGGGAATTGAAGGATAATACTAATCTTAAGTGGTATCAAATGAAAGATCTTGATGAGCAGATACCAAATTTATTGATTTTATTCCTTCATCCGGTCCACTGGGTGGCACCTGGTGGCCTTTTCATTTTCTTTGGCGGGTAGGTACCTTCGAATCCTTAGCTTAGTGGTCAGATCTTGGCCAGTATGTATTTTTCGAAATGACCTCGCTCTCTCTGTGCAAAATTTTAATGTTTAAGTTTCCAAGTATTAATTTAGTTAGCTCATTTTCTGCCCCGTCTTCGGAAGACAACTTTGTCTATTGGTAGCATGCTCGACCTGCCACCCGTCCAGCACGGGTTCGAATCCTGGCGGGGACGAAATTTTTTAGCTCTATTTTTTCAATTTGGGCTTAACGTTGTTTTGTTTTTCCGATCTCTATATTTGATTTTCATGACGACACCATTACCCTCGCGAGGAAAATAGTAGTAGTTGCAGAATTGGGCAATGGCCTGTGGCGGCATTACGAGATTGATTTTGGACAATCATGGGTAGCATACAAAGCTTGCACGCACGATGACTTGGTTTCGATCCCCTTCAGGCCAGTTTTTTTTCTCTGTTCATCATGTCCGGGGTACACTCATATCTCGTGAGGTATTGATAAGGGACGTCACCACCGAGTTCTCTCTCACTCATGGTTTTATCAACACCGCATTGTCTCCCGTCGCTAGCAATTTTACCTGAATTTATACCTACATAGTTTAGGCCTAGCATAAAAATTATAATCGAAACATCTAATAGGCATCATTGATATAGACCTGAGGCATGGCCTTCTATGTATTTTTCCTAACCCTATGATAAACCCAAGGCATGGCCTTCTATATATTTACCTAACCCTACTATAAACCCGAGGCATTGTCTTCTATGTATTATCCCTAAATCTACTATATTCCTGAGGCATGGCCTTCTATGTATTTTACCTAACACTACTATACACTCAAGGCATTGCCTTTCATTAGTTAGAGATTTTGAAGATTTCCTTTTAAAAAGCCGATTCTTATATAAAAATGATAATTTTATAGTTTTCATTTTCTTAAATACCTATTGTAAAAGCATGGTCTTATTTCTGCAAGAGATATTTGTGGTGACCCCTACAACAAGCCGGAGAGAATTCGGGTAAGAAAAGGTCAACGGGAGAGAACTCATTACCTCACCTTGATATGGTGATTACAGATTAATTTCTTTGGCATTTGTAAATCCAGTTGTTTTAGTGTCCCTCATGGGAGCTCCGAGGTCTATTTAGCATTGAAAGATAAACCTAATCATGTGGAGTATAGAATCAAAAGGTCTTGATAGGCTGATTGCAAACTTATATATTATTTACTCACTTTGGGGGCTCAGGGGGCCGAATCGGTGATCCAAATATATATTGACCTTAGAAAAATTACATACCTATGCTAAAACTATATCTTTAAAAAAAAAATGGAATATGAGACAACTTGGTAAATCCACATTTTCCCAGCTTATTTACTTTTGTTATTCATAATGTTTCAGTAGTGTATGAACCTATATTTTCGTACAAAAAGAACTGATATCCCCCCAAAAACACCACTTCGTGGTTAAAAAAAGAAGAACGCCTCACTGAATAGAATGATTCTAATTAGCTAAAAATACATGATATCAAATTGAGAACACCTTTACCCCCATTTCTCTGCACTCCTCTCTGAATTTATTCCTCTTATGTTTATCTTTCTTTATCCTTTCTAGGGGTCATCCCAAACTTGATTTCTCTTTAAATTTACTTGTTGAACGGCAATAAAAAATGGCGGTCGCGGTGTAATTTTCTCGATTCGAATCATAAGTTCAGAAAAATCATACTGCGACCGGCATTTTTTATTGCCGTTCAACAAGTAAATTTAAAGAGAAATCAAGTTTGGGATGACCCCTAGAAAGGATAAAGAAAAATAAACATAAGAGGAATAAATTCAGAGAGGAGTGCAGAGAAATGGGGGTAAAGGTGTTCTCAATTTGATATCATGTATTTTTAGCTAATTAGAATCATTCTATTCAGTGAGGCGTTCTTCTTTTTTTAACCACGAAGTGGTGTTTTTGGGGGGATACCTAATTACGTAGAGAGTACCGAACTGACTTCCACTGTTGAAATTATTTCCAGAGGCGAAAAAATTCACTTTTAAAGTTCATTAGAAGTTATAAAAAGAGACTCATCTGTTTGATAAATCAAATTTGAAAAAAATATTATTTTGCCATTTTAAAAATCAATGTTGTATTTTGCAATTATGAAAAAAAAGACCATTTCGAGTCTTCTATTTTTCCAACTTTTTTGTATAGTTTTGTTTTTAAGTTTATACCTACCATTAGTTATCTTTTTATACCAATAATACGTACCTAACTCTAAAATACCATTTTTTTAACGACCTGTTAATTAATTTCATTTGTTACCTACCTACTTGTAAATCAGGCGATTCTATTAAAATCACACGAACAGTGATTGTGATCTTGGTTTTATTGAAAATCTTTTCTTGGATATTAAAATGTTTTCCTTCAAAAGGAAGTAAATTTTTTTTATTGACATTCTTGTGTTCTTATTTTCCGTTTTTAATATAATTTTATTTTAAATTTAAGAGATATTTTAACTAGTGAATATATAAACAATATTATACAATACACAACATTCCGGACATGGAAGGAGCCCAGAAAATTACTTCTGGGTGTCCATAGGGGTTATTGCTTCCACCACGATGACACAACCATCATGGATACGGAAACAAAAACAACCATATCTGTTACCTCCAACCCTACGATTCGCGATAACAATAGATAACAAATCGAACCGTGGTATTCGATTTGAAGAAAAGTCTCCGTGGTGTAACGGTTGTGTCTACGTGGTCCGGAGATCCTGTGTTTGATCCCCGAATTGGGAATAATTTTCCAACCCAAAATTCTGTTCCTTTCGAAGTATGGAACACGTAAGTTTGGCATTTCTGGCCCAAACAAGACTGGGTCAGGTTAATGTGGGTTGCTGGTTCGATTCCTAGTGACTGAAGGGTAAAACTTGCGTCCTAAATATCTCAAATAAGAACGTAAAAACCAATCATTGGACAATAATGGTTCCTAGGCTTTAGATCAGTGATTGAACTTTACACCGCCCAAATACCCTTATACTAGTTCATCTCATTGACAAGATATTTGACCTTATATCTATTATTACATCGACGGAAATTGATAAAGGAGGAGAAATATATTTATTCCTAAATAAATTAAAGGTGCTTTCCACGCCAATCATCTTTGAACAAAAGACGTTCAAAATTCCTGTCCAACCGGGATTCGAACTGACAATCTCTGAGCTAGGTCGACCCAGAGCAGTAGTTAGAACAGTTACAACACGAGAATTTGATGTAGTTTTCATTAGAGTTTAACGTCGTTTTTCAACTGCAATGTCATATTCGACGGGGATTACCCTCTATTCGAAGGAATCTCACAAATTTGTTACCCACATTAACTTCACTGAACCTGGGTTGAGCCGAAATGCCAGCATCACGAAGTCTTCTTTTCGCTGGACGTTGCTTAACTTCGGTGATCCTACGAGAAGACGTGCATTCAACGCGCCATCAACGCTGGCTTAGATGTGTGACATAAGAGGAACTTATTATCCATTTCCTTATTTCTTTACAAATATTTACATATTACGTATAAATTCCGGATCTACAATGTAACACAAGCAAAGTTCTCCGGACCCATGGTTGTAAAACAACTTTCTTATCATCAGTCAGTTATGATTTTTACGACCATTTTATTGGTTTATTAGGTGAACATCTATTTTAACACATTCACTTTAGGGTTGTTCTAAGTTATCATCCTGTGAACCGTTAATGAAAGGATGACATTTTGAGATTTTAATTAATTATTTTGTCCAGTTTATAGTGGAACTGTTTCTATCAATTTTTTGTTAACATTAAATTTGGCCTGTAGCAATGGAACAAATAGATATCACCTAATTTATACATACAAGCTACTTACGACATTTGTATCCAGTCATACATGGATATAAGATACGAGATCCGATGTCCGGGTCAAATTTACATCTCTATAAGAGAAAATTACCTCTTGATAGGAGAAACCTGGATATAAGAGAACGATTTCCGCGTCAAATTTACCTCTCTATAAGAGAAAATTTCCTCTTTTAAAGACACACCTGGATATAAGAGAAGAAATTTCCGTTCCCTTGAGTTCTTTTATATCCAGGTTCGACTGTACGTACATACTACTTATCATAAAGATTGTGTTAAAAGAGTCAAACATTCCAGCAGTGAACGTGTTGAACCCTTTTTTTTTACAACTTTTACGACCAAACACCTGAAACTTGCAATAATTTAGAAGACATCAGATAATATTATGTTTTTACGATGTTTATGTCATTTTAAGATATAATAGGTCTGAAATTATTAAATCAAAATATTTGAACTTTTTCGGACCATTCATAGTTCTGGTGTGTTGCTGGTTACAGCTTTGGCTTTAGCTGTCTGAAGATAAAAGGCTTTAGCTGTTTGAATAATAAATTAAAAACAGCTGAAATTAAGTTCAAATTCACCTAATATCATATTTTTATTTATTTTAAAGATGTGTTTCACAGCCTTTTTATTTTTGTATCCATGAAACAGGAGCTACTGTAGACTAACTTAACGTAATTTAATTTTTCATAATTTTTGTGATTAATTTAATAATCTTACGGTTGGACTTAAAAAATCAATCTCTATCTTTTTCCTGCAACCATTTCCTGATCTATTGCAATGACCTCTCCGTGCACACTACGAGAAGTTTCAGTGTTGGTTTTCATGTTCTTCGTCCATTGCAAATCAGCAGAGGAGAAAATAGTAAGTACCTACCTAACCATTCATTTACCAGTTAAAAATCAATAACCAAAAAAAGAAGAAAAATCTCTTTAAAAAATCCTTTTCTTAAATGTCCGAATTAACAAATATTATCCCAAAATGTCTTATCCGAAAATTTCGCCGACGCCAGGATTCGATCCCGAACCTATTGGGATCAATAGGTAACGCTCAGTCCACTACTTAGTGCCGAATTATAAATAGGATTAGATTTAATCTAAGGGCGAAATTAGGGTCAGACTAGGTCATTTTCAGGCGGTATAAGGTATAGGTATAACCAACTTAAATTGTTAATTAAACTTTATCAAATGTCAATGCAATAAGACCCTATATTTAAATTTTGCCCGCGTCGATGGATCACCGAAGTTTAGCATCGTCCAGCGAGGTGAAGACTTCGTGATGCTGGCATTCCCGCCTAACCCAGGCTAGGTGAGTTTAATGTGGGTAACAAAATTATGAGTTTCCTTCGAATAGAGAGTAAAATCCCCGTCGTCATATGACAATGCATTTGAAAAGCGACGTTAAACCCAAATTAAAAGATCTAGGTCAAGTTTGTTTGTCTGACAGTCAATGTTCATTTACTTGACTTATGCCTTATAACAGTTATAACATTTCCAGGGTATGAAACTGGAAACGCGATAAGCTATCGTATAACAAAAGCATTACAAATGTTTATGTCATAATACAAATACAAATACCCGGTAGTCACTGTGGCAGAGCGAGTTAGCGCGCTAGGCATTGCACACATGGTGAACTGGGTTCGATTCCCAGCGGGTGAGGATTTTTTCTGCTCTGTACTTGAATGTTCGGGGTCCACTCATACCTCGTGAGGAAAAATGAGTAGCTGCTTTAATGTGAAGCAGCGACCAGTGGCAGAATCTTAGGCAAAAAATTCTGCGTCCTACAAAAAGTCCTACGATTCTGCGCTACCCACTAAAATTGTGACATAATAAAACAAAGAAAAAGCGTTATTATTATTATTATTCAAATACAAATACCTGAAGAAATGAAAAATAAATAAATTCAATATTCCCCCCAGCCAGAGCCCACCATAGTCCCCCACCCCACCTTCTCCCCCTCCCAGGACATCTTCCTCCTGAGGAATGCCACCAAGGACAGTGGGACGGATGAGGAGGCCATCATCAAACTCATCACCAGGCGGTCCAACCAGCAGCGCCAGGTCATCATGAAGAAGTACTTCGATGAGTTTAATCGAGTGAGTGGCCAATGTATTTCTTTGTCCTTTTCGGCAGTGGCGTAACCAGGGGGCCGGGGTTTGGGGACAACCCCCCCCCCCCCCCTCCCAAATTTCGAAGAAACCCCAGCAAAGATGTAATATACGTTAGGCGAGATTCCTCAAATCGTATGTCTAGCTACGCCACTGCGTCTCGGGGAAGGTTGGATATAATTACAAATATGTTTCATCTAGAAAAATTTCAATAAATTGAATTTAGAGCGTAGCATATGACAAGAATTATTGATCTCATTGCATGTGCCAAATTTATTCTCAGAAAAGATTAGGAACTAGGTGTACATATTATTTTTTCCATTTTTTTTTTTTTTTTTAATGTCAACTTATTTCATACCTTGCAACATAAAGTACTTAGAGGGAGATTAGAATTTTAAATGTATATTAGAGAAACAAATAAATTATTTATTATTATTATATTACATTTCCTCCACCACAGGATCTGCTACAAGACCTGCGAGCCGAGCTGAGTACGGAACTCAAGGAGGTCATAGTGAACCTGATGTATCCGCCCCTGGGCTTCCTGTCCAAGGAGCTAAACAGGGCCCTGGGTGCCTTCTACAAGGACACAAACACCATCACAGAGATCGTCATCACTCGGAATAGTTCGGAGTTGAGGGATCTTAACGTAATGTACGTGAAAAGTAAGTAATAAGTGTTCCTAGTCGTCCTCGCTTAAAAAAAAAAACATATTATTAGACAAAATGTTGCGAATCGTTTAGAAACAAAATGTCGCACTCCCGGCTTGAATAAACCAACTTTGGCAACATGTATTTAAATTCTGATCGGACGATCATAAGTCTAAATTACTGTCAAAATCCGTAACCAACCAAGATAATACAACATAACATTAAACTATTGTAGAACTTAGGTATAGTAGGTACTCTTCTCTACAATGTTAAATACTTTCCTTACTATAGGATAGGGAAAGTAAAAAATGTAGAGGGACCGAATGTTACAGACCTATATTAAAATAAATATTCATTTTAAAAAAAGGTACCTACTACTTGTAAATTTAAGATGAAATTATTAGAAATGATAATGATCTAACACTTGAGTTTTACTTGAGTTACTTGTAATAACTTAGTGTAATAAAAATAATTGGTTATTAACTGATTATTCTTTTTGATTATTAAAATATTAACTGATTGGTCCATATTGTTTAACCACGGATAAATTAATGACAAATCCGGCTGAAAATTTCCGCATAATATTAGCAAGACGGAAGGAAATAATTTGTATGAGCGCCTGGTATCTATTATGTATAGACAATGTGCAGTGCTTTTACAACGCAATATTCTTACCTGATTGACGCAAGGCAATTCCGATTTTCCCGAACCTACTTGCGGTCTGCAGACCTAATTTTATGTTTTATGTGTAAAGAAGAAGAAGAAAACAGTTTTCTTTACACATTAAACATAGGTATTATAAATTTTATATCTTTGATGTGCAAAAAAAAAAAAAAAAAACAAGTTCCCATTTGGGAGTTTTACCATAATAATACGTCTTGGGCTTACTGCTGGGATAATGGGACCTAAATAAGACATATTATTATCGAATAGTATAAATAAGGCGATAATCAGTGTTGTAACGGGTACATTTTTTTTGGTACCCGGTACGGGTACGGGTATTCAGGGGCAATTTGTACCCGGTACGGGTAAGAGGTACTTTTTAAAAACAGTACCCGGTACGGGTACCGGGTAATGAAAAAATGTACCGGGTACTTTTCGGGTACATACCTACTTATAAAATTTCTCTTTGTTCGGTTTGGTAAGCCTCGGTAGGTTTGGTAAGCCCAATGGCTCGCATGGAGGTAGGAAGTGGTGGATATGATGTCATTTGTTTAAAAAAAGTGAAACTTTTTTTTTTGAAAAACGTTCCAAAATGAAAAACACTGCCAATTATGGACACAATACTTCCTCGTGATTGTTTCACATTGTTAACACGTGCCAATTTTGAGATTTTATACAAAATTACTTGTATCTCCAAAACTACTGAACCGATTTTCTTCAAATTTGTTTAATATGGTAGAAAATTGTTTTCTATACATTCTAGATTCAACAAAAAATTCTGTATCGGCAAGTCGTGGTCCTTATTTTTTGACTTTTTTGTCCTAAATTTCGGATTTTCTTAAATATCAGAGTCTAATTATAATTAATTAAAAAATAAATAGAAATAGCCTATGTATAACAATAATATGCATATACATACAAAATTTCATTAAAATCGGGTGTACCGTTCACGAGATATAAGCGTTTAAGTAAAAAGTCAGTGGTCAGGCGCATGGTCTCTTTCACCCAGAACCGCTAGTACGAATTCGATGAATTTAAAATGGGACCATCTACAGAATGTCTCCTAGATGTGTGCAAAATTTCATCAAAATCCGTCGAGTAGTTTCCGAGATTTGCGCGTTACAAGGAATCGTTTTAACAGACCGACAGACGGACACAAAACCAAATTTGCTCAGGAGGTTATGAAACGTCCAGAAATATGAAAAAAATTGAAATCGGAGCAAAAAAATATTTTTTTTTACAAAAACGAACACAATACTTCCGATTTCTAATATTAGAAATTTCTCGGAAGTAAAACAAGGTTTCAATTTTTTAGAACAAACTCTTGCTACTTAAGAACAAAAAAGTACCCGTAAAGTACCCGCTTTTCGGGTACCGGGTACAGAAAAATAGTACCCGGTACGGGTATTGGGTACCAATTCACAATCTGTACCCGGTACGGGTATCGGGTACTCAAAACTGTACCCGGGTACAGTACCCGGGTACAAGTACCCGGGTACATTACAACACTGGCGATAATATTATTAAAATACCATCTACTCGACGATAACCCAACACACTTGCAGAATTTCCTTGCTGAACTGCAATGATTTGTGATAAATTATTCTAATATACCTACCTAAATTACACAATCTCAAATCTAATGTTATGCTTCTTTATTCTGCTTCAGTGTTTAACAAGAACTTGGTAGATCAGATGAGCACTATCCGCACATCCTCTAGTCACTACAAGAATTTTCTGACTTCTATTCTAACGGTAAGTAAATGGGTGGTTCAAGGAAAATTAAATAAATAACACATTAAATTTATTTTTAGGTATAAAATAATCCATATTTATCTTCGTGTAAATTAAGAATGTCAGAAGAATTTAACAGGAACCTTTTTTTGTAAACGAATTCCCTCTGTTAAAAAAAAAAATAGTTTAAAGTATATTAATGTGTCAGTTTGTCAACTCAGATTTTAGGCAAGTCTTCAATAATAATAATAATTATTAATTATATTAACTGTTTCTCTCTCTGTTTCTAGGGTTTCAGGCAGGCGGAGAATGAAACAGACCCAGTGCAGGCGAAGCAACAGGCCTCTCTACTTTACGTGGCGGGTGAGTGCTGGGACTGTTGGGCCAAATAATTTGAAGATACACCGGGATTTTTTTCAGATAGCAATTTCGCCAGTTATGCCAGTTTAAATTATTACTCAGTCTTCATTTGACAGATGATGCTATAATTTTCATTCTCGTGATCTTTTTATTAAACAAGTTGGATCAAGTTTTATTTACAAAAAAATGACATAGAATATATTATACATACGTCATACATAGATATTAAAATTAAGAAAACAAAACTTGATCAAGGGCGGTGCTAATGCTAACGGCATTCTCTTCCGTTTCTGTCAAAAAAAAATTGTCTGTCACCCATAATCATTCATGCATGTGTGGCCGGCTTTACAAACGTCTTGGTGAATGTCTAGCTTCCCCTCAACCCATTACTAACATCTCCTATCATTCCAGGGGAGGGCAGGCGGGGCACAGCAGAGGCCCTGATCACCAAGGTGATGACCTACGAGAGCTACGAACAACTCAGGCTCGTGTTCAGGGAGTACAAGACTCAGTTCGGCCGAACCGTTGAACAGTCGTTTCGGAAAGAGCTGAGTGGGGACCTGCTTCGAATCAATCTGGCGATAGGTAAATATTTCCAGAGCAGTAACTTTAGCTATATAAAATATTAACAAAATAGACCAGTTCTCGTTCTGTCACTGACGTTAAAAAACGTCTAGCGAGGCTAGCACTTGGGTGGGTGACCAATCAAATTCAAACCCTCGTGATACTGAATATTCCCAGCCCCATTCAGGCTGGGTGAGGTTAATTTTAGTAGCTGGCTTGTGAGTTTCCAGTGAATGGAGTTGAAAGCGATGACCCCAAAAGCAAAATACTGTCAACTCAAACTAGAAAGTGCCGTTTTAAAATAGAGACGTTTGTTTCATTCCAGTGGACTACATCCAGGACCCTATCGGGTACTACACGAAGCAGCTGTACCGTGCCATGAGAGGACCCGGCACTGACGATGCCACGCTGATGCGAATCCTGATCAGCAGGAGTGAGATCGATCTGGGCGACATCAAGCGGGAGTTTGCGAGACGCTTTGAGCTGACGCTGAAGAGTGCGGTGGAGGTGGGTGTATAATTGAGTCAGCAAAATTAGAATTTATTGGGACAGGAAGTTTAAGTTTTGCAAAACTATTCTCATTAGCACGAGTGAAATCGATCTGGGCGACATCAAGCGGGAGTTTGTGAGACGCTTTGAGGTCACGCTGAAGAGTGCGGTGGAGGTGGGTGTATAATTGAGTCAGCAAAATGAAAATTAATTGGGACAAAAGTTTAAGTTTTGCAAATATATGTATCCTGATTGGCACGAGTGAAATTGATCTAAGCGCCACCAAGTTTGAGAGTTGAGCGTCTCTTGAAGGTGGGTGTATTGTTGAGTCAGCAATTTGAAAAAGTATTCAGATGACGTATGAATTAAAAAATAATAATATTATCATCACTAGAGTGAGAACGATCTGCGAGACATCAAGCGGGAGTCTGAGAAACGCTATGAGCTGACGCTAAATAGGTTGTATAGTTGAGTCAGCAAATTGAGAATTCATTCAGAGGACAAGAAAAGTATATTCACAAATATTTCCTCAAGAAAAAGTTAGATTGATCGAGGCGCCATTAACCCATTAAGAAACGCTATAGTTAAGTGTGTGTGTGTGTGTACGGTTTAGGAAAAAGTAGAGAGAAAGAAGGCTATAGTGTCTATACCTATAGACACTACAATAAATAT
This sequence comes from Bactericera cockerelli, assembly GCA_024516035.1. NCBI lineage: Eukaryota > Metazoa > Arthropoda > Insecta > Hemiptera > Triozidae > Bactericera > Bactericera cockerelli. Next base: position 41,097,679 of record CM044959.1, read on the forward strand.
ATAAAAAATTAATGATTCAACCCGGTTTTATTTCCCAGGGAGAGACGTATGGATACTACAGGACAGCCTTGCTAGCCATCCTGGGATATTCACAGGCCTAAACTTCTGTGACCTGCCGAGGAATTTATCCTAGACGTTTATATTATGCTAGGATGGTTCAGACATGAGCTTTCCTTGGAGGCAGGATTTCATGGAGGAGTTGGACAACGAAAAGGAACTGAGGAAATAGAAAATCACCTTTTCACCAGAGATGAAATCAAGACAACTCATTCCGTTTTCTGGGAATCACGAGCCAGAAAACCTCCGTCAAAATCGCTTACCGTCATTATTGATCTAAATAATTTGAATATACAACACTTGGCTTTTTTTTCTCACTTTATATGTAGGTATCTTCAAATTATTTAAAATATTATTTGTTTTACATAACAAAACAAAGAAAAAACAAATAAGAAGTTGTTGTTCTTTACGTCTATTAAACATTTCGGTCATTCGAGGCGGTTTTTTGTTTTGTTTTGTGTTAATCTGTTATTTTATCGAGAGAAAACACAAATTCAAGGTTTACGAAAACATGAGATGAAGACTCTGGTAGTTCAAATATGAACAGCTCTTGTAACTGTATAGTATACAGTATACAGTAGTAAAATATAATTGTACTTCTAAAAATATATTGATTAATTAAGTTTATAATAACGTAATCAGTTTTTTTTGTAAAATAATCTGGGGATGTTGTTGAAGGAGAATTGTATCATAATGTAAATGTACGAGTAAAGTATTCACTATCAGTTCCACCCTTGATCATATCTCTTTTATTTTAAATTTCTTCAAATATATTTTTTTAATTTATAAATAAATATGAACAGAGCAAAACACACCTCAAAATTATTACTTCTCTTTCATTTTTATTCACTAGCCACTCCCATGTTAGAAGGATCTCAAAAAAATTATGTATTTTAGAAGACAAATAAAAATGGCTTAAGATGGGTCCTCTGTATACAAAAAAAAAGAAAATGAAAACAAATGATTTATTATTATCATTAAAAAAATGGTTACAGTTGTTTGTAAGGATTACCTTCTGGTGCGCTCGTGTTGACCCCGTACCTAAATGGGAAGTATTGTGTCACTTCTCGCCTATCAGAGGGCAGGTTATAACACAGACCACAAGCGTCTACAGTAGCTCCTGTTTCATGGCTACGAAATAAAAAAGGCTGTGAAACACTCTTTAAAAAAAAGAAAGTGAATCCAGATTTTATTCTTATTTCTGTAATTATAATTTATATTTACAAGATAAGTAAAACTTTACAAACGCTTAATTTATTGGAATATATGTTACATCTACATTAAAGCACATGTTAAAAAAATAAAATACTATCCATGTTAAACAAACAGCATACTTAACTTTAACATAAACAGGAATCTAACTATATTATGTAGCTTGAATTAAATACATTATTGAATGATGAAAGCATTGGGGAATAATATGAACATTGCACGAATATGAAAAGTAATGTTATAATTTTAAATTAAACTTAACTTTAAATAGATTTAATTTACTTAAAGATAGGACATATTGATTTTCTATTTTTTGTTGTTACTCCTTTCCATTTGTACCAGTGTGGAATATTAAAGTGCGTTTTTAGAAATGTAACTTTTTTTGTTGGTTTTGCTTGATATTTTTTTTCCAAATGGAATGTCATTAATCATTAATAACGGGGTTTTACTCTCCAATATCTGAAAACTTAACCAGTCAGGGTAGGGTAAAGAATAGCCAGCATCACGAGGTTTCGAATTTGAGTGGTCACCCACCATTTCCCGAACTGGCTGGACGTATTCAACTAACGTGTCATGGAAGTAATATGCTAATTTGATGGGCATCTTAATTAAAGTACGTTTTCTTAGCGATGTCTGTTTTTTATTAATTGGCATCTTTTCAAAACAGGTCATCAAGAACGGCAGTTTTACCTTCCAAAAACTGGAAACTCACAAACCAGCTACTCATATAATGCAGGCAAGATTTTTTATTGTTTTGATTAGCCAGTGTCGACTGTAGACAGGGCATATTTTTCTAAGACTTTTACCTAACCAATGATGACTGACTGGCTGTATGCAGGCAAGAGTTCTTTTAAAACCAGGAGAACGTACATCTCTAATCAAATCACTCAATACTATCTGCTGTAATGTGAGCAGCGACCAGTGGCGGAATTATAGGCAAAAAAAATATTAAAGGAGAAAAAAAATCCTATAATTTTGCGCTTGCCACTGAAATTAGCATATAATTACACAAAGAACCACCTAATTCCAAGTGCATCAGATTTAATCTAATGTTGCTAATGATCAGATTTAATCAATCAACTTCAAACACAATCAAATGGCTAAAGGTTATGCTCAACCAGTCTGTTAGTAACTCTGCAACCCATCCATACCTATTCACTCAGAAACACCTACTCAATACTATCGAGCGCACTCTCTATCTGAGTATCCCAGGGGGAGTCCGCGCCACTCTCTGACTTGGCCACCAGCTCGAACTCATTCATCTCAGCCTCCAACTCCTTCTCCCACTCCTCCTCATCCACCTGCGGCCGCTTTGCCTCACTTTGCGGCGCGGAACCATCACTCTGCGGTCTCTTGGCGGAACCGTTTTTACTGGTTTTCTCGTTGCTCAGGCCTAGTTTTCGCATTTCCTCGCGGATTTCCACCAAGTCCTGGTGGCTCGTGTCCAGACTGTCGGAGACGAAGTCTTGCGTGTCGGGGGAGGGGGCGAGGGGCGGCGCTAGGGGGGCGCTGGTGTGCTGCGGCGTGGTGGGCGGAGCCTCGGGGGTGTCCAGGGCGGAGGTGGAGACACTCAGGTGGTCCGCCTCCAGGGAGGAGAGCTCGTTAGCCTGGAGGGAGAAGGGCGGGAATAAAGTCAATACAACGGTTGGGTGGAAGATTGCCATAGGCAAAAACCCCGCCCTTTAGTTAGGACATATTATGTTTTTATATATTTTCTATTCTTTTTCATTTTTATTGTATATATTGTTTTCATTTTCATTTTTTTTTTTTTTTTTTTACTTTCGAAAGATTTTCCTTTATTAAACAATCACTTTTCATCTTCATATTTATTTGTTAAAATAATTATTTGCACTGTACATTATGTCCATTTATATCTAATAAAGTGTTGTATAATAATAATAATAATACAAGCCTGACTATCCCTGAACTCGGGCTATCGTGCGCTGTGATTGTTTGAAACTTCAAATAAGGTATCATTTCCTATTATTTAGTTATTCATTACAAAAGATTGGATGCTTATAATTCAGGCTTTATTACAGCTGCTATAAAATGTCTTTATGTGACTCGTCAATTTAATGTTATGCAAGAAAATGGCTGTCAATTCAAACAGTCAAACCTGGATATAATAGAATAGAATATACCTTGTTTATACTGCCGAGGTAAGACTGAAAAGTCCCTTTACTCCAGCAGTCAAACAGGTCTTATATATTTTATAGGATAAATTTTATAGATATAAGAGAACTCAAGGGACAGGAATTTTTTTCTCTCTTATATTCAGGTTTCTCTCAGGTTGTTTTCCCTTGTACAAAGGTAAATTTCACCTAAAAGTCGTTCTCTTTTATGCAGATTTATTTTATACACGTTCTCTTTAATCCATATTCGACTGTATAAGTTTTTCTTTTGAAAGCCACCCTGTACATCACTCACCTGTGAGATGAGGGACACCCGGTAGAAGTAGTTCCGCCAGAAGGTCGCCTCATTGAGCACGGCAGGCACCAGTTCGAACCTCATCAGCTCCAGCTGTTTATCCTTCTCCAGCGTTACCATGGCAACCGGGTACTGGGTGGTGTAGTCGAATTCAAAGTCCACGCCGGGTGGGGGGTCCCGGGTGAAGTTTTTCTTGTCCTTGGAGAGCTCGAGACAGGCCGCTTTCAGTTTGTCCTCGTTTGAGTGACCCACCTGGTAGAATACATGGTAAAAAGTTAGAATGAATAGATTCTTCCTTTCATAATAATATTTTGTTTCCTGTTTTTGTTATCATATTTGTAGTAATCACTTTTGTTATGCCACAACTACTGAATTTCACCCTGCCAAATTTAAATCGAAATTGGGACTGAAACTTCCGACCTCTAGGTTACAAGTCCGCTGCCTTAACATTCAAGCTAATGATGTTGGTGGCTTGACTGTTTCTGTAGTCATCATTGCAGAGTGGAGAACTGCACTATGCTTGCATGCACTGTGACCTGGGATTGAGCATGCAATTAGTGCAGTGGTTAAGTTAAGATGGTCACAATTACTCAATATTTCTTAAAATTTTAAGAAATATTTTTAAAATTGTCAGTTTTAAGTGCATAATTTCAACAAACTACACATACACCGTACACTACACACTGGACATGGAAAGAGCCCACAACAATGGTTCTGGGCGTCCAAAGGGTTCACCCATATCAATCATTCCACTACTATGATATCACACATGGACTCAGAAAGTAAGTAGGTAAGTAATTACTCAATTTCACCTTACTAAATATTTGTCACACTTTGGACTCAACCACTATTCTCAAGGTTACAAGTCTGCCTCCTTATCAATGAAAAATTAGTCAGGTTGGTAATAAATAACTTACCCAGGGAGGCAGAGCAGCGGAAGTCTTTGTCTGGCTGCTGTTCCGCTCCTGAATGAATGATTCCTGTTCCTTGTTGAATTCCCCCAGGATTGTGTTCTCCTCTACTGATTTCTTTATCAGAGCACCAGCCTCCGTAACTGTTTGACCTGAAAACACCAGGAAGGTATTTTATAATGAAGGTATTCCTATTTATTACACTGGTATTTTATTAAATCTGATACTATAGCTGAGTTTAATAGTAGGTACTGAATTTTTTCTATGAAGAAAAAGGTAGGTAATTTTAAAAATTGTGAAAAAAAAAACAAAAAAAATCATTAAAATCTTGTTTCTAGTACAATAGAATGATGTGAGTACCAGTACCTATTTTTTTGATAGTGGTGTAATGATTGTGGCCTCTACCCAAGGTCCAGACATCCTGAGGTCTATCCCAGTTTGGGCAGAATTTCCTGGCATTTGTGACCCAACCTAGCCTGGGTGAGGTTAATGTGGGTACAAGAATATTATAATAGATTTTGATTTAAGGAAAAAAACTCACCAGCTTTGTTAACAGCTGAGTAGAGAATGTTTCCGATTGTCTTGGCTCCCTCCACCACGGGACTGGCTTGATCTTCAGCAGTGGCATCTTTTCCTCCAAACCAAGATGATATTTTGGTCTTAGCACCCTCCAAGACAGGACTTGTAGCATCTTCAGCACCTGTAGTATTTTTACTACCAAACCATGAAGAAACTTTGTTTTTGGCACCTTCTAGCATGGGAGAGGCTGCCTCATCTTCCAATGCTGGACTGCCAGTTTCATCTACGCTTTTGTTGTCTTTACTACCAAACCAAGATGATACTTTGTTTTTAGCTCCTTCTAACATGGGAGTGGCTGGTTCACCTTCTGATGCTGGGGTGGTAGTTTCATCCACACTCTTGGAATCTTTACTACCAAACCAAGATGTGACTTTATTTTTAGCACCTTCTAAAACAGGAGTTGCTGTATCACCACCTTCTTGGCTGCCAAACCATGAGGAAACTTTACCAATCATATCCAGGCTAGGTAGCTTGGTGGAGGTTTCAGCCTCTACTTGGGGAGTGGACACATCTTCAGGTGGGGGTGGTTGTGTTGACATTTTTAAAATGGGATTTTCCAATTCAATAAGTGTATATTTTTCTGTCTGAAATTTAAAGACAAAATAGGAAGTTAATGATGATATCAGTTGTCTTTAATATTCTGGAAAAATGTATATACATAAATGCCTATTTAACCACCAAAAGGAGAAAAACTGTCTAAGTTAGAGGAACTCAGAAAACAGGTTTTATTAAAAAGAAATAATCAAGAACTAAGGTAACTTGGCCACAAACAAGATATCACAACCTTCATTGGCAAAACTTTTTAGACAGGAGCTCTGGAACTTGGCCCTTTTTTCAACAGTAGTTTTTTTGGGGGTTATGTATCACTAGGTACTGCATAATGATTCTTATCAGTAAATATAAAATAAATCTACACATAAATATTAAAATTCTTCATTCTTATCCATTTTTTAAGAATATATAGATAACTGTTATAGAACATAATATATTCTGTGTTGGTATTATGCACCAGTTATTGCAGTAATATGATATGGCATGAAATGTGCATGTTATATTTTTTATAACCAAACTGTAACACAGCTGTGGAAATAAAAGAGTAAAAGAAGAAATTGGGGCCATGTCTGGGTGCATTAGGATTGGGTACAAGCTAAATGAACAGTTAAAAATGATATTAGAGTTTCAAACTAGAATAAAATAACTAGATTGATTTGAAATATCAAATCCTTGTTATAAATATCAGGTACTTTAACAATACCAATTTTTCTGATAACCTATATCTGATCACAATCAACTTTAGTTTTGTAGTGAGGCCTTAATAAGTGTGCACTGTGCATATCAAGCTTTTCCTTTGCATGGATCAGGTTACATCTAGGTGCAGATTTTCTCACATTGTCTATTCAATCTTAACTTAATACCAAATGAAAGTAAAGTAACTTTCAAAACACCTGTTTTGATTCAGTCATGTGCTATGGTATGATGCACAAACCAACATTATATACAGGAAAAGTGGCTCATCCAAGCTCAAAAATGGATGGTTACAAAACAGACACAAAAACTTTCATAACTTTTTCTGACTAATAAATGGAAGATTAACGTGAATCAAATGGAATAAGACAGCTTACAGAATAGCATAACAATAATATTATTTTCAGTCACATAACAGAACATAATGAGATATAACTGAATAGGTGAGACGTACCTTTGAAGTATGAACTGAAATATAAGATACTTACGTACGTTATTGGTGATATAGAAAACTAGATAGAATGGGTTGTTTTCAAATTAAAGTCTTCTTTGTTTTTGTAATAATTCATAGATAATCCTGAAAATTAAAAGGATGCTACAAACATACTTACATTTAATTTATTCTGATTAATTTTCTACAAATTTGATATTTCATTCAATTTACTGTTACTTCTGTAGTTGGATAAAGACATGTACCTATTTTTAAATAAATGAAAAGTTTGAAAAGAGCTAGCTGGGATGCTAGAACGCAAAAGCTTATCACTGTTATCAGATTTTGATTTCTAATCTCATAAAAAATAAAAACATAAAAATTAAAATTTCACGGCGCACAAAGGATGAACAAAATGAAGATAGTTTGCGATCATGCAGATTGATAGCAACTTCTCCGTCAGGCCAAGTTTTATTTCAACCTTATTTTAAGCCGTGTTTTTCTTTTGGATAATTTTTTTTTCAGGTTCGGTATTTCCAAATATTATTTCCATTTTCTTCCAAGTTTAGCTTCCCCACTATTCTTGAAAGAAAAATGCGTTTCGGTACTTTAAAAAGAGAAACAATGGACTTAACCCATAAAAGAAATGGAAGCAAGAATTTCATATATCCATTTTAGTTACCTAAACTGGAAGAAGATATTTAAAATGACTTTCTTCCAGTTCGTCCATTTTATTCCATTTGAATTCACTTTTGTTAGAAATAAAAATACAGCTTTAGATTAGGATCTTCTTTGCGCAGTTCAGAGAAATTAGAGATACGTTACGCTGATTGAATTGAATTATTGAACTTATGGACCATATCTAACGAAAGCTCGTTTTTGCACATGCTCAATAATTTATTGCTCTGCTCACATTCCCTTAATTGAATTAGCGTTCCGTAAAATATTTACGTACGTATTCAGCTCACTATTGTTAGATCATTGTTATAAAATCAACAGCTGTTTCCGTTCTTGTAAAAGATATCTATAATATCTATAAAATGAAGCTGTCTGTGTGTATGTATGATCTAATGCAAATCCACACTGTTTGACCGAGAAACCTGAAATTTTGCACAAAGGTCCGTTTGGATCAGGGAATTCTTCTAAGTTACATTTCCATAGGGTTAAGTTACACTGAGAAAGGACAAAAATAGACGGGTGACTCAAAAAATTTCACGTTTTTTTTTTTTACCTAATTAACATTTTTTATTGAAATTTATCGTGGCGACCTATTAAATCAATTAAGCAAGAAAGTTTTAGGCAAGGGTTTGAGCTTTCATTTGACATATCGATCGCAAAATTTTGATGAGCCGTTCTTGAGTTAAACAACTTTTTGCTCCCAAGTAATATTCTGCAACAATATACATATTTATATCGAGCAACAACTCGTCATAATATGCTGCAACCATAAAATCTTTCGATGGCAACACTGGAAGTTGCAGACATTTCTATGAATTATTGATAACTTCAAAATAATAAATAAATAAAAAAGCTGATGTGCTGATTAGCTTTCTGCTTTCTATTATTTATTATTCTTATGCTGACTGCATTATTTATTAGTGAATTCTGAATTATGTTAATAATTAATTTGAATGAGTAAAGCAAATCTTAATTATTTAAGAATTACATATTTTTAGTATTATTGACTCTAATAATATTAATTCACTGACAAGTTCGTTTCTAAGTGGCTGTACCCCTCAATTGAGGAAATTGTGAAATCAGTTCCTGCAGTAAATTGTCCAACCAAGATGGTTCTGAGTCAGACTCTAGACTGACAGCTTGGATCAGAGATCAAGGTCCATCCATGTTTTGGTCGTTCCAACCATGCCGCAATAATGACTGTCAACTGGTTGACAGTGAATGACTTGTTCACCCTCTTTGTCATATTTTCATGGACGTGAAATAAATCATTTACACACAAGTGGCTTAGGTTAGTTTAAAAAGAAGACACAATTTCACTGGAGAAAATATCCTTTAAGGTACATTTGTTATGAAATTAGACTCTAGAAAATGTCACTTTGTTATTTAAACAAGATGAATATTTCACAGCCTTTTGTGTTTCTGAGGCATGAAACAACAACTACATAAGCAGACATTTGTCATCCATGTTGTAGATTGCCCACACCTTTCTAAGCTTCTTCTCTGTTGTGGGAGAAGTGGCACAATACTTCTGATATTGGTGATATGTTAACATAAGTGCACTGAGCTAATCATGCACTTGGGTCATTTTCATTTATCTTGGGCATATCAAGTCCGCAACCTTTCTCCTTTCATAAATGTGAAAATAATAGGGATATATGACTAAAATCTATTTGATCACATAGGAAACAATTTTTTTTATAAATTACAATAATAAATTGTCTTTTAAACTAATGTGGAGACTCAAAATTGCCAGTTATGTAATTAATGTTCATGATATTTTAGGTGTCCCTTAGTCTAAGATTTTACGGTGTCTGATAGAAAAGAATGCATTTCTCCCCATTATTTTCACCAAAATCCAATATTAATGAGAAAAATACAGTTTATTTAGGAGTGACCATTAGTTTTCATAAAAATAATAATGTTCACCTCATTCTACAGACGTGTAAAGTTGTGTCCCTACGAAGAAAAAAAAATCTCCGTCATGAATGTTACCCCCAAAAAAATGTAAACCATTTTGAAAAACCCTTTGAATGAGAAGCTAGCAGCTGCCGCCATTTTGCTTCTTACAGATGACATTGTTTTTATTTTGAAATTTCCTGTCAGTTGGATGCAGTACAGTGAGGGACAATGGTGGGTCTAATTTTTTTTGACAAGAACGTTACGCAGTTTTTAAAATAAATTGTAATGATTCTTTAATATATAATGTATTTCTTTAATTCTTCTGCATGTCCTCTTTCCAATCAAATAATTTTTTTTGTAAAGTGAATTTTCTTTTATTGAGAAAAGGTTGTTTTAGTGGCGTGTTACTCATGAACGTTACCGTCATGAACGTTACCCGTGGTCATGAACGTTACCTAGTACGTTAAGTTTTTGTAATTTTGTGTGAAGAGGTAGCTGCTAGAAATATTTTAAATGAAAGCTTTTGCTCAAAGGTATTTGTCTTAGTCTTCTGAGCCTAAAAAAATGTTAAAAATTGTTTAGGAAAAAGGTAACGTTCATGACTTGAAAAAATCCAATTGCCCAAGATAAATGAAAATGACCCACTTGTCAAAAAGTGTCTTAATAATTTAACATTTAAAAAACCCTCCTTGTACTTTTTCTCAGCAGCTGCCACTGCTTCATACTGTAATTTTAAGCCAAAATATATATTTCTCTTGTGTGTTCAGGAGACTGATTTAGAATCTTTGTCAATTATCTTGTAAACTGTAGATGGATCATTCTCAAAAAAAGTGGTATTTTTAGAAAACAATTTACGCTTTTGAAAATTATTCTAATTAATTTTTTTTTTTTGCTACAAATACCCATTTTGGCTTAAATTTTCAGATTCTCAACCAATAAATTCAGTACCTGCTATAGAATTGTCACAAATTGATATATATTTTTTTTAGCTGACAGGGGAGATAGCAAAATGACAGGGGAGATAGAATTATTTAGAAATGCACGTGTTCTTTGATAATTTCTTAGTTGATTGCTTTATTTGATGAAGTCGATGAAAACTGCTAGTAATATACTATAGAATAAAGATAGTTATTTTTCATAAACATTGATTTTTTTAGTAAACTTATAGGTGAGTACTCTTTTTTTCCATATTAGGGTTGGTTCTGGTAGTATTTCAATGATTGATTCATATGATATGTTAAAAACATCATTCTCGTTCACAATGAACTCTGTGGCATACTTATTCGACATTCTTAATCCTTGCACTGTTACCTCACCATCTTTCCTCAGAACGAAACACACATACCGGTAGTTCGATTTGACTGACTTTGCCGAGTCGACATGAACCAAAAGCATGCTACCTGTTTTAATGTTTTCCCAAGTAAGCACATTATACATTGAGAGTGTTTTTCCTTCACGGGATGTTTCTCCTTCACGGGATGTTTCTCCTTCACAGGATGTTTCTCCTAATAATACAGGTTCGCACACTATTTCCTCAGGTTCAGCAACAGACCTTTCATGTTTATATTTCAGCTGTCCTAATCTATGGTGAACACATTCTTTTTGGTCACACTGAAAACAACTAAGTGATTTCATAGTTAGGGTCACTGGTATATGTGTTGAATGGATGTGGGTTATCTGTCGAACTTTAATTGATCCTTTGAATCCAATTGCTTTTTCCTTGTCAACTTTCTTTTCTGCTGCAACAATTGCTCCTTCGTCAATTACATGGATGGATATCTTTCTTAGGCTGGTGTTTAAGTGTTGTACTTTTTTTTTTTTTTAAAAAAAAAAAAAGGTAAGTGTGCCCTGGAACCGCTTTTGCATTACTTCAGGGCACTTAACCTTTACATCCATGCCATTCCGGAAACGAAAAACTCGGTCAGAATTTTCGGCTCCGGCCGGGATTCGAACCCGCAACCTCCGGTCAGTAACCAATGCTCTTAACCACTGAGCCTCGGAGGTCGGACCTATTTACTAAAAAAAAAAAAAAAAAAAAAAAACTTGGTAGGTACCTTTAAATAAATATTACTATGAATTTTTATAAAGTACGTATACTTTTTATACTTTATAAATTATTTTCTATGGTAAGGCAAATAGGTAAGCCATGCTGCTCTAGTTACTTTTATAGAAAATATATACACCTTTTCCTGAACATGATCTCATGATAAAAGGGAGAAATTTTGTACCAGACAGTTTTTTTTTAATTTTTTGTAGAATGCACAGTACAACACTTTCAATTGAAAAGATTACAAATTCTCACATTGATAATAGAACCTACTTGTCCTACTACCATCTAAATACAACATTTAAACCTTCAAATTTCCAAATAAACGCCCCATTTTAGAGCATTTGGAGACATTTCTATCTCCTCTGCTCTTAATCTATCTCCCCTGTCTCTTCAAATGACAGGGGAGATAGAGGCCGGGGAGATAGAAATTATAGGTTAGAATCAAATAACTTACATGCTGCTTGTAATAGACTTATTAAAAACAATAAGTGTGTATCATTTCACTGAACTATTCAGATAATCCAATAGTCTTAAATAAAACTTGCAAAACTTAGCTGGAAGATTAAGCAGGGGAGATAGATTTGAAAAAATCAACTTCACAAAATATTTTCAATTTTTCATCACCACACACAAGGCGGTTATCAGATGAAACTAAAATAAAAACCACATTGTTTACAAGTTCACTGTAGTTCAAATCAGCTGATTTGAAGAGTAGGATCCTTTCACACAATGCTTAAATTTGTTTTTTCTTTTCATGGCAGGGGAGATAGATTAATTCAAGGGACTAAACTAAAAAAGACACTCCTGTGGCTTCAGTAATTATTTTTTGAAGAATATAACCCTAAGTGTGCTCTTAAAGTGAATACTAATATTTTTTTTTCATTGCATTATTTCCAAGTTAAATAATAAATACATAATACTGAGCAGAATGTGTATATCCGTGGAAAGGACGGGGCAGGGGAGATAGAAATAGACATCGTTTAAACATTTTTTAATCACTTATACTGAATGCTATTTCTTTCTTTGCAATAAAAAGGCTTACCCTGGACTACCTTAAACTAGGCATAAAATAAAAAAATTGCCAACATTACTGATTTGGGAGTTATGACTACCGGACATCAAAATACCACTTTTTTTGAGAATGATCCAGATATTGAAAAAGTAAGATTTTAAAAACCTTATTTTGACAGATTAATACATTTTAAAACCTTATTTTTACAAGACTAAAGGTTATTGAACATTTTTACAAGGCTGCTATTTCCTCTCCTTAAAATTTAAAAACCTGCTACTGCATGGTAAATTTTGAAAATAGCAATTTCACAGTACAGTACATACAGAAAAATGAATTGAGTGATTCTTTACATTTTGTGCACATGCTTCAGTCTCCTGAACACATCAGAAGGTCTAATATACCTCATCTTACCCAAAAATAGCAGTATTAGGGTCAAGGGGGGTATTTACAAACAGGGGTAATTACGAACAGTGGTCATTGTACCTAAACAGGATAAGATATTTCGAATCTGGTGGTTGAATACTATTATTTTGAATTGTTTTTACAGGTTGAACATGAATTTTCGATAGTATTTATTTTCAGTTGTAGTTAGTAAGCTAGTGAAAATAGATCTATCAAAAAAATTGATTTTTGAAGTTTTTGATTTTTTTAAAACAATTTTTTAGGTAAGTGTTACTTGAATTTTTATCATTATTTTACTTTTAATTATTGATAAGCATGTTTTTGGTTATTATTTTACAAAAATAATTGTTTTAAACCATTTTTTAAGTTATAGTTTTTGGGTGTTCTTAATTAACCCCGCATTTTTTTGCTATGGGGTAATTACGAACGCATATTTTGGGTGTTTGTTTTACCCTATAACTTTTTTTGTATTTATCAAAACACTCAGAATGCCCCGGAACTACAAGATGAAGAAACCACCTCCTTTGTATACAGAAGCACAAATGATATCTGCTATCGTAGATGTTTTTAATGGCAACCTGGCTGTCAGAAGAGCAACGGCAGTGTTTTGAGATTCCGCAAACCAAAGTAGAATTTTCCAAACGTAAGGCTCAAAATCCTGAAATACTGGGAGGTTGTAAGAAGTACCAAGATATTAGTACCCTAATGTATTGGACCCAATGAAGGTATTTGTGTACTTGAACATAGCAAAAGAAAGGAAGAAAAATGAAAGAAAACGAAAAGAAATATAGGGGGAACAGTTTCAAAAAAGAAGAAAAAAATGAAGGTAGAAGAAGACAAATCTGAGATTGACAATGTCCTAGAAACTATTGATAAGACCAAAATCTGTAAAAAAAAAATAATTAAAAAAATATATAAAACACCTTTCAAAAGCTCTCATAATTAACTGTTACTATTATTATGCTTTTATTACCGGCCTCCGTGGCGTAACGGTTGTGACTACTGCCCGTAGTCCAGAGATCCTTAGTTCGATTCCCGTTTGGAGCAGACTTTTCGCACAGAAAATTCTGTCCCCTCCGAACATGTGAGGCTGGCGATTCCGGCCCCACCCAGGCTGGGTGAGGTTAATGTGGGTAGCTGGTACGATTCCCAGCGAATGGAGGGTGAAACCCCCGTCCTGTCTACCTCAAGTCAGGATGTTAAAACCAAATAGAATCAATGGACATGAAAGGAGCCTAGACATTGGATCTGGGTGTCCATATAATCCTCTCACCACCGTGATTTAGGTATCTACATATACCTATCTCACGGACACGAAATTATTATTATTACTATTATTTGCAAGATAGAGATACCCTATTTGATAAGAGCTGACTACCTTCGTGGTTAGGATTCAAACCACTATCCTGTGTGTCCATAAACTTTGCATATTGTCATACAGGTGGCTAAAGACACAAAGTACAATTTTGGTGTATTATTTGTACATAAAAAGCACATATTGCCATTAAAAAGTTCGTTTTTAATATTGTATAATGTGTTCGCATTTACCCCCGTCAGGCGGGGGTAAATGCGAACAGGCGGGGGTAAATAAGAACACCACTAAACAGATACTACAGTATGCACAAAACTATTTATAATGCACCATTAGAATGCTAAATAAGTCTATATACCAAAAAAATCACAAGACATGGATTTTACAAAAGCAACTCAGGGTTACAGATATGTTTATAAAATGTAGCTCAAAATCGTTCGTAATTACCCCCCTTGACCCTATGCTTCCTGTGTAAAATAAACATTTTACCACCAAGAGTTGTAAATTTATAATATATTTTGAGTTCTTGAGACCTTATATAATTTCTATTATATAGTGTGTGTTGTTTTTTTATAGACCTACTTTTATTTACTATGGGGGGTCAAGTCTCAATTCTTTTTATACAAATTTCATTACCTACTTACTGTTCATGATTGATTTTTAGAGTTAATTTATCATTATTATTATTTGTCATTACAGAGAATAATTTTCAAGTCTCTGGACTTGAAAAAAAGAATTTAAATATGTATTCAAACATCCAGCACAATGAGAATAAATTGGGACAACTCTGTGAGCAAATAAAAGTTAAAAAGGATTTGAAAGATGAATTGATTTTGAACCTGAAGTTGTCCCATGATAGCATATTGAATTGTTACAAAAATGTAAATTCAGGTAAGTGTAGCTCCTAGCTATAAGTTGATGATACTTTGTCATTGAAAATTTGATAGGTCATGGAGATTTTTTTATATTTTTCTATTGTTTCAAACAGTGTATCAAAAAGGTAATGGAAAAAGAAATACACAATGGAATTTATGAGAGATTTTAAATCTGAGGATGTGTACTTAAAGGTGAGCCATATTTATATAGGTACATGTAATTTAGCATTGAAATTAATAGACAAATCAATAACTCTAGTAATACTTAGCATCGGTTTTCCCTATCTTGGACAGTACACAATCCAAGACTTAGTGCCACACAGGTAGTACAAAAACATCTATTAATTCTGCCCTTTGAGTCTCAATTTACAGAAATGGGGAAAACCAGTGCTAAGTCATGACTTGAGAACTTGATTTTGTCTATTAATTTCACCTTTAAAGTTGCCTCTTTGAACTCATATTATTATACAAACCTACTTACTCATTTATATTTCCAGCTACAGAACATTCAGATGAAACTCAATGTGATTCTCCTGACAACAACATGTCCTGGGTGCACACATATTCCAATATTTGGAAATCCAAAGTAAATTTGAATGAGATCAACACAAGAGCAGATCTTGAAAAGCTAATTCTTATGTTTAGAACGTAAGTACTAGGTATAAATTACCTTTCATCCAAGAACATTGAAAACTTACTTATATTGTAAAGTCCCTAGGAAAACCCTATTCTCAAAATAATAACTGCACATGTTAACTATTTGGCCATGGTTTTGTTAAAAAAATGTAACATTAAATTCAAACCCATGACATATCTTATTGAGAATCAAAAAGTATTACCAGAAAATTTGCTAAAAAAATTGATAGCATAATTAAGTTATTATTTCTGCTTGTTATATTTTTATGCTGTAAAAACCTCACTACATAAATTTACCATTTCCTGGAAAAAAATTAAAAGTAACTCACTTTACTTACTGATTGATGCATAAAAATGTGAAAATTTGTCTCTCATCCTTAGTTGTGTCCTGCAAGTCTCCCGCATGCTCCGGGGTCTTGTTATCAATGCCCCTGCCTCAGCGGTGTCCCGGCCCAGGCTCCTACAGTCCCATCTCTCTTGCCTAGATATGCCCCTGGTCCTGTTCCTACGTCAGTTTGTTGCCATGGCAGCAAACCTACACTGTGTCAGTGATTACCTACTTGATTTGCTGAGTGACCTGACTTCAGTGTATCTAGAGCAACAGGTGTTGCTGATGCGATGGATGTTGCATTCCTCACCGGCAGCTTCTACTGTTCACCAGACATGTGAGCTGTACAGCAAAATGGACGAGATTTTTTTGCTTGTCTTTCCAGGTAAGAAATGGTATTTTTGATCACTGGTTTTTCCCTTCTAAGACAGTTATCATATTTCATAATATGTGTGAATCTCAATTGTGTTATTGAAATCACTCAAGCTTGCCTTTTTCTGTACCTACTTGGGTCTCAGATCATCAACTTTGATAAATGAAATCCCACTGCATGTATGAATTTTCCCTCCTGTGTATATTTGAGACTGACCAAGTGACTACACCACTGTAATAATTGGACTCCTCTTCTCCTACAATAGAGTTGTGTCATAATAACAAAAGGAAACCACATACATACTTATTTATCTATTTCCCAGACTCAGTGGAGCCGCGTTTGGACACATGTCTGAAGATCAACTCTCTGAACCGTTCCGTTGCGGCCCCCGTGGCACCTCTGTTGCGGCACATCCTGGACAGTTGCCGCCGCATGCAGAACAAGCAGCACACCATCACTTTTGCCGCCTACGTCAAGTTTGTGCTTCTCTACGCGCGTGCCTACAAACTTTTCAGGTGAGTTTGTTTGTTGTAACCAGCTTGGCTACAGCTAGGAGGAATGATGGTCTCCAACTAACTTCAGTTGTAAATCACAAAAAATGCTGTTAAAAGGAATGATTTATTAGACAGTTTGCGCAAAATACTTAAGTAAATTTTTAAGGAGTTCAATTTAAGGAATGAGCGCGTTGAAACGAGTTTTGTCAGTTATGGTCAAAAAGTTCAGTTCAATTGAATTAGCGTAACGTATCGCAATGGTCAAAAAGTTCAATTTAATTGAATTAGCTTAACGTCTAGCGTCTCGCAAATTGTGTCATCCTATTATCTATTTATAGTCCTCTACTGCTCAGGGGAGTGTTGTGAGTCAGTATGAGCTATACTGACTCTTCTTTTATCCAAACTCTTTCTAGTCTTCTCTTATACTGACTCTTCTTTTAAACCAACTCTTTCTAGTCTTCTCTTATACTGACTCTTCTTTTAAACCAACTCTTTCTAGTCTTCTCTTATACTGACTCTTCTTTTAACCAACTCTTTCTAGTCTTCTCTTATACTGACTCTTCTTTTAATCCAACTCTTTCTAGTCTTCTCTTATACTGACTCTTCTTTTAAACCAACTCTTTCTAGTCTTCTCTTATACTGACTCTTCTTTTAAACCAACTCTTTCTAGTCTTCTCTTATACTGACTCTTCTTTTAAACCAACTCTTTCTAGTCTTCTCTTATACTGACTCTTCTTTTAAACCAACTCTTTCTAGTCTTCTCTTATACTGACTCTTCATTTCCCCAGACAAGCCCGGCTCGATGCGGAACTGATTCTCGAGCAGGCCCGCTTCCTCTCCCCTCCCAGCCCCTCTCCCGGAACCAGCCGAGCCTACGACCAGCTTGCTCGCTGCTCCTGACCAGCCGACGGGAACTGGACTTGAAGTCCAACTCGAGGAAAACCATCGAATGCCACATTCTCAATGTGAACGGCGTGATTGATGTTTACAAGGTGAGCTTATATTTCTCTCTTATCCAGGTTTCTCTGAGAAGTTAATTTTCTTTGTAGATAAGTAAATTTGACCTGGATATGTGTACCTTTGACTAAGCTAGATAGGCCAAATATTGTATTAGTTAGCCACCCATGGGTCCACCCGTTTATTATATGTAAATAAATATATGTAGGTTTTTTTAGTAATGATTAACGCTAAGAAAACCAATGGCCAAACTTTGTGCCCACAATAATAAATTATGAATGTCAGAGACTGACTATTTGACTAATAACTTTGCCCCAGATTCAATGAATACAGTTTACTGTCTAGGATTCTTTAATAATATTCTTAATTAGTGTATAGTTTTATTACTATTACCATCTTAAGTCTTGTTGGAGGACATTAAATAGATATAGTCCCAGAAGTGCTGGGTTGTTTGTAATGTGCACTTTTTATACAATTGTATAAACCGATTTTGTTTTTCCATTTTGCATTTTCCTTCAGAACTTGAGGGCACTACCATCTCGTGATTTGAAAGAGCAGATTCCAACGGAATATGTCGTAAGTAACATTGTGTTTTGTATTATTTTAATATGAATCCACAACCACCATGTCCAAAATACTTTCAAGTTTCCTGCCAGCTTCTCTGGTGGAACGGTTGTGACTAGTGCCGGAGATTTTGAAAGTGTTAATGTTAGTAGCTGGTACGATTTTCAGCGATTAGAGGGTAAAACCCCCCATCCTGAATAACTCAAATCAGGAAGTTAAAACCCAAATAGAATCATTGAATTTGGGAGTAGCTTAGAAAAAATGATCTGGGCGTCCATATAATACTTCAATCACAGGGAGCTGGTTATCAGTGTCTATCACATAGACACAGTATCTATTTTTTACAACAAAATATATTTCATTCAATTATTTACTGCTGTGATTTCAGTGTCTCAACAAATGTGTAATCTGGAAATTTTAAATAATTTGTTAAAAGAATTTTTAATAGTTTAAATGTGTAATGTGGAATTTTTAAATAAAATTCTATTTTTATTTTAGCTTAGTGGTTAAGCACTCGCTTGCCATGCGGAAGGTCCCGGGTTCGATCCCCCGTGCCGGCGAAAATTTGTATTCTTAATTTGGTTTAAATTTTTGGAAGGGATACCTTCCGGTGCGCTCGTGTTGACCCAGTATCTAATTGGGAAGCATTGTGTCACTTCTCGCTTATCAGAGGGGAGGCATACTACAGAATGGGTAGGCTACAACACAGACCACAAGCGTCTACAGTAGTTCCTGTTTCATGGCTACGAAATAAAAACGACTGTCAAACACTCATCTTTTAAAAAAAAATGTAGGTGTTTTAGTTCAATTTGTATTTGTTCCATTTTGTATCATATTTATCACCCAAGTACTATGTGTATTGTGTATGATGGAGGTGATAATAATGAAATCCTAGATACTTTTGATTAATGGATGAAACTGTGTAATGTGGACTGAATGGAACTGAATGAAACATTTTGAGGTTAGCATTTTACAAAGCTATTACAATACCAACATAAATATAATTTGTAAATTTTACCATTTTACCTGTACAAACTGTTAGCGTAATGGGACATCCTGTCTCGAGCCTACAGTCTAAATAAAGTACTACCAGGCTTTTTCGATTTCCTTGTCTCTAATGAAAAAATCTTAACTTTAACCATTTTGCACTTGTTCTGTCATACCATTTTTGCAGATGAAAAGAAAGAAGATCTCCTTAGTTGATACCAAGAAATTCAAACGTCCAAAGATTTTAGAGTCGTCTTATCCACGAATAAAAGAAGAGCCTGAGGACGGTCAGTTAGATCTACATTCTGCACAATCTAATCAACAAACTAAACCGTCAAATTTTTCATCTTCTAGTCAACTGTCAAGTTTTTCGTCAGCTCAAGATAGCCATGCGTTTTTGTCTGTTGGTCATCTATTATCAAGGGGTATTCAAGAAAGTGATTTGTGTTGGAACCCTAAAACTCTAGTCGTCAATACTTTTCCCAAATCAGCACCAAAGGACAGTTTACTATATCCAGTTAAGATTGATACCCCTGACCAATTTCATACAAAAGTCGAAATCAGTGAAATAAAAATTACTGCTCTTTTAAAGGAGTTTCAGAAGTTGAATTTCGGTCGAAAAATATCGAGACAAAATAGTCAAGAACGCTGTGATCTTTCTCTCTTTGAGCACAAAGTGCATCAAGAGATTGTAACCGAACACACTATTGCAGATGCTTGTGGAACATATTCAAAGGTGAACAATTTACAATGTGATACCAGTGAATCCTATGTCCTAGATCTTTCTAGGTCTTCTCCAAAGTTCAATGTGATACCAACTACCTCAGGAGCTAACAAAGAAACAGACGCGTTAGTAACACGTGATTCAGTTTGTCAAGGTCTGGATGAGTTAGCAACACATGAGTCAAGAGTTATTCAAATTCATGATGAGTCAGTAACACATGAATCACCATTCAATGAAGTAACACATGAGATAATATCACATGATTCAGCCATCATTGAAGAAGAAGATGAACTAGTAATACACCATTCAGCAGTTATAGAAGAAACTCATGACCATCCAGTTATTGAAGATACTTATGAGTTGGTAACAGATGTTTCACTGGTTACTGAAGAAGCAGATGATTTACCAGTTATTGAACAAACACATAAATCACCAGGTTTTGAAGAGACAGATGAAGTAATAGCATATGATTCAGCAGTTATAGAAAATAAAAATAGGTTAGTAAAACATGGTGCACCAGCTGATGAAAGAAAAGATGGCTTAGTAACAGCAGTTATTGAAGAAACACATGATGTAATAACACATAATTCAGAAGTTAATGAAAAGACAGATGAGTTAGTAACACATGACTCAACAGTTATTGAAGAGACAGATGAGTTAATAACATATGATTCAGCCGTTATCGAAGAGACAGATCAGTTAGTGACACATGATTCAGTAGTTATTGAAGATATAGATGAGTTAGTAACACATAATTCAGCAGTTATTGAAGAAACAGATGAGTCAGTAACACATGATTCAACAGTTATTGAAGAGGCAGATGAGTTACTAACAAATGATTCAGCAGTTATTGAAGAGACAGAGGAGTTAACAACACATGATTCAGCAGTTATTGAAGAGACCGATGAGTTATTAATACATGATTTAGCAGTAATTGAAGATACAGATGAGCTAGTAACATATGATTCAGCAGTTATTGAAGAGACAGATGAGTTAATAACACATGATTCAACAGTTATTGAAGAGACAGATGAGTTAACAACACATGATTCAGCAGTTATTGAAGAGACAGATGAGTTAACAACACATGATTCAGCAGTTATTGAAGAGACAGATGAGTTAGTAATACATGATTTAGCAGTAATTGAAGATACAGATGAGTTAATAACACATGATTCAGCAGTTATTGAAGAGACAGATGAGTTAATAACACAAGATTCAGCAGTTATGGAAGAGACAGATGAGTTAGTAACACATGATTCAGCAGTTATTGAAGAGACAGATGACTTAATAACACAAGATTCAGCAGTTATGGAAGAGACAGATGAGTTAGTAACACATGATTCAGCAGTTATTGAAGAGACAGATGACTTAATAACACAAGATTCAGCAGTTATGGAAGAGACAGATGAGTTAGTAATACATGATTCAGCAGTAATTGAAGATACAGATGAGCTAGTAACATATGATTCAGCAGTTATTGAAGAGACAGATGAGTTAATAACACAAATAACACAAGATTCAGCAGTTATTGAAGAGACAGATGAGTTAATAACACATGATTCAGCAGTTATTGAAGAGACAGATGAGTTAGTAATACATGATTCAGCAGTTATTGGAGAGACAGATGAGTTAATAATACATGATTCAGCAGTTATTGAAGAGACAGATGAGTTAGTAATACATGATTCAACAGTTATTGGAGAGACAGATGAGTTAGTAATACATGATTCAGCAGTTATTGAAGAGACAGATGACTTAATAACACAAGATTCAGCAGTTATTGGAGAGACAGATGAGTTAATAACACATGATTCAGTAGTTATTGAAGAGACAGATGAGTTAGTAATACATGATTCAGCAGTTATTGAAGAGACAGATGACTTAATAACACATGATTCAGCAGTTATTGAAGAGACAGATGAGTTAGTAATACATGATTCAGCAGTCATTGAAGAGACAGATGAGTTAGTAATACATGATTCAGCAATTACAGAAGATTATTATGAGTTAACAACCCATGATTTAGAAGTTTGTGAAGAAAAATATGAGTTATTCTCGGATATTTCAGAAATTGGTGAAGGAAGAGGTAGTTCAGAAGTTTTTCAAAAAATAGATGAGTCAGGGGATGTTACTGAGTCATGTGAGACATCAAGAAAATTACAAAATATAAAATCTTCCAATATTGAATTCTATGCTGCAGATACATGTGTGGTGAATCCTAGTGATGTATCGCTTGAGTCAGCAAGCACTAGAAAAACAAATGAGTCTTATAAGAATGTAGACTCAAGTAAAATATTTACAAATATTTGCAAGATTCTATGCAATAGTAGTGAATTAAATTGTATGGATACTTCTGATGCTGAGGGTTGTTTCAGTAAAAAATATCCTTCAACTGTACTCAACCGTATTGAATTAAGCAGTGATGTTTTAGTCTGTTCTTTGTCATGTGACTATGGTGTCACATATGTTTCATTCAACAAAAACTTAGACGATATTAAACAGAATGATATTTTGGAGGAAAATGCCTTGATATCAGTAACTGCTCAATCAAAAGACGGTTTAAGTGCAACAGATCTCTCAAATAAGACCATTAACATTCCAATTACTAATGATGGAACAGGAGTATGTTGTGCTGTCGTAGGTGAAAACTCCGATAAAATCAATCGAAATGATTCATTGGCAGAAACATCTATAACTCCTCAATCAGACAACAGTTCCAAAACATCAGATCTCTCAAATATGTCTCTCAGCATTCCAACGACCAGTGATAGCACAGAATTATCTTGTGTTGTGGTCAGTAAAAACTCCAATATTATCGATCCTAATGATACATTGGTAGATAACGCCTTGGCATCTGTAACTACTGAATCAGATAACAGTTCAAACACATCAGATCTTTCAAATATATCTGTCAACATTTCAACGACCAGTGATAGCACAGAATTATCTTGTGTTGTGGTCAGTAAAAACTCCAATAACATCAGTCGAAATGATAAATTGGTAGAGAACGGCTTGATATCTTTAACTAATGAATCAGAAAATAGTTTAAGTGCAACAGATCTTTCAAATAAGTGCACCAATTTTCCAATTACTAGTGATGGAACAGGCGTATGTTATGTCGAGGTTAGTGAAAACTCCAAAGAGATCAATCTAAATGATACATTGGGAAATAATTCATTAATGAAAGAAAGTGCTCAATCAGAAGACAGCTTCAGTGCAATAGATCTCTCAAATATGTCTGCCAGCATTCCAAAGACTAGTGATAGCACGGAAATACCTAGTCTTATAGTCAGTGAAAACTCAAATGATATTAATAAAATTGATTGTTTGTTGGAAGATGCATTTCAATCAATATGTGTTGAATCAGATTATAGATCTAATACATCAGATTTATCAAATATATCTACCACTATTCCAATGACTTTTGACAGCACTGGAGTTGACTATAAAGACTCGAGTCCCATCACTAGATATGACATTGAAAAGACCATAGACCTCTTCACCAGCGGTGCACAACTTATTGTCTTCAGAGAATTTGAAACAATGTACAACTGTAAACCTGACCTTCGGCTATTTCTCCAGCGACTTGAAACCAAGATGAAACAGCCTACTGTCAACATCTATAAAATTGTGGACATAGAAGATAGATCATATCGGAATATTCTGTCAAGTTTTGTCATGGATGGAGAGAAAAACTTAGAAAAGGAAACATGGTACAGTCTGATGTATTTTGATGATTTAAACCAAAAATCCCCCGAAGTGACTGATGAGTTCACACTGCATCAAATAACATCCTTCTTCTACTTTCATAATTATTTAAATCAAATGAGGTCCTATCACAGGATAGTGAGGATGTGCAATCGACGGTTCACAATTCCATTGTACATGTCTTACAAACCTCACTGTAAGTGCAATCATTGTATAGCCAATACAAAACAACTTGAAGAGAATTGCATCAACTTCTACATTTTCTACAAGGATCATGTTCTAAAAGAACCAGAGCCCATGTCGCGAATCAAACGCTCCTTTGAACAGGAAATCAAATGCTTTGAAAATGAAAGCCCTGAGAAGTTTGCGAGGTATTTGGACGCCGCAAAGAAGATGCAAGGGAGAGGGAGGCTCGTCGCGAGGAATAAGATTGAAGGCAACAAGATCCTAGACAAGTTCCTACAGTATTGTGTGAAGTTATTCTGGGAGGTGTTCATTGGGCACTCATTGGAGGCAGAATATCTCCCCGTGTCTTCTTTCGAGTCGGCTGCAACCCCAGATCCAACCCCAACTCCTGAATCGGTGTTGCATCAAAGCGGTGTTGATGTTCCACTTGAAGTGGTCTCATCAACGAACCCCACTCCTCCGTCTGCAGTGGAGACAGGCTCCCCCACTGTAAAAAAGAAGGAAAAATTCAAGCCATTAAAGAAACGCAAGCTTCATCTCATGTCTAGTCCTGGCGGCAAAAAACCCAGAAAGTGTGAAAGTCTTGTTGATAAATGCACATCCGATGCTACGTCAGCAACACCTGATACAACCAGTGTTACTTCGACAACTGATGTGTTAGATCTACAAGAGTGTAACATTCCTCCATCCACTTCGCCTGATGTAACGAAGGTGACATCAACATCTGATCTCGTACAGACACCAGTGGCGGAAAGTGGGCGATGTTGTTGTTATGATTCCGCCACGCAGTGTCAAACGCGTTCTGACTTTTCCGTACTCAAAGAAGTGCAAATTCGTGAAGACTGTCGATTATTGAAACGCTCGGTCGAAATTGCCAAACCATGGAAGAGAAGAAGAAAGCACAGTCGAGAGAAAAGAGAAGAGGACAGGTCGAGTTTTCAACAAAGTCAAGCCAACTATGTGATCACAGGCACCTCTAGTGACTTGAGCATCTTGAGATTGAAGAAGTTTGAATTATTGAATTCTGTCAAATGTGAAAAGACGTGAGTGAAGTGGTTTCCATGAAAACTAAAAGACTTCTTTGAAAGTTTTCAAACAGGAACATAAGTGAATGCGTCCCAAAGAAGTTTAGATGGAAAAGTGAAGATTCTTAAATTTTACCTACCCACGAAGAAATTTGACCAAGTCTCTCATTAAGTTTTACATTTCCCCTCATTTCGGTGGATACTTTTCTTTCTTTGATGCCGAAAATCATTTCCAGTGTCAATCCGGATTTATTTTTCTTGCTCAAAAAGCACTTTGTTTCTTACTTATCTGTCATTACTAATTTAAACATTCTTTGTTGTAAATACTTATTTTTGTACGTGCAGATTGCACCTATTTATGTTTTGAAATCCAAAGTTGTTGGTACGTTTTCTTGTCTCTACATTCTGTACAAAATTAACTGTAAAAGCGAAAAAGTTATTTGTATTTTTTAATGACCTTTTAAAATTATTTTTTGTTGAAAAATTCCAATGCCTTAGTTTTGGAGATCCATCAAGCAGCTAGAGGAATGTGTTCCAGACTGTTCCAGTATGAAAATGGTAAATTTGTTGGTATAACTTGTTGTGTTGGTATCAATGTGTTTTTATCTTATGTTGGTAGGTTACAAGGATGAATGCGGATTTTATTGTAGCAGCTAGTAAGGTGAGTTTGTTAGCTCCAATTTTTCTCATTTATACTGCCCAATAAGGATGATTAAAGTCCCATTATTCCAGCAGTAAGCCCAAGACATAATATTACGTGGTCAAAATCCCAAACGGGAGTATAACACATTTATCTTCTAATTTTACTTGGAATTTTTTTTGGGGGGGGGGGGGGGGCGTTAAACAGAGAGAAGACCAGTGTCCACAAGAGGACTATAAAAGGAGAATAGACAAGCCAACCCTAGCCAGTCTAGCTTCTGGTTTTCAAGGGTTCATGGTTAAAGAAAAAGTTCAAGTTCTCACGATGTGCTATGGGTGAGAGTATTTTGATTAAAGACAAGCCAAATAAAGTGGATTGGAAAACATTACTCCTCGCTAGCTGTAGCTATTTTGGTTACTTCAAGAATAACAAGTTAAACAAGAGGGTTTTTCATTTTTGTCTTTTGGAACAAACACAAAAAAGAACCATAGAGTTTTTACAAAATCTCTTAATTCATCCCCTATACTTAGGATTTCTCTTTCATTTATTATTTTGCTGTAGATAATGATGAAATCATAATTTATTAAAAAATACTTAAAAGGTCACTGAAAAGCTTTAAAAAAGTCTGCTAATTTTTGCAGAGAAGCACATTCGAAATTTTAATCAAAATCAGATAAATTTAAAGAAAGGTGGCGGTGTTTGTCACTGTCTTGTCCTGTTAAAAAAAAAAAAATCATCCAATGATGAAAGTTAATTTTTTTTTGGAAACATGGATTTTTTCCATTACTGAATTATAGTGTGCGCTAACATTGGTAGTCGATGTGGTTACAGCGTTTGTAACTTGTAACATAAACAATCTAGCACATGGATTCGTGGATAATAATAAAATTCCTGAGGATTAACCTGTCCTGGTGGTTACCTCACACTAAAGAGCATTATTATTATATTGACTCTAGTGCGCACTCATATTTTTCAATTCCTCTTGCCACTTCAGGGTTTCGACTGTCCTCTCACGGAATTCTACTTGAACGGAGAACAACATAGAAAGCCCCTGTCCCTCCTTCCCCTATTCAATACCAGTCTACAAAGAGCTCCCTGGCAGTCCCCAGGTCTTGCTTAAGAAATCATCCGCACTAAGAACCTGTACCAAGATGGTTCTTGTAATATCGGCGAAAGCGGGGTGATACCAGCGGGTAGCGACGGCAAGGAGAAACGGTGCCGAGGCGTTGCTCTGTAATTCAAGACATGATGAACAATTCGTAGAATGCGGACGTTCTATGACAGACCATTGTTCTCGAAGAGGTAATCTAAATCTTTCTTTTGTTGGTTTGCTGGTAGTCCCCGTAGCCAAGTGAGCTAGCGCGCTAGGCTTTGCACGCATGGTGACCTGGGTTCGATCTCCAGCGGGGCAGTATTTTTTCTGCTCTGTACTTGGATGTTCGGGGTCCACTCATGAAGAGCAGAAAAAATACATACATCCATCGTGAGGAAAAATGAGTACTTTTTAATGTGAGCAGCGACCGGTGGCGGAATTATAGTCAATAATCAGATATTGGGATATACAGGGTGTAACAGACTAAATGTAAAATCTCTTAAGGGGTGGTAGTATAGATCATTTCCAACCATTAATGTTCTATAACACTTTTGATTTAACTCAGTGGTTCTCGAGATATTATTTTTTTGAATTATTTTTACAAGTCCCCTGCCGCTCGACAAAGAATGGCATCTAACTCCGTAAATACAGTAGATGAAGCAATAAATTTAACTTTTTCCATAAGATAACAATATTTCACTATTATTTAGACTAGATTTATTCTTAAAAAGTGCACACGTACTGAAAAAAATCGGCAGCAGCGGAAAATTTATCGCGAACATGAAATCCACCTGAAACTTCAGCCGCCATTTTCTCAAAATACTGCCCTCATAAAGTATTGGTTTCATTTATGTAAAAACTTGCTTAAAGTCTTATCTTTCAGAAAATATGACACACTTGATATAAAACTTTAATTTTTATTGAAACCAAGAGAAATAAAAAAAATCTGGTGTAAACATCACACGACTTTCCTTATCTCCCAAAAAGGAGTCGAATTCCGCCACTGGTGACTGAACGGTAACAGATAACTAAAAATCAATGCCAAATTCGTGATCAGCACTTCAAAATCATTTAATTTGATATGTCACAACCCCCATCTAGGATGAATAATAAAAAAGTTAGTCCAATCGGGTCCCCCTACAATACCGGTAAATTGGGGCCGGTTTCCAAAAAGTTAAAGATATCAAAAAAATGATCAGAGTGAACCCCTATTATTTTTTTAATCTGAGAAAATGTTGTTCTCGAACTTTTTTTGTATCTTTAACCAATTCAAAGAAGCGGTGCTTGCGGCCAATATCTGCGGCCCTGCGGCCGCAGAATGCGGCCGATTTCAACCAAAAGTTTCATGGTTCGTCTGGTGTATAAAATTAATTACCATACCAAATTTCAAGTCTCTAGCTCTTACCGTTCTTGAGATATCCTGTTCACACACACACAGACACACAGACAGACGCACGGACCAATGGCTGAAAACCACTTTTTTGGTATCCTGAGGCTATGATTCGTCCAGGAATGTGAAAAGCTGGGTAGGTCAAATTTTCGACGAATACAATACTTTCCTTATTATAGGATAAGGAAAGTAAAAAAGTCAGTCAGTACTACTAACTGTACCTACTAGGCTACCATCCTACTTTTACCTAGGGAACTAATTTTTTTTATCAATTTGACAAATTATGGTTGCCATTTATTTTCCAACGGCCCAAAAGTTTGCCTCAGTAGACTCTTAACTTGGAGGTAACTGGTTCGAGTCTCAAGTGTGGCAAATTAGTATGTACTTATCCCATATCCATGTATGATACTTTTAGCTGTGGTGCTTCAGAAATCAATATTAATCGTAATTGTTCATTTGTTCATAAGAGGGAAAGGGTCTCAATGATAAAATGGTTTGAATGAAATGAAACATAACAATGTACCTACATAGTTAACACCCACAGGTAAAGGTGGTACGGTAAATACTGAACATTCATAGGTTGGTACATAGAGGTACAAATTATTATGTTAGTAGGTACCGAATTTAATAAAACACATGGAATACTAAAATATTAAGGTCAATTAGTAGTCACCGTGGCAGAGTGAGTTAGCGTGCTAGGCGTTGCACGCATGGTGACCTGGGTTCGATCCCCAGCGGGACAGGAATTTTTCTGCTCTGTACTTGGATGTTCGGGGTCCACTCATACCTCGTGAGGAAAAATGAGTAGTTACTTGTATGAGTAACGACCAGTGGCGGCATTACCAGAGTAAAAAGAAATTAATGTAATAGAATAATTTGAAAAGTAAAGGAGGCTCTTAGTAATGCTGCGCTACCCACAAAAATTGTGAAGAGGCCTTGTGCTTCACCACAAGTAAAACCATACATACATACTAAAATATTAAGGTCAATTAATCACGATCGTGGTGTCACAATAGCTCAAACTCGTCTTACTAAATATTTCCCATACTTCAGACTCGAACCAGTGACCTCCAAGTTAAGAGTCCGCAGCCTTATCAATGAATCGACTGAAGCTAACTTTTTGGGTCGTTGGAAAGTAAATGACAACCATAATTATTGTCAAATTGAAGAAAAAAATTAGTTCGCTAGGTAAAAGTAGGATGGTAGCCTAGTAGGTACAGTTAGTAGTACTGACTGACTTTTTTTTTTATTTCTCTTGGTTTCAATAAAAATTAAAGTTTTATATCAAGTGTGTCATATTTTCTGAAAGATAAGACTTCAAGCAAGTTTTTACATAAATGAAACTAATACTTTATGAGGGCAGTATTTTGAGAAAATGGCGGCTGAAGTTTCAGGTGGATTTCATGTTCGCGATAAATTTTCCGCTGCTGCCGATTTTTTTCAGTACGTGTGCACTTTTTAAGAATAAATCTAGTCTAAATAATAGTGAAATATTGTTATCTTATGGAAAAAGTTAAATTTATTGCTTCATCTACTGTATTTACGGAGTTAGATGCCATTCTTTGTCGAGCGGCAGGGGACTTGTAAAAATAATTCAAAAAAATAATATCTCGAGAACCACTGAGTTAAATCAAAAGTGTTATAGAACATTAATGGTTGGAAATGATCTACAGGGTGGACCAAAAAAACGTTTACACCCGTTAGTGGTAGATTACTGATGACATTTCCAGGCCGGATCTGCAATCCGTTTTTTCGGATTCGCCTTCGTAACTGCACAAAGTGATTTTTTGCAACTTTCCGAAAAAGTCCGACTTTGTCTTATTCTTCAGGTCAGTACTTTTTTCCTGTTTAAGATGAGTTGATTCTGAACAATTTTGCAGAAAGCCAACAAAATTTTGATGTTTCTAGCTACACTACTTTGTTTTTTACGATTTGGTTTGTCATATTTTTTTACACCTGAACAGAAAAAAACACACAAAAAAACTTTTTTACTAAATAAAACACTCGACATTTGTCCGAACAAATTTTGGCACAGACATGGGCAAGTTTGATAAAAGTTGGCGGCTGCCCCGAGGATGCTAAAAAATAATTTTACGATTTTTTATCACGTGATCTTCTGGGAAAAATTATTAGATGTTTGCCAAAAACTCTTCAAAAATCCTAAGAGTTTTCTAGCTGTAGACTGTGTAAGGGCGTCTTGTATTGTTTACAAAAATTGTTTACATTGGTTTTTTTGAATACCGCGGTTTCACATGCCTTTATCAGCCAGTTTAGGAAAATTCAAATGATAATTTTCGTGCATCTCATATTGTCAGTGGTGTTAGTTAGATGTGGTAGTGCTAAGAATGTTAGTCGCATGACCGAGGTTCAATTCTCGACGGTCAATATTATTTTAATTATCAAAAAAATCTGATGGAATATTTTATTCATACCTGTATCTGATCTGTTGTAACACCAACAACTTATGGTTTTTTTTGGGGGTAATACCATCTGTAAATTGTGTTATATCAGATACTATTGGTATCACAATACACATAATTATTATTCATGTAAGCCCCTGAGAGACTGCCTTGATAATGTAAGGATGGTTTTTCTTATACTTCCCTACGAGAGAAAAAAAAACTAGCGAATTTTCCAAATGAAAATAGAGTTTATGAGATAAATCCAGGTAAATATGTAGGTAGGTTCTTCTATCATAAACAATACTAATAACAAATATTTACCGATGACCAACTCTTAATAGAAGTCTTGAAAAAAAAAAACAAGATAATATTTTGTAAAATTAATAAACTTTTGCAGTCATTATTATGTTTTATACTATTTTGATATAAACAAAAAAGTATTTAAAAAAACATTTTGTGTTAGTATGTTCAATGAGAAACGATTAGAAGCGCACGATTAGCTCAGTGGTAAGCTAGTCCACCCGGTCCGAACGCCAGAGCCAGCAAAAAATTCATGACTACAAAATAAAAAAGACTGTTGCCATTTTTTATTTAGCCATAGTACACAATATGGATTCTCCTCACACAAATTTTTGAAACCGATGGTGACTTTAGTACCTTAGTTCTAACTCAGAACTGTCCCTTCTTGCCTTTCTCTCTCTCCCCCTTCTCAATTCCCTTAGAGGAACTGTTGGAAGTGGCGTCCACCTTCCTGGATGCAAAGGTTGAACCTCTTCATCATGTTCCGTCGAATGTTGCGGAAGATTCCAGGTTTTTCTGTCAGGTCATCGAATGCCAACAGGATTCTTGCTACCAGATTCTGCTACTCTTGCGTAGCCACTGGTATTTCGTAAACTATGTTATTCACGTTATCCCAAATGTTCCTGTTGGCAACTCCATATGCTAAATGCGTATCTGCCATTTCAGCATCCGAATTAAGTATAATAATGTAACTTGTACTAAAAAAACTCAAGAAGTGTAAAGGATAATATTTCATAGACTGCAGAAAAATATGCTTGAAAACTATCATCGAGAAACAAACAATCATTCATTTGACTGGCCTTTAATTAATTCCAAGGGAAATAATTATCAGACATAAATAGCTAATTACTCTTTGAGTACAAGACGACCCTACACGGTCAACACTTTTAAGATTTTGAACATCATTTTTTGAGACTTACCTGGTTTGTTTACCCAGAAGATCACGTGTTAAAAAATCGTAAAATTATTTTTTAGCATCCTTGGGTTGGCCGCCAACTTTTATCAAACTTGCCCATGTCTGTGCCAAAATTCGCTCGGGCAAATCTTGAGTGTTTCAAAATGTAAAAAATTTACATGAGAATTTTTTTTCTATTCAGGTGTCAAAAAAGATGCCAAACCAAACCGTAAAAAACAAAGTAGTGTAGCTAGAAACATTGAAATTTTGTTGGCTTTCTGCAGAATTGTTCAGAATCAACTCATCTTTAACAAGAAAAAAGTTCTGACGTGAAGAATAAGCCAAAGTCGGACTTTTTCAGAAAGTTGCAAAAAATCACTTTGTGCAGTTATAAAAGCGAATCCGAAAAAACGGATTGCAGATCCGGGCTGGAAATGTCGTCAGTAATCTACCATTAACGGGTGTAAACGTTTTTTTGGTCCACCCTGTATACTACCACCCCTTAAGAGATTTTACATTTAGTCTGTTACACCCTGCATAAAAGGTACGAAAAAGTACTTCAATTTTGCACTACTCACTAAAATTGTGATTTATTAACACAAAAGAAACACATTTACTTTTTTATTTGTTGGTTTATGCAGTGTTACGATTACTACTGGCCTACTTTTAATTCTAATCAGTTAAATGGAAACGGAAGCGAATGCCGTTGGCATTAGCACCGCCCTTGATCAAGTTTTGTTTTCTTAATTTTATTATCTATGTATGTATAATTGTATATATTCTATGTCATTATTTTGTAAATAAAACTTGATTTAACTTGTTTAATAATAAATGGAGGAGACTTAGTGAATGGAGGAGACTTAGGTCAGTGGTTTAAGTCCCAAGTTAAGCAAAAATTGAGTCGTTCTGAAAGCTCGAGTTGTTATGATAAGATGATTGTGATTAACACATTACTTTGAATTTTGTTTTAATAGAAAAGTGTGAAAGTTTTTTTTATATGTAATTTGGGAATTATAATGAGATGAATGTCTCAATTCAATGAGCATTAATCACGCCTTGAGTGAGATATATGTACATTGTACATCACCATCGGAAGTTTTATGTTCATATTTTTAAAATGATTGTTCCGATCTCAACCTATTTTTCATAATTTTAGCTATGGTATTCTTCTTTTTTTACAGCGTCTGGTGTTGTTTGGATTTGTATGATTGGGTCAATGGCTTACTTACTAATCTTCCTGCTAAGTTACAAGTTTACACACCAACAGCTGTAATTGCCCTTCAGCTACAGAATATGAAACCAAAACTTATTTGTTATAGTGTCGGAATACTATGGGCGAAATGAATAGACAAAATCGATAACAGCTTAGGTCATTGCTTAGCATCAGTTTTCCCCATCCAACACAATACGCAAGCCAAGACTTAGCGCCACAGAGGTATTACAAAAAAGTCTATTAATTTCACCCTAGTTTTTTGAGCCATCTAAATCATTGTTAAGGAATAACTGTAATGTTTAGTTTAGACTGGCATATTCCAGATTTTTTTTTTCAAGTTAATTGATATAATATATTCCAGAATTGTTCGTTCACAAAGTGCATAGTTGCATACCTATGTATAAGTAACATATGGCCAGCCTCCATGGCGTAACGGTTGTGACTACTGCCCGTAGTACAGAGATCCTGAGTTCGATTCCCGGTTGGAGCAGTATTTTCGCACAGAAAATTCTGTTCCCTCAGAACATGTGAGGCTGGCAATTCCGGCCGTACCCAGGCTGGGTGAGGTTAATGTGGGTACCTGGTACGATTCCCAGCGAATGGAGGGTAAACCCCCCCCCTCCTGTCTACCTTAACACTTAGACGACCGGCATGGTTTTTCGTGAATTCTCTTGTGGGACCGGCGATAATACGGCTCTCCGAAATTGTGTACCACCGGTGGTACACCCGGTCCATTCCGTACGAACGTGCGTGTACCACCGGTGGTACACCCGGTCGTCTAAGTGTTAAGTCAGGATGTTAAAACTAAATAGAATCAATGGACATGAAAGGAGCTAGGACATTGGATCTGGGCGTCCATATAATCCTCTCACCACCGTGATTTAGGTATCAATACCTATTTCATGGACACGGAATTAGTAACATATGGAGTGATGATTTTTATTAATTTTGAAAAAAAAAAAAAAAAAAAAAAAAAAAACAATAAAATTAAACTTTGAACAGTTTGTGCCACTGAGGCCAGCTTGGTTACATGATATAAAACACACCAATACTTGTAACCAATGAAATCATTTATTTAAATTAATGGTCAAGTGTAAGTTAGAAGCATAGTATTGATGAATACGGTAACATTTCTCAAACATGATACTTACTCGAAAAAAGTTTCTTATTTATTTTCAGTTTTATATGTATACTTGGGGTTTTATTTATTTTATTCTATGAAGTGTTTGCCTTCGTTGAGAGGTGCAATTGTTTTATGTTCAAATTTCTTACATTCATAAAATAAAAAAGCTGCATTCTAATACATATAGGGCGAAATTAATAGACAAATTCTTAACACAAGTCATTGCTAAGCGTAGGTTTTCCCTGTCTTACACAGTACGGTCAGTACGCAATCCGTGACTTAAGCGCCACAAAGGTATTACAAAAACGTCTATTAATTCCGCCCGTAGACAGTTTTAAAATTTATTTTGTACAAAATTTGTCCGATGTTATTATTATTTGACGACTGTGGTTCCTATGTAAAAAATGACTATTATGTATGTGATATAATATAATTTGACAGTTTTCTTTTATAAGTAGCATAAAGTTACTTGGCAAGGCTTCTAAGTTCTATGTTGCCCTAGTCCCTGATTGAAACAAACTATCAACTAAAATTGTTCTCAACATGACTTGTTCCTATTCCTAACAAATTTCACAGATCAATTCATGCTTGGAAGCACTTCTTCTTCTTTCAGTTTGCTTTTTTATGTGGGTATCTTAACGTCGTTTCCAACTACAATAACTACATGGTCATATCATGTCAGGGGTATTTATAGAAACTGTAATTTTTTAAATTTATTTTAGAGTGGTGATTGGTTATAATGCTCAGACACTTGGGCCGAATTATGAAACAGGATTAGATTTTATCTAAGTGGACACCATCTTCTGACTCAGGCACTGTGACATTATCAGCTGATTATTATAATTATAGTGTGCTGTGATTGGTTGACATTCCCACTAGAGAAAGTGTTAAGGTATTGGTCACTTAGATTATAATAAAGGGCGAAATTAATAGAGAAAATCGAGATCTTAAGTCACGACTTAGCATTAGCTTTCCTTATCTACTTTAGACTTAGCTCCAAAGAGGTTATTAATTCCGCCCCAAATCTAATCCTGTTTCATAATTCGGCCTTTAGATGCCTCGGATATTGAGAATAAAGATTATGTTAATATCTACAATAATAAAATATATTTTATGTGTCCTTTAAGTGCAACTCTTTTGTATTTGATGGTTTTATTTTATGAGCCCTGTGTCAAAATAAACTACTTAATTTTTCACACCGGATTGTATACCTTGTTATTTTCACGTATTTCTCACCAACAAAAATTTCAGTTTAATTCTTTTTGTCCTTTGTGAAACTTAGAAGTTGTAAACAATAACTAAATGAGACAAATATAATTTTAAAAGTAGGATGCGTGACCAGTAAAATTTGAATCCTCGTGATGATAGTAGCTATTCCCGGCCCTACCCAGGCTGGGTGAGGTTAATGTGGGTAGCTGGTTTCTTAATCAGTAACCTCTTCCAAAGATATTTAGGGGTTTCTAGACTTTTGCCCCACCTTGTATTAAACACCCTCAATTCTTTGGGTATGGATTGAACCCAGAACTTAGAAAAATTCGAGCAATAACACTGATTTATCCATGAATGTGTTCCGTTTTCATTCATTTGTATCTGACCCTATATTGAACTTCACATTCTGTTACATAATGAATGAATGTGATTACAACTCTATTTTTTTATTTAGGGGCACTCGGTAATTAAAAAAAAAAAAAAAAATGCCCGCGAAGGAATTGAACTCATATCTTCTAGGCTATGCTGTGCGACGCAAACACGCAGCTTCAATGTTTCTGGTGTGTTGGATTTGTTCCAGCCTAGCAATATCTGCTTTCAGGGATTGTAGTCTGCAACAGAAACGGAGATTACTTGTTCTTACTTCTGAGTACATATATCTATATCTATAAAATGAAGCTGTCTGTATGTGTTAGTTGTGTTACGGTTATACAAACAATGTAGTTTCTGGGAGGCGTTCTTCCGCGAAACGACCGCTTCGCTTGATGTGTGTATGTTCTTTATACAAATCCAAACAGTTTAAGCGAGAAACTTGA
This sequence comes from Bactericera cockerelli, assembly GCA_024516035.1. Taxonomy (NCBI): domain Eukaryota; kingdom Metazoa; phylum Arthropoda; class Insecta; order Hemiptera; family Triozidae; genus Bactericera; species Bactericera cockerelli. The sequence goes on from CM044959.1 coordinate 41,133,836, forward strand.
AACTTTGCACATAGGTCCGTCTATAACAGGTAAGTCTTCTAGGCTAAGTTATCTCTCTAAGGTTAAGCTACACTTATTAAGGACCAGGCGCGGCCGGTGCGAATTTGGTTTGGGGGTGCTGTCAAAATTTTACGAAAAGAAAAACTATGCAACATTTAATACATGTCTGCAAGGCCTAGTGGTGAAGTGGTTATGTCAGGGAGAGGGAATTCTAACTAGGGGGTCAATAGTTCAAGTCTCACGTGTGGTAATTTTCGAGAATTCTGTTAGAGTGGATAGGTAAATAGGTATCATAATAAATTAATTTGTTTTAATTTATAAAAATGATTAGCTGACGCAAATATGATGATAATTTTGGAATAACGTTTATTTTTCAAGACCATTGTAGATTTTTTTTCAACATACATGAGAAAAAAAATGTTCAAAAGAAAGAAAATAAGAATTTATAAAGGACTTACTCTTTACTCTACTGATTATTTGGAGTAGAATCCATTCGCTGGATTTCGAACAAAACTTGTGAATGGCTTTTTCATTGAAGTCAGAATCAAATATGTATGTTTGAAATCTTTTTTTTGAAAACAAAGAAAACTTATTCTTAATAAGATGTCAACTGAATTGATTTTGTTTTTCCATACTTGCTTTGAAATGTAATTAACTAATTCCTATGTGATAAAAAAAACAATACTTTCTATACTTTTTTCATGAAAAGTAAAAATATACATTTTTAACTTTAAAGAGAATGAATTGATAATGTTAATTTAATTTCAATATCCTTTAGTTTCAAAGAAGTTTCAAACCCAACTTAAATTGATTGCACAAATTTAATCTTAAAATGAATTCAAAAAGGATAAAATAAATGTTATAATTTATAGACCGATATGTTTACAAAACTTTGGGTGAAATAAACTGTTAGGTAAATTCAATGATTGATTGTTATTTGTTACACTGTACTTTAAATCATTAAATAAATTGTAACCGATTATTAATTAATTTTCAAAACAAAAACACGTGAAATTATTAACATAAATTACGCGGAACGGAACGAAAGGGCACAAAACAGTTGGGTCACGCACGAACACGTACACACGTAGGTACTAATTTGTTAGTTCCGGACTTCCGGAAGGAACTAGTAAATTAGTTCAGTGGATGAAGGGGAAGCCGGAGGGCTTCCCCTCTTCCTCCTCTGAACGGAAATCTAAAAATAATTCGAATTTTTAGCACATCAGTCACATAACTCTATTAGCTCTGCAGTCAGTTAGAAATTTTTCAGCGGACACTATTTGCCTCCTTCTCGTCTCCCCCGAGACCAAACCGCTGTGCGGGTCGGTTTGGTTGCTCCATGCCTTCTCTTTCAATTAGGCATGAGCAGAGATAAGAGAAATGCTCTACGGAGCGCGGCAGCGTTCCGCACGGAGAAGCCAAAAAGTAAGAAGCGCGTTAGATATAGCTCCGTGAAGTTGGCTCGCCCCTAAAACCAATATGAAAGCTTTATTAGTCAAAAGTTTATATTTATGTTCTCTACAATCAAGCTTGGCTAAGGTTTCTCTAATTAGGTACCTAGTTTTTATTTATCATGATTTTTTTTATCATAATGATAATTTTTATGAATTTTTGTTCGAAATATGCCTAATGATTTTCATTCACTACAAGCTAGAGAGACGTAAAAAAAAAACTTTTCTTTCCTTTTCGTCTGGGGGTGCTGGAGTTCCGCAGCTCCTTAGCACCGGCCGTCCCTGTTAAGGACAAAAATTGGATGGATGACATGAAAAATATGCACTTTTTTTTAAAATCTAAATGACATTTTCTCTTGAAATTTGAAGTGACGACCTATCAACTCGAAGCGAGAAAGTTTTAAGTTAGGATTTGAGCTTTCTTTTGCCATATTGATCGCGAAATTCTGACGAAATTCGCGAAACCGTTTTTGAGCCGGGTAAGGACAAAAAATTCACGTTTTGTGTGTGTTTAATGGGTTGGCGAAGCTGTGGGTGATACCCGCTAGTCTATTGATAAAAAGTTAAACAATGATTTCTTCTTGTTAAATCACAAGACTTCTTCACATTTTTTGTGGGTCGTGCACTATTACAAAGAGACTCCTTCACTTTTCTAATTATAATAAACAAGCGGGCTGTCGCCCGCTTTGCGGGCCGAGGCATGGCCGTGAAAGCAAAAAATCCTTTTTCGCCAATGGCAGGTGTTGTAGTGGGAATTTCGAAAAATCCCGTCTTATTGCACATTTAAACTATAAGACAAAGCTACCTACCAAATTTCAGCTTCCTAGGACTTACGGTTTGGGCTGTAGAGCGATGATCAGTCAGTGACTTTGACATTTATATATTAAGATTATTTTCTCTATACTCTGGTAATGCTGCTAGTGGTCGCTGGTAACTAATTATTTTCCTGACAAGGTATGAGAGTACGCCAGACATCTATTGTCCTGACAAGGTATGAGAGTACGCCAGACATCTATTGTCCTGACAAGGTATGAGAGTACGCCAGACATCTACAGTATAAAGTAGATTTTTTTTATTACCAAGATGGGATTCGAACCCAAGTCACTGTGCATGACAACTTGATGTGCTAATCTGCCACAGCAATTACTGAAAATTCAGAATAGAACATGCTATAGTGCAGGGCGGGAACAACAACACAAAGTGACATTAAAAAAAAAAAAAAAAAAAAAAAAAAAAAAAAAAAACAGACAGTCATAAAATAAGTCAGTCTTTACCTTTCAATTTTTTCACTCAGAGTCTCTAGGGTCTGGTGTGCCTGTTCCAGTAGAGGATCTGCCTGTCCTTCCCGTAGGTGTTTCAGATAGTCCAAGTCCCTTCCCATTGCCTCCAGAACTTTCAGGTAGGATTCGTTCACATCATCACTGTCCAGGGTGTCAATATTGATTGCTCGCACCCGGGATAGCATCAGATCCAATGTGCCAAATAGCTCAGATAGATTGGTGCCCACGCTTAGCGCTTCGAGTTTGTCTGTGAAAAGATCAAATGAGTATTATGAAAGTGTCACTACCACATGCCTTGACCACTGAGCTATCGGGACAGACTAAGTAGGGCTAATAAGTCTGATTAATCCACCAGTAATAGCAAGATGTACCCACAATCTGGATAATATGAGATTCAGAGGGACAATAAGGTAGAAGATAACAGGATTGGGTTGTGAAGATGTATGCTGGAACATAATAACCATTACTGAAATTATTTTACAGTAGAAATGAAAAGGATACTCACTAGTAACTTCCACATATTCTGGAATCAGTCTATCACATTTTTCTTTAATTTCAACTAATTTTCTCACTTTATTGAATTTCTTGGTTATATCAAGAAGTGATTTCTTCTTTTCTGTAGCTTTATCTTCCAGATAGAGTAGTTGACTCTAGAAGTAAAAGTAGAAATATAGTACTTTATTAAGACTGTCAGCTAAGACAAGGTTTTATATTAGTGGAACATTTAAATACAGCACTTCTTTTAATAATGATATATTAAAATAAATGATAACATGTTAAACATAAATAATCCTTACTTTTTTAACAGTGAGGGCAAACATGTAAGTATTTACCAACTTAGTCTTTTGTGCAGGTGACAATGATGTGGATTGTTTTTTCAAAACTTTATTTTAGTACTCTAAAAATTAAAGTAAAATAAATGTAATAAAAAGAAGGCATATTTAAAACTTCTAAATGTTAGAAAATTACCATGATTTCATCTTGATCTTGCAACACTTGACTATTTTTGCTCAACTCAATAGACTCATTATACAGAGCAAGAAGTCCATCATGAAATTTGTATTCTGACTCAGGATCCATAATTTTCTGAAATGAAACAGTGAGACAAAAGTTAAATATGAGTTTATTGTGATGAAAAAGATAAGAAGTTAAGCAACATCAAGTGAGTTTAGGACTTGGATGGGTGATCATTCAAATTTAAACCCTTATAATGATGGCATTGATGGCAATTCCCAGCCCCACCTGGGCTGGGTGAGACTAATGTGGGCAAGTTATTAATTTTGCATTAAATGTTGGGCAAACACCAACTTGATATGACCTTGGCAGTTGAAAGGGATGTTAAACCCCAATATACATGTACATAAAGTTAATGATTATGAATCCAAAAGTGAAATCTTAAATGCCATTTTAACCAAATTAATTTTAAGAAGGACATGTAGGTGTATTGGTTCTTTGAGAGGTCTACAGCAATAGCTTACTCAATATTTGACTTACAATTTCATTTTCAACTGCAACAGAGGCACTTCTTTTCACTGAAGAACTCCGCTTTAAGTGTGCGGAACTTGTAGCTGCTTGTGATTCTCTCAGTGAAACAATACTGTTGCTCCTGACAAGGTTGGTTCTGGATTTCACTCTTGATACAGCACTAGTTGGATTTGCTGGAATCATAAAAATGAGATTAAAAATTCATTTGATGTATATACTATCATCTGACCTTAGAAGCTCAATTGTTAAGATGCTGGAGGTTGGTGGTTTCATACTCAAGCTAGGTTGAATTTAGTAAAGGATGGGAGGAAATAGTGTGATGGTTGAAATGGCCTTATTCTTACTATGTAGTAAATTATTAGTTCTTCCAATCTGTTATTGTTTACAAGGTAATTGACATTGAAGATTCTGAAATCTGAACACATTAGAAGGTGAAATATAGTGACTTACTTGTTGATTTCTTATGGACTTCCTCATTTGATTTTGGCATGTCTGGATCTAATAGTTTACTGATTCTAGAGAGTGGGCAGTTCGTTACTTTGTACTAAATTTTAATATAATGACTATTTTATGATTCTTTAATATTTAATTAATAAATTAAATTAATTTAATAACAATGATGTCAATAATAACTATAATAAAGTAAATAATTTTAATAAATTGTATTCATATCGTTTTTTAAATTAACGGTTATATCTGGTTGCCTGGGTAACAGTACTCCGGGCAGAAAAATCCCACGACCAAGGGGTAGGTCGTGGGATTTTTGTTTGTGAGACTTTGCGAGAATAATCCCACCGACCTACATTTTAATATTTTTCAATCAAATGAATCAAAATAATGGCCATGATTTCTTAGGTCATAAAACATAAACTCAGAAAAGCACAGTCTGCAGCTGGGCGTGAACTCGTCGCGGGGGACAGGTCCCCAGTCTCCCCAGGTTTCAGTTACACAAAGGTCAGATGTTTTGCCTAGGGCAAAACCAATCCCCTGAGGTTGGACTTACTAGTTTTTCCTATAATAAGCAAAGTAGGTATTGTATTAGTCGAAAATTTGACCAACCCAATTTTTCAAATTTCTGGACAAATCATTATGGCCTCAGGATACCAAAAAAGTTTTTTTCGGCCATTGGTCCGCCTGTCCGTCCGTCTGTCTGTGAACAAGATATATCAGGAACGGTACTAGAGACTTGCAATTTGGTATGAAAGGTACTGGAAACTTTTCGTTGAAATCGGCCAAAATCTGCGGCCGCAGGGATGCAAAAAGTGGCCACAAGGGCCGTTCCTTTGCATTGGTTAAATATAAAAATAATTAGGGTTGTATGCAGAGTCCTCACTGTAGGGATGGCTGGGTCATTTGTCCCTTCAGCTGATTTTCTTATTCAGAGACGTTTGTTTAAAGCGTCTATGCGCATGTGCAATCAGATGTTTCTTTAATAAATTAATAATGGTCAAGGTCGAAGTATTCCCTATAGCAAGCTCGGGACCACCCTACAGTGAACCCTATAGGGATTACAAAATCGTCTCTGCATACCAGCCCTAAGAGAACAACATTTTCTTAGAATAAAAAATAATAAGGGTTTACTTCCGTGAGAGGTGTTGCCAGACCACCACAACGACTTCGATTGGCCGTTGCTAGAAGCCCGCCGATTGAAACTGAGGTTGACCGCTACGCAGCGTTCGTGTAGCATCCTCTCAAAGTTTTTACCCGCGGTAATCAAATAAATGACATCTTTTCTTTTGTTCATTTTTCATTATCTTTATCATACCTGCTAATCCTGCTTTCGCTTTCGGTCGCTGCGCGACCCGGCCTAACCACCTGCACTAATTTCAACCTAACCTAAGCCCCTCACCCAACCATCCTACCCAACAAACGGTTGTCAGTCTAAATGTTGTGTTTCGTTAGCCGGCTAGGATAGCTTGGGTGAGGGGCTTAGGTTAGGTTGAAATTAGTGCAGGGTTAGACCGGGTCGCCGCGCGACCCGGCCTAACCACCTGCACTAATTTCAACCTAACCTAAGCCCCTCACCCAACCATCCTACCCAACAAACTGAAGTCAGTGATCTATCGTGCAATTTCACCTCGTTAACTTTACCTAACCCTATATAACTACAAAATTCTTCTTAACAAAAAAATCCTCTTACCAAAAATGACTTTTTCGAAGTCATTTATTTGAATACCGCGGGTAAAAACTTGATAAGGATGCTACACGAACGCTGCGTAGCGGTCAACCTCAGTTTCAATCGGCGGGCTTCTAGACACTTCGCCTGTTCATTAGCATAGCTAACCCTGCACTAATTTCAACCTAACCTAAGCCCCTCACCCAACCATCCTACCCAACAAACTGAAGTCAGTGATCTATCGTGCAATTTCACCTCGTTAACTTTACCTAACCCTATATAACTACAAAATTCTTCTTAACAAAAAAATCCTCTTACCAAAAATGACTTTTTCGAAGTCATTTATTTGAATACCGCGGGTAAAAACTTGATAAGGATGCTACACGAACGCTGCGTAGCGGTCAACCTCAGTTTCAATCGGCGGGCTTCTAGACACTTCGCCTGTTCATTAGCATAGCTAACCCTGCACTAATTTCAACCTAACCTAAGCCCCTCACCCAACCATCCTACCCAACAAACTGAAGTCAGTGATCTATCGTGCAATTTCACCTCGTTCACTTTACCTAACCCTATATAACTACAAAATTCTTCTTAACAAAAAATCCTCTTACCAAAAATGACTTTTTCGAAGTCATTTATTTGAATACCGCGGGTAAAAACTTGATAAGGATGCTACACGAACGCTGCGTAGCGGTCAACCTCAGTTTCAATCGGCGGGCTTCTAGACACTTCGTTATATTTTTGATATCTTGAACTTTTTGGAACCCGGCCCCAATTTACCGGTATTTTGGGGAGACTCGCTTGGACTAGATTTTTATTTATTTATTATTCATCCTAGATGGGAGTTGTGACATATCAAATCCAATGATTTTGAGGTGCTGATGACGAATTTGACATTGATTTTTAGTTACTGTTACCATTGAGTCACCAGAATTTGACTTATTTGTGAGTGATCAGGAAAGTATTAATTGTGGTGTCGCACCAGTTTATTGTTTATTTTTACTCTATTTTATGTTTTAACCTACCCTTCAAATAAGCCGAATCGTTTCGGGAGCACCATGTATGGGAAATACGAAAATGCGAAACGAAACCACAGTACATGTGTGAATGATCGTGAATTGACCTTATTTTTAGCTTACCCTATTTCAGCGAATCCCTGTTCATTATTTTGGCAACAGTGTACACTATCACTTCTCTTTTGGCTCTTCAACCCTTGGCTCCAATTTTTGAATTTAACAGTTACACTGGTGACAGTAATTGAAGAAAAAAAATTATTTAATAGGTACCCAATAAGGTATTTTAGAAAATAAGATACTGCTTCTTGCAATAACGAAGTATAACATTCATTACTATCACAACTCTAACAACTCAATATGTTTATTATCAAAGTTATCTTTTCCATCAACCATATACAATGTACGTCTTATACAAGTACATACTACAAGACACGTATAAAGTCAAGAAACAATCCACCTGGAGGACACAGAAGATCATCAAGTTTAATATATTATCCTATCCTGAAAAAAGTAGAAAGAAGAAGAAGGCACCATTTTTTTATAGACACTGTTGATGGCGTGTTGAATGCACTGGTTCACATAGGATCACTAAAGTTTAAGCAATGCCCAGTGAGATGATGCTGGCATTCCAGCCCAACCCAGGCTGGGTGTAGTTAACATGGGTAGCAGGTTTGTGAGTTTCCTGAAAATTAAGGGTCTTATATGACCATGCAGTTAAAAAACAATGTTAAACCCTCATAAACATAACAAAAGTAATAAATGCAACGGTTCTCATACGATCACCCAAGTTAAGCAACATCCAGCAACATGCAGACCTCATGAGGTTAATGTGGGCAGCAGGTTTGTGTGTTTCCTGTAAATGGAGGAAAATACCCTCAAATTGGAGATATCCTAGCTTTTGAATGGGATGTAAAACCCCAGTTTTTAATAATCAGGATTTTGCTTTCATTATTTATCCCCATTATCATGCATTTAATTTTTCATTCTAAACATTTTCAGAATTGAGGCGATACCTACTTTAAATTTAAATATAAGGACTCCTCCAATGTAGTACCTTTTTCCATAGTTCTTGTTAGTGTCATTGAAGGTATCTTGTATTAGAGTATAACTAATTATTTAACTTTACCATGTGGGTGCTGCGGAATGTTCATAACAATGAAGGTGAGTGGGGTTCCTGGTTCTTTTATTCCTATTGATCAAAGATTAGTGGTCAATGCTTATTTAATCATTCATAGTAAATATGTATGTAGTTTGTTGAACAATCATTTCAGATCCAAGTCCATTTTTATTTTTAACTAAGTTAAATTTTTACATATACTTACTATGACTTTACATAAATATTTACTTACTAGCCAGCCTCCATGGTGTAATGGTTGTGACTAATGCCCGTAGTCCAGAGATCCTGAGTTCGATTCCCAGTTGGAGCAGGCTTTTCGCACAGTAAATTCTGTTCCCTCCAAACATGTGAGGCTGGCAATTCCAGCCCTACCCAGGCTGGGTGAGGTTAATGTGGGTAGCTGGTACAATTCCCAGCAAATGGAGGGTAAACCCCCGGTCCTGTCTACCTCAAGTCAGGACGTTAAAACCAAATAGAATCAATGGACATGAAAAAAGCCTGGACATTGGATTTTGGGTGTCCATATAATCCTCTCACCACTGTGATTTAGATATCAATAACTATCTCACGGACACGGAATTATTATTATTATTATTATACTATGACTTTGTACACATAGGCACTACATGCATAACCAACCATGTACAAGAACATAATTATACATAAGTAATGCAAAAATAGTAACCTTGTCTCAACATAAAACACTACCAAATTACCCTAAGGTAGAGAAAACATTTTGAACTATCTTGATCTACTTCATTATGATTATGCTTTCCCTTTTCAGAAAAATGTTTCCAAGTTTGCACGCCAAGCACTGTCAAAGTGGGCCGTAAAGACAGTGACTTATGTTTGGGAGGGAATGATCACAGTATAAGCAGACATCATGCAGAACTTTCCATTGTCACACAGGTAATGGCCAATTTATAAAATAAGTTTATATCTATAAAATATATTAATTTGTATAAACATACATTTTTCTATATCTAATTATTTTGCAAACTTCATTGGCTTTTTTCTATTACAGTCTACTGTTTCTGTATGAAACGCCCATGTCATTCTTAATATATTTCATCTCTTGGATAATTTGGACTCTTTTTAAAACTTTCCATTATGTATTGCTATATTCTGAGATTTTTTTTTTACTAAATCACTTGTTTCTTTTCCAATTTGTTTTATAAGGTAAAATATTGTTTTGCCTTCATCCTTTTTTTACAACAAAATCTGTAGGTATCAGTAAGTTGAAGACCTTTGTAGAATTAAGTTGAATTTTTGTACTTTTTGGTCCAAATTTTCTTAAATATATGTATTTTTCTCCTTTGTTAGGATGGAGAAGAATTCTTGCAAGTTGAAGACATGGCCTCACGGTATGGCACCTACATCAACAGCAATATTCAGCCAATTAACTGTCCCAAGGCTGCAACCAACAACAGAATGGAGCCGTACACTAAAGTCCAGCTGAAATCAGGAGACAAAGTTCGGTTTGGGCTCCAGTGGCACATTTGGTTGTAAGTTGATTTTTCTTCTTTCTTTTTTTCGCATTGGTAGGCAAGCCATAAGTTGCAATGTTTTACTTTATTAAAGTAGTCACCATGGCTGGGTGAAGTAGCACACTGGACTTACATGCACCTGTGTTTGAATCTTGGCTGTTTAGAAACTTGTTAACTCTGTACTTTGTATGTCCATGGTCCACTCATACAAATTGTATAGCTAAGGGACATTGAACAGGGAGAAGATCACTGTCTGGCTAAAGGACTATAAACAGAGAATGGATAGCTAACCCTAACAAGCCATGATAAATTGTGTGGAACTGATTGTCACAGGCAATAACCCCACCTTTTGTTAGGACATTATTACTATTTTCTTCTTTATTTATTTTTCAAACTATTTTATCATTTATTTATTTTTTCTTAATTTTATACTGTAAGGCTGGTATGCCTGGGTCATTTGTCCCTTCAGCTGATTTTGTTATGCAGAGACGTTTGTTTGAAGCACCTGTGTGCATGTGCATTCAGATGTCTCTTGAAAGAAGAGATTTTTGAACGCTTCTATTTGTATCTGTTTTGTATCATGCGAGAAATGAGGAGGTAAAAAATAATTGTCAAGGTCGAAGTATTCCCTATAGCAAGCTCGAGACCACCCTACAGTGAACCCTATAGAGATAAAAAAAATCTCTGCATACCAGCCTAAATATTGTACATTACTTTGTCCTCCTAATGAAGATTTATTTAATAATAATAATAATAATAATAATAGATTGCTGTTCCCAAGGGTTTAATGTCTTATAAAGAAAAAAGCCCAACTTCTCACGATGATTGATTGCACATTGAAATATGTGGTTAAGAACAAGCCAACTTTTCTCTTGAGTTTCGCTGGAGACCATCACACCTAATACTAATTAATAATAATAACAACACTTTTTATTGGAAGTTAATCACCAGGCGAAGTTAATGCTAAAAGTATTTTCTACCACCTGACTCACAGAGTCTTATGTTTTCACAAACTTAAATTATTATGTTTTCACAAACTTAAATTAATGAGGAAAAATTCATGCACTGGGTGGGATTCAAACCAATGGATCCCTACGTTACCTGGATTACCAGACTAGCGCGTTAACCACAATTTAGTGTGCACGTCACCAGTGCACACTAAATTTAAAGGTTTAAAACTCAACTGAGAAAATCCTTTCGTAATTAAATTAAGAACTTACATTACACTTCTTCCTTCACCGATTTTCATAAGGTACAGATATAAAATACCAGTGATATATTCTTGTTTCAGTGTGTACAAGTACACCTACGTTGTGTCCTCATCCAAGCTGGACGCTGCCTTGTCTACTCAACTACAGAGCACTCTACGAGATCTAAACATTCCGTTTCAAACTGATTGGGATGCAAACTGCACGCACCTGACAATGAGTGGAATAGTGGTGACACCCAAAGTAAGCTCTAGGAAGCTTTCTCTTTCTTAATTCTTCTGAATGACTGTAGGGACTTTGAACTTTCAGACATACAAATTTAGAAATTTAGTATGAAAGTTGATTCTACATACCACACAAATTTGTTTGAAGTCCGCCACATTCTGCGGCCACAAGGGCCGTTACTTTTAAATGGTTAAATATACAAAAAATAGAGAAAAATAAATAATTGGGGTTTAGTCCCATCATTTTTTGATATCTTGAACTTTTAGTAACCCTACCCCAATTTACTGCTATTTTGTGGAGGTCCTACTTGGACTAACTTTTTTACTATTCATCTTAGATGGGGGTTGTGGCATATCACATCAAATGATTTTGAAATAACAAATTGGACATTCATTTTTAGCTAACTGTTACCGTTGAGTCACCATTGGCGGAATTTTCTTTTCAAGTGGAATTTTCTTTCTTTATATTATTACTAGCCGTTTGCCCGTGCTTTGCAACGGGACTAAATTTCAAATTTACTAAGGCATGGCCGTACTGCTGGACAGCAATGCTTTTTTGAACTTTTTATAATTTTTCTGGACAAAGCGATAATGGTTTTGGGGGGGTCAATTCTGAGACATTTTTCGCTATCTCTTACCGTTTTGGCTAAACAACTCCGGACAAACAAACAAACATAGGTAGGTAGTCCTTTTTTCTGTTTTATATATAGAGATTATTATTAAGTGATAAGGAAAGTCGTGTTGTATCACACCCGTGTATTTTTTTAATTTCTCAGGTTGCCTGCGCCCTCGCCAGCACCAGGCACATGGTCACCCTGGCCTTCTGGACCGAGGTGTCCAGAGTTCTAAGCTGCGGGTCCGGGTTCTATCCCAAGGAAGAGGACTATCTCCCGCCCGTGGTGGAAAAATTTGCCAAGTAATAAATAAAAAATAAAATAAAATAGCCTTTAGTAAAATATTAATTTACAATACAAGTTATTTACATACATAGTTATTTCATATTTTATTCAATTTTATATACATACAAAAAATATTTTAATTAATAAATTATACTCGTCTAATTGAAGGCCTCGCCAAGTAATAAAATGAGCTTAATCGAAATAGAAAATTATGAAATGATGTTGAAAATACTGGTATCTTGTTAACAAATTATTGTTATAATAAAGTATTGTTGAATGCTCGAGGCTGATAACACCTTGTAACAAAACTAGTGAATGCGTCAAAGCATTGGGTCTAAGTGCTTTGACGCATGTGACTGCAAGAGCAACATTTTTTTTTTTTTTTTTTTTTTTACGAGAGAATGGCAGGTTCTCGAGGATTCAAGGAGATGTTTGAACTGCCTACCATTCTCTTGTAAACAAACAGTTGCTCTTGCAGTCAAAGCCTATAGCGTCCCAGCACATCTCCGGTGTTATCAGCCTTGAGCATTCAACAATTCTTTCTTTTAATGTTTGTAAATCATTGATGGGTGTGGCAATGTGTGGCATACTGGCATACACTAATTCTTTGAGTGTGTCCCAAAAAAAGTCCAATGGTGTGAAGTCAGGACTTCTCGGTGGCCATGCCACTGGAAAAAATAATTAAATCCGCGTACCCAAAACCCAACAGGCACAGATTTATGATTTTTAAATAGAAACCGGCATTTGCTGTATATTCGATTAGGAAACATTTGTGGGTATATGCTCTGGGGACTTTTTAGTCTAATTTTGACCTCCTAAATTGATTTTAAAAGTATCCATTGATAACTTCCGGACACCCTGTAGACATATTTACAGTACAAATAATGATTACAAAGAAATGGACAAAATGGAAACAATAAAGAGGATTAAAAGAACATAAAAAGTGCACTCATATGTCCTAACTAAAGGGCGGGGTTATTTCATATAGCAATATCTTCCACCCAACTCTTATTATTTTATATGATTAAATAAGGTGATATTATTTTATTTTCCAGGTGTGACGCGGTGTCCTTTCTCCCCAACCCGGCAAGAAGCAGTTTGTTCGCAGGTCTCAGGTTCGTGGCCCTCTCCCAGCAACAAATGAAATACTTCGAGCAGTGCATCTCTCTGGCGGGTGAGCTCGACATCTTGGGTCATTTATTCGATATTAATGTCCTCAATTGAAGAATAGTTTACAGTATTAATATATTAAATTATAGATTTTAAAACAATAAATAGATAAAGAAAGGAGCATTTCCTTGAAAGGAAATGGCGGTATGGTATTTATTATTCAGAAGCAGAGCTCTAGTTTTCGACCATAATTCGTTATCCACTTTCTAAATCTACAAGTATCTATTAGGTACAGAGAACAGACTAACCAACACTTACAAGCCAGGCTAGCTTGCAGTTTCCTAAGGGTTTAATCTTAATATATAAATGTCAAAGTCACTCACTGACCACTGACTGATCATCGCTCTACAGCCCAAACCGTAAGTCCTAGGAAGCTGAAATTTGGTAGGTAGCTTTGTCTTATAGTCTAGATGTGCAATAAGACGGGATTTTTCGAAACTCCCACTACAACACCTGCCATTGGCGAAAAAGGATTTTTTGCTTTCACGGCCATGCCTCGGCCCGCAAAGCGGGCGACAGCCCGCTAGTGGCTTATAAAGAAAAGTCCAAGTCCTCATGATGGTTGATCGCACAAGGAAAAATGTGGTTCAGGACGAACCAACTTTGAAATAAAGTTGGCTGGAGACTATCACTCATCCCTTCTGCTGTAGCCAAGCTGTCTACAACAACAACTTATCTAGGAATAGGGAAGAGATTATTAATTCTTGCAATGTATGTAACCCGAATTTCAGCTAGGGAAGTCCCTTTATCTTTAGTTCCAGGTGCAGAGGTAAATTCCACTCTACCAAAATTTCACTCAAAGATGATTTTGAACCTCCAAGCGTGGGGACCGGCGCTTTATTCCACATATCGAAGGACTGAAAAAGACACGTTTTCTGTAAAAGAAACTTTATTACAGACTAGCCGTTTGCCCGTGCTTTGCAACGGGACTAAATTTCAAATTTACTAAGGCATGGCCGTACTGCTGGACAGCAATGCCTTTTTGAACTTTTTATAATTTTTCTGGACAAAGCGATAATGGTTTTGGTGGGGTCAATTCTGAGACATTTTTCGCTATCTCTTACCGTTTTGGCTGAACAACTCCGGACAAACAAACAAACATAGGTAGGTAGTCCTTTTTTCTGTTTTATATATGGACAACTCCGCCTCCGAACATTTGCAGAATTCACAAACTACCAGTTTCGGTCTTCAACGTTACACCCTTTCGAGAGCGAAGATCGAGTGGTGGGGGAAGGGATCTCCCGAATTTCAAGAATCAGAGAACCTTTGATTTTTAGTTCAGTAGTATTGAGTATTGAGCGTAGTCCTGAAGTTCTCAGTTGATTCGTCGTAGAAAAGAAATCGATCTCATTCCGCTCGGGGAGTTACGTGTTTGTGACTTAGCTATTAATCATATCATCACCATAATATTATCTCCTATCAAATCTTTGTAAATAAAATAAATCTTTTAAACTCTTATTCTGTGTTGTTCTATTGGCAAAAGCCGTTCTATTTACCATCAATGAACCCCTTAGAGGACGGGGAACTACCAGAGGAGAGCCCGTACCACGGGTCTCCCTCATCAGAAGTGGGATATCAACCGCACCGACCTGAACATGGATACCCAACAATATCGGAGAACAGCCAAACACACAGTTCCCAGGATGGAAACTCAACCCCGCGGAGTAACTATGCTCAAAATTCATCAGGTAATTCTCTAGGTACGGATTTCCGCGAATTCCTACAAGAGCTCTTTAAATACCTTCCCAATCATCATCAAACTCGTGCCATTTCATTACCTATCTTTAACCCCGAGGGAGAGAGGGTAGACCCTAGAGCATGGCTAAGGACAGCTGAACTTTGTTGCTTCCAATTACCTTGTTCTAATAGAGACTTGATTCTAAGTTTAAGCAAAGCTCTAAAAGGTAGTGCCACCGTGTGGTTCGCGCGAATAGCACACCCCACCCTAACATGGGAAGAATTTAAAATCGCTTTCAATACCGAATACGTTCAACTAGACACCCCCGCATGTACCATAGCGAACCAGCACAGCACAAACCCCAAGGAGAATAGCGAGTACGTATCATACGCTATTCAAATGCTAGGTGTACTCGATGCTTGCTTCAAGGATCTGAACAAACAAGAGATAGCCATCGCTATGACCCTAGCACATATGGGAAAGTTTGATAGACGCGTGCAACACCTTGCCAGCACAAAAGATATTCGAACCAGAGATGTCTTATTGCAAGAGCTAAAGTTCCTCTCAACCGGTAAACGCCGCTTGACCGATACAAGTTTTGAACGGTCCCAACCCGAATCAAAAAGAGTAAAGTTGTCCAGACCCTACTGCAACTACTGCCGGATACCAGGACATCTCATTGATGATTGCCGCAAGAGGACTTCAACACTCACCTCGAAGCCCAACCGAGCCACTGACGCCAGACGTGACCGTTTCTCATCAAGTCGACCACAAGAACGAGAGAAGTCTGTCACCTGCTTTCGCTGCCGTGAGGTGGGACACTACTCTACCAAGTGTCCTCAGAGGAAATCAGCCAACGATCGTCTACCTGCCAAGGAAGTGAGACTGTGCGCTGTCAATCCTCATGGCCAACTTACACATAAGGGTGAGATGTTTCAGTTTATTTTCGATAGTGGTTCAGAATGTTCCCTATTAACTGCTAGTACTTCCTCAGAGTTCGAGGGAAAGTGTCACTATAACACAGTGAATCTAATAGGATTAGGTAAATCCCTTGTATCTTGTAGCAAACAGGTACAATCCTTAGTGACAATTAATGACAACGAGTTTGAAATTTTATTTCACGTTGTCCCTGATGCAATCATGAGCGAACCTATTGTAATAGGGCGCGAAATCCTTCAAAACGATTTCACAATGGAAATAGATAAGAACCATTGTATTCTTAAGAAAAAGGGGAATAACGGTTCTAATCCGCTAGAAATTCCCTGTGACAATGAGGCGACACCGCAGTCTCTAGATCCCATTGAACTTGACCTAATAACCGAGTTGTGTAACGAAAGTGAGAGTTCTATTCAGGAGTGTGGGTCAGGTAAACAAAACCACACAGATCCTTGTGAAAAGTCAATGAACTCAGTGCACATTTATGACTCTATCGTAACGAGCTTAACTCCAAATGATAGAGTAAAATTATTTTCAATCCTTGAGAAATACGAACCTCATTTTATTGATGGTATCCCTAAGACCAGAATTACAACAGGTGAAATGACCATAAGACTAAAAGATCCGTCCATTATCAACTCTCAGCGTCCCTATAGATTAGGCGACGAGAAACGCGAAGTCGTACGTAAGCTAGTAGGAGAACTGCTCGAGGCGAATGTTATTCAGCCTAGCCGTTCGCCTTACGCAAGCCCAGCTTTTCCTGTAGCCAAGAAAACCGGAGGACACCGCCTCTGTGTAGATTATAGAGCTTTAAATGCCAATACAGTATCTGAAAAATTCCCGTTACCTCTTATTCAGGACCAAATAGCCAGGTTAAAAGGCGCTAAATTTTTCTCTTCCCTAGACATGGCTAGTGGATACCACCAAGTCCCAATTCACCCCGATTCGGTCGAAAAGACCTCTTTCATTACTTATCATGGAACTTGGGAGTACTTAGCTGTACCTTTTGGCCTGAAAAATGCCGGAAGCGTTTTTCAGAGGGCCGTGTTAGAAGCGCTAGGTGAGATAGCTCACGACTATGTTGTCGTATTCGTAGACGATATTTTGATCGTAGCTGATAGTAAAGAACAAGCATTGAGTAGATTAGATGCTGTTCTGAAAGTGTTAACCAACGCTGGTTTCTCATTGAACCTTAAAAAGTGTTCATTCATTGTCGATCGCATCTCTTATTTGGGTTACGAAATTGACAACGGACAAGTGCGTCCGAATCTCATGAAAATCGAAGCATTAACTAAACTTCCTCCCCCAAAGACCTTAAAATCATTACGACAATTTCTAGGTCTAGCCTCATACTTCCGACAGTTCATTCGTGATTTTTCAACTATTGCTAGTCCCTTGTACAGGCTTATTAAAGATGCTAACTCCCTTGACACTAAAATAGTCAAATGGCTTCCCCTTCATGAGAAAGCTAGACAGCAGATTATTTCTCATCTCACTAGTAGTCCTGTATTAACAATATTTGATCCTTCGTATCCTATTGAACTCCATACCGACGCTAGTTCCCTAGGCTATGGCGGTATACTTATGAACATAGTCAACGGAAAACCTCGCGTGGTAGCGTACTATAGTAAACGAACCACGCCAGCCGAGTCTAAATATCACTCTTATGAGTTGGAGACCATGGCTGTCGTCAAATCTATTCACCATTTCAATAGTTATCTACAGAGCCATCAATTCAAAGTAGTGACTGATTGTCAATCTTTGAAGGCTACTCACTCAAAGAAAGACTTGATACCTCGTGTTCAACGATGGTGGAGTTTTCTCTTGAGCTACGATTTTACCGTAGAATACAGGAAAGCTGAGAAAATGAGTCATGTCGACTACCTGAGCAGAAATCCTATTGAATCTGACGATCATTGTTTGAACAGTAATCCAAATCCTACCGAAACATCCAAACTCGAAGAATTCCTGTCTTCTATCGAAAGAGTCACACCACTCGATAACTCTAATCCTACCTATCCTTCAAAATCCAATGTTAGGCCGCATGGCAAAAGGTCTAATTGCACCACTGCACGTGACGAACCTAAACGGATCAACCTCAATCGTGTATCATCTGAGTGGCTATTAGCAGAACAGAACAACGATGCGGAACTTTCTCGTATCAGGGAACAATTAAACAATTCCGAGATCGATGAAAGCGTTCGAAACACCTATGAGATAAGATCTGGGATTCTCTGCAGGAAAATTCAAAGAAAAGGTCAATCTCGATGTTTACCTATTGTACCTCATTCTTTGAAATGGGCCATCGTGAACAATGTTCACAATTCCTTGTTCCATATGGGTTGGGAGAAAACTGTTGAAACACTGTACAACCATTACTGGTTCGAGAAGATGGCCAAATTCACCAGGAAATTTGTAGATAATTGTTTGACATGTAAAGTTAACAAGACCAATTACAGGTCAGGAAGGACCGAGCGTAATCTTACTTTTATTGATAGCTCAGCAAGACCAGTTACAGGTCAGGAAGGACCGAGCGTAATCTTACTTTTATTGATAGGTCAGCAAGACCAGTTACAGGTCAGGAAGGACCGAGCGTAGTCTTACTTAGATCAAGTATCAAACTACAATTTCGGACATTGAATGTCCCTCCCCGCAGCTCCTACAAACACAACCAAGTGGGTGTTTGGATATCTTAATAAGACATCTGATGCTCGCAAACTGTTCTATTCTGTTACAGTCTCCATCAGAGATTCTCAATAAGCCAGCACGGCCGAGGACGACCGTATTGTCAGAATGGCCGTATGGACAACTCCGCCTCCGAACATTTGCAGAATTCACAAACTACCAGTTTCGGTCTTCAACGTTACACCCTTTCGAGAGCGAAGATCGAGTGGTGGGGGAAGGGATCTCCCGAATTTCAAGAATCAGAGAACCTTTGATTTTTAGTTCAGTAGTATTGAGTATTGAGCGTAGTCCTGAAGTTCTCAGTTGATTCGTCGTAGAAAAGAAATCGATCTCATTCCGCTCGGGGAGTTACGTGTTTGGACTTAGCTATTAATCATATCATCACCATAATATTATCTCCTATCAAATCTTTGTAAATAAAATAAATCTTTTAAACTCTTATTCTGTGTTGTTCTATTGGCAAAAGCCGTTCTATTTACCATCAATGAACCCCTTAGAGGACGGGGAACTACCAGAGGAGAGCCCGTACCACGGGTCTCCCTCATATATATGAGGCGTCCAGTTTCAAAACTCTTTATATCCAAAAAATCGAAAACGCAGATTTTTACATTTTTGAAATCTTCAGAACAAAGCACACATTATCTGAAAATATTTAGTAGCAAAACTATGTAGAACCCGGTGTAATATCATGAGAAAGATTCAAGTCGGTTGCTAAACTCAGTATTTCCAAAGGAGATTTGGCTGCATAACTCTGTATATCCATGCGTAAAAACTGTTGCAAAACTCTTTATATCCTATACTATAATAATGGCGTACGGGAAATGATCGGTAACAAAACTCGTTATGTCCATCGAAAGAAAGGCTTTGTTCTTGTGAAAGGTGAAGTTCCCTACAGATCAGATGTCTGCAAATTCAAGTCTGTTATGAAGAAAGGTAAAAACTTGAATAATTTCAATCCAACCATTATAGAGTTTGATTAATTTTTCAAACCTGAAAAACTTAATAATAATAACACTCTTTAGTGGAAAGTAACCACCAGGCGAGGTTAATCCTTAAAGCATTTTCTACCACCTAGCCCTCGAGACTCTTATTATTATGTGGTTACAAACTCAAATTAGTGAATAAAATTCATGCACTGGGTGGGATTCGAACCAACGGATTGAAAAACTTATTGATGTTAATAAAAAAAAGTTATCATATATGTGTTAATCACTTTCGTATTATCACAACTACTCAAACTCGCTTTACTAAATCTACGCTGAAACCGGGACTTGAACCACCGACCTCCAGGTTACTAGTCCGCCGCCTTATTGATCAAGCTACTGAGGTCGGATTATTGATGTTTATAATCTATACTTATAAAAGATTTTCACTTACTGACTGACTGACTCACTCACTGATTCATCACTGTTACTCCGAACTGGTAAGTCCTAGGAAGCTGAAATTTGGTAGGTAGCTTTGTCCTATAGTCTAGATGTGCAATAAGACGGGATTTTTCGAAATTCCCACTACAACACCTGCCATTGGCGAAAAAGGATTTTTTGCTTTCACGGCCATGCCTCGGCCCGCAAAGCGGGCGACAGCCCCCTAGTTTACTATAAAAACATTTTGGTGAGTCTTGGAAAAAAAAGGAAGATCTCAAAATCTACAAATTAATACTGGAAGAAGAGGCTACTGCCCCACATGTAGCTGAAGAAGAAAATGATGAAGATTGTTTCCCAGAAGAGAATGAAGATTTGACTGTTTCTATTTGACTCATATTTGTCTGATAAAAATACATGTCAACTTTTATTGAACAAAACTATTGAAGTACCAATTGTTTTCTTTTATTCTATGATATTATCAGGCATAATTGACTGATGATAATAGATTGTGCTGCTGCAAAACTCTTTATATCCTCTTGATACGGTTGCAAAACTTATTATATCCATGCTAAGGTAGCAAAACTCTTTATATCCAAATTAAATTCTTAAATATTTCGAGAACACCTGAATAAAATGTTTTTTTCTCGTCATAAAAAGGTGTATTAAGACTTATACTATCTACCAATATGATATTGTCTTTGGAAAATAATAAAAAATGGACTTTATCGTTTTTTGTTATTCTTGTAAAATTTGGATATAAAGAGTTTTGAAACTGTACGCCTCATATAGAGATGAAGTAATAATTGAAAAATATATATACTAAGAAAAAGTAGTTGAAGTGCGAAACAATTCATTGAATAAAACAGTACTTTGTTGTCTTGTTTAGGTGGCACCATTGTAAATATTCATCGAGAGAAGTTAACCAAGAAGGATCTGCTAGATGAGAAGACAATAGTCCTCAACAAGACTGCACTGCATGTGGAGTCCCAGCAGACGCAACTGAATGGAGTGGTGGAACGACTCAAAAGTAAGTCTCGACTCAAGGACTCTTGTCTGTGTTCTTGCCGTTCTTGTAGTATTCCTCTCTGCGATGGATGAGAAGAGACACAGTGCTTCCGATTTGCTTGCTGTCTCAAGCCAATAATATTGGAAGATGTCCTCACAAAAAAATTGAAGAAAACTTGTGTCGTTCCGTGGACCTGATTTTCGAACGCATTCCTTTTTCAGTGTACTGCTGTGTTGGTTTAAAGAAAGGTACCCAGAACTGAATTAGATTGGTGCATTATGTAAGTGAATTGCTGATTAAAATTGTGTGATCTCTCTTTTCTTTCCAGACTTATTTGCCAAATCCCAGAAGCGGCTTGTAGATGAGGCAGAGATAGGATTCTCCATCATCTTTGTGTCCCGCGAGTCAGCATGCAATCCATACGCCGCATTTAGAGTACCCCAGTTGAGTCAGGAACTAAGTCAACAGACTCCAGCACAAGGTCAGTATTTTTTTTTGTTTTTCAACAAAATACTTCAAATTTATTTATTAGTCTTTTATACTTCAAACAAAATACTTCAAATTTATATATTACATACATATAATTTGTTGTTCAAATTGAATCATATTGTTAGAGGGTAGAAAAAAAGGAAGGCGTCTCTTACCTGTGCCGTCGCTGTTGATGATGAAGGGTCGCAACCTCTGGGTCCAGAGAAAATGAAGTTGGTGAAAATGAGTGGTTGAAAAGCGAGAACTGAAGTTGGTAAGAAACGAGAGTCGAGAACTGAAGTTGGTAAGAAACGAGAGTCTAAGAACTGAAGTTGGTAAGAAACGAGAGTCGAGAACTGAAGTTGGTAAGAAACAAGAGTCGAGAACTGAAGTTGGTAAGAAACGAGAGTCGAGAACTGAAGTTGGTAAGAAACGAGAGTCTAAGAACTGAAGTTGGTAAGAAACGAGAGTCGAGAACTGAAGTTGGTAAGAAACAAGAGTCGAGAACTGAAGTTGGTAAGAAACGAGAGTCGAGAACTGAAGTTGGTAAGAAACGAGTGTCAAGAACTGAAGTTGGTAAGAAACGAGAACTGTAAGATGACACTCGATCAAGAGAGAGAGGAAACAGATATTGGTGACAGTAAATTCGGTAGAGACGTGTTTGTGAGGGATATATGGGGTGAACCTGAAGAAAAGAGAGATGGTAGGATAATAAGTTTGTACATTGAGCTTTGGGCAACTCATTGATTGAATATTTTAAAACATTATTGAATATTAAGTCGTATTTTTCTTTCTAACTAAAAAAATTTCCTGGTTAGGTTTTTTCCAAATATTTCCATTTCATTCCAAGGTCATTCGTGAAAGAAAAATGCGTTTGGTTACTTTTAAAGATAAACAATAGACTTAACCTATAAAAGAACTGGAAGCAAGAATTTTCTACTTCCACTTTGGTTAACTTTGGAAGTGGAAATTTTTCCTCTTCCAAAAGAAAAATGACTTGCTTCCAGTTTGGTTCATTTTATTCCCGTTTGGTTAACTTTGGTTAGAAAGAAAAATACGGCATTATTTAGAAAAAAAATAAATCCCTTAATATGCTTGTTACTTTCAGACTCGGAGCGCGTATTCAGCGTAAGCATGATCAAAACTCCCCGCTCTACCCGAAAGCGAGACCGCACTCCCTCTCCCCCATCAGAGAGAAAACAAAGCAAACTCACTTCCGCAAGCACACTGCTCACTGCCTCCAGTTCCGATCATAGTGTAGATATGATGACCTTCCGAGACACGGAGAAAGTGGTAGAATCCACGCAAGTGATAGAATCCACGAGCTCTGACAGTGTTTCAGAGGTAGAAACCGTGGCACCTCGCGTGGTGAAATCCACGATCTCGACAGCTCCCGCACAGAGTGAGGTCTATGAGATGGAAGATGAAAATAGCTCTAACGTAGATGAAGTTGATAGAGCTACTAGCAGCAGCAGCAGGTCGCAAAGACTTAGAGATCGGGAGAGAGGATCTACAAATCTTGATACCGGAAGCTCACATAGTAAAAGAAGTGAGAAACTTGATAGTAGAACAACTGTTGATAGTAGCTCATCTAGAAAAACGAGCACTAGAAGTACAGAAAGTACGGGAACTTTCAATGGAAAACTGTCGAGATTTGGGCAGGGTAACGACAGCAGTGAGGATGAGCTGGAAAATCTTTTCTCCAAGTTTCAACATTTGAATAAGAAGAAAGCATCTGTCAGTACTGGGAGCAAGGGAAGTACTGTTGTGAGTGAAGCATCTGGAAACAACGCTAGCTGTTCTCGTACGAGAGAATGTAAAGAATCTAATCGAGATGAAGAAATGTGCAGTTCAGAATCGACGAATCTAGAACGAAGGAGTTCTTCAGGAAACACAAGTGAGGAAACAAGGGACAGTGTCTTTCAGGTGCCGACGCAAAGGGTTACAAGTAGAGGAACGACTCGCAATAATAAAAGCTTATCTGCTGACGGCTGGTTATCCAAAGAAACTTGTGAAACTGAATCAAACGATAGAGCGACATCGCGTGATAAAGAATTGAACACGAGACAAAATAAAGATACAAGACAAAGGACCCAGGAAACACCAAGAACTCAACTGAGCAGATCTAGTACATCTATTCGACTGAATGCATCTCGACTCGCATCAAGTGACGAAGAAGAAGACATCTTTGAACAGAGCACGCTTTCTCGTCGTCATGGCAACACGACTCTAGCGAACCACTCACTTGCAGGCACGTCTAGTATAAGACCGAACAACACCTTGGCGAATTCTTCAGTCGCTCAAAGGTTTTCGAGTAGAAAAAATTCGATGTGGAACCACAACGAAGAGGATGACGACGAGGACAACGTTTTCGGCACCCCCATCTGCAAACCTCTGTCGGAAATCAGTCGATTGAGAAGTCGAAACCTGGTGAATTCGACGGAAACCTTGGCTGATAGTGATGGAACTTCTTTGAGTTCAAATCGATTGACTCAATCAAGAAGTCAACAGCCCACCTTGTCGAAGAAAAGGGTGATGGAAGAAGAGAGTGGTGAAATGTTGAGAACTGCTGAGCTGCAGAGTCTGCAAGATAGAGGTTTTTGTAGAGATGAGACAGACTATGTGAGTATATGATTACCTTATATAGGTGTTATAGATTTTTAATTTGCAAGGTTCCTGTAGCTCTTATACCACAGTGGTGGTCAAGGTGCTAGGCTTGAAATGTAAACAAGGTAGCTCCTGAATCAGTGAATCGAATCCTTAACAAAAAATGGGTTCTTCTGATTTATTTGTCCAAACCAATGTCCAAACCCTATAATAATAGCACTCTGAGAGTTTGAAAATGCTCTGAGCTTTTAACTCGCCCAAACAACCTTACTCACGCCAAAGATGGACGTTGCTTAACTTTGGTGATCCTACAAAAACCGGTGCATTCAACGCGCCATCGACGCTGGCTACATTTAATTTTACTATAACTTCCAAGCTTTAAAAGTGAGTACTAATGGCCGCGTCGAGATTCGAGGTCCCAGCTCATGTAGATTTAGCGTCACGTGATAGATTTCCACCAATCACAGAGCTCCAAATTGATCACGTGACGCTAAATCTACATGAGCTGGCACCCAGCAATAGTCTCGACCCAGGCCTAACCTGACTCGTGATTCTTTCAGGGCGGAGTTGATACCAGCTGCTGTGTGATATCTGTGCGGCTCCCACTCAAGAAATACACCATTTCCCCTTTCCTTGTGAATAAAAAAATATTCAAGAAGGTAATTTACCATTACGAAATTTTTATTTTTACTGCTGTTAGATGAGAGTCCCTTTTTGACAGTAAGTATCAGAGTATTGTTGGTAATCTGGAGTTCGCTGGTTCGAATCCCAAGTACGGTAAACATTTAGTAAGGCGAGTTGAGTGACATCATGATTGTGATTAACACATGATAACTTCTTTCTTGGATTAGAAATCTCTCAGTTAGAAATTTGCAACACTTTAATTTTAAAAGCACAGAGTGAATAAAAAATGATAAATATAATTTTATACTTGTTTGTCACTGTGTAAAAACTATAAAGAAAAATTCATCATTACAGCCCGGTAGGTCAGTGGTCTGTCCCGTTAGCTCAGTGGTCAAGACGTCTGACTGGTAATCCATAGGTTGTGGGTTCGAAACCCAGCCGGGACATGAAAAGTTATCCTCCCATAAATAGAATTTTGACCCCATAGTAATATATATCTTGGGTTCACCACTGCAATAATGGAACTACATTAGTCCTAGTCGGGCAGTATAAATAAGACGATATTATTATTATTATATTGTATTAGTCGCGTTGCGGCCGCAATGAAAACATAGTATTTTTAACTGGCCACAATAGTTCAATAGGAAAATCGATAGTAGAAAAATCATTTTAATAATATAGATTTATTTTCCCTTTGGTTTCAGCAATCCCTACCAGGCAGAGCTAACAATCCCCACCCATCTCCACTCAAATTCCACCCTGTGTATGCTACGGTGCTAGATGATATTGTGAAATCAGAACCTCTAACAGCTAATTAAATCACTATACCTGTATTTTGTGTATTCTGTGTTTGCTACGATACTAGATGCCATAGTGAAATCAGAACAGCTAGTTAAATCACTATATTTTCTATATTCTGTGTTTGCTACGTGTTAAGAAGATTTCATTGTACCCTAGTCAGAAATCAATGTGTTGAAAACTTTTTCATTTGTTTAATTTTTGCTCGCCATAGTTCTGTTGTGTTGAAAACTATGTATGTCCTACTATCGTTATATGTTCATCATAACGGGCTGTTTAATGATAAGCAATGCTTATTAAGCATTGATAGTTGAGTGGTTAAAGTGCATGTAATCCATCTGGCAGAGATATTTTTGAGTTTGTACAGCACTCAATGTATGGATTTTTTCTCATTTGAATTACAATTGTTCTCATCATTATGTCACCAAAATAATCGTAGGATTAAAAGTTGAGTAATATGATCAGGTCAAGTAAATTTTTAACTTTAAAATATTTGTTTCTTCAGCTCTCAGTCTATTATTTTCGTGATCTCAGTTACTCGATTGAAAAGGCAGCATACGCGTGCTCTTGGTGGTTCGAGTCCCAAGTAAGGCAACTTAAGTATGTGATTAATACAAGTATGATAACTTTTCATGATATTCGTTACCTGAAGAAAAGTTTTTTTTATTTAGAGTATACCCTCTTTAATCAACTGAGATCGCAAATTGATAACGTTTTATCAAACAATTTTTACTTCCAGTTTCTAACTTTGGCTCTTACAGTTTAAAAAATTATAAATGCAGTATAAAATAATATAATGCATCGTAAAAATAAGCTTTTTGTTTTATTTCTTTTATCTTCATATGTTACAAAAAATTTACGTTTAATTGTTATCGAAAAATAAAAACTTGAAAATTTGCATAAAAAAATACTACATGTTATTATTATTATAAGAATTTATACATCAGAATCTGATTGTTTTTCTACATATCGAAATATTTATCAACAATCAGAAACTTCCACGTAGATAGCTGGAACACTCTGTTTAAGCTACTATGGCAAATAAATTATAATAAAATTAAATTTTAAACACAAATGTAGAAAAATGTAAATGCTATAGTTAGTTATGGTAAAATTCAGAAAAGAGTATGAAAGTTTTCACTTTGTATTATGTCCTATCATGTTACTTTTTCATCAAGCTTCCGTATAGTTATTTTTTCAAGTCATTTTTTATTTTTTGTAGTCACTGTGGCAGAGCGAGTTAGCGCGCTAGGCATTGTACACATGGTGACCTGGGTTCGATTCCCAGCGGGGAGGATTTTTTCTGCTCTGTACTTGGATGTTCGGGGTCCACTCATACCTCGTGAGGAAAAATGAGTAGGTGCTTTAATGTGAAGCAGGGACCAGTGGCAGAAAAATAATACAAGATATTGTAAATTAAAGTGGTAAAGTCCTATGATTCTGCGCTACCCACTAAAATTGTGACATAATAACACAAAGAAAAAGCATTATTATATTACATATTATATAGTTATTTTTTCAAATAACAAAGTGTATACAAGACATACCCACCTTTATAAGATTAATATCTCAAGCTGATAATGATTAACATAACATTTACTCACAAGATATGCTAATAATCAATTGTTAATAATAATAAAATCTCCAACTTAACTCATATTAAACTCAAATAGAACACATAACATAGAACTTTGGCACATCCACTGATAAGATTCTTCATTTCTTTACCTTACTAGTTTTTGGTTCATTGTGAGAATGGATCTAGTATTTGGTTCAATATAAATATGAGAATCATTTTCAGAGACAGCAGTTGTTTAAAACAAGCAGCTGTTCGAATTGTATGAATCATCCCCATGCTAGCCAGTCTTTTCATTTGACTAGAGTGAAACTGGTAAACAAAATCAAAAACTAAGTTCAACAGGAATCGGAAGTTGTTGGTAATTTCTAGTGACACAACAGATGCAATCAAAAGAAAGTTCATTCGTCACCCCTGAGCTTTGTGGAACTAAAGGTAAAAATATAAAATGGGATTATAACAAAAGGATTATATAACATATGATTATCCATGATTTGTGGAATGTCCGATTAGCAGGACAGTCCATCATTATGATAATCTCATTTTATAATTTGTACCTAAGTATTGACTTCACTGTTTTAATGAAGAATACAAAGAATTATCTCAAACTTTTGAAATTGATCTTGTCTACCAACCATGCTAGACTTGAATTGTAAACAATCTAGTTCATGGAACATATCCCATCTAACGCTTGTATTTTTTTCATTTATTTGAGTATGTGACCACCTAATAAAGTCTCTCGAGGATTAGGTGTTAGAAAATTCTTTGAGCATTAACCTTGCCTGGTGATTAGCTTCTACTAAAGAGCATTGTTGTTTATTTATTTAAAAATGACTTGTAAATAAATAACAATAATCTAGAGCAGGCATGTCAAACTGGCGGCCCGCGGGCCGCATGTGGCCCGCCTGGTCAATTTGTGCGGCCCGCTGCGAGCGTTAGGGTATAATACAATACTTCCTTATTATAAGATAAGGAAAGTAAAAAAAAAAAAAATATGGCTCGAGACTAAACTTATTTTCTTGACATCCGGCCAAAAATAAGCCGGTTCATAAGGATTTCTTATTGGTTTTTTAATAATTATAGGTACTTTTTGTGTAGGTATTTTGTGCAATAAAACTTCTATTTTTAAAACAAATTAAGAACCCTGAATATTTTTTTCTTTTCATTTTACGTCAGGATCTTTTTTTACGAGAGGGGGAGGGGTTGAGTACCTGCGGCCCGCCGATGGTCAGCACAACTAAAAATGGCCCTTCATACATTTTGAGTTTGACATGCCTGATCTAGAGGAAGGTAACCACCAGGCAAGATTAAGGGCGGAATTAATAGACAACATCAATAACTTAAGTCGTTGGTAAGTGTTGGTTTTCCCTATCTTACACAGTACGCAATCCGTGACTTAGTGCTCAGAGGTATTACAAAAACGTCTATCAATTCCGCCCTTAGTCTCAAAGCATTTTCTACCACCTAACCTTCAGAATATTATAATTAACAGCATTGCCAGCGATACCTGTCACTTAATCATAATCTCCCATTCTCTCGTCACTAATGAACCTCACAAGCCAGACACAGGTGCTCTTGTCAAGCCAGATGTAGGACATAAAGGCTGCCTCCAGAAGACCCAACACAAACCCGCCAACCACGTCCAGAATGTAGTGACGACGGAGTAGAACTCGTGAGAGAGCTAGGGAGGAGCACCAAGAAAGCAGAGGGGCTCGGAGGAAGAAGTTGACAAATGGGTGCAGGTAGAGGAAAAAGAACGTGATGTAGACTGCGCGTGATACATGTCCTGAGGAACAATTAAAATAATATTTCATGTTGTGCATATTTTTACTTCCGATCAATTTCTAATATTAGAAATCGGAAGAATTGTGTTCGTTCTTGTAAAAATAATATTTTTTTCCTCCAATTTCATATTTCTCGACGTTTCTTAACTTCCTGAGCAACTTAGGTTTTATTTCTGTCTTTTGTTTAAAAACATTAATTATGCGTAAATCTTAGAAACTACTGAACGGATTTTGACGAAATTTTGTTAACATATAGAAGACATTCTGTAGATGGTCCCATTTTAAATTAATCAATTTTGCACTAGCTGCTCTTGGTGATAGAGACCATGCGCCCGACCACTAACTTTTTACAAAAAAGCTTATATCTCGTGAACGATACAACCAATTTTAATGAAATTCTGTATGAATATGCGTATTAGCGTTCTGAATATTGCATTTATTTTTTAAATAAAATTTTGATTTAGCTCTGATATTTCAGAGAATCTAAAATTTTGATAAAAAAGAGTAAAAAAATAAGGTCCACGACTTGCCGATACAGAATTTTTTGTAGAATGTAGCAAAAATGGTATTCTACCATATAAAACAAATTTGCAGAAAATCGGTTAAACAGTTTTGGAGATATAAGTGATATAGTATAAAATATCCAAATTGCCATGTGTATACAATGTGAACCAATCACGAGGAAGTATTGTGTCCATAATTGGCAGTGTTTTTTATTTAAGTTATCACGTTCAATGCCAATGATGACACCACAACAGGCCCGGCTGGTGCTAAGAAGCACGCTACTGCAGCACCCCCAGACAAAAAAGAGAAGATTTTCTCAAAATCTAGCTCGTACACAATGAAAATTATCACACATTTCTAAAATAATTAATGCATAATTATTATGATTGGCATGGTAAACAAACTCAAACCTACATACTGAATTATGAGCAACTCTATAAATCCCATTTTAGTACTGTTAATTTGGTAGCACCCCCAAAACATTTTCCCACCAGCCGCGCCTGAACCACAACAACTCAACCTTGCTCCACAAAATCTCTATCTAACTATGGAATTGAACCACTGACCTCCAGGTTACAGGTCTGGTGCATTAGCAATCAAGATACCAAGGTTGGAAACCAGCATGGCTACAGCAAAATAATATTCTATGCCAAACAATTTCTCCTTTTGACTCCAAAATAAATTTAATTTAATAGAAGATGAAAGAGGCTGATGGCTTATAGACACTACACTACAAAAGTGCTACAGGCCCTGTAGCAAGATAATCCAGCTCCAAAGGAGATATTACAATAGATTTTTTTAGTGAACTGTACAAGGGTTACATTAATAATCGCGGCATATTTGAATTGAATCACAACTGATTATTATATCAACTCACCTGAGGGAAATGAGAACTTGTCTGGACCCACAGATCCCATCATATCCGGTTGGTTCATGACAGGTCTGGTTCGTCTTGTGTATGCCTTTAGCAATGCCACTAACACCAAGTCCAACAACAGCCCTATTAGAAAGTTGATCTGCATTTGGAACAAGGATGGGGACCATACAAGCCATATGAACACCATCCAGCCAGCAAGCCATGGAATTCCATGGCATGTGAGCTCAAGCATCTTGTAGTATTTACGATAGTATCTTCCTGGGAAAAATCTGTCAATCAATTTGCATAGTTTGTCTGTTGTATAGATGTCAAACTTGAGTATACCGCGAATAATTCCAGGGACTTCTCGTTTGCCACCTGATGTAGATGGTGTTGATTTCTTAACAGACTTCATTTTACCTGCAAATGATACGTAAGGAACAGGTTTATTAGAGTATAAATGAAAATCAACATTCACATTTTGAGGGTAGGTACTTAAAAAAATGGGTAATTAATTCATTGATTGAAATAATAATACATATCATTATTACATAGTTATATTTATGTATTTTTGTTTTTCACTACCTTTTTTGCTTTTGGTAAATAGGTTAGTTGCTACATTCATCTCTACATATAAAACTCACAATATGTGCCTGGTTGGCTGCCTATTGTTAGTGGTCTGCCAAATATCACAGCATCAACATCATTAGATTCAAAATTTTCATGAGAACAACTCTTTGGAATTTTTTACTTTCTCAGGGCTGGCATTTCCTTTGCCAAACACCTTTGAATCCCTACCATCATAAAATCCAGTATTCCATCATTATCTTTTTCACCATATTTTATTACTTCAGTCTCCTGAATTCATTAATTTCTATGACTCACCAATGGTGGAAACCTTTTGTGTGTGTGTTAGTGTTGACAAGTTTAGTTCAGTCTGAAGATCAGATTATTCTATTAAGTCTTTCAGTTGATCAGTAGAAGGAGACAAAAAAATGTACATAATGAATTTTCAAGAGTCAAATGTACTCTGTACTCACTCAATGTACTTTATTCAGTCTTGGGGCTAAACATCAAGATCTTAATAGTGAAAAAATAGAATGTAAGTATGTACTAATGATGAATGAGAGTTTTATCAAGAGACTACAGAGAGGGGGTTACCCCCTAGAACATTTGTGTAACCCATCAGATTCCTCACTTTCATTTGACTTCACTGATGCAGTGTATGAGAGAGAGACTTCTTGTTAACAACTAATCCTCCTAGGTAGTTCAGAGTGATATTCCTTGCTCATTAAGGTATTGTGTTGAATAGAATGCTGATATTTGGGAACTATTTTTCAATTTTTCACTCTTGAAAAATCACAAAAATCATTTTCAAGAGTGAAAAATTGGGTTCTAACACAAACCCAATTCTCAATAATTAGAGCTGTTGGAACAAGACAAAATTCAACATAACAGAAGATATTTTAACATTACTATTATGTGATTTATATTTGAAAAAAAAAGTATGTAAGACATGTTCTATATGAAATCGTAGGGAAGTGTATTATTATAAAATATTTAAAAACTTTAACCTTTACCAAGAATCCATCATCTCTTAATTTTGTATTGCAAACTTCATTATACAATACCAGGCTCCACTCAGGCTGTTTGAGGTTAATTTGAGAAAGTAATATAATTAAGTTAATTTGAGGGTTTTGTTTCCAGGGAATAGAGGGTAAAACTTCCATTGTGATAATTATGACCATGCAGATGAAAGCAACCTAAAACCCAAAATAAAATCCTTCATTTGACTCACCTCAGTAATGAGACAATTTCAAAAAGAAATTCACAATAATAATTAAGGTTTTTATTATCTTATCAATGTGTTATAAATTTGATTAAAAATAACTGTGACTCACAACAGTGATCATATCAAATTATCATCAAAAACAAAAAAGTCGAAAAACCAAAAACAAACATATTAAAATGGAATTTCGAATTTCCCGCTTTGGAAACATTCAAGGATTCAAAAGTCGGCTGCAGACATTAGACTTTTTTGTCAGAACCCTAAAATAAAAGGTGGGGTTTTTTTTATCTTGTTTAAGGTCGTTTTTCAAACTGCATCAAGGTGTTGATGCACTTGAGGCTCCTACCTACGTAGGTAGGGTAAAATTTATTTTCAATGAAAAATATAATATATATATATAGGATGCTGTACAAATCTTTTTTGGGTTTTTTATACAGGGTGTCCCGTATACAGATGCAAATATTTTGAGGGTAGGTTCAGCCCACCGTGGACTATCATAATATATGAGCGAAACTTGCAGTGGGGCATTTTGCTTCGTTAAAGAGTTATGGCCAAATCCCTTTTTTTCCCACAGGTCTAGAGGTCACTTGGATCGATGCACGTTTTTAAAGAAATGATAGCCAGTAAGTAATTTTTGACTTCATGTATGGATAGTCATGCATATTTCCCTTGAAATGCAGTTGGTTGCATAAAAAAATATTGAAAGACCAGAGAGATATTTAATCATAAGTTCAATACTTTTCTAAAATTTGATTTTTCCTGTTTTCCCTTTCGTGAATTAAGAGTACTTCTACAATTGCAATTCTGCGTATCACTAGTTAAAAAAATACCCTATTATGTTTAGTTTTATAAAAAAGAAAGCTCATTTATATTACTTTAAAGATCATGGAACGCAAGACACACAAAGCTCAAAAAACACTTCTGAATCATGATGGAAAATTCAAAGTTGGCTGAATTTTAACAGAATTGGCGCGTAATTTGAGGTATAAATACACTGCTCTGGGATGTTTAACAGAGGGAAAGTGATCATTCACAGTGGTCGGTCGGTGTGAACTTTTATGTGAATGGGGTTACGGAATCACAGGGTTATCATGAGGAAAAATGAGAGAGGCTGCAACGAAAGCAGCAACCAGTGGTGTAATTATGGAAAAAGAATACACATGGAGAAAGACTCTGCGCTACCAACAAAAATTATGATTTTATTTTTAGAAGTAAAATTAAAAATATCATTTTTGTGTTTATCACAATCATGATATCAAAAACATAACAAATAGTGCCGAAAATTAACCTTGGGTAAAACTCGAACATTAAACCTTAAGGTTACCTACTATTATTATTAATACTTTATTTTTATTTTATAAATGACCAAGCTTTATTTACATTTTTTTTACAATGAACATGGTAACAATTTGTGAAATAAATATAAACAAAGACTGATCAAGGGTGGTGATACAGTGAAACATGTTTGTAGTTTATTGATAAACTACAAACATGATACATTCTGCAACACAGGACAT
Source organism: Bactericera cockerelli (assembly GCA_024516035.1). Lineage (NCBI taxonomy): Eukaryota > Metazoa > Arthropoda > Insecta > Hemiptera > Triozidae > Bactericera > Bactericera cockerelli. The sequence continues at coordinate 41,167,481 of CM044959.1, forward strand.
GAAATGAAAAGAACCAAAAAGAATATGTAGCGAACCAAGGGCGAGGTTTAAAGCTTGTGGCTTTCTCTTCCACCGAACAAATTGATCGCCTTGTTATTTTAACTATTAGATTTGATTGATATAGTTGGTTAATAGAACTAATTGTATTCAGAAAATTTTCATTTATAACTTGCAGTTGGCACAAAAATAGTCACACATCCGCTTCAGGCATCGAGTGTTCTTCAAAATGCAATAGCGCCCAGATTCAAAATTTGAAAGATGTGTTTCTCTCCTTCTGGTGCCGTTGGATAAGGCGTATCTCATTCGTTCCTTCACGCGTCTGAAAGAACTTTGTATTTATTGAAACAAAATAGCAAAGGGTATTTTTTTACTTAGTGATACGCAGAATTGCAATTGTAGAAGTACTCTAAATTCACGAAAGGGAAAACAGGGAAAAATCGAATTTTAGAAAAGTATTGAACTTATGATTAAATATCTCTCTGGCCTTTCAATATTTTTTCATGCAACCAACTGCATTTCAAGGGAAATATGCATGACTATCTATACATGAAGCCAAAAATTACTTACTGGCTACCATTTCTTTAAAAACGTGCATCGATCTAAGTGACCTCTAGACCTGTGGGAAAAACAGGGATTTGGCCATAACTCTTTAACGAAGCAAAATGCCCCACTGCAAGTTTCGCTCATATGATAGTCCACGGTGGGCTGAACCTACCCTCAAAATATTTGCATCTGTATACGGGACACCCTGTATGCTTTGAATAATATATATCAGATACATAAAAATGAAAGATTTTTTTTCTTCTATTTTTCACTAGTTTGGCGGAGTTTGACTTATTTTCGAATGATAAGGAAAATCGTATGGTGTCCCACCGGTTTATTTTTCTCAAGACAATAGGGTAGGGTGAAATAAAAATCTAGGGTTCTAAACCTACAGACGTAGGGATTTTTTTTTATGTACACTAGGCAACATTGCTTTTCATCTTTGAAAAATAAGAAAATTTCAAATCCTGTTTACATTTTTTTCTTTTTTCATTCAATTAAGTTTTATTAATTTCAATGAATCTATTAATTTACGTGTTTATTATCAATTTGATTAATAAAGGCACCTATAATCTATAATCCAGCTACTTCAGTTTTACCTACTCAAGTACTCACTTACTCAGTAGTGTTCCCTGTTAAACATTTTGTTTAAATCCTCGTTTATCTCTGAAAAGAAGGATGGTCATGAAAAACTAATTTGATTTTTTTTCAACACCTATGGACATGATGGAAGCAGGTCCTGCCATTGCAGCCACATCCTCTGGGGACCCCACAGAAATCCTCAAGAAAGCTCCTGCCAAAGGGATCCTAAAGAGCTCTTCAAGCTTTGAAGCAAGTGAGCAGGCTTTGCAGTAAGTTGGATTTGCTTGATTTACGCCCCAATCAACCTCCATATTTTCTGTATGTGATCATCACAGTTGGTGATTCATTGAGTGACTAAATCTCGTTTGCCAATTGATAATAATTTCATATTTTTAAATATGCATTTAATTAACCCAGATAACGCGGTGAATTTTTTTGTTTTATTTTTTAGGAGTTATATAAATTGAGTCCTGAATCAAAATAAGTGCTGTCAACTTATCACTCGGACTCAAAACAAAGAGCTTAAGGTGTCGCCAACTAACCTCAACAAGCTGAATTAATTAGAAAAATCCACAACGTAGTACCTTTCACCAGATGGGGCTGACGTCCTTCCAGAAGGACGTCCTTCTGGAAGGACGTCAGCCCCATCTGGGTTAACAGGTTAGACACTCCCAACAATTCACAGTCATCCTGATTTATTTAATCTACATACTTTTCTTGATTAAAGAAGGTACCTACATCCAGTGTATTATAACAATATCCAAGCTTATAATTATTTTTCAACAATAAAAACTTCTGAAATGAAAAATAATTGTTTTTTTTTTTTAATAATAATTCTACACCATCAAAGATTCCATTGAGTGCCTCTCATGTTCTCTGTTTCTTTTCCAGGAAAAAAGCCCATCAGATGAGGCACAAGTCAATGAAATGGGATGAAATGAACATCCTTGCAACCCACAATCCACCCGACAAAGACTATGGCTTCATGAAGATTGATGAACCCAAGACCCCATACCACAGACATCTCTCTGAAGATGAAGATGAGACAGATGCTGTTGACGCAACAGATCTTAGTGAGAGACTGAAAGCAAGTATAGTAGAGAAGCCACGCAAACTGTCAACGTCAAGTGTTGAGTTGCCTCCAGATGACGAGAGTGAAGAAGAAGAGGAAACTCCAGAAGAAAAAGGTATACAGTAGAAATTGTTTATAACAAACTTCAAAAAACTGGACATATTTGTTCTTTATAGCCAATTTTCACTACAACTGATATATCGGCTATAAGGAATAAGTTCTGATATGTATCACCTATAGAGAAACAATGTACGTTTTTAGGAAACTTTGTAGGATATGAAAAATGTACATTAACACGTTCGTTACCAAGCCAATTTTTTCAAGTTTTACGTAGGGACCAGGCGGTAAAGTCGCTGTTGCATCCTGGGTACCAAAATTATTTTTTTGGCATATTTGGCATCGTATTTGTACAAGAATCAATCCTATATCTGTTCTAATACTAAAAACCTACCTCAAAAAGGCCATATATGGTTGTCCAGTCCCTCGTTAATATTTTGATAACAGCCACATGTGTGTTTTGGTCCCAAAGAAAAACACAAAAACATCCACATATGGCCGTTCGGTAACGAACGTGTTAATGTATGTACTTATGTATATGTAGGTACAAACATAATCCACTAATTCAAAATCTGAAACAATACTAACTGCTAGGTGCTAATAAATTTATCTAAATTAGACAGGTCACTTATTGACAAAGTTCTGCAGAACTAAACTTGTTTTCTGTTTTACTCATACAATTTTTTTTGAAAATTTGTTTGCTATAAAGCTGACATTTTTGCTTACAGCCAATGTTTGTTATGAATGATACCAATGTTAATTTTCCATAAGACTCCATAGTTGATTAAATTATAATCAGTACTTTAATATTTGTCAGTACAACATCCAATGGTAAAGTCCTAAATAAAATTTAACAAACAAGTTTTCATCTATCTTTATTTCTGTTGAATTATTGCATCAAGTATCAGAGAGCTGGTATCATAATTTAACAAATAATAATTTTCCACTACTGCAAATATACAGGGTGTCCCACCAAAGTTGAACACCTCAAATTACTCGGCCCCTGAAAGATTTTTTGAAAAATAAAAAAATCAAGGGTACATGCCCTAATTATGCAGTTTCAGTCATAATTTTTTTTTATAGGGTGGTTCAAAAGTCAGAAATTGAGGTGTCAACTTTCGATTTTTAAATGGATCGACCTGAATTTTATTTGATAATTTTACTTCTAAATGGTTTCTGAGTACTCAAAGTTTTGAAGTTTTTTTTTCTTCATATTTAGTCTTTCTGTTCAATCTCTTTGACTGCCCACATACAGGGTGTTGCAAAAAATTATGTCTCACCCTGTACAACACTTTAGTTTTGTTTTTCGATATGACTAACGAAAAATGTGTAAAATTAGGCAAATATTTTTAATCAGTAATAAAATTTTAAATAAACTTGATTAAAAAAAAAAAAATCAAGTAATTATTTCACTTATGAACCACCCTGTATAAAAAAATTGCTGCCAATTGAAAGTGCATGCTTTCATTACACAAACACTCTATTCTTGTAATTGAAAAAATTAAACAAAATTGTGTTATTCAAGATTTAGAAGAAAAAAAAATTGGTAAAAAAACCCACCCTGTATGTAACATTTTAGTTTAAAAAAGTACTTAAAAACCATGTAGAAGTAAAATTATCAAATAAAATTCAGGTTGATCCATTTAAAAATCGAAAGTTGACACCTCAATTTCTGACTTTTGAACCACCCTGCATAAAAAAAAATTCATGACTGAAACCGCATAATTAGGACATGTACCCTTGATTTTTTTATTTTTCAAAAACTCTTTCATGGGCCGAGTAATTTGAGGTGTCCAACATTGGTGGGACACCCTGTATTGATTTCTCTTTTAGGTTTTGGATCACTCCCTAAAACTCCAGAATTGATATAGGAGATATAATATAGAGAAAGTAAACTAGGTTTTATTTTTCTATCTCAGCTAAAAATCATTAAATTTTGGTTGAATTATAATGAGAAAACATAGTTACATTTTTAAATGTTCATAGAAAAAAATTGTTCACCCCCTTAAATAATTGTTCAAAATTTAGATGATGTCTTGACATAATACTTCTTTTCTCACACAATGCCAACTCCTTATGTTTCAAAAGAAATATGTGTGATGTTGGATTTTTGTTGTTGTTACAATTTCTATAGGTACTTCCACATAAATTGGCCTCAGGCCAAAGTGTAGATCATTCTTAAAACTACCGTGATATTTCTGTTTAAAATAAAATGAAACTCTTCTTGTAAAACTTTCCTAGCTTGTCTAGGTCATAAGTCATAGTATAAAGTTGCTTGTTGATTGTTTTAAAAATGAAAAAGTAAGTAAAAAATGTCTTGGGCCGATTTCTGCAACAGGATTAAATATCTAGGATTTGTTAATCCAAACCACTATCACTTAACACGTTCGTTACCAAGCCAATTTTTTCAAGTTTTACGTAGGGACCAGGCGGTAAAGTCGCTGTTGCATCCTGGGTACCAAAATCATTTTTTTTTGCATATTTGGCATCGTATTTGTACAAGAATCGATCCTATATCTGTTCTAATACTAACAACCTACCTCAAAAAGGCCATATATGGATGTCCGGTCCCTCGTTAAAATTTTGATAACGGCCACATGTGTGTTTCGGTCCCTCGTTAAAATTTTGATAACGGCCACATGTGGCCGTTCGGTAACGAACGTGTTAACAGCTGATAAAATGCACTGTGATTGGTTGAAATTCCTGTCAGAGGGCAAGTTAAGAGAAATTGTTTCGTAATTTGGGCATTAGGGTGCTTATCAAGATTGTCTCACTAATTGATTGATTCTATTTAATCAACACTTTATTTTAGTTAGGTTAACTTGCAAAAGTATTAATCAAAATGTCATTAAAAAAAAAACGCCAACAGCACTAACTATAGTTAAATTAGCTATTTAACATCCTGTTTAATGTGATTGATAAATGCACCCTAAGACTTGAAATTGTGCTTCTCTGACTTACAGCTGCCCGAATGGAGTTTGACAAGAAACGCAAGTCTCACTACAATGAATTCTATGCTGCCAAACTGGCTCGGAAACTAATGGAGGAAGAGGAAGATGACGAGGAAGCCACAGGGGAGGCAAAAGCAGCGAGCCCTATGGAAACCTCCAGCCAAGAGAGTTAGGAATACCTCTCTGAAATTTAAGCCCTGTTGGAGGGTTAAATCTCTATAAGAGTCCCATTGTGATCCAAACTTTGAGTGATTATTTTACTGAACAAATGAAACAGCTTTGGGTGGATTATACACTTTTTATTTTATCGTGAACATAGTATTGATCCATTTACATTTTATGACAGCACCTATTATTCTTGTATGATTTTCATGATAAATAGCTCGACTTGTGTCTTGGTACAATAAAGATCTTGACTCAGAGCTTCTAGGTTTTATTTATTAATCTTGTAATAAGTTCATCAATCCACATTTTTCCCATCCTATCCCAGATATCTATTTCATCTCTCTCTCTCTATTTTACATTCAAAATTTCATCAAAATCGGTTTGTACCGTTCACGAGATATAAGCGTTTACATGAAAAGTTAGTGGTCTGGCGCATGGCCTCTTTCACACAGAACCGCTAGTGCGAAGTTGATGAATTTAAAATGGGACCATCTATAGAACATCTCCTATATGTGTACAAAATTTCGTCGAAATGTGAGATTTGCGCGTAACAAGGAATGTTTTTAACCGACAGACTCACCGACTTACAGACACTAAACCAAAGTTGCTCAGGAGGTTATGAACCGTCCAGAAATACGAAAAAAATTAAAATCGGAGCAAAAAAATATTTTTTTTTACAAAAACGAACACAATTTCTGATATTAGAAATTTATCGGAAGTAAAATGGTGTGTTTGTTTTATTATATGGTTCATTTAATTCAATACAGAATTGATCACACTTCTATTCTGTACATAAAATAAACCCCTCTCCTTTTTGGTTAATTTATTTTAAATTTATTTTTGATAGTTACCCATTACCATAAAATAATATGGACAATGATCAGCTGAAAAAAAACTAGTGAGTTTATAGAAGCTATCTGGCTTTTTCTCTTCAAAGTTATCATAGAGTTCAGCCAGATAAAAGGATAAGTCTATTTTAAAAACAACCCACCTAATCTAAGTTTTAGATTATTATTTTTTGGAAATTGTGAATAAAAGTCATTTTCTCATTTATTTTCTTGGTCAATTTTTTGAAGGTCTTCTTTGAGAAAAAACAATATTTTTCTTTATAGTATTTTAAAAGATTTTTGTCTGAACATTGCTAAAAGTTTTAAAATTTCTATTTGACCAAGCTTATTCATAAGTTTATTGTGTAGTAGAGAGGATAAAGTTTAGGACCTTTTCAGAATAGGTGTTCTTTTATAATTTAAATGATGGTTTTTTTTGGTTTAAAGAAAGTGTGTGTGAAATTCCCTTATGTATTAGAATTATTGGAAGTATTGAATACTAGTTTCTTAAATAATAATTATGTAGGGAATGATTTTTATTTTATGATAAATAGTCATAGAAGTTAAAAGAGATTTGGTATACTTATTTAAAAGATACAGTATAGGTACATGTTTAATTTTTCATGTTCCTTCAGTGACATTTAAAAGAGATTGGTTTCTCAATTTCAAAAAAATCCTACAAATGATTCCTTCTTTAATAAAATTACAGTATAAAATTATTATTGATTCATATTTTGAAAATATTTTATTAGTAAATAAATTTATAATAGATGAACTATTTTATTTAGTAATTTAGATCAATAAAGTACAAAATACTGTGTAGACTAAAAGCAGTTCCCTTTGAAATATATATCACACATATTTTTTATTCCCATTTTTTTTTTTAAATCGTAACACACTTCTTACCTTTATTGTAAGATAGCATAATTTTTAATAGAAACTTTACATTAAAAAAAAAAAAAAAAATGTGTTGTAATCGGTCTTCAACATGACAGATTGAGTTCAGAACTTAAATATTATTTTCAAGGAACTGTAGGTGATCATTGAAAATGACAATTATACTGCCATCACTTAATGTAATGTGATTAAAAAGAATTTCCTATATTCTGAATAACATTTCAAACGTAAATTGTAATTTACTGACGTTCTGAACGTATTAAAATGAAGTGACATTGTGAGCATAGGCAATTCAAATACATTTAAAATATCTAAATTGATTGATTTTTTGTCTTCATAATTATATTACTTAAGGGGCTTAATCTTAAGGGGTTGAGTTATATGTTATACCCCTGTTATGCTAACTTGAACTTAAATGGAATAGCATTTTGAATGACCATGTAGTTTTTCTGACTAACCAATTTTTGGAATGTTTTTGTTTTGTTATTTTTATGATTATTTTAAATTTCAACCCGACGCTTTTACTCTCTCGCAACGAATAAATAAATAAAAATCATTACAACATAAATTTCGACATTATATGAGGGGCAAAAGGAAAAGGTTCGGGAAAATATTAAGAAGCCATTCAGACGGAAAATGTGGAAGTAGGAGTGCCAGAACCAACCAACCAACCTGAAACAAGAGAAAGAGTTGGACCAATCGCGACGCCCAGTAGAGTTGAATTTTATTATTTGTTTTGACATTAAGATGTTTACATATCTCTCGTATCTAGTTGGTTGAAGATAAAGAAAACAATACTTTCTATACCTTATAGGTAATAGGAAGCAAAAAAAAAGTTCTTTCAAGGCCGAACATCATGTGTAATCAGCTGTATTGTGTTTGTCTTCTCTGATTGTTTTTTGCTAATCTCTTTGTCACTTGTTGTGTGCAAATGCATTTTTACATGCTGATTTAAAAATTAATTTTAAATGAATAAAAAATGAAAGTTGGAAATTATTTAATTCTGTTCTAAACTTTGTAATACCTTGCACTTTCAGTCAAGTGGTTAACGCGCTAGTCTGGTAATCCAGGTAGCGTAGGGATCTGTTGGTTCGAATACCCAGGGCATGCATTTTTCCTCATTAATTTGAGTTTGTGACCACCAAACCCTCTTATATATGCATATGCATTAATAAGAGGGTTTGGTGGTAGAAAATGCTTTGAGCATTAACTTCGCCTGGTGCTTACCTTCCACTAAAGAGTATTATTATTATTAATTTTGTACGAAACTCTACCCGTCGTGGTGTCCCACATGCGAGAGAGTGCAAAACTCGTGAGTAAGGTTGTGTACATAGTTCTAAGATTTAATTTATTTAATAAAGTTGCAACTGCTCTTTATCATATTGAAGCTTGTGTAGAGAAAAGTGTGTTATTCATTTCAATTACTTATGCAATTATTCCCGAGTATATCTATAGATCAAAGTAGTTTTAGTTATTTTAAGTGACGCATTAGATTTTCTAATTCCTGTTGAACACTGAAAGAAAAACACTGCCAATTATAGACACAATACTTCCTCATGATTCCTCAGAGCCATTTCATAATTAATTTAAAATAATCATAAATGGCCTATGTAAAACGATAATATCCATATACTTACAAAATTTCATCAAAATCTAGTGTACCGTTCACGCGATATAAGCGTTTAAGTAAAAAGTTAGTGGTCAGGCGCATGGTCTCTTTCACCCAGAACCGCTAGTGCGAAGTTGATGAATTTAAAATGGGACCATCTATAGAACATCTCCTATATGTGTACAAAATTTCATCGAAATCCGTTCAGTAGTTTCCGAGATTTGCGCGTTACAAGGAATATTTTTACCAGACAGACACAAAACCAAAGTTGCTCAGGAGGTTATGTAACGTCCAGAAATATGAAAAAATGACAAAATCGTGTTGGGGATTCTTCGGGGACTTCTCAGCCAAAACTTTCAAAGAATCTCCCAGGTCATTCGCTGGGAACTCACAAACCAGCTACTCAAATTAACCTTACCCAGCCTTAGTGGGGCCGGGACGTAGCTTAACATCAGTGACAGAACGAGAACTGGTGCATTCAACGTGCCATCGACACTGGCTAAACATAATATTATTACAATCGATTGTATAGCCTGTTCAGGGATTAGTGGAAAATAAGGACGATAAAAATATTAGAAAAATAAAAAGAGGTAATTAAGACTCTTGATACAGTATTATCATAATACAATAGGATTTATTTTATTATAAAATTTGTAAAGGATAATAATGATAGATTACATGAATTTTGTATGTACAATCCAAAACAAGTCAGATAAAACGAGATGAAACATTAAATTTAATATCAGAACTTAAAATAACTTCTAGTTTACAAAATGACTAACTAATTATTCCTTAACATAGAAATTTTTGGCTTAGAACCAGTTTGGTTTTTGAATTTTGACTAATTAATAGAAAAGTTTGTAAAACATCATAAAAAAATTCGATTTCATCGGAATCTTAAAATTCTATATTTACACAACTATTGTGATGAACATTAGTGGATAAGTCCATGTGGTAAGTAATTAGTCACCGTTGTCAAATGGGTAACGCACACTGGAGCTTTAATGTGAGCAGCGACCAGTAGCGGAATAATGGGCATATGATACACGAGAATATAAAAGAAATGACAAAGCCCTATGATTCTGCGCTACCCACTAAAATTGTCATATATGTAATAACACAAAGAACACACATTTATTTATTTATGTCTATTTGGTAAGTAGGAGTAGAAAAAGTTCTTCAGCCATTAAAAAAGACATTGTAATAATAATAATAACACTTTTGTGGAAGGTAACCACCAGGCTAGGTTAATGCTCAAAGCATTTTCTATCACCTAACCCTCAGTGTCTTATTTATTTTAACTTTTAAAAGAGGTCCAAGAACCCAAAAAAAGGTCTAGTTCCAAAAGAGGTTAAATCTTATTGTAACATCCTTTTATACGTTTTTCTCTGTATTTTATCTTTAATACCTGAAATTTTTGTAAAAGAGTAGGTAATTTTTAATACATTAAAACATACCCAAAAAGAGTATTTTATACCACAAAAGAGGCTATTGACCCATATAGTTATATAATAATTAAAATTAAAAGAAATATCAAAATTGATTTACTTTATATTTTAACTTTTTATATAAAGAGGTCCAAGAACCCAAAAAAGAGGTCTAGTCCCAAAAAGAGGTTAAAACTTGTTACAGCCTTTTATACGTTTTCTCTGTTTTTACCTTTAAACCTGAAATATTTGTAAAAGAGTACCCACAAAAGAGTATTTTATACCACAAAAGAGGCTAATGACCCATATAATTATATAATAATTAAAATTAAAAGTAATATATCCAATTTTTTTTTTTTTTTTTTTTTTTTTTTTTTTTTTTTTTTTTTTTTTTTTTTTTTTTTTAAATTTCCTTCTGTTTTTCTACTATATACAGCAGTCATGGTTACAAACAAGGAAGAAGTCATTACTGTTGATGATGGAGATACTAATAAAAGCTCAACTTTCTCAAATTCGCTTCAAAACGGAAACAATACAACTGAAGCATCACCATCCAATCATCATGAAAATAAGATAGAAGAAGGACAGCTCCAAATAGTTGAAGATATAGGGAAAGTGAGTGACTTGATCACAACACTTTACAATCAAATCAGAGACGGGACAAAAATTCGTAGAAATATTAAAGAGAATGCTGAAAAACTTCAAGATCTCAACAGGATAATTTTAGGGGGTTCTTTGTTAAACAAGTTGAGAATACAGCCATCAAACACTTCTTTGATAGTGAATAAAAAATGTGAACAAAACTCAGCCAGCCTTATGAGATATTTTTGTGACAGGTGCTCTGCCGAGCTAGATCAAGAAGAGGAAGAAAGTAAGAACATAAAACTTAGTATACAGGAAGCAATAAAATACGAAGAAAAACAATATTTGGAATTGGTAAATAGACCATGGCCAGAGAGAACTTTTGAAAAGACCAAAGAAACAGAAGGAAATCCTTTGACAACAAAAGAGGGAGATGTGCTGATATTTGTAAATGAAAAAAATGAAGACAGCCCACTGATGAACATAGTAAAATCAAGGTACCCTGAGATTGAAGATATGGTGACGGATATAGCTGAGAAAGAAGAAAGAATACAATTTCTTGAAAGTACGATCAGCACCAAAAAGAAAAAGAACAAAAAAAGAATTCACTTGCTTGAGACCAGAGGAGAGAAAGACTTGAGGAAAATTCTGACAAAAGTCAAAAATGAGAATCTGATGGAGGATGTTAAAGCACTGAATGTCGCAGTAAGTGACCCTGAATCTAGAGATCTAATAAGAAAGAACATGGAAATATTATTTCCTGAGACAAAATGGGAAGTCAAATTCTTTGTCCCCCAAAAGAAAATGTTGAAAAAACCACAGCTTATTAGAAAAGGCCAAAAACCTGAGGCTGTGATTATTAAAACAAATGCTACTACCTATGCTGAAACGCTGAGAAGTATTAGAGCAGCTATTGATCCAGATGAAGTTGGTGTTGGCATTAACACAGTTAAATTAACCCGGGACAAAAATGTCATCATAGAAACTGAAGCTGGTAAAGCAGAGATTTTCTATAAGGCAATAGAATCTAAAAACCTTGGAGTGGAAGCAAGAGTGACCGGGAAAAACACCAATTTAATGATACTTGATATTGACGCCTCAATCAATCAGAAGGAAATAGAGGAATGTATCAAAATAGAAACAAAGGAGAAGGATATGTTTGTGAGAAGCCTTCGTACTGCTAAATCAGGAACTCAAGTAGCTTCCATCTCCATGCCAATGAAAGCTGCTGAATTATTGTTGAGTAGTGGGGATATCAAAATAGGATGGACCCGATGCAGAGTAAAACCCAAGTATGACTTTGTACGCTGTTTCAATTGCTTGAAGATGGGACACCATTCTGATGTATGCAGGGAACCAAGACTGGAAAAAAAGTGTTTAAATTGCACACAATCTGGACATGTAGCAAAAGAATGCACTAGTGTTAAGTATTGTAGCATGTGTGAAGTGGTGGGTCACAGGTGTGACTCTTTCTCCTGTCCATCTTTCAGAAAGCTGATAGATCAAGTGAATAAAACAAAAAATCAAGTCAAAAATTACCAAAGAGACAAAGAATTATCAGAGGTAGAGGATTTGGAAAAAGAAGCTAATAATGATTAAGTTTTTACAGCTAAATACTCACCTATCTAAGGCGTGTCATGATCTAGTCAATAAAACTGTACTGGATAAAAATATTGGAATCCTACTACTTAGTGAACCAAACAAGAGAGAAGTAATAAACAATAGTTTAGAGTGGTTTGCTGACCAAAGAAATGATGCAGTTATCAAAGTTACTGATAAAAATCTTAGAGTTGAATCTTCTGGACGTGGAGAGGGTTTTGTCTGGGTACTAATTGAGACATATCAAATTTTCAGCTGTTTATTTTCCCCGAACATTCCAAATCAGTCTTTCATCAACTACCTTGAACAACTGAAATGTGAAATACTGAAGACATCTTATGATAATATTCTGTTGGGTGGTGATTTTAACGCCAAGTCTCAAGAATGGGGTTCTAGGGTTGAAGACTCAAGGGGAAATATTTTATCAGAATGGATAGTTGAAATGGGACTAGAAATTTTGAACCAAGGAGATACACCCACTTTTGTGAGGGGAGGTACTTCATCAATAGTGGACATCACCCTCTGTTCAAAATCACTTTTTCGAAAGATAAAAAAATGGCGTGTATCTGATGAAGAAAACCTCAGCGACCATCAGAATATCTATTTTGAAATTTTTACTCAAAATAATGTAAACATAAGCAACCCAGTAATGAGTACAGACACACAGAAATGGAGATATGATGAGAAAAAGAAGGAAACCTTTCAAGACCATCTTAAAGAAAAAATACAAGGAAAAGAACCAGACCCTGAAGAATGTAAAAATCTTATACAGGAAGTATGTGAAGAAGTGTTCGGTATAAAAAATGGAAAATCACACAAGAGACCTCTCTATTGGTGGAACTCGGATATAGCAGAACGCAGGAAAACGTGTCATTCACTAAAGAGGAAAATGGTAAGGATAAATAGGAGAATATATATATCTGTAGAAGAGAAAGAAAAAATCCGCAGAGAATATTATAGATCGAAAGAAGAATTAAGATGGACCATAAACTCATCAAAACAGAAATGTTGGGAAAAGCTGTGCGCAGACTTGAACAAAAATGTGTGGGGAAGTGCATTCAAAATAGTATGCAAAAAATTCAAGTTTCTGCCACAAAAAACGTTAAAACCAGAAGAAAAAGTCAGAGAAGCAGAAAAATTATTTCCCCGCCATGCTTCCATAATATGGGATCATATTGAAGTAAGAGCAGAAGATATACCCATACTTACCATGGATGAAGTTGTAGAGGCTTTCCATAAGCTTAAAAATAAAAAAGCTCCTGGACCAGATGGTCTCAGTACAGAAATACTGAAGGTGTTCTTCGAACTCGACCCAAATTACTGCTTAAACATGTTCAACAAAATTTGGAACACTGGAATTTTTCCAGTTGGTTGGAAAACTGCAAAGTTGGTCCTTCTGGAAAAAGGAAAAAATGACAGCGAAGGCAACATGACGTATCGTCCTATCTGCTTGCTCAACGTCCTTGGAAAAGTTATGGAACACCTGATAAAAAACAGGATACTGTGTGAACTCAAAGTAAAAGGTGATCTATCTGAATCACAATTTGGTTTCCGAGAGGGTAAATCCACATTGGGAGCTTTACAAGCTGTACTGAAGCTAGCGGAAGAAGCAAAAAAACGGAGGAAACTATGTGCAATGACATTAATCGACGTCAAAAACGCTTTCAACTCAATGCCTTGGAAGGGCATAGTTTCCGAGTTAAAGAAAAAAGGAATCTCTAATTACCTTTTGAGGATCCTTTGCAGCTACTTCCAGGACAGAAAGCTTCTGATCGATGACGGAATCATAAGTGATCTTTCCAGTGGAGTTCCACAAGGGTCCGTCGTAGGGCCAACCCTTTGGAACATATACTACGATCCCGTACTGCAAACAATACTCCCACCCTACTCTAAAATGATCGCTTATGCCGACGACCTTGTAATTGTTACAGAAGGAAAAAACAAAGAAGAAATAGAGTCCATCACAAATAGCGCTATTGATTCCGTCATCAATTGGATGGAAAATGCTCAACTCAAAGTTGCTCCTCAAAAAACAGAAGTGGTGCTCCTCGTCAGCAAAAGGAAATGTAGACAAATAAATGTCAACATAGAAGGTCTCCAAATATCCTCCAAGAAGTCTGCAAAATATCTTGGAGTAGTTTTGATGAAAACCTGAAGATGTCTGAGCATATAAAATATGTTGTGTCCAAGTCGGACAAAGTCATTGGAATGCTGAGTAGGTGTATGCCAAATCTCAGAGGGCCAGACAACAGCAAACGGAAGATACTAGCTTCAGTTGTTTACTCTACGTTGCTATATGGAGCACCGGCCTGGGGTGCTGTAGTGAAAATGAAGAAATATGCCAACCTGCTCCAAAAAGTCCAAAGAAAAGTAATGATGAGACTGTGTCGAGCATATAGAACATCATCTACTGCGGCACTCCAAGTCATATCGGGTTCATTGCCCATAGAACTCATGGTAGAAGAAAAAGTCAAAATTTCTGAAATACACCAAAACTATACAGATAAAGAAGAAAGGGAGAGCAAAGAGAAAGACTTACATGAAGAACTCTTAGAGAAGTGGAAAACCAAATGGCAAAATAGTGATAAAGGTAAATGGACGAAAACACTGATTAAAAATTTGGAAGATTGGATAAATCGCAAACATGGAGATGTTTCCTATGAACTATGCCAGTTTTTGACTGGTCATGGTCACTTTGGAACCTTCCAATTCAAAATTAAAAAGTCAAAGGACGAAAAGTGCAGATACTGTCCACATATCAAAGATAATCCAGCGCATACTGTCTTCTTCTGCGAGAGGTTCAATTATCTAAGAGTAAAATGTCTCAGAATAGAAGGACAATTGAGCGAGGAAAATATAATTGAAAAAATGCTAAGTTCACCTGAAAGCTGGAAAAACATCGAAGAAATGATCAGAAAAATTATAAATGAGAAAGAAAAGAACGAGAGAAACCCGCAAAACACATAATGGGAGACCTAAAAGCATATGATACCCGATGTAATGTTTTGAACGGTTCCGGGATCATATGTTTAGGGGGAGAGGTGGTTTTTAGTGAGGATGATGCACTGTTGTCCGCATCTCAGTACTCACACTGTTCACTAGGGTAAAATCTAGTGTTCGTCTACAGATTTTACCACCTCTCCTTAAAAAAAAAAAAAAAAAAAAAAAAAAAAAAAAAAAAAAAAAAAAAACCCTCAGTGTCTTATTATTATGTGGTTGCAAACTCAAATCTCTACCTGGATTACCAGACTACCACGTTAACCACCTGACTACCAGTGCACATTTCACATTTCAAAACCTCTTTCCCTCTAAAGTCCTATGTGCATTGTGCATGCATGACATGCATGTATGAACAGACAACAGGCAGTAAGAACGAGCTTAATATGCTGGTGATCTTTTTCGGCCACACACGCTCATGAATGCATGTACATTGTACAATAAATATGTACCTACTTGTGTGGCAGGCTTTTTTTTGCATTGGTAGGTAAAGCCCATCCATAAAGCCCTGCTTTAGAGACGAACGATACAAGTGAATTGATTAACACGTTAACTCCCCCCTGGTATTACACCGCTATTGAGTAATCTGACTGGGAGTTGGGCCCGCCCCCTGGCTTGGACCAGAGCGAAGATCGCAGACCCAGCTTCAGTTTCTTGAGCGTATCTATGTCGCATTCGGCCTCGCTAAGTTCGGGGCCGCTGCGGAAAGGGGCCGGAGGCGTTTCTGTGAGGGCCATGTGAGGGGCCCTTAGATTGCCGGAACGACTGGGTGTGGCCAGCCATCTGTAATGAAAACATTAGCGATATATGCTAGAAAGATAATTACATAAATATAAGAAATCCAACATTATGCCACATTACTTCCGATAAATTTCTAATATTAGAAATGGAAATATATTTTTTTCAATTGTTAGGATTTCAATTGTTTCGATAGGAAAGTATTAAAAAAAGTTTCATGAAAGAAATGAAAGCACCTTCCCGTACATCATTCCCAATACTCCATTTTTGCAAATTTTAATAAATTTAGTACTGATGAAAAAAAGGGCACAGATATAAGGGTAGTGAAAGGGTTATATAGATACCTATAACCAATGTCTAGACTCGTTTCATGTCTAAAAAATTAATTTAGTCCAGATACAAGTTATTCGGGACAAGGGTTATTTTCAGTGTAATCTTGCAGTTTAAAAATGAGAGGTGTCCTATTTGGAGCTTTACCTCTCCACAGACCACAAAGAGGTGCTTCTATATCAGTGCGATTTTTTGGTGTAGAAGAGCTTTTTTTAGTGTAAAAAGAGAGACATTCTTCTAGGCGCTTTACTTATCCATACAGGAAAAGGGTGTTTACATATAAGTGCAATATTTAGACCTTAGGGTAGAAAGAGGGTTATTTTAAGTGCAATCGTGTTGTGCAAAAAAAAAGAGGTGTCCTCTCCAGATCACAGAGGGACGCTTCTACATTAGTGCGATTGTTTGGTTTCTTTTTTATTTAAAAATAAACAGATACTGAGCTGTATTCATAAAGAGAAGCAAAAGCTTTTTCTAGCCATATTCAAAGTCATTGCTGCAGTCGGTATTCATAAAGTTTTGAGAGCAATTGCTTTTCCTTAAAAGAATAAGCAAAAGCTTTCCCTTCTTTAGAAGTTAATGGTAGGTAGGTAGGTAAATGAATATTCATAAATCTGATTTTTTCCTTTTTATTAATAGCTCCTCTAACACTGAAACATGGAGTAATTGCTTGTGAGCAAAAGCAAATGCTAGCGAGCAAAATAAAATGGTTATGAATACGAAAAAGAGCAATTTCTTTTTATTGTACCCTTAACTTTAGACGCTTTGCTTTTACTTCTTGCTTTTGCTCGCGAGCAATAATGCTTCTTTTTTTATGAATACGGCTCATTTTTTCCAGACCTTTACCTCTCTACAGAGATAAAGGTCTCTACATCAGTATTGTTTGGTGTAGAAAGAGAGGTCTTAACAGTGCAATCGTGCTGTTCAAAAAAGAAATGTGTTCTTTCTAGGTAAAGCTATGTATAGTGTACCACTAGATCTAACCATATTAAGTACATCAGTGCAATTTTTTAGTGAAGAGAGAGGGGTTTTTAGTGAAAAAAGAAAGAGGTTTAGTTTTTTCCAGTTCTAGTTAAAGCACTGGATCTAACTCTACGAGTATTCGATACATCAGTGCAATTTTTTAGTGTAAAAAGAAAGAGATGTTCTTTCCAGTGGTTCTCTACAGAGGTAAAGAAAGACATGTTCTTCCTTCACGTCACTTGTTGCTGTTAATCAGTGACACACAATCTTTTGTGTGAAATACTCGTAGATAGCAGTGCAGTAGACGTTAGTAAAAAAGAGGGTCTTTTGCAGTGCAATCGTATTTTTTGGTGTCAAAAGAGAGGGTCATTTTTAAGTGCAAAAACTAAGAGAGGTGTCCTGGCCAGCGCTTTACCTCTCCACCGAGGTCTACGGGCGGTGTCCCGGCAGAGGACACTGAAGAGGGCATCCCTGTACTGACCTGGACTTGGGACCTCTCCGGGGAAGAGACTTCTGCTCCGCCATGGGAGAAATATCGGAGGATGTGCTGGACTGGGCGCCGTGGTAGATGAATCCTGGAACAATGCACACAATGCTTCATTTCAAGGACCAATATTTATACTACGGAAGGGTTTAAACCCCCGCGCCGACAAAAAATTGTATTCAAAACTTGGTTACACTTGTTTGTAAGGGATACCTTCCGGTGCGCTCGTGTTGACCCAGCACCTAAACGGGAAGTACTGTGTCACTTCTACCCCCAAAAATACACTTCGTGTGCAAAAGACGCCAAGAAAATTAGAATCCTTCAAATATAATTAATTACCTTAAAATATTTCTAAAAAGGAACTGATATCAAATGAATGCCAAGTTCTCCTAAACTGGAAATCATTTGCCCAGAAAGAAGTCTCAAGCACAGAAATCAAACTGAGGATTGGACATGACATTTCCCATTAATCTACGATTTACCAACGCTAAAAGTTAACATTAAAAATCTTGGCAAGTTTCAAAAATTAAAAAAAATGCTTTCAACTTGCCAAGATTTTTAATGTTAACTTTTAGCGTTGGTAAATCGTAGATTAATGGGAAATGTCATGTCCAATCCTCAGTTTGATTTCTGTGCTTGAGACTTCTTTCTGGGCAAATGATTTCCAGTTTAGGAGAACTTGGCATTCATTTGATATCAGTTCCTTTTTAGAAATATTTTAAGGTAATTAATTATATTTGAAGGATTCTAATTTTCTTGGCGTCTTTTGCACACGAAGTGTATTTTTGGGGGATATCAGATATTTTTGGTAGGTTACATTTTTTGCAATTTTCTATAACTTCACACGAGCACCAAGGTAGAACTAACTATATCCTTGGAAATATTGGTGTCTTAAACTTTTCCTTTCTCATCATCTCTATTCTTCGGTACAATATATCTAAAATATTGCACCTTTAATTTTTTCCTTTGAGCTTATTACACCGGGTTTCTTCTTTCTAGTTGTTCCTTAGGATTTTTGGTCCATGGTTGGCCTATCCTGCCAGTGGGTTACGGAAATTGAGTGATAATTTTTCCTCATGTATTAATGGGGAATCCGATAGTATGGATATTCAGGACAATCGGTTCTTATTTATTTTTTTATTTTTAATTTCGGCAAAATATTACCAAAGTGGGTAAGTCGTTCGAAAACGCATTACAAAACAACTAATTAAAAAGAGAATAAACTGGTGTGACACCACCACACTTTTCTTATCAGTTGAAAAGAAGTCAGCTTCTGCCACTAAAAGATTCGTGTGGTATATTATAAAATCAACTCCCATACCAAATTTTAAGTCTCTAGGTTGTACCGTTCTCGAGATATCTCGTTCACAGACAGGCGGACGCACGGACCAATGGACGAAAACAATTTTTATGGTATCCTGAGGCTATGATTCGTCCAGAAATGTGAAATACAGGGTAGACCAAATTCTCGACAATAAGGAATGTATATTATAGGATAAGGAAAGTTAAAAATTTCATGAATTCGGAAATCAAATACTTTTAAAAATTATGTACAGTGTACAGCTGTACACGCATGAAGCAAATTCTTTAAAATAGAAAGACTAGGTACATATTGTTTTGAATATCACACGTTCACCCTAAATAACTCAACTATAGTATATCCCTTTCATTATCATAGCTATGACTTATTAAAATCGTAGGCAGGGTTGCCAAAACTGCAAAGACTACAGAAGTAAAGAATCTTAAGTGCAGGAAGGTGCATTGCACAATACTTCCTTGTACATTTTCTTTCAACCTTAAGGTTGATACAATATATATATATCTACATATTATGTAGATTCAAACATTCAAAATCATAAATTTCTGATCGATAACCAAGTACCTAGGTAATAATATTATGTGATGCAGTACATATAGGTATGATGATTTTTATTGTGATTTTTATTATTAAAATACTAAATAATACCAGCATGATTTTGCGTGTATTTCCCCAACCATTGATTTTCACCGAAGTGATTCATTTGTATTTTTCCTAATAGGTTTGACTACTACTTTTTCATTTACCTATAAATTAATAATAAAAGCAAACTACATTTTTTTTTTAATAAAGATAATACGTACAAAAATGATTTACCTACTCCATAAGAGGGATAAAGCTATTAGCCCAATCCTCATATCAAATACAAGTGAGAACTGACTGATCTACTGATCATAACCAGATAATTTATTTAGGTAGTAGGTAGCTACATGTTTATAAAACAATCTAAATATAAACAATAGAAAAATGAAGAAGTAAATATTATATTTATTATGTAATCCATGCACTGTGAACCAAGTCAAACATTTGCGAAAACTTTTAAATATTACCTGCACCAAACGTACCCTTCCGACCTTTGTATAGTAGAACTCCTTTTAATCGCAACGAGTGAGAGAGTGTACTGAAAATAGATATTTTTAGGACTGCAACATTGTAAGATATTTTGTCGTGATGATTCTCAACTATCATAATGAAATGGATATACTATAGTATCATCGGTCAATGAAACAACAAAAGAAAACCAGTTCTCTTTTGGTTTTTTCGCAAAAAAGTAGGTACTACACAGATACCGATTGGAATAATCTTTTATGATTTGTTTACCCTTCTCTTGTGTTTAGTTATGTAAAGTCAAGCATTTTTATGGGTCGGTAATTCTCAGAAATCAAATGCGTAACAACGAAATTTCGTGAAATTGTTTTTACATTAACTATTCCCGTTATGTATGTGTGTTATGTATGCATGCTTAGATTGCTTAGGGAGGATCTCAATTCTCCGAGGATCTGAATTTTCCGTATGGTTGATGCGATATTGTCAAACAAAACTCAAATCGCCGAATCTCGGCTTGCAGGCCTACATATTTTCAAAATACTAAAACTTACGATGACCTTAACAAGTAAATACTCGTTGTGTGTTTTTTTTTATAGCCTCGTACATCGTACATTATTTTAATTTAGTACTCTATACCTAATTGTTTTAGTTTTTTATACATTACAAATTATATTATGTACATTAAGTAGTCACCGTGGCAGAGTGAGTTAGCGCGCTAGGCATTGCACACATGGTGACCTGGGTTTGATTCCCAGCGGGGCAGGAATTTTTCTGCTCCGTACTTGGATGTTTGGGGTCCACTCATACCTCGTGAGGAAAAATGTGTAGTTACTTGTATGAGTAACGACCAGTGGCGGCATTACCAGAGTAAAAAGAAATTAATGTAATAGAATAATTCGAAATGTGAAGGAGGCTCTTAGTAATGCAGCGCTACCCACAAAAAATTGTGAAGAGGCCTTGGGCTTCACCACAAATAAAATCATACATAATTATTATGTGCATTAGATCAAGTAGGTATTTTCAATATGATATTGTTAAAGATATTAGATATTTTATTGAATAATCTCACTCATATCTTTAAAAAAAGCTAGACGAAGAAAAATACATTCATCTATAAGACCAAATAACCTAAAAAAGATCGAAGAAAGAAAGGCAGCAAACACAGCCATTACGTATATTTCATTTGAGGAATCCCTGAGCTCTGATACTCGGAGAACATAGGTACTCTAATCGAAATTATATTGTGCGCTACCAATGACTTAAGGAGCTTATAACTCAAAAACCGTACATTTTTTGAAGACGGCTATTCTGACGAGGAATCATCTGACAAGACTCAGGAATATGTTCTGAAAGTTTCAGCTCGATAGAATAAAGCCTTAATAGCGATACATGTGATTACGTGAAGAAAAGTCGGTGAACGTCAAAAATCAACAAAAAATGTTATAACTCATAAATGGTTATAGTCATAAAAAAATTACACAGAATAAAAAAAGCTGTAAATTGGTCAAATAATAAACATACAAAGTTTCAGCTTTCTATTATCAGCCGCATTTGAGATACAGGCAATACCGCCAAAGCGCCGCCGAGTGACCGCGGAAGTTTTTTTTTTGTTAAAACCTCGAGCTGCAAGCATTAAGAACACATAACCAAAATGTCATAATTTTAACTTGAACCATATGCCCGTGGTAAGTCGAATGCGGAAAAAAAAAAAAAAAAAATAATAAAGTATGAATCTTTTACTAATTTTGGGGGTGCTCGTAAAAGCGGTTAGGGGTGTCAGAAAAAGGTCAAATAAAAAGTAGTCATCTTCTATTCGACGAGGAAAACACGAATATGAAGAAAAAAGATTAAGAAGTTTTATTTAAGAAGGTCAAAATTACAAAAGAAAATACATACGAACTCGGTTTAGCGTAAGTATAGCACGCTCGTTTTGTTTATCTTGGCGTTGCAAAACTAGCGTTTTGCTTGATTCAGAATACAATTAAAAGTAAAATGTATTATTATTTACTTACGATTATCGTGGTGTTTCTTATCTAAATGATTTGAGGACTCAGTCCGGCTGGAGGTTTTACTTACGATTATCATGGTGTTTCATATCTAAATGGTTGGAGGACTCAGTCCGGCTGGAGGTATTACTTACGATTATCGTGGTGTTTCTTATCTAAATGGTTGGAGGACTCAGTCCGGCTGGAGGTATTACTTACGATTATCGTGGTGTTTCTTATCTAAATGGTTGGAGGACTCAGTCCGGCTGGAGGTATTACTTACGATTATCGTGGTGTTTCTTATCTAAATGGTTGGAGGACTCAGTCCGGCTGGAGGTATTACTTACGATTATCGTGGTGTTTCTTATCTAAATGGTTGGAGGACTCAGTCTGGCTGGAGGTATTACTTACGATTATCGTGGTGTTTTCTTATCTAAATGGTTGGAGGACTCAGTCCGGCTGGAGGTATTACTTACGATTATCGTGGTGTTTCTTATCTAAATGGTTGGAGGACTCAGTCCGGCTGGAGGTATTACTTACGATTATCGTGGTGTTTCTTATCTAAATGGTTGGAGGACTCAGTCTGGCTGGAGGTTTTACTTACGATTATCGTGGTGTTTCTTATCTAAATGGTTGGAGGACTCAGTCCGGCTGGAGGTATTACTTACGATTATCGTGGTGTTTCTTATCTAAATGGTTGGAGGACTCAGTCCGGCTGGAGGTTTTACTTACGATTATCGTGGTGTTTCTTATCTAAATGGTTGGAGGACTCAGTCTGGCTGGAGGTTTTACTTACGATTATCGTGGTGTTTCTTATCTAAATGGTTGGAGGACTCAGTCCGGCTGGAGGTTTTACTTACGATTATCGTGCTGTTTCTTATCTAAATGGTTGGAGGACTCAGTCTGGCTGGAGGTTTTACTTACGATTATCGTGGTGTTTCTTATCTAAATGGTTGGAAGACTCAGTCCGGCTGGAGGTTTTACTTACGGTTATCGTGGTGTTTCTTATCTAAATGGTTGGAGTATTCAGTCTGGCTGGAGGTATTACTTACGATTATCGTGGTGTTTCTTATCTAAATGGTTGGAGGACTCAGTCTGGCTGGAGGTATTACTTACGGTTATCGTGGTGTTTCTTAACTAAATGGTTGGAGTATTCAGTCCGGCTGGAGGTATTACTTACGATTATCGTGGTGTTTCTTATCTAAATGGTTGGAGGACTCAGTCTGGCTGGAGGTATTACTTACGGTTATCGTGGTGTTTCTTATCTAAATGGTTGGAGGACTCAGTCTGGCTGGAGGTATTACTTACGGTTATCGTGGTGTTTCTTATCTAAATGGTTGGAGGACTCAGTCTGGCTGGAGGTATTACTTACGGTTATCGTGGTGTTTCTTATCTAAATGGTTGGAGGACTCAGTCTGGCTGGAGGTATTACTTACGGTTATCGTGGTGTTTCTTATCTAAATGGTTGGAGGACTCAGTCTGGCTGGAGGTATTACTTACGGTTATCGTGGTGTTTCTTATCTAAATGGTTGGAGGACTCAGTCTGGCTGGAGGTATTACTTACGGTTATCGTGGTGTTTCTTATCTAAATGGTTGGAGGACTCAGTCTGGCTGGAGGTATTACTTACGGTTATCGTGGTGTTTCTTATCTAAATGGTTGGAGGACTCAGTCTGGCTGGAGGTATTACTTACGGTTATCGTGGTGTTTCTTATCTAAATGGTTGGAGGACTCAGTCTGGCTGGAGGTATTACTTACGGTTATCGTGGTGTTTCTTATCTAAATGGTTGGAGGATTCAGTCCGGCTGGAGGTGAGAGGATCCTGGTCGGATTCCTCTGAGTCCTCAGAATCCACGTCCGTCTTCCTCCCACTACTCCTCCGCCTTCTCCTCATCTTACTGATCTGAAATCAGACCAGTGTCTCGTTAGAGGACTGTAGGTGCACAGAGATTAGACTAGCCAACTCTAACAAGCCAGGCTAGAAATCAGAACAGGTTCTCGTTAAAGGACTATACACAGAGAATAGTCTAGCCAACCCTGACAAGCCAGGCTAGAAATTAAACCACGTTAGAGAAATATAAATAGAGAATAGATTAGCATTCACACAGATAACGTACCCCACCTTTGCCTGGCTGGGGGAAGTTAAACAGGGAGAAGACTAGTGTCTCGCTAGAGGACTATAAAGTCTACAAACAGAGAACTAGCTTGTTAGTTTCCCAAGGATTTAATGACTTATAAAGGAAAAGCCTAAGTTCTCACGATGGTTGATCGCACATAGAAATATTTGATTCAGAACGAGCCAACTTTTCCACTTAAGTTGGCTGGAGACCATTACTCCCCCAACTGTAGCCAAGCTATTTACAACAACAAGAATAGATTTGCCAAATCTAAGAAGCCAGACTAGCTTGTAGTTTTCTCAAGGATTTCATTGCTTATAAAGAAAAAACCAAAGTTCTAAAGATGGTTGATGTCACACAAGAGTATGTGGTTCAGAACAAGTCACATAAAGTTGCTTGGAGATCATAATACTCACCGACATGGGTGGGGTGGAGGCACACCCAGGCATGACGGAATCGTCCTGGTACCTGAAGCTATGCAGCAGGGCAGGCGGCTCTAGCTGGAAGGTGGCATACGGGGAAATCTCCTCGGACGTTTCTGATGATGGGAATGAAGGATTAATAAGTCGAGATAAACCAAGGATACAAAAAAACCCTAACAAACTAGGCTAGCTTGCAGTCAAGGGTTTAACGGCTTATAAAGGAAAAGTGCAATTTCTCACAAACATGTTTGGTCACACAAAGAAATGTGCGAAAAAATAGAAATGTGTGGTTCAGAAGGAGACATCTTTTCCACTCAAGTTGGGTGGAGAGAGGAGACCATCACTCCCCCGCCAGCTGTAGCCCAGCTGGTAACAACATTTTTTTTTTGGTTTAAAATCGCCTTCAACTGCATCGTCATATCACGACGGGGGTGTTACCGTCCATTCTCAGGAAACTCACAAAACATTCTACCCACATTAACATCACCCAGCCTAGGTTAGGCCGGAATGCCAGCATCACGAAGCCTTCACCTCGTTGGACGTTGCTTAAATTCGGTGATATTACGAGGACCGGTGCATTCAACGCGCCATCGACGCTGGCTCACAGCAACATTAAATCTAATCCTGTTTCATAATTCGGTCATTTATTTATTTTATTTATTTTACACTTTATTAATAGGACATATTATATACAAACACAAATAATTACAAATTAAAATAAAATATAATAGTAGAAAAAAATAAAGAAAAAATAAATAAATATATACATAATATAAGTCCTAACTAAAGGGCGGGGTTATTGCCTTTGGCAATCTCTTCCACCCAACCATGTATCACGTATCTCACCGGGTATCTTGTCATGGAGGGCCACCTTCTGCATGGTGGCGTAGTACCTCTCCCGTTGTGCCTCCAAGTTCTGCTCATTGTCCTCTGCCCTCTTCACCTCCCGTCGCCTCCCCGATTCTGTGGAGGAGTTGAATTGAATTTTTAATACTTTGAGCATAAATTTCCGACATTGTTAAAGAATTTCCCTAAGATGGTTAATTTCCGATTATTATTTTTTTTAATTTCTGTAAGGAATTGTAGAAAAACTCTTCAAGTTATTTACCTGAAAGAACTGTACTAAAGTTGCAGCGCTAGATTTTTTTCCAATATGTTTTTATAGGTATTTGACATTGATATCCTATGTGAATTTGTGATAAAATCATTTTTATTTTTATGATAATATATGGACTCGAATATATTGAGTGTTTTTGAGCGGAAAATTCTGACCGAGTTTTTCTGTTTCCATGGGAATAACATGGGTGTAAAGGTAAAGTGCACTGAAGTAATGCGAAGGCTTAATCTATATCTATAAAAGAAAGCTGTCTGTATGTGTGTATGTATGTGTGTATGTATGTATGTGTGTATGTATGTTCTTTATACAAATCCACACCGTTTGACCGAGAAACCTGAAATTTTGCACATAGGTCCGCTTGGATCAGGAAATTCTTCTAGGCTAGATTATATCTCCCTGAGGTTAAGCTACAATGAGTAAGGATAAAAATGGATGGGTGTCGCAAAAAAAATGCACGTTTTTGACATAAATGACATTTTTTTCTCGAAATTTGTCCGACGACCTATGAACTCAAAGCGAGAAAGTTTAGGCAAGGGTTTGAGCTTTCAATTGACATATCGATCGCGAATTTCTGAGGGAGCCGTTCTTGAGCTACGCCGGTGAAGTAAGAAAAATGGATGGGTAACATGTAAAATATTCACGTTTTTTGACCTAAATGACATTTTTTCTCGAAATTTGAAGTGACGAAACCTATCAAACTTAGAGCGAGAAAGTTTTAAGGCAAGGTTTAGGCTTTCATTTGAAATATTGATCGCGAAATTCTGATGAGCCATTCTTGAGCTACGCCGGTAAGGTAAAAAAATGGATGGGTTAAACATGTAAAATATTCACGTTTTTTTGACCAAATGACATTTTTTCTCTCGAAAATTGAAGTGACGACCTATCAACTCAGAGCGAGAAAGTTTTAGGCAAGGGTTTTAGGCTTTATTTGACATATTGATCGCGAAATTCTGATGAGCCATATTGAGCTAACTGCCGGGGAAGACCAAAAAATAGATTGGGCGACAAAAAATATTCAGGTTTTTTTTCAAACCTAAATGACATTTTGGTGTGTGTGTATGGGTGTGTGTGGTGTGGTGTGCTGTGTGTGTGTGTGTGTGTGTGTGTGTGTGTGTGTGTGTGTGTGTGGTGTGGTGTGGTGTGTGTGTGTGTTTATGGTGGTGTGGTGTGTGTTTTATGGTAGTGTGTGTGTGTGGTGTGTGTGTGGTGTGTGCGTGGTGTGTGTAATTGTGTGTTGTCTGAGTGTGTGTGTGAGTGATGTGTGTGTGTGTATGTGTGTGTGTGTGGTGTGTATGTGTGGTGTGTATGTGTGGTTGTGTGTAGTGATGTTGTGTGTGTGTGTGTGTGTGTGTGGTGTTGGTGTGTTGTTGGGTTGGGTGTGTGTGTGCTGTTGTGTGGTTTAGATGGGCTGGCGAAGCGCGGGTTGTAACCCGCTAGTCTATATCTATAAAAGAAAGCTGTCTGTATGTATGTGTGTATGTGTAGTTGTATGTATGTTCTTTATACAAATCCACACCGTTTGACCGAGAAACCTGAAATTTTGCACATAGGTCCCTTTGGATCAGGAAATTCTCCTAGGCTAGATTATATCTCCCTGAGGTTAAGCTACAATGAGTAAGGATAAAAATGGATGGGTGACGCAAAAAAAATTCACGTTTTTTGACATAAATGACATTTTTTCTCGAAATTTGTCGCGACGACCTATCAACTCAAAGCAAGAAAGTTTTAGGCAAGGGTTCGAGCTTTCAATTGACATATCGATCGCGAATTTCTGATGAGCCGTTCTTGAGCTACGCCGGGTAAGGTAAAAAAATGGAAGGGTAACATGTAAAATATTCACGTTTTTTTGACCTAAATGACATTTTTTCTCGAAATTTGAAGTGACGACCTATCAACTCAGAGCGAGAAAGTTTTAGGCAAGGGTTTAGGCTTTCATTTGACATATTGATCGCGAAATTCTGATGAGCCATTCTTGAGCTACGCCGGGGAAGACCAGAAAATAGATGGGCGACAAAAAATATTCAGGTTTTTTTTCAAACCTAAATGACATTTTGTGTGTGTGTGTGTGTGTGTGTGTGTGTGTGTGTTGTGTGTGGTGTGTGTGTGTGGTGGTGTGTGTGGTGTGGTGTGTGTGTGTGTGTGTGGTGTGGTGTTGTGTGTGTGGTGTGGTGTGTGTGGTGTGTGTGTGTGTGTGTGTGTGTGTGTGTGTGTGGTGTGTGTGTGTGGTGTGTGTGTGTGTGTGTGTTGTGTGTGTGGTGGTGGTGTGTGTGTGTGTGTGCTTTTGTGTGTGGTGTGGTGTGTTGTGTGTGTGCTGTGTTTGTGTGTGATGTGGTGGGTGTGTGTGGTGTGTGTGTGGTGTGTGTGTGTGTGGTGTGTGTGTGTGTGTGTGTGTGTGTGTGTGTGTGTGTGTGGTGTGTGTGTGTGTGGGTGGGTGTGCGTGTGCGTTGTGTGTGTTTGATGGGCTGGTGAAGCGGCGGGTGTAACCCGCTAGTTTTAAATAAAGGCATGAAGTTACTCACTCAGTCTCCTACAAATGGCACAGAGGGCGACTATCACAGATAAGAGAAGGAGAAACACGCCGGCCGCGGGAATTATGAACCGGAGCTCCAGAAGAAGCGCGCTAGATATTCGGCCTCGCATTATCGAGTCCGGAATGGTCAGCTCTGGAATGATTCAGAAACAAAAAAACCAAATAAAAAATAAAATTACGACAAAGATGACCGTTCTTCCAGTTGACCTTTCCACCAATCACAATGCTCCAGCTAGTCGTTGAGGGACTATGGTGGGATGTGATTAGTTGGAAATGCCCTTTTTAGGGACGGTCTACCATTTTCTTTATTATAATCTTGTTTTATATTTCAGTAAATTCGCCCCTAAGAAACAAATTATTATATTTTCTTTATCTTTCTTTAGCTTCCGACGGTGATAAGTACACCAGCTATCGCAACGTCGCACAGTGGGGCAAAATTGAAATTTAGCCGGCCAAAAGTGAAAAAACTAAATTGAAGAATTTTGGGTCAAAATATTTTTTTATTTATGTAAAACAATATTCTGCATCAGTTGAAACCAAAAATAGTCCTTTGAAACACTTGGATTGGGCTATGTAAATTTTCAAAGTCAGCAGTTCTGGTTTGATGACGGGCAAATATATTTATCGACGGTTTCTTTTCAAAATTGTTTGAGTCATAGTGCGTTAGCTGATTGTTTGGGAGTTAAAATTACCATGAATTCTTCAACTTCAGGTAATACTTATGTCAGATATATATTTTTAAAAAAATCATATATAAGTGATCCTTCACTTTCAACTCCCTAAAGATGGGTCTTCAAAAAAATTATAATTTCGAGTGTTTTTCAGAAAGAAAGGCATTTTTGTTTATGTTGGGGGTAAAGGGGGGCGATACCTTTTTGGGATTGAGAAAGCTGAAGTATTGTTCTAATAGATTTTTCACTATTTAGCTGCTAGATTTTGCTCCATTTTGAAATAACAGCTCTTGAAAAGGAGTCCTCCTGGTAGGATTGAACAACTCAAGTCCATGATTTTGACTCTAACTTTTTTTCCGTTAATTATTTTGAGATATAAATAATAAAATGTACTACAGTAGTATGAAAGTTTCTTTTGAATTATTTTTTCATGTTAGATTTATCCAAGAACCCATCAAAAAAGGCGAATTTCTCTGTATATCATATATATCAAAAATTATATGGGAATAAATTAGTATGGAAGTAACGAAAAGAGAGAAGGGATAATAAGAAGAGAACACCCTATGAAAAGGGAACAAACACCTGTAATTGAAGTAATGTTCTCCCAAACGGTTCCGAATGTAGAGGTGTTTTAAAACGAATAGAAGGTTTTAGTGGGTAGGTGTGCACTGTTTCCAGCACAAATTCATCATGCTCCCACATGATGTTCGTCTTTTGAAGATTTCCCCCTCTCAAAAAAAAAAGTACATCTCTATATATAAATGAGAAATATGGACGGGCTTTGTGGGTTTGTGGATTTGTGGGTTTGTGGCTTTGTGTGCAGGAATTGTTTAGGAGAAACGGTAAGAGATAGCGAAAAATTGATGAGAACCGACCCCAAGTAAAATTGCCGGAAAATACCAGGAAAACTTTCAAAAGTCCGAAATTCCAAACCGTCCTTGAGTTATGAACTTCCTCAAGTATTTCCTTGAGGAAGGGTCCGATTTTAAGACAGTCTTTGCCCTGGAACTTGAAATCTATCGCGAGGACCTATATTTTTTATTATCTAATAACACATTAGACAAAATTATCTTTCATTTAATTCATTTTAGGTCACATTCTGACGTACCGTTCTGGAGATATAAGCCAGAATGTTCGAAATTTCGACCTTTTTTTCAGACTTTTCACGTTTTTTAGCAGATTCCAGCGCGGAACTGAAAATTTGTCGCGAGGACCTATATTTTTTATTATTTAATAACATATTAGACAAAACTAGCTTTCATTTAATTCATATTAAGCCATATTCTGACGTATTGTTCTCGAGATAGAAGCCAGAATGTTTGAAATTTCGACCATTTTTTTTAGACTTTTCACGTTTTTTTTACAGATTCCAGCACGGAACTTAAAAGTTACCGCGAGGACCTGTATTTTTATTGTTAAAAACTGTCTGAGAACATCACATGATTTTATTTGAGCCCTTTGATGCCATATTCTGACAAACCGTTCTCGAAATATGGGCCAGTTTGCTACATTATCAATATCCGCTATGATAGATTTGGCTCGGGATTTTGAAATTTACAGCGATGATGGTTGTGTGTGTGTGTGTGGATGGGTGTGTGTATGTGTGTGGTGTGTGTTGATGTGTGTGTGTGTGGGTTGATGGATGTGTGTGTGGGTGGGTGGGTGGGTGTGTGTGTGTGGGTGAGTGGGTGTGTGTGTGGATGGGTGTGTGTGTGGATGGGTGTGTGTGTGGATGGGTGTGTGTATGTGTGTGGGTGTGTTGTGTGTGTGGGTGGGTGTGTTTGGATGGGTGTGTGTGTGTGGATGGGTGTGTGTGTTGATGTTGATGTGTGTAGATGTGTGTGTGTGAGTTGTGTGTATGTGGTGTGTGGGTGTGGTGTGTGATGTATGGGTGGTGTGTGTGTGATGGCTTGGCGAAGAGGGTGCAGCCCGCTAGTCATATATATTATTCTTTTCTTTCGAGATCCTACATCTAAAAGTAAGCACAGGAGCAGTGACTGCACATAAACATACTAGAGTCCTACTTCATTTTAATTTTCTTGTTATAGGATCCCCCCTACTTCCTCAATCAGCCGTTTAGAGCTCTTTATAAATTATGAAGAAATCCTCAAAAAATCAATTTCAACATTTGGAAATACAGCTTTCTAAACAGGACAACACAGAAAGCAAGAAATAAAGATTTTAAGAACTGCCGTGAAAACTATGCTAGAATAACAAGCAGAGTTGGAACAAATGAAGATGTTTTCAATTTTTTCCTCGCCAGCAGTGACCCTCTTATATCTCTTTGTTGGAGGAAGATGATCATGATGATGAAGATTCAGAATTTTAAATTATTATCAAACTTATTCTTGCAAGATGTATGAACTACAATTTTTAGTACGTACCTCTTCACCGAATACATTGTAGACGAAGGAACTTTTTTTCTCCTTCAAACGATTGTGCGTTTAAGTACATTTTTCTATGTAGGTATCTATACATTTTTTCTCTGTCATTTATAATTTTTACAAATTTATAATTTTTGAATTTGTAAAAAAAATAATAACATCAACGAATTATTTAAAAAAAAATCACTTGAAAAAAATTATTGGTAGGTGCTTGGAAGAAAAAACTAATAGAAAAATGTCTTAGAACATATTAGTAATAATAGCACAACCAAACTCGTTTGAAAATAAATTAAAATAATAATAATACCTAGAAAGAGATCAGTAGGTACTTAAATTAAAATTTCAGGTGGGTATCGAACCTGGGAAAACCATTATGTAATTTTACTTTGTTAATCATACATTTGAAATAAAAATTGGGACATAATAAATGGATCACATGAATCAGGCATGTTTCTTCAACGAGTGTCCAGCTAAATCTGCGATTTGCCCCACTGTGCGTCGCTGAAGTGAAGAAACTTTCAGCAAGCTTAGGACTTGATGGGTGTCCACTAAATTTCAAACCGTCGTGATGCTGGTTATTCCCAGTCCAACCTCGGCTGGGTGAGGTTTATGTGCGAGGTTTGTGCGATTTGTGTGTGGAACCGGGGTTTTCTGTAATATAGAAGGTATAGGTATCCACCTCCATAGCAAAAGCACCCACCTCCATAGCTAGAATACTGGGCTTAATAACTTTACTTATAAAACTTTGCACTTATCCTCTTCTCGCCCAACACCATTCTTTGTTTTGTAGTACAAATTGACCGGTGTCCTCACCCGAGGACAAACATTTTATACTACTTGGTAGTATAAAATTTTAGCTTGGGCATTTAGGACTATAAAATAAATGTCCTCTTACGAGGACATTGGGCGCGAAGAGGTTATAAGATTTTCTATTATTATTACTATACCCACCTCCATCCCGGGTGAGCGTGAAGAACTGAAAGTCCCCCGTGGAGGCGCCCGCCACATTGTGAGCCTCCACCTGCAGCTGGTACTCTGTGTTGGGGAGGAGGTTGAATATTGTGAAGCGGCGCTGGGGCTTCAGTGCGCTGGACACTGGAGGTGAAACAGTGAAGAAAGGTTGTTACCTAAACACTCAACTTAAACAAGCAACCTGATCCCAATAAAGCAGGCTAGCTTGCAGTTATCCAAAGGATTTATTAGCTTATTGCCTAATGGCAAGGGTATATTAGTACTTCTCTGTTTATACTGATTATATAAAAGAAACTCAAGTTGCCACGGTCAGTGGCGTCGACAAAACCCCCTCCCGGAAATTTCCAAGAAATCCCCGCAAAGATGGAATATACGTTAGGCGAGATTTCTGAACCCCCCTCAAAACCCCCCCGAAATGTAGGTCTAGCTACGCTACTGGCCACGGTGTGATGGATGATCGCACCATCATCCAAGTGTGTGGTTCAGGACGAGCTTTGGCTGAAGACAATCACTCCCCCCCGCTGTAATCCAGGTAGCGTAGGGATCCGTTGGTATTTGAATTCCACCCAATGTATGAATTTATCCTCATTCACTTGAGACTATTTTAATGGCAATAAATAAACTGCTGGAACAAAGGAACTTTTCAGTCCTAATCGGGAAGTATACATAATCAAGTGCGATTCTTGGGCTTGCTGCTGGAATAATGAAACTTATTAATCCAAAATGGGTAGTTTTTTTTGGTTGAAGGCAGCAAAAAATCTTTTAAAGACACTCAGGTCATCCTTACTTGGGGTGTGGGATTTCCACCCACTAAAAACCCACCTTCTCAAAGAGCTAACCTGGAACCGGAAAAAATATTATTACTTCGAGTAATATAAAATAAATAAGACGATATTATTATTAATTGAATATGGATTGACCCCGACCCCAATGCTACTCACCCACTATCCAGTCTATGTCGTGCACCGAGCGATACTTGACGACAAAGTAGAGGAGCTTGCAGCCGTGGTCAGGCCACACGTGTAGCTTCAGCCCCACGGAGGTGGCGTTGGGGAGGAGGAAGGCCTCCCTACTGGGCGTGCCTGGGTACTGCCCCTGGGTCCTCACCGCTATAGGGGAGGAGGGATGGGAGGGGCCTAGCTTGTTCCGCGCGAGGAGGCTGATGTGATAGGTGCTGCCGCAGGAGAGACCCTGGAATGGGCGGGGTTAAACAATACTTAAGTTTAGTCAATGGTTCATTTTCAATAAGTAGTAGACCAGCAGTCTGACTGGGGGACTATAAACAGGGAGTAGACCAGCATTGCCTTGGTTCTGGGGGCCCTTGTCAATTATTAGCCTCCTTGTAAAGACAGTGGTAGAAGTGCTGAGTCATTCCTCCACTGTCTGGCTACCATCGTTCACGATGACCTATGATAATGAGTACAGGGTGGGTCCTTTATATTCAACCTATATGTTTTTGTGCTTGGTCGATATCGACCTCAGTATATTGATCAATAAGGCAGCGGACTCGTAATTTGGAGATCGGTGGTTCAAGCCAGGCAAATATTTAGTAAAGCTGGTTTGAGTAATCGTGATACCACTAAACCACTATTCTGGTTAACACAAATTTAATATGATAACTTATATGTTGTTGTAATATAATGAGAATTCAGAACTATTTGTAATAAATTCCATGTTTGTGAAGAAGATAGCTAGCGAATTTGTTCTCATAGGTGGAATTCTGTGGTGCAAATTAAATATGATAACTTATTTGTTGTGGTAATATAATGAGAATTCAGAACTATTTGCAATAAATTCCATGTTTGTGAAGAAGATAGCTAGCGAATTTGTTCTCATAGGTGGAATTCTGTGGTGCAAATTTAATATGATAACTTATTTGTTGTTGTAATATAATGAGAATTCACAACTATTTGCAATAAATTCCATGTTTGTGAAGAAGATCGCTAGCGAATTTGTTCTCATAGGTGGAATTCTGTGGCGCAGGTGGCCTCTCCTAGATTGGATGCGTCTACTCATCTTTCAGCATTTCTGATAACTTTTCTCTGATCAGGTTGAATAGCCGCTAATTCTTACAGAAAGTTGTGATTCAAAGATTGTTTTTTCAAAACTTTTTACCTAAATACCTACTATAGTATAAATATCCACACACACTTACCTTAAGCTCATAGTTGATAGTTTTCCTATGCAGTATGCTCTGCTGGAGCTCCCCATTGGATTTCTTGTAGCTGAGGAGAAAGCTACTAATGGGAGAGCCGCCATTGTCAGATACTCGCCAGTGCAGGAGGATACTGCTGCTTGTGGCACTGGCAACGTACAGAACTGGTGTGCTGGGAACCACTGGAATTAAAAATATGTGTAACATCACGATTTAAAACAATTTTATGCATATTTGATATGTCTAATTCAAAAATCTCGCTCATTGATATTCAAATATTCTTGATATTGATATTCTCGATATTCTTGATATTGATATTCTTGATATTGATATATTCAAATCTCATTGATATTGATATTCTCGCTCATTGATATTCACTCAGGTGGTAGATCTCAAACAATGTTTGTACAAATAATTTTGTATTATTGTTGTAATATTATTGTAAAAATTTACAATATTTTTTTGTAATATTATTGTAAAAAGAGAAGAAAGCAAATGTTAAAAACATATTGGGTTAAACTTAGTTAATTATATAAAAAATAAAGACTTTATAATTTAGCTTTATTGTAAAAAATGTATCAACCTAGAATAAATTTAAGATGGTTAAAACCCATCTCCCTAAAAGTTAGCCTTAGCTTAGGAGATGTACAATTTATGTAAATTTATTTTGAAATCAATAAAGTATCAATTCAATTCAATTCAATTCAAAAAAAAAAAAAAAAAAAAAATAAAGATGTGCGAAAGATCACCAAAAAATACGATTTATTCATGACTGTAATCTTAAGAGATCATACATCATTGATAGGTACTTGGCGAAAATCGTTAAATTTTCATTAAAATAAAGAAAAACAAACAAGTTAATTTATAAAAATAATTCTTTTTACACATTTTTTACTATAACACAACACAAAAGAACAATTAAATTATTATTTTACTATATATACGGTATACACTCTGCCGCGCCGATGTCTCTTTCTTTTGTATAACACACCTCGGCCGAGGTGTTGGATAATTTATAATAAAATATAAATTATTATTTACTTTCTATACCTTAGATTTACAGGTAATAGAAAGTGATGAGTGGAGAAACAGAACAAACCCTCTCACCTTGCACCAACAGCATGTACGTGATCTTGTCCGAGCCCACATTGTTCTCCACCAGGCAGGTGTAGTTGTCTGACTCAGCTGCCTGCAGGTTCCCTATGACCAGGTCGCCCCCGCTCTCCCCTATCTGGATGTTCCGCCCTGCGCCCACCCCGCCCACCACCACCGCGTCCCCCCGCAGCCAGGTGCGGCGGGGAGGGGGTACGCCCACAATAGCACAGGGGAGGGAGACGGAGGATCGCCACGGGCGTCGGATGAGTCCGCCGAACGACGAGATTTTGGCGGGGACTGAAACGAAGAGATTCGTGAAGCATAATAATACGTATTACTTTTTAGTCAACTTTAGTGCAGCACTCCCCACAAAACAAGAGGACTGCATCCCCTTAGTGTGGGGTAGTCGCATTAAATATATGTTACCTATTATACCTATTATGTACAATTATTAATGCAAATAAATTACAAATTACAAACTCATCAGGCCAGATTAATACTCGAAGCGTTTCCTACATCTAACCCTCAGAGTCTCATTATAATGTGGTTATACAGGGTGGGGCAAAAGTCTGGAAACCCCTGAATAACTTTCGAATGGCTTCTTCGGTAAAATTAAAATTTTGTAAGGTAAACCAGGCTAATAAAACCTTCTTTTAGAGTGGGGTCGATTTTTGTTACCGGCCCCCATGTCGGGGCCAGGGGGGCCAACTTAATTTTTTTAAATACGAACCCCCATCTTGCGATACATTTTTGGAAAGGTCTTTAAATAAGAAATACATTGGTGCAAATTTTACTTTTTAAATATTAACTGTTTGCAAATGGCGTCCAACATTGTGTATGCAGTAAAGTCTGAAAACCCCTGAATATCTTTTGAAAGGACTTTCTCAGTAAATTTAAAATTATGCACGGTAAGTAGGGGTAATTAGACCTTTTCAAAAATGTATCGCAAGGTGGGGTTTCGTATTTAAAAAAATGAAGTAGGCCCCCCTGACCCCGACATGGGGGCCGGTAACAAAAATCGACCCCACTCTAAAAGAAGGTCTTATTAGCCCGGTTTACCGTACAAAATTTTAATTTTACCGAAGAAGCCATTCGAAAGTTATTCAGGGGTTTCCAGACTTTTGCCCCACCCTGTATATTCAAAGAATTAGGAAAATTCCAAGGATTGGGTGGGATCCGATCCACAGATCACGGATCCATGCGCTAGAATGTTTATGCTTGGTAAAGGATAAACATTCTCCTTGGTAAAGCATAAATTATATATGAACAGAAGTTTTTAGCAATAAAGTTTTCATTCAATCAAAATGAATAAGTCGACCTCCGTGGCTCGAAGCAGAACATTGTTTGCTTGCGGATTCGAATCCCGGCCGGAGGGGAAAATTCTGACCGAGTTTTTTCCGTTTCCGGAATCGCATGGATGTAAAGGTAAAGTGCCCTGAAGTAATGCGAAAGGGGTTCCGGGGCACAACTACCTTTACAAAAAAAAAAAAAAAAAATCAAAATGAATATACCAATAGATTATTATTACTGAGTATAAGAATATTGTGTATTATTCAGAAATACCTACGATGAAGATAAAACGAGACGAGATTTGGAGTTCATCTCGTCTGAGAACACGAAACACATCCTTACCTCTGCTGGTAGGAATCTGCGAGATCACCTTGGAGCTCTGGCCCTCTCCCACCCTGGTGCTAGCAGTGATCCAGAACTGGTACTCCACATGCTCGTTCAAGTTCTTCACCTCGTAGCTTAACTGTTGTGACATCAGGGAGGTCTTCTTGTGGGCCAGCTCCTCCCGACCCGTCATACTTCTGGAGAGGATGAAGAGAATGTTTACGAATTGGAAAAAATGATTGAGAGTTACAAAGAAAAATATCTCAGAAGTTATCGTAGAGAAAGTTGCAAATTTAAAGCCGGAATCCTATAAAGTGGAAAATTGCGTTGCAAAAACGTTGCGCAACGTTTCATGCTCCACTGTTCCTTTAGGATAAAGTGAGATCGAACCCGACTGACTTCGCAACTTGAAATTTGAGACAAAATGTGGCGAAACGTTGGCAAAAAAAAAAAAAAAAAAAAAAATGTTGCACTCAGTGGTATCCCAGGCTAAATGAAAAGAGGCTAAAAATTGTCTCTCTCTCTATCTTGATCCACCATATTTGAGCAGTTACAGAAACTGATGGACGCGTGAGATGACTCAAGAACACTTCTGAAACCCGATTTACTCCCTAAAAGCATGTACCATTCTAAAAGCAACTTATGCTACCTCTCATTATTGGTCCACCATCTATGAGCAGCTGCCCACGTGAGATGTCACGCGCACACCTCTGAATTACTCCCGTGAAAGCATGGCTAGAAGCAATGAACTTGCCTGGTATACAGGTTGTACTTGATAATGATTCCGTTAGGTTCCTTAGGAGGCAGCCACGTGACCAGGAGACTCTGGGGGGAGCTCACAACCACCTTGATGTCTTCAGGACTGCCGGGAGCTGAAACATAGATTATATAAGTACTTAGCTCCATTGTTTTTTGCCTTTTCTTCTTCTTTCATTGCCTTTTCCCAAACCTAGACAATAGTCAACTTCTTCCTCATGTTAAAGGTTTGTAATTTCTGGCACTCCTTTTTCCAACTTTTACGCCTAACGCCAAATCTGGTTGGCCAATAATTTGGGTTTGTGTGGCCTTCCTACAATATAAGTACTCACGAAAAGGTTTGTTGATCTTTCCTTTAATTTTATTTATTTATTTACACTTTATTTTTTTTTTACAAAACAATCATCAACAAAAAATTAATAACAAGAAATTAAAAAAAAATCTTAGAGGTATGTACAATAAATAATAAAGCTCTTCGCCCATTCCATTAACTTCACCCATTCCATTAAAATTTGATTGTAACCCAAATTTTAATGTAGAAACACCCCCGTTACTCAAATTTAAGCTATTTGCCTACTTGCAAACTTTCTGAGGTTGGTTCCAATGGCAATCTCTTCCGCCCAACTCTTACTTACCATCCTCGGCAGTCTGGCAGTAGACGGGTTCACTGAACACCCCCTCCCCCACCCGAGTCAAGGCCAGCACCTGGACGCTGTAGTTGGCGAACTTGTGCAGGTTGCTGAGGAGGAGGGTGAGGGAGCTGGTCTTCTTAGAGTCGAAGTCGTCCAAACCTGGGGGGGGGGGGGGGGGGGATGAAAAAGAAATTTGATAGATTAGCTAGGTGAGGTGAACAGTGTCAAAACTACTGTCTAGGTAAATATGTTATAAGATATACAGTATTAACTCATTATGTTATAACTTATAACATAATACTCATATATGTATATCAGATCAGAGCATTTAAATATTGAGTGTGTAAGAGGTTTTCTTTGTGTTATTATGTGGGCGTAGCCAGGATTTTGGCTAGGGTGGGACTAATGAGGAAAATCAATAATGCCTAGTGAACAATCAATAATACCTAGTGTTGCATACTCCCTGGAATTTTCTAGGGGACAGGCTACGCCCATGTGTCACAACTGTAGTGGGTAGCTCAGCATTAAAAATCTCCAACTTAAATCTAACATCCATTTCTATTCCTTCTCTTAGTATATCTATTCCTTATCCAAGTACACAGTAGAATTAAACATAGATCACCGTGCGTGCAACTGACTGCTACTCCACTCGGCCACGGTGACATCTAGGTACAAATTTTAACTTTTCTGTTTTTATGTCGGGAATCGAACCCCGTACTCACCCGCCTCATCCTGGGAGTCGTACTGCAGCTTGTACCCTTGCAGTATGCCGTTGCAGTGGTGGATGGGGGGAGGCTTCCAGGACACCTGCAGCGAGTGGGAGCTGGAGGCGCCGCATCGTATGTCTTCTGGCGGCGAGCTTGGCACTGGGAAGATGGTTTACATCATAAAATTAGAAGTATAAATTCTTTACAGTGAATCAAAAGCTCCTTTACAATCTTTGTGAGTAGCATAGCACTCAGGACCGAATGATAAATCAGGGTTAAGTTTAAGATAAGCCAGACCTTTCCTCAGGTCGGAGGGATGGTCTGTTTCAAACAATCACAGCGCACTCACTATAGCTTGACTTGAGAGAGTTGAGAGACACCCTAGATTACCTTAAATTGAACTTATTTATTTATTTTCACTTTATTTTTTTATACAAAACAATCGACAATAAATGAATAACAATACATAAAAATAAATAAAAAAAACATACCTAGAACATTATTAATTCTTATTTACAATTGTTTTGTAATATTGAATCCTAATTTATCATTCGGCCCTGAGTGCTGTGCTTTCAACTCTGGTTATTCCGCCTCTGGTCGTTACTCGACAAGACATTTTTCTATCATGCCGACATTCGTACCCACTACCCAGGTCACCGTGTGTTGGGGTGGATGGTTTTTGTATGTTTGCGTGATGTTTTGGGGAAGCGGGGGTACAGACACCTTGCCTGTAATAAACGATTGGTGATAGTGTCTTTAGTTTACAAACTTATGAATAAGCACCTGTTGAGAGCTGAGTCATTTTTGACCTACTTATGAGCTTATGACGCGTACTGTGTGTGAGCTAAATGCGATGAACTTATTCTCAAGCGGCAGATGCTACTTATTTAGTTACGTCTAATTCGTAATTCCATCCTCACATCCTCGGTAGTATAGTGGTCAGTATCCCCGCCTGTCACGCGGGAGACCGGGGTTCGATTCCCCGCCGGGGAGAATTTTTTTACTGAAAGATTCAATTACGATTGAAGGTAATTTTATTATTTATGTCTTGAAAATTTGTCGGTGATTTGTATATGGAATTCACGTCTCGGATTTTTTTCTTGACTTTAGTCATTTTCAAAAAAAAAAAAAAATATATATTTATCTACAGTCTATAGTCTAGAGCTAATTTTCAGACAAAAGTTATCAAGTAAAGAATGGCAAGTTTCGCATTTCCGGGCAGAGCGGGTTATTCAATATTTGAATAAGCCAAGAAAAGGCATCGGTCACAGTCACCTTTGCAAATACAAGTATAGCACCTCATTGGGTAGTATTGTGTCACTTCCCGCCTATCAGAGGGGAGTCATACTACGAGATGGGTAAGCTACAACACAGACCACAAGCGTGTACCTACTGTAGTTACTGTTTCCTGGCTATGAAATAAAGAAGCTGTGAAAGACTTAAAGCGCTAGTCTGGTAATCCCGGTAGCGTAGTGATCCGTTGGTTTGGGTCCCATCCAGTACATGAATTTTTCCTCATAAACTTGAGTTTGTGACCACAAAATCATAAGATTCTGAGGGGCAGGTGGTAGAAAATGGTTTAACCTCGACTGGGGGTTACCTTGTACTAAATAGTGTTATTATTATAGTTTCTGTTTCACGTCTATTTATATTTTATCTAATTTACGGGGTTTACCCATTTAAACAGTGTCCCTAACAAAAATAAAATTAAGACTAAGATTAAATTAAATTTAAAGGATAGTGGACTTTGATTGTACAGAAAAATGTCAAAACTTATGGACTAAGTAATATTAAAGTCTAAGACCTAAGCCAAGTCTCTCCCATAGTGCAACGAATAAAGTTGATTTAGGGCGGAATTAATAGAATTTTTTGTAATACCTCTGTGGCGCTAAGTCACCGATTGCGTTATGTGTAAGATAGGGAAAACCGACACTTACCAACGACTTAAGTTATTGATGTTGTCTATTAATTCCGCACTTAGTCTCAACTTCATCCCATCAACAGGCTATGAAATCAAAAAGTTATGAAAGACTTATCTAAAAAATAAAGAAAAAATAGTCACTTATTTTCACTCACCGTCCTCCAGCGTCTGCGCCGTGACGGATTCGGACAGGGGCCCGGGCCCCACCTGGTTGACAGCCTGCACCACTATGGAGTAGCGCGTGAACTTAGCCAGATCCGTGAGCAGGAACTCGGCCCCCTCCTCCGCACCGTCCCCCACTAGTCCTGTCATGTTGTAGCCGGACACCCCGGAGTTGGCACTGGAATCAGGAGGACATTCAGATAGAGCAAATGTTGTTGTTGTTTTACCTGAATTTTCACTAGTATCTAATTGGTAAAGATCTGGTAAAGACGGCACTCTGTGAATCCAAATTTTCACTAGTATCTGTTTAGTAAAGATCTGGTAAAGACGGCACTCTGTGAATCCAGAGATACCAGAGGTCGCGGGTTCGAAACCCAGCCGGGACATGACAAGTTATCCTCCCATTTGGGAGTTTTACCAAATAATAATATATCTTGGGCTTACTGCTGGAATAATGGCACTTAATAGTCCTATTCGGGCAGAGTAAATAAGGCAATATTATTATTATTTTCTAGTATCAATTGTGCTTTTGTGATTAAAAAAAAATATCGATCGTAAAAAGTCGATAAATATTCATTACCAAATGTGTCCATTTGGCAGTCTATCTCTTTCTTAATAAATAATGCGTAGTCCTTTTTACAGAAACCGTTTTAGTGCCGTGAAGATAAAGATAAAAGAGCAGATATACATACGTAGTTTTTTCTATGATAATTTAAAGTACAAATCTAATTTATTCAAAAGAATTAGATAGGTAGCTACCGCACTTAGATAACAGCACAGGAATATTATTATACATTCTAATAAAATGTTTTGATCTTCTGAAAAGTGAGCCTTCAACGAACACGGCGAAAATCTTGTTAATCCATTTTAAGTGCACCGAATATCTAAAATAAGAAATATGTCGAAGGTACGGAATACAATCATTCCTTAGGCAATAAATAAGGAAAGCATCTGAGAAGATATACCCACCTGCTGGTCTCGAGAAAGCCCAAGTTGTATCCCTGAATGTCGCCGTTCCGTAGCTCCTGCACAGGTAGTGACCACGTGATCAGGAGTTGGGTGGAAGAGACCGGCCGAGCCACAATGTTCAGGGGCGGACCCGCGGGCTGCTGGGGCTCTGTGATCACCACCAGGGATTCGCTCGGTAAGCTGCGACCGGCCCGGCCTGGGAATGAATTGTGCGTTGCACATTGCATATACAAAAGAGTTGTCGGGCGCGCATAAAATTGATATTCCGTATTCAGTGACACACCGTGATAATTATTTTAAAGTGATTTTTAAGATTTCCTGTAATATTACGATAGTGATTTTATTATTTTAAATACCTACCCAATATGTGATTATTCATTTTATCCTAATATTACACTAGTGTTGCAGATGCTTTTTCAAATTACGGATGGTCGAGTTTTACAATAGATTTTTTTATTACATTCATAATATTTCAAACAAAAAGTAGACTCAGGTGGTTTGGACACATTGCGAGAAGATATTATAACATCTGAACAGAAAAATTGAGAAATTCAAATTGGGGAGGAGAAAAAGAGGGATCCCCAAGCTTAGATGGAGAGATAAATGGTTGGGTGGAAGAGCTATGGTTGGGTGGAAGAGCTTACTCCAGTGAGAATCCTGCCATAAAAAAAGAAAGCCTATAAAAAAAAAAAAAAAAAAAAAAAAAAATAAATAAAATAAAGTTAGAGGAAGATTTGAGAGAGAAAGGTTGGAAGAATTACATACGCAAAATCTAGAGTTAGCTAGATAGAGATATTACTAAAACGTCTATTATTTCCGCCCCTTACTGTTCTAGGGTTCAGACTTACCCTCAGCAAAGACGCGTATGGTGTATCTGGTTGCAGGTTTGAGATCTTCAAGAAGACAGCCTCTCAGTTGTCCATTTAACTCCACTTGCTTCCACGAACCTATGAATTTTACACCATCACAAAACAATAAGATCGAGTTAATAATGTACATGAGGGATTTACATGTTGTTATGCACAATTTGAATGAAAATAATAATAATAAAAAAAATAGATTACCTCTCTAAGGAAATCATACAATGTATCATACAAAAAGTATACTCAAACTGAAATAAAATTGTGTGCAGAAAAATAAAATTGGTTTTCTGAAAGCTGCGAAAATTTTGTGACAGATTTCTCAAACAAGAGGGCCTTATCAGGCCAGATTTGTCAATTGATACCACTAGTTTGATGTATGTATCCCCACTTCCCATCTTGTCCTGTCTTGATTTTTTTTTCACATTAGGCGCTTTAATCTTGTATTAAAACAGGTCTTTTGCGCCGATCATATTGCAAATCATATCAAATCATATTGCAAATCTTTATTACAATGAGGTATGAGAATAAAGAGTCAACACCCTCGACAGAGTCAGAGAGTGTATGTAGGAGGAACAATCGCGGAGTCGTGAGTGCAGAGGACAGACGGGGATATGTCTAACAGTCAGATTCTCTCCACAATCACACACAGGTTGAGGTGTTCGCTTGAAAGTGCACTATAAAGTGGCTAACTTCAGCTGAGTTGACACTAGCTTGATGCTACTTACCATCTTGTCCTGTCTTGTGCTGCACTATAAAGTGGCTAACTTCATCTGAGTTGACACTAGCTTGATGCTACTTACCATCTTGTCCTGTCTTGTGCTGCACTATAAAGTGGCTAACTTCAGCTTAGTTGACACTAGCTTGATGCTACTTACCATCTTGTCCTGTCTTGTGCTGCACTATAAAGTGGCTAACATCAGCTGAGTTGACACTAGCTTGATGCTACTTACCATCTTGTCCTGTCTTGTGCTGCACTATAAAGTGGCTAACTTCAGCTGAGTTGACACTAGCATGATGCCACTGGACGTTGATAGCTCTACTGGTAACTAGGACAGTTTTCAGGTCACTTGGACTTTCGGGTGGTTCTAAAGAAAAATAAAATCAGAAGGTTTTACAAAGGAACAAGGATTAACGCATCGTAATGCTCGCTGTTTCCGGCCAAAAACCAGGCTGGGTGGGATTAATCTGGTTAGCTGACTGGTAAGTTTCCAGCAATTGAAAAAACGTTCAAACCCAAAACTTATTGTTGTTGTTGTAGTGGGTTGTCTACGTCGAATCATTTTGATATTCTGTAACTGCTGTAACATTTTTTTTTTTTTTTTTTTAATTGATATATTTTATAAATATTTTTAGATTTTTAAAATATTATGATTTTCTTCTCTCTTTCCTTTTGTCTTCTTTGTTGATCTCAGTGTTTTAGTGGTCTACA
Organism: Bactericera cockerelli; assembly: GCA_024516035.1. Taxonomy (NCBI): domain Eukaryota; kingdom Metazoa; phylum Arthropoda; class Insecta; order Hemiptera; family Triozidae; genus Bactericera; species Bactericera cockerelli. The sequence goes on from CM044959.1 coordinate 41,212,165, forward strand.
TCCCACACTAAATCACACACATCCCTTGTATCGTGGGGCTATGGTTCATTAGTTCTAATTGGGCAGTATATTAATTATTATTAATTTGTAGCTTACCCTGCACTAGCAACTGAACCAGTTGCTGGTCCTTGCCATAGACATTGCTGGCCTGGCAGAAGTAGGCCCCCCCATCGGCTGGCTCCGTGCCTGATATCGTGAGTTCAGCCCTGACCCCTTCGTCCGAGATACTCTCCTGTTAGGAAGAAATATGAATCGGTGAACATTACAACACTTGGAATTTTTAGAATTGTATTTTCATATTGGTATTGTTTAGTATCTGGGATATATTTATTTGTATTAATAACTGTACTTTCGAGCGTTCATTATGAATACAAAAGTATTGTTTAGTAAAAATAGATGATTTTTAATACAAACGCTTGGAAAGTAAAATGACTACTTAATTATTGCCAATTTTGACTCTTTCATTCCTCGAGGTTTTACTAAACGAGGAAGAACAAAAAAATATTAAAGAGAAATCACATTGGTTTAAACAAATCCTCATTAGTTGTTACATTAATTAGTTTAAACAAAGTTTCACTTATCATGTTAAACTACATAATAACCTATATCAGTATCAGTATAAACAGTATAAAGTAGATATATATACCTAGATATTTATCTGATTTCCTGATATTTATATACTTTCCTTCTATATAAATCGATATTTATCTGATTTCCTGATATTTATATACTTTCCTTCTATATACCTCGATATTTATCTGATTTCCTGATATTTATATACTTTCCTGCTTCATGGAGATCCGATACCCGTTGGGGGAGTTCAAGTCAAGCACGGAGCCGCCCCTGATCCACTTGATCTGAATGGGCAGGTCCCCACTCACGCTGCACTGGAGGCGGGCAGTGTCCGCCTTCTTCACGGAGACTATGTGTGAGGGGGCGGAGAAATAGGGCGGCGCTGTGGAGAAATTGAGGAAGAAAGTGAGAGATAATATAAATTAAACACCAGCATTATGCTGAAAGGGCTATAATAACTTTCATATTTTTCATTTCATTTCATTTGTATATATTTTATTTTATGTTTGTATTATATTGTTACCTCAAATTGTATTTTGAATGAATAAAGAAAGTATTTATTGTTCAATACAGTTAAAAATTGGATAGAAAATACTAGCTGGTAAGCGATCCTTCGATTAGGCCGAGGCATTGCCGTGATTGGTTTGGATTTAATGTTTTTCACACTTTTGGCCTCTTTTTAAGCTCCTCACATTCATCTTTCCTGGGTTTCAATTATAAGTACAAAATTTGGTCAAGATCGATGAAAGTGTGTGGAAAGGTAAAAAGAAAACATACATATTATACATATTATTATATAAATAAATTAACACCATTTTTTATTAAAATATATTAAGGCTATGAATTGGTAGAGATGACAATGAATCCTTGTTTCATAATTTTATTATTATGAATATATTATTTTTTGTTAAGATTTATTAAAAAATCGCTTTTACTCACAGTTCACTTTGACCTGAACCAGCTTTCCAATGGGGTTCCCGATACCATTAGAAGCCTGGCACAAATAGTAGCCCTCCCTATCCTCCTTGATATTCTGGAGGAACAGGGACCCATTGCTGAGGATCTTGGTGAACTGCCTCTCCAGGATTTCCTCGTAGTCGCCTGATTTGCCGTCTGAAAAATAAAAATAAGTTTTATTCATAACGTCTTCTCCTTCGTTCACTTTTTCTTTTCCAAACCTACTTAGGGTTGGCATTGTTCAACTTCTCTTCCTCATTGTTGAGCTTGGTTCTTATTCGTAAATACATACAATTCAGTCGTAATCACTGTGACCCAGTGGATTAGTGCACGAGGCATTGCACGCAGGTGTGACGCAAGTTCCAAACACGACTGGGTTCATTTATTTACACCCTGTATAAAATGAATTAACTAACATAATTATCTATGAAACATGGTTTGGTTGGTTCAAAGATGCTCTCGAAAATTATCTCTTCACAACTCAAAGTACATGGCACTTCTAAATGTTGCACATTGCAGAATTAAAATTAGCCTCGGGCGATCATATAATGCCCCAAAACCAAATTTGCTGTCATTATTATTATTGTTATATTACGCTTTATTAGGTATAGACAAAGTACAATATTTACTGTACAATTAAAAGAAATTATAAAGAAAAAAATATTGAACAAAGAAACAAGAACAAAAAAGAGAATAAAGCTAATGTCCTACCTAAAGGGTTATTGCCTGTGGCAATCTCTTCCACCCAACCCTTGGCTTTCACTTGTCCTAGGCTTTCACCTTGGCTTTCACTTGCCCTTGGCTTTCACTTGCCCTTGGCTTTCACTTGCCCTTGGCTTTCACTTGCCCTTGGCTTTCACTTACCCTTGGCTTTCACTTACCCTTGGCTTTCACTTGTCTTTGGCTTTCACTTGCCCTTGGCTTTCATTTGCCCTTGGTTTTCACTTACCCTTGGCTTTCACTTGCCCTTGGCTTTCACTTACCCTTGGTTTTCACTTACCTTTGGCTTTCTTCCACACAACCGAGGGCTCGGGAACTCCATCTGCCTGACAGTTCAACATTACCGCTCTGTTTCTCTCTTCATGGACATCAGTCGGTTCCACACTCCAGCGGGGCGGTACTGCAAGTCCGAACAAGAAATAGAGGTGAGTAGTTTAAAAATGAGTGGTCTTTTTGGAGCCTCTTTACTAAGTTCCTCTAAAAAATGTACCCAATAATATTTATCTGACCTGGTTGGTGGAGTTTTAATGGAACTTTCATTCAATTAATGAGATCTATTGTGATAAAAGTTAAATATACACAAATAATTTTATATAGAAATTATTGTGGTTTTTTTTCTTCTTTTAATATTAATTAATCCCAAAATTAGTTAATAAATCACTCACACCTAATTAACTAGATACTCTTTTATTAACGATACCCGGATTGCATTGTCAATTCCAAAAAGAGAAAGAAAATGTTCGATATCAATGGAAATTGCAAACAGAATAAATGAATTTATAAAAAAAACATTAACTACATATTTGAAGAAGGTAAATTTGAAGATAAAAGCAAAGTAGGTTTGAATAACCCTAAATTAATGTATTTTATTATCATTCTTTAAAATGCTATAAATACTTTGTAAATGTTTGAATAAGAATTTTTTGATGTGAAAGATCATGCATATGAATTCTGGGAAATGTAAAAAGCAACAGGGAAAATATTGTAGGTTAAAGTAGGTAATTATGTATTAAAAAAAAAAGAAAGATTAGTGAAATATGAAAAAAACAGTTAGGTACTTACCAATACTTACCTGATGGTTCATAATCATTGCTCAACGATTTTTCAGGGTAGAATTATATTGATAAAATAAACAAATCATAGTCTATGCTACTGCTAAAGCATTTTAAAATAAAAATAATAAGTGTAGATTAAAGCTATTGGGATTTTGATAGATTACTCTATATTCTAAACTATTCTGAGTAGTTTGTTAGTTTTACTTCCAAGAAAGTTAGAAATCGGAAGTATTGTGTTCGTTTTTTTATTACAATAAATGAAATTTATTTATTTAATTTTTTTGAAATACTCATGTTATTCTATTCTGAATTGTTGGAGAATAATCTACCAAAATAATAGGGTCCAAATATATTTGAAATATCTTGATAGAAAAAAGTGTCATAATAATAACTAGTAGATAAACTGTAAAGGTATGAGAATTTATTTAATGTAAAATATAAAATCATGCAAATTATGTTGAAAATATGAAAATGAAAAATAAAAAGTAACAATAGAAAATTGAAAAATTGAGAAGGAAAAATAAGACCGAATATTATATAAAAATTAAGATGAATAAGAAATAATAAAGTGCGTTACCTTTCATAAGTGAACAAACAACGATGTTCTTACGGGATTACAAAGTCTCATTACAAAACAGAAACGTCAATTTGTCAATTAATGAGTTTTATCAGGACCCAATCAAATGTTTTTACAATAAATGGAAAACATTCATGAATTTCTTTGATATTAGATTTCTTTTTAAGAATCTTTGGCAAACTTACATTAGATATTTTATAAATTGGTTTTATTTTTAGATATTTGTACTGGCATCCAGATAAAGAATGTCCCAACTCTCCAATAATAATAGGTTTTTTTAAACATGCATAATTTTTTTTTACTTTTGCAATGAGATATATGTATGTATGTAATATAGTATTTAAATTCAGTGTAAAGAAATTCCAGAATGTCTCCCAAGTAAAATAGCCAGGTGCAACAAAAATCGGTTAAAATTCCCGCAGTGCCAAAAGCAACAATTCAAGGAGGTGAAACGAATGGAGTGATGTCTCTACAGGAACAAAGCAGATGTCAGATCTCTCTTTCCCTCTCTATCTACAACTACAATTCACAAACTATTTTCCGCACAAGTTCCACCAGGGTCCCACCTGGTCTGTAGACAACTAGGAACAGTGGAAGCCTCCTGACTAAACGATTTCATTGTTATTAATTTCGCCTCAAGAATTTGTAAGAAAAACTTCTTAAACGTACCCTACCTTTTGAAGTACAATCGAATACCATAGTTTAGGTAAATAAATGTTTTTTTTTTAATCTAAAAGAAATATGCTTTTTGAAAAATAAAATACACGAATAACAAAATGTCTACTTCAGAAAATGTGCACACGTTCTCATTGCGTTGAGGGATCTAGACATCTACAAAGGCCTGGTTTTGTGAATGGTGGGGGTTCAGGGGCGGGTGGGAGGATCAAGTAAGCGGGGAGGGATGGTTGTGCCCTGGAGAGGCAATTACCTTTGACCTGAAGTCTAGACGAGTACCTAGCCTCGGCCGCCGTGTTGGACGCCACGCACGTGTACTCCCCGGAGTGGCCGGCCGCCACTGCGTTAATGCTAAGGAGACTAGAAAACGAGTCAAGTTCGGACACATTAACAGGAAATCGAGACCCTAACGGTTTGCCGTCCTTGAGCCAGCGGATGGTGAGCGGTGGGTCGCCATGGGCTACACCACAGATGACCCGGGTTCTAGCCCCCTCCGGGAGACCGTCGAACGGGAAAGCGAAGGATTCAATTTTAGGAGGCACTGTGGAAAGTGAACAAATAAAGATGGTGGATGGGTGGATCAGTTGAACAAAGAATGGGTTTGGTGTGAATTTGATTGAATGTTTTTTTGTAATCTATCAAGGAAGGAATCTACAAATGAGATTGTAGAGAAAATTTGGATGCTCTGCAGATGATAAAGATGAATCCTTGACCTACATGGGAGAAAAACTGTTAGGTTAGAAACTGAGTTTTACCTTTTTTAGACAGAGTGGAGACTCCAAGACCTAACCACTTTCTAAAAGAGGTAAAACTACAGCGGTATAAAACTAGTATAAGTAAAATAATCTGTTACAAAATATGTTGATATGGCAACAAATACTTACAGAATATTGCCATATGCATTCATATTTGGTATTTCTATTGGTAAAGCCAAAAAAATTATTGCATTGAGACTGGAAACATATTTTGACCAAAGGTTTATATTTTTCGTGATAGAGATAATATACGAGTACTACATAGATTTAGTTATTGATATATTTTAAGTTACAATTAATATTGTTTTGAATGAATACTTCTCGCCCATAAGAGGAGCGGCATACTACGGGATGGCTAGGCTACAACACAGACCACAAGCAGCTGTGAAACACTCATTTTTTTTTAAAATACTCATTTTATGTATGTGTCCAGTCCAATACGGAAGTAATAATAATTTATTGTCATAAAAAACTAATTATGAATATTAAACTCGTAGAGCAAAGAATTGGAAATAGATTTGACTGCCTTTCCAAAATAGCCATCATAGCAATTATATTAATTAAATAAAATGCATAGTTCAAATCAAATTTGGTATTTTTGTAAAAGGCTTCAACGGATGTCAAATTCTATACCAAAATACCCTCCACATAAAATAACAATGGAAAAATATACGAAAAAGAAATATCAAAAGAGAAAAGAGTAGAAAAATCGGAAACAAAACGAGATAGAAAAATCGAATCAAAAAACAATCGAGAACAACAAGAGACGAGGAACTACAGGCCGCCGGGCCGCGGTAGTTTACCGTTGACCACCAGGCGCGTCACTTGAGTTTCTTCGGCCGCCATATTTCGGACCGTGCACGAATAATTCCCGCTATGTCGAGCCGCCACCGAGTCTATGACGAGCATGGAGTTGAATTGGTCCACGTGTGTGATGGCCACCGCGGCCGCGGTTGTGTCGATAAAGCGGTCGTCTTTTAGCCACTTGATGGTGAGCGGAATGTCACCGCGCAACACGGAACAGATGAGGCTGGCGCGCTCGCCGAGGTTCAACGTGCGCTCGGGACTCGAAGGACTGAGCTTAGGAGGAACTGTGGAGAATGCGGCAGGGGTTAGAGGCTCGGCAGAGCTTCGTTGCTCTTGATAACCAAATATGCAGGTGTCGAATTTTTTTTTCACCTTTTATAAACATCTTTTTGTTCAAAATCTAAATTGATTTTCTTTTTTTGAATGAGGCAAGTAAAATTAAAATATCGAATTTTCTTAAACTTTTTCCAAAAAACCTAAGAATGTAAAAGCTGTGGTTAAAATTATCAGAAATTTTGTAATAACTCTGTGAGTATTAGTTTGACGTAGTCTTTTTTTCTTTTTTCTTTAATTTTGCTTTAAACTGCATTAGCAGGAAACTCACAAACCTGCTAACAACATTAACCTCACCGAGGCTGGGCTAGGCCGGAATGCCAGCATCACAAAGTCTTCACCTCGCTGGACGATATTTAACTTCGATGATCTTACTAGAACCGGTGCATTTAACGCGCAATAGACGCTGGCGGTTTGACGTATTGTTTTCAACGGGTAATCGAGCTATAACGTGAGAAGATTTCTTGAGTTTTAAAATTATTATTATTAACCCGTGATTGGTGTGAAAAAAAAGTTAAAAGAGTGGTGTGGTGTACAGAAAAAATCTAACATATTTATTTTCCCATTTTTAGGGCGATTTTTCGTAAAATATTTTCTTTTAACTTTAAAAATAGGCTGAAAAAGTATTTTAAAAAGCACTTAAATTCCGTTGGTCACATGTTGTCATCATCTTCCGCTGCAGGGTGGGCGCATTGGTCGTAGGGAACATTCGCACACAGTGGAACATGGCAGCTGACACATTTATATTATGTAGGATTTCCGGATCTTTCAACTCAGACGATTTCCAGACACTAATAATAAAATTAATTCCCCATAATTTCTTGATCGGCATATCAAAGAAAACAATATCCTAGAAAGCTAGACGAAAATCTGACTTGATTCTACCAGTTTAAACTGGTTTTAGGTGCCAATCAATTCGAGTGTTACAAAATTTCTATACAGCACACCACTCTCGGGTTAATTTATCGAAAATTTCTTGAATTGATTTTGTCATCTGATGATCAGTAATTCATTTTGCGCCAATACTGGAACTCAATCCATGAATCATAAGTATCTGTAAATTAATGAAAATGTCACCACAGAAAAGAATGATAATTCAATGAAATTGAAGGAATGATTTTTACACCAGAAGTCAATCAAAATTATGTTGAAAGAAGAAAATATACAAGAGAAGTAAGGACATGCATTTTATGAATAAGTAGATACTTACCTCAGGAGAAAAGAAAAAGTTACCGTCCTATCCCGGTAGCTTAGTGGTAAAGGCGGCACTCTGTGAATCCAGGAATTCCAGAGGTCGTGGGTTTGAAACCCAACCGGTACATAACAAGTTATTCTCGTATTTGGGATTTTTACCACTTAATAATACGTCTTGGGTTTACTGCTGGAATAATGGGACTTTAATATTCCTAATCGTGCAGTATTATAGTTCTGAAATCTTTCACGATGTTCATAAAAGGTGGGGAAATGGGAATATTTGTTAATAGAATTTGGGTAACAGGGCACAATTAGATCAACGGTAAAATAATTGCTTGCTATGGGGTTTGGAACCACACATACGAAAAAAAAAGCATTCGAAATTTGGTTACAGTTGTTCGTAAGGCTTGTGTCACTTCTCGCCCATCAGAGGGGAGGCATACTACGGGATAGGCAAATTTATAACACAGGCCACAAGCGTATCCAGTACCTGCTGTTTCATGGCTATGAAATTAAAAAGGCTGGAAATTGAAAAAAAATATTCTGGAAATATTAGAAAATTTTATACAAATAATGTCATTGAAAATTTGAAACCTTTTTTATTCAGACGAAAGGGCAATGGGAAAGCTACACTCAGGTAAGTTCAGATGGATGGCACTACCTCCACCCCGCAGGCTCCAAGCTGTCTTACCTATAACCACCACCTCGCCACTGCGGCGGGCACTGTGCCCTTGCTTGTTGCGTGCCCAGCAGGTGTATACGCCGGTGTCCAGGTCCTTCTGCACCGGCGTAATGGTGAGTACGCCGCCCGCCAGCAGCTTCTGTCGGATGCCGTCTGGTAGCTCGCGACCCGCTGAAAGGAAGCAGAGGTTTGAGAATGGAAGAGCAAAATTCCAGTCTTTCTCCTACGAATAGGACATGGTTACCGATACTGTAAAATAAATCACTTGAGATCAATTAAATAATTAAATGTAATAAATGTGTTTCTTTTTGTTATTATATCCCAATTTTATTATGTAACACTCTAATTTTCCGTATATTTTTCACATTTTTGTTTTGATGGGTAATGGGACTTTTTTTTTTATTTTATATCCCATTTCTTATTTCCCATAACTCTGACACAACTTCTCAGTTTTGTTCACGAGATATGAGTGGACATTGTTACATGCAAAGTACAAAAACAAAATTCTTACTCCGCTGGGATTCGAACTAAGGTCACCGCACATGGCAGTCTAGTGGACTACTTCATCATTCCACCGACCACATGTAGATTAAGTACCATATCTCGGATTAGAGAACTCAAGGTTAGGAAAGGTGTCCTCTTACCCTCGATTACAACCTGGATCTACATCCTGTTCTATAATCTGGCCCCATTTCTCTCTCACCTTTCTCCCAATGGATCTCCTCAATGGGGTACCCCGCCACGGGACATTTGATGTGCAGAGTCTCCCCTGCTATGGCGGTCACCTTGGGAATCAGTCGAACGTACGGCAGACCTGTAATTGTAAATAATTAAATATCCTACAAATTCATCAATAACAGAAAAATAGCTACGAATTTACTACCTATTGATCAATCAAGGAAAAAAAAACCGACTGAAAACGATACTTTCTATACCTAATAGGTAATAGAAAGTAATAAAAAGTAGGTACCTGATGACAGATTCCCCCAAATCTTTGTTAATAATGGAGGAATTTAATCATTGAGCTGTTTGAATATGTATCTACGAGTATAGTTTTGACTTTTGAATAAAATTTTCAATTTATTAGGTTGGTATAAATTATGAGGTATCAAATGAAATCAGATTTTTAACGTTTATCAGAAGATTAAATTTATTATCAACGTTTCAGTAGTATTAATACGTATTTATGAACCCATTTGTATTATTTCTAGAACAATCTTTTAAATCCGTTCTATGGGAACGCTAAGTTGGAGTTATGGGCACTAGAGGTTGACCTTTGACCAGGACGGAGAGAAATATCGTTAACACTCTTTGTTGACACACTATATTGCGAACTTAAGTGTTGGGACGACATAAAAATAAAGTGGGCATGTATATTAGAATCAGAAGGGGTTCAGGAGAGAGGGGGAGATAGAAGAAGATAGGAAAGAGAAAGATTAGGGAAAAAAGAGGGGCTAGAGAAAGAGATACAGAGAAGGAAAGATAGGGACAGAAAGAGAGAGAGATAGAAATAATGAGATGGAAGGAAAGGGTGTAGGAAAGAGAGAGAGAGAGAGATAGAGAGAGAGAGAAAGAGAGAAAGAAAGTGGGATAAGATGGAGAAAGGAGAACGAGGAAGAGATAGAAATCAGAGAAATGAAGAAAAGATAATAAAATAGAATCGAAACCTTCGTTGACAGTTCAGAAAAGAATGGAAGGCGAGAAATTAGACCACATGAAAATATCAAAAAGAAAGGAAATAATGAATTCCACAAGAAGGAGGGAGGGTAAGAAAATGGAGGACACTTAAATAGAGGACAGTCAGAAAGTGGAGAAAGAATAAATGGAGAGATTGAGAATGCAGAAGGACGAGGAAAAGGTGGAAAGGGAAAGAATGAAAGAAGTGCATGAGAAGATGGGCGTATATTGAGTAGGAGAGGAAAAAAAAAGGAAAACGGACACAATATAAAGAGGAAGACAATGAGAGTAGAGAGAGAATTTGGAGAAAAAAAAGCAACATAAAGCAGATGAAGAAGAACAAACCAGACTAGCTTATTTCTTTTTCCAAGAATTTAATGGCTTATTAAGAAAAAGCCCGATTACTTATTACTTTTTCCAAGGATTTAATGGCCTATTAAGAAAAAGACCGAGTTCTCGCAAATATCATGGTGGTTGATCGAACATCACAGTATGTATTGTGGCTTAGGACGAGCCAACTAAAGGTGACTGAGCACCATCACTCCTCCCTAGCTGTAGTCAGGTAATCACGCTGGTTACAACACAACAGAGAGAGGAGAAGAAAGCGAGGGGAACAAATGAGGAAAGGAAACAGAAAGACGAAAAAAGAGGAGAAAGAATTGAAGAAGAGTAAAATATAGAGGGAGATGTTGGTGGATAAAAATATGGAGAATAATGAGGATGAGGAGAATAAAGAGGAGGAGGTGATAAATGGAGGAGGAGAATAAAAAGGAGGAGGATGTGATATGGGGAGGAGGAAAATATAAAGGAGGAAGAAAATAAAGAGGAGGAGATGATAAATGGAGAAGGAAAATATAAAGGAGGAGGACAATAAAGAGGAGGAGGCGATAAATGGAGAAGAAAAATCTAAAGGAGGAGGAGAATTAAGAGAGGGTGATAAAAGGAGGTAGGAAAAGGAGGAAGATAAATGGGGGAGCGAAAAGAGACGACTGAGAAGAAAATATAAACGCTCTTCGTTTCCGGGGCACGGATGTGGTATGTGTGGGTGTGTGTTTTGCGTGTGTGTATGTGTGTGTGTGGGTGTGTGTGTGTGTGAGAGAGAGAGAGAGAGAGAGAGAGAGAGGGAGAGAGATAGAGAGAAAGCAAGAGGGAGAGTGTCTATGTGTGTTTATTTTCCTGCTGGTAATTTCCGTTGGTTGTAAATCAATATGGCGCGGCGGCTACGAAGCAATCAACCCTGGGGTTACCGAATGTCGGCAAATATACTTCAGCGTTGGAAATCTACTCATATTTGTATCGGGCGACAAAAGAAGCAAAGAGTTTTAGCAGAAAATATCTATTTATTGTTACTCAGAAAAGTAATACCACCTGTGTGATGGGCACACTGTCGTTTTCCTCTAACTAGGAGAATTTTTTACACAATTACTGTAATGTACGATCAACGATCATCTGTTACAAATAAAAACAAAAAAATTCTCAAAGATTTTATTATTATTTGAATACTTTATTGACAACAAATAAATCACAAAATGGATAATAATAGAAAAAAGGAAAAAAAAAAAAAAAAAAAAATACAGGAACACAATATAATTTTACAGCTGATGTCCTAACTAAAGGGAGGCATTTTTGCCTGTGGCAATCTCTTCCGCCTAACCCTTTAAGATTTGATTTCAAAGGAAAAATTTGTGCACTTTCTAAAAATCCAAATTTAGAATTACAAGAAATAACGTTGAAATTTTAAATGCTCTTATTTATAGAATAGTTCTCACCCCTTTAATTTCTGTTGAATTCGAAGGCAGAGAGCAACTACTAGCTCGATAGCTATCGAAATTTCTAATAGAATTCAAGGCGAATAAAGGAAAGAGATGAAAGATAAGAGGTCTATAAATCTAAAGCGAACATTTTTCAAACGTCACCTGTTGTAGCAGTGGCCTGCGGAAGTTTTCAGTTTTATTCGGATTAAAACCCCCGGGACTTCGGAGAATAGGTAAGTAAGTATGAGTAGTCTACTGAACAGACCTATTTATTAATTTAATTTAATTAATAGACCTTTTCATATTTAATTTAATTAACAGACCTTTTCATTTATTTTATTTAATTAACAGACATTCAAATTTCGTGGTCTGTTAGTTAATGCTTGTAATTTCGAGCGTTCCAAAAATCTAAAGTCCATTAAATGGTTTAGGGGGAATTTCCAGTGATGATAATCCATTACATTTTGAGGCTTCTGTATGTTCTATTTTTATGACTGTGGGATGTTGGCCCACAGCAAAATACTCCTCCTTTTTCCAGTCTTAAGCTTGTATAAAGGAGCTAGTAGACAAGAAAGTAGGTAAAAAGATGTACTGTGGGAGGCACTAGGGATGCAGCTGTCTCGATAAAGGGAGAAGATTAATCACAGCTAAAAAATAGTTCATAATTGAGAGAAAATATTTTTTGAATGCTTGGTTTAAAAAAACAAAATGGAATCGAAACCAGCTACTCACCGTAGATATTCAACCGCGCCGAGTGACTCGCCTTGCCGGCACGATTTTGCGCGCTGCACGCGTACTCCCCTCCATCCTCCACCGTCACGTGACTAATGTTCACGTGACTGATGACGTCACCGTGACCGGAAACGAACTGGCCAATCACGAACCGGTTGTTGGTGGGCAACTCGAAGCCGTCCAGGGTCCAACCGATGTCGGGCGTGGGGTTGCCGGACGCGATGCATTTGAGAGACACGGCGGGGCCGGGTTGAAGGGTCTGCTCTATGAAGCTGTAGGTGAGGATGGGCGGGGTGTCTGGAAGAGTCAAGCAAGCAACCCATTATACAAGAGAATATAGTTAAGGAGCGAATCAATGAATAGTCAATGAGTCATTGAAATACTGCCCATGCGTCGTGATAATATTATCAATATACTATACTAGCGGGCTGTCGCCCGCTTTGCGGGCCGAGACATGGCCGTGAAAGCAAAAAATCCTTTTTCGCCAATGGCAGGTGTTGTAGTGGGAGTTTCGAAAAATCCCGTCTTATTGTACATCTAGACTATAAGACAAAGCTACCTACCAAATTTCAGCTTCCTAGGACTTACGGTTTGGGCTGTAGAGCGATGATCAGTCAGTGAGTGGTCAGTCAGTGACTTTGACATTTATATATTAAGATGGTGACCAAGTGACCATGCAGTTGAAAGCGACGTGAAACCCAAATTTAAAAAAAAAGACTGCTTAGAAAAATGAATCATTGACTAAGTTATCATATTTTTGCTGTACTTAAGAATTAAACCCCCGATCTCCAAGTTAAAAGTCTGCCTCCATATAGATCAAGCTACTGAGGTCGATTTGAAACATTGGCTAGGTATTGATTGACTCTGGGCGCGTGATCGCTTGCCATTTGGAAGGTCCCGGGTTCGATTCCCTGAGCCGACAAATGAGACTCTCTAATGGAATGTAAGTTTAATGCTCAAAAAAAAATTCTACCACCATACCCTCAGAATCTCATGAGTGTGGTATGTTTTGTTACATACCTAATTAATTGAGGGAAAATGTAAGCATTGGGTGACGTTTAATCCACAGATCACGGATCCGATCCACAGATAACGGATCTATCCTGGAAGTAATGTTCCATGAAGAGTCTTATATGATCACAACGTACAAAGAAAATATGAGAAACCCAAGCAATGGGTGGAATCCGATCCACAGATCATGGATCCATCCTTCAAAGTAATGCTTCATTTGTATTACAGTGCTAATACTCAACTGTTTTCTTTTGCAGCTTAAAATATAAAACCTTGAGACTCTTGAGCGGATTTAAACCTTACAAGAAGGAGATAAATTGGGAACAATACGAAAATGAAAGAATGTAACAATATCGTCTTTCATATTTCTGAAGAATTTGTTTGATAAAGAAAACAACATAATAGATTTATATCCAAGTATCATATTATTATGTATGATGGATTGGGGGGAGAAAATAGGGCAATAAGATTACTTACTAGAAAGTAATAGGTAATCCTATTTCTTTCTAATGGGTATTACCTACTCTCCATTAGAAAGTAATAATTATTAATCCTATTACTCTATAATAGGTATTACCTAATTTCCCTTAGAAAGTAATAATTAAGTCTACTGCTCCCCAATATGAATATTTATTACTTTTTAAGGAATTAATTATTACGTATTGCTATCGCTGGGGAACATGAAACAGATACGGTACCAGCTTTGTTAGCCAAAAGACAGTAACACAATCTTTGGCGCCCCTAACAAGATTGGCGTTAGGAGGGGCATCCGCAGCCGTACAATGTGGAAGTAAAAGTACCAGAACCAAGCAAGGCTGAACAATGCCGACCCAAAAGTAATGTTTTGGAAAAGGCGAAGTGAAAGAAGAAAAAGGAAGGACTTTATTTATTTTCATTTGACAAATTCCTTCATTTAAAAATATTACTCTCTAAATTATAAATAAGCTAAAGGAAACAACAAGACCGCTCACTGTATCCAGCTCTGTCAAGCAAAAAGCATACCTCAGTAATAAATAATGTCCTTTACCAATAAATAAAATTCCAACCGTTTGCCGCTTGCAGAAAATTTAGGGCTTTTTGAAATACCAGAGATAAGGATAAGAGAAAAAGAGAAGGAGAGGGAGAGAGAGAGAGAGAGAAAGAGAGAGAGAGAGATAGAGAAAGAGAGAGAGAGAGAGAAAGAGAAAAAAGAGAAGGAGAGGGAGAGGGAGAAGGAGAGAAGAGAGAAGAGAAAAAGAAAGAGAAAGAGAAAGAGAAAGAGAAAGAGAAAGAGAAAGAGAAAGAGAAAGAGAAAGAGAAAGAGAAAGAGAAAGAGAAAGAGAAGAGAAAGAGAAAGAACAAATAGCAGGATAATTTCAACAAGAATAAGCATCATCTGAACTTTTTCAACCACGAGAAAGTGTTCCACCATCAGCTCTCTAAAATTCCGTCACAACATCACAGATGAAAGTTAAGGAGAGGAGCATAAATCAAGCAGAACACAAGGTGAAATGTGGCCACTCGAAGGAAGAAGAAAAATAGCAAAGGAATTGCAGATAAAATGAGAAGGTGCAAGAGTTGAGTGGATAAGAAATAGAAGAATTCCTCTCGTTTTCTTCAATGTGTATTTTTTAGTCTATCTTTAATTTAGTTTACCAAATAAGTGAGTATCTCAGGAGGTTTTAATACAGGGTGGGGCAAAAGTCTGGAACCCCTGAATAACTTACGAATGCTTCTTCGGTAAACTTAAAATTTTATACGGTAAACCGGGCTAATAAGACCTTCTTTTAGAGTGGGGTCGATTTTTGTTACCGGCCCCCAGGTCGGGGCCAGGGGGGCCAACTTCATTTTTTTAAATACGAACCCCCACATTGGTGCAAATTTTATTTTTTAAATAGTATTTGTTTGCAAATGGCGTCCAACTTTGTGTATGCAGTAAAGTCTGGAAACCCCTGAATATCTTTCGAAAGGACTTTCTCCGTAAATTTAAAATTGTGTACGGTAATCGGCAATTGTGGTAATTAAACCTTATATTAGAATTGGACCGATTTTTTTTTACTGGACCCTATGTCGGGGCCAGGGAGCTCAACTTCATTTTTTTAAATACGAAACCCCACCTTGCGATACATTTTTGGAAAGGTCTAATTACCCCGACTTACCGTGCACAATTTTAAATTAACTGAGAAAAGCCTTTTAAAAGATATTCAGGGGTTTCCAGACTTTACTGCATACACAAAGTTGAACGTCATTTGCAAACAGTTTAATATTAAAAAAATAAAATTTTCACCAATGTATTTCTTATTTAAAGACCTTTCCAAAAATGTATCGCAAGGTGGGGGTTCGTATTTAAAAAAAATGAAGTTGGCCCCCCTGGCCCGGACATGGGGGCCGGTAACAAAAATCGACCCGACTCTAAAAGAAGGTCTTATTAGCCCAGTTTACCTTACAAAATTTTAATTTTACCGAAGAAGCCATTCGAAAGTTATTCAGGGGTTTCCAGACTTTTGCCCCACCCTGTATATAAAATTGTAATGAAACTACAAATATAAATTCTTTTCAATTTCAAATTCCTTTTTCTCTATCGCTCTCTCTCTCTCTCTCTCTCTCAATCTATCCATCTCTGTCGCTCTGTAATTTAATTTAGAGGGGGGCCAATCTCCCAAAAAGTTAGATGTAATTTCGTATTTTTCCAATAACAAAGATCTTTGGAGGTATTTTTTCAAGTATGTCCTTATGTAAAATAATAATTATTCCAGTGCAATCTCTCTTGCTATATCTCTATCAATCTATGTCTCCATCATGCTATCTCTCTCTCCCTCTGTCCTTTCATGTATCCTCCGTTCCTTCCTTTCCTCTCATTCTCCTTATTAAAGACAACTTTTTTTCTGAAAGCAGCAAGAAACTTTCCTGACAGATTTAATCAACACGAAAATTGAAATAGAGCGAACTGAAGAAAAACAAGGATTGACAGCAAGAGAGAGAGAGAGAGAGAGGGAAAGAGGGAAAGAGAGAGAGAGAGAGAGAGAGAGAGAGAAAGAAGAGAGAGATAGAGAGAGATAAATAAAGAGACAAAAGATGGAGAAAGTGTGTGATAAAATGAAAAAGCGAGAGAAAAGAGTGATGGAGATGGAGAGTGTGGATGAGATCAAGGGAGAGGGAGAGAGAGGGAGATAAATAAGGGAGAAGAGAAGAGAAGAGAGTTAAGTAAAATAAAACACAGAGATAGGAGGTATAAAGATATCGATAGCAAAAAATTGATAAAAAACCTAGACTTTGATGGTTTGGAAAAGAATCATTGGTAAATGACAAGAGATAAAAAAAGTAAATTCAGGAGGTACCAAATTATAAGCGCGCGATTAGCTCAGTGGTTAATCACTCGCTTGTCATGTGGAAGGTCACGGGTTCGATCCCCCGTGCCGGCAAAAAATTGTACTCTTAATTTGGTTACAATTGTTTGTAAGGGATACCTTCTGGTGCGCTCGTGTTGACCCAGCACCTAAATGGGAAGTATTTTGTCACTTCTCACCCATCAGAGGGGAGGCATACTACGGAATGGGCAAGCTATAACACAAAGCACAAACGTCTACACTAGTCTACAGTAGCTCCTGTTTCATGGCTACGAAATAAATACGGCTGTGAAACACTCATCTTTAAAAAAAAAAAAAAAAAAAATCATGAAAGAGAGTGCGAGAATGGGAAGGAGATAGGAAAAGATGGGAAGGGATAGAGGTGATATGGGATCTTGGTATTTCTTTTGAAAAACACAAACTTGACATTTTTTTAAAGCCATCGAAATTGAGACGGACAGATTCCAGTAATGTAATAATTGATGAAGTATCAGCAATGCTGGTGAAATGAACCTTGAAAAAGAACCTTGATATTTTGTTCAATCATGGGACATAATTTAATACCTCAATTCTGAACTATGTTTCTTCTCAATCCACATGACTGTGGGATAAGAATACAATATGTACTATGTAGGTACACGGTACATATTGTAAGTACATTGTACATAATACATTAATACATACTTATGATACTCGTGTTATATTAAAATGTATAACTGTATAAATAATAATATACCCTAAGTTGTCAATAAGAGTTTATTACTACTACTCTTTTACATAAAACTCAAAGAACCTATACGTAATATTATACAAGTAAGTATACATCTGTAAAACCCCAACGTTTTTTCATGTGTAGAAAAATACACAAAAACTGAAAAGAAAATTTATGTGCTAGTACAATTATGTACTCTGCATTCCAATATATCACACATGATTTCATACGAAATGGTTTCTCATGCTTCATTACTCTGAAAAATATTCTGACGGATTCTGCATCATTTCTCATTCAGAATTTGAGCAATTTGCAGGAAAATGTTTTTTCTTTACTATCATGATTTGCCAATCTGCGTGGGTGCGTGTAGAGGTAGTGTCTATACAGCTCCTGGTCCAGAGGTCATGAGTTCAAATCCCAGGTTGGGCAGATTTTTCTAACAATAAATTCGGTTTCCTCCCAAATAAAGAAACAGAGGTTTAATATGAATTGATTTTACTTTTGAAGCTGATATTGACCATTAACTTTGCCCTTTTGCCCAAAATGTACAATTTTACAACCTTTTTAAGCATTATTTTTTTCATTTTATTTTTCATTCCCTCTATTCAATGCTCTTAGGTGATAGAAAAGGGACACCCACTGGGGTTAGAATCAATGCCCAAAATGTCCAACTGTCCTTATTTTAGGAAATACCTTTCAAAAAAAGAAGGTCGCTAAACCATGGCACTCACCTCCCAACTGCAATTCGGCTGCACCTTGCGCCGTGTCCCCATCATTCCTCCTCACGATGCACTGGTAGATCCCTCTGTCCTCTCGCCCTACGGGACTGATCACGAGACTCGCGCTGCTACTTCTGCCCGGCAGAGGGCGTCCGTCCTTGAACCACGCGATGAGATAGGGCCCCGCGTCGTAGGGTGATATCTCGCACTGGAACGTGGCGGTTCCATCGAGATGTGCGCTGAGCAGTGGCGGGGTTACTTCTACCCGGTAGGGGGTCGACACTTGGAGGCGGACTTCGGCTGTGGCCTCTCCGCCGATGTTGGAACTGGAACAGCTAGGAGAACAACATGGAGAATAAACGACCTCAGTTAGCTTGATCGACAAGGCGGCGGACTTGTAACCTGCAGGTCTGTGGTTCAATTGAGGGTTAATTGGTGGAAAATGCTTCGAGTATTTGAGTCTAATGCTTTGAGGTAGTTATATTTCACTATTGAGTATTATTAGTATTGAAAAAAATGTCCCCTTGATTCTTTAATCGAATAATAATATATCCAGAATCATTCAACCCCAACCATGAAAAAGAGGTTGAACTATGCCGACCCCAAGTTGGTTGAAGAAATGGCAAAGTACAAGAAGAAGAAGTTAGTATTCAATCAAAGTTTTGAAGTCCTAAATATAATAATTTATCCATCAGGACGGCCGTATTAATTTAAACTCGCTGGGACCCGTGTTTTCTTACCGGTATGTTCCCGAATCCTCCGCGCCGACCCCTTCTATTGCCAGGATCGGGCCTAGAACCCGGGTCCTTGGTCCAGGCACCACCAGGAGTGGTTCCAGATTGTGATCCGTGCGGTACCATCTGGAACAAAAAGGAGAGGGACATTTGATATTCAGCTCTTTACAGAAAACAGGGTCCGTTTTTTTTTAAATCATTGTTCACACGCAGCAATTTCCAGTATTTCTTCACTCGATCATCATTGTATATGCACATCTTTTCTAATTATTCATAAATATAATTGATGTATCTAGGTACTTGTTTTTTCTTCTTTTTGTTATGATGACGGGTTTAAATCCATCAATTGATGTCAAACCGTATCGTCAATTAAAATAAAAAAAGTAGAGGAGTAACCTAACTTACCCTATTAATGAACTTTCCTCTGGATGCTCACTTAGACCCACATAAAGTCTAGTTACAAAGGTAATGTTATTGTGATATCTATGATATAATTTATATTTTGTATTTTTTTCTTCTCAAAATATATAAAAATCAGAGACTGCTTGTATGGTTAGAACGTAGTAATTTATTGATGATGACGATAATTTACTGATAATAATAATAATAATAATAATAATAATAATAATAATAATAATAATAATAATAATAATAACCTCAGGGATGACTATTTAGCAATAAATGGTCATACGGGATTTGGCGTTCCCGAGGCACCCGAGCAAGTGGTCAGTGATCCCTGGATGGTTGCAAGTATCAGCAACGTCCCAGGAAGTAGTATGGTAATTCACAATACCATATGAACACTGACTGCGAGGTATGTCAACAGAAGCATAGAGACACCTTCTCTATAAGTAGTGGGACATTGTCCCATGAAAACTCTGTTGACATACCTAATGGTTCATAATGTGACCAAGTGGCTGTTCGGATTCATCCGTACCCCCAAAAGTGTTTTCCTATGGAAAAATCCATTGGACCACCAAGGGGGATAGCCACGGGAGAGAAAAAGATGGACATCAGAGTCCATCATAAAATTGCCTCCCCACACTATGAACCAAACAACTTCAGGAGACTTGATCTTCGGATCCGCTCCTAAAGTTAAAACACCAGGAGACTTGATCATATGATCCGCTCCTGGTGTACTACCCATTGAAGGGTAATAATTACCCTCCAAGGAGAGAAAGTGGAATAATAATAATAATTGATGGCTGTGAGTGAAGCTACATTTGACAAGCGAGAGAGAGAGAGAGAGAGAGAGAGACATTACATCACTGAAAGCGGATACCAACGTCATAGCTTTAATCCTATCTTCCTTCCTCCTCTCCCTTTTGTGTTTCTGTCCTTATCTTCCTCTTTCTATCTCTCTCCTTTATTTTTTATCCCTCCCTAACACTCTTTCTCTATAGCCATCTCTTATCTCTCTCTTCCTTTCCTTCAGATCCCTCTTTTTATTCCTTCCTTACTTTTACTCTATCTACTTCCCTCTCTTTCTCTATCCTTTTTTCTCTTTCTGGCTCTTACGTTTTAAGCGAAACAAAAGACTAAAATTCATAAAAAATGAAAAGAAAAAATGAAAAGAGAGTGATATAAAAGAGAACAGAGAGAGAGAAAGAAAGAGTGTGAGAAGACAGAGAGAGAGAGAGAGAGAGAGAGAGAGTTAGAGAAATAGAGAAATAGAGAGATGGAGAGTGAAAAAGAACGAGATGACGATAGAGCACACTTTGTGAACCAAGTCAATGGGGACTTTTTTATATGGCAGATACTATTGAAAACAGAAGTGTATGATACAGAAGAGAGAGAGAGAGAGAGAGAGAGAGAGAGATACAGACAGGAGGAATAGGAGAGAGAGGGGAAGAGAAGGATATTCATACAAAGAGAGAAAGAGAAACTCAGAGGGATGTGGGTGAAGAGGGGGAAATAGAGATAGAGAGAAAAATATTCTAGAGCGGAAATAAAAAAAGCAGATGATAAAAATAGTGGATGAGAGGGAGGAAATGATGAGGAGGATGAGAGGAAGAGAAGAAATGGGAGAGAGCTAGAGGAGGGAGGAAATGGGGGAAGAAGGGAGGAGAATTGGATATGAGAGAGAGAATAGGAGAGGAGGAGTGCTAGGGAGAGAGGGAGTGAGGAGAGGGAGTGAGGAGAGGAAGTGAGGAGAAGTGTGAAAAACAGGAATGAACGGCTTCCTCATATAAATGAAACTGGGACACCGAATAATTTATTGGAGAACGATTTCAATTTATTTTAGAAGAGAAGAAGAGAGAGAGAGAGAAGAGAAAAAATAAAAACAAGACAAAGAAAGAAGGAGTGAAAGAGAAAGACAAAGGGAAAGAGAGGAAGAAGAAGAAGATAAAGAGAAAAAGTAAGAGATAGCGAAAAGAGTAGAACAAAATAAAAACAATTCAAAAAGTCAGAAAGTCAGAAAAAGACACAAAGAAAGAGATTTTCATGTTCCTATAATTTTATCATGATTTTATTTCTAATAATATTCCGCATAAAAATCAGGTGAACTCTCAAGTCAGAGGTCATTGGTTCGAGTACCAATCATGTCAAAAATCTAGTCAGGCAAATTAATATGTAACAAAAATTCACAACTTTAAAAAAACATTAAAAATATTGCATTTTAGGATCCTGCCTGGAAAGGAGTGCCACATTAAAAAAAAAACATGAAATTTATTTAAAAACTCAAATATTTAGGTATTTACCTCAATTATTTTTGAAAATATATTCTGACGAAGAATTTAAATCAGGTGCGTGAAGATAGCACCCGACATTGAAGTTAGAATTTTGTACCACCTACCATAATAATGTACTAATTATGTACTGTTAGGAACAACAAACCCGAATTTTGTACTCCAACCGTAACCCCAGGAGAGCGGTTGAAACATGTCGGGTGCTAACTTCACGCTAGCACCCGACATTGAAGCTAGAATTTTGTACCACCTACCATAATAATGTACTAATTATGTACTGTTAGGAACAACAAACCCCGAATTTTGTACTCCAACCGTAACCCCAGGAGAGAGGTTGGAACATGTCGGGTGCTAACTTCACGATTTTAACCGATGGAGCTAGAATATTGTACCGCATACCAAAATAATCTCTGAATTATGTACTCCCAGGAACAACAAACCCCGAATTTTGTACTCCAACCGTAACGCCAGGAGAGAGGTTTTAACATCGAAAAACCCACCCCCCGCCTCGCCTATTGAAACGCAAATCACATACAGAACTACATGGAACCCCGCGCCTCACCTCTTCCATTGCAACGCAGCGATGGGAGCAGAAGTGTGGGGGGACTTCACGTTGTCGGTGCACGTATTAAACCATAGGTTCTCAAACAGTGGTACTCGGGACAATTTCAGGTGCACAAAATTGTACCTACTACCCTTTGTTACCATTTAGGTACATGTGCGAATTTGGGTTTTCTCAAATGATGTATGTATTTGAGAAACAAGTATAGGAGTAAGTTAGATGTGACATTCGCGTTAAAATAAGTAACATTTAGCCTGATATTAATGCAATTGTTTCGGAGAAGAGTAGGTAATCTCACAGAATGTAGATAGGGTAGACCTTTCCATTTTTTTTCGTCGCAGATAACACAGATGCAGACGTTGCTGACGAAGATAAACAATCGTTTATTGATGTGACGTTTATAAGCTCACATTACTTTGGTAGGTATGTACCTACCTTATTTTTTAACGTCCGCTTCTTTACGGAATTGTGTTAAGTATGATATTATGTAATAAGTAATAAGTTATCATATTTGTGCTATTCACTTTCGTGATGTCACAACTACTCAAACTCGCTTTACTCAATCTATGCTGAAACCGGGACTTGAACCACCGACCTCCAGGTTACAAGTCCGCCGCCTTATCGGTAATAACATAATGTCATACTCTGTATACCTATTACTGTTTACTTTTATAATAAATCATAAATCGCTACTGAAATTTTCAATTTTATATTTTCCTTTTTCCTAACAAACGGAACACTGTGAACTCAGATTTTCCAAACGTCGTGGGTTCGAATCCAAGTGAGGACATGACAAGATACCTTCTGTTTGGAATTCTTATTACATGATCGTGACTTGCTGCTGGGAAAATGAGACTTTAATAGTCCTAATTCGGCAGTATAAACAAGCCGTTATTATTATTATTATTTATATAATTACATGCTATGATTTAGTAGTAGTCAAGGTGGCAGAGTGAGTTGGCGCGCTAGGCATTGCACTCATGGTAACCTGGGTTCGATCCCCAGCGAGGTAGGATTTTTCTGCTCTGTACTTAGATGTTCGGGGTCCACTCATATATACTCGTACCTCGTGACGACCAATGGCGGAATTATAGGCAAAAATTGTACAGGATATTGTATATTAAGGTGGTATAGTCCTATAATTCAGCGCTACGAACCAAGTTGTGACGTATAATATATTTCAGGAACATTAAACTCCAAATTGCCAGCGTGGCGTCGCTGACGCGTTGAATGCACCAGTTCTCTCAGGATCGCCGAGGTTAAGCAACGTTTAGCGAGGTAAACGTTGTTTAACGTTGCTTAACACATTAATCTCACCCAACCCAGGCTGGGTGAGGTTAATGTGGGTAGCAGGTTTGTGAGTTTCCTACGAATAGAGGGTAACACCCCCGTCGTGATATGACCATGCAATGCAGTTGTAAGGCAAGTTCAAAAAATACTTGGAACTTTGTACATGTTGGTCCGGCGTGAAGTTGGCACCCGATAGAGACTGATAGAGAGATAAAGAGAGAGAGAGAGAGAGAGAGAGAGAGAGAGAGAGAGAGAGAGAGAGAGAGAGAGGGAGAGAGAGTGAGAGAGACAGAGAGAGAGGGAGAGAGAGAGAGAGAAAGAGAAAGACAGAGAGAGGAAGAGAGAAAGAGTGATAGAAAGAGAGTGATAGAGAGAGAGAGAGAAGAGAGAGACAGAATAGAGGTGACAGAGAGAGGTGAGAGAGAGAGAGAGAGAAGAGAAAGATAGAAGAGAGAGAGAGAGAGAAAAAGAAATAGAGATAGAAAGAGAGAAGAGAGAGAGAGAAAGAAAGATAGAAAGAGATAAGAGAGACAGAGATAGAAAGAGAGAAGAGAGAGAAGAGAGAGAAAGAGAGAAGAGAGAGAAGAGAGAGAGAGAGAAAGAGAGAGAGAAAGAGAAATAGATAGAAAGAGAGAAGAGAGGAGAGAGAGAAAGAGAGATAGAGAGAAAGAGAAAAGAGAGAGAGAGAAAGAGAGAGAAGAATAGAGAGATAGAGAGAGAGAAGAGAGAGAGGAGAGAAAAGAAAGAGAGAGAGAGAAGAAAGAGAAAAAGAGAGAGAGAGAAAGAGAAATAGAGAAGAGAAAGAGAAATAGAGAAGAGAAAGAGAGAGAATAGAGAATAGAAAGAGAGAAAGAGAGAGAAGAGAGAAAGAGAAAGGAAAAGAGAAGAGGAAGAGAGGAAGGGGGAGAGAGAGAGAAATGAGAGAAGAGAAAAGAGAGAAGAGAAAGAGAGAGAGAGAGAGAGAGAAAGAGAGAAGAGAGAGAGAAAAGAGAAATAGAGAAGAGAAGAGAGAAATAGAGATAAAAAGAGAGAAGAGAGAGATAGAGAGATAGAAAGAGAGAAGAGAGAGGAGAGAAAGAGAAATAGAGATAGAGTAAAGAGAGAAAGAGAGGAAAAGAGAGAAGAGAAAGAGAGATAGAAAGATAGAAAGGAGAGAAGGAGAGATAGAAAGATAGAAGAGAGAAAGAAAGAGAGAAGAGAGAAGAGAGAGAGAAAGAGAAATAGAGAATAGAAAGAAGAGAAGAGAGGGATAGAGAGAGAGAAGAGAGAGAGAAATAGAAATAGAAACAGATAGAAAGAGATAGATAGAGAGAAAGAGAGATAGAAAGAGAGAAGAGAGAGAGAGAGATAGGCAGATTCACTCAGATTCTGCAGTTTTTTTAAGTTTTTTAATGTTAACTTTTAGCGTTAATAAATTGCAGAATAATGGGAAATGTCATGTCCAATCCTCAGTTTGATTTCTGTGCTTGAGACTCCTTTCCTGGCAAATGATTTCCAGTTTATAAGAACTTGGCATTCATTTGATATCAGTTCCTTTTTAGACAATTGTTTTAAAGTAATTGTTTTTGAAATATTCTAATTTTCTTGGTGTTTTTTGCACACGAAGTGTATTTTTGGGGGATACAATATACAACACTGACTAGACAATGACTTAACTCAAACTGCCCAACAAACAAAGACACGAATACAAATTAAATGTATCTTCCTGTGGTTAAATTAGCAGGAAGATAACAACATGATCAAAGAAAACACACAGGATGATAACAAAAAAAAAGTCAAAAACAGGGAGGCGGGTAAGTCAAAAACAGGAACTGCTCCCCCAAATAAAGCTAGATAAACCTTATCTAGCAACCGTAAAGTTGCAATTATTATTATTTGCTACAGAGGACTTTACCACTTTAATATACAATATCTTGTACGATTTTTTTGCCTATAATTACGCCACCAGTCGCTGTTTCACATCAAAAGAGCTACACATTTTTCCTCACGAGGTAATATATATGAGTGGACCCCGAACATCTAAGTACAGAGCAGAAAAAATCCTACCTCGCTGGGGATCGAACCCAGGTCACCGTGCGTATTGGCCTAGCGCGCTAACTCACTCTGCCACCTTGACTACTACTTAATCATAGCATGTAATTATATAAATAATAATAATAATATCGGCTTGTTTATACTGCCGAATTAGGACAATTAAAGTCTCATTTTCCCAGCAGCAAGCCAAGATCATGTGATAAGAATTCCAAACAGAAGGTATTTGTCATGTCCTCACTTGGATTCGAACCCACGACGTTTGGAAAATCTGAGTTCACAGTGTTCCGTTTGTTAGGAAAAAGGAAAATATAAAATTGAAAATTTCAGAAGCGATTTATGATTTATTATAAAAGTAAACAGTAATAGGTATACAGAGTATATGACATTATGTTATTACCGATAAGGCGACGGACTTGTAACCCGGAGGTCGGTGGTTCAAGTCCCGGTTTCAGCATAGATTGAGTAAAGCGAGTTTGAGTAGTTGTGACATCACGAAAGTGAATAGCACAAATATGATAACTTATTACATAATATCGTACTTAACACAGTTCCATAAAGAAGCTGAAGGTAAAAAATAAGGTAGGTACATACCTACCAAAGAAATGTGAGCGTAATATAAACGTCACATCAATAAACGATTGTTTATCTTCGTCAGCAACGCCTGCATCTGAATTATCTGCGACGAAAAAAAATGGAAAGGTCTACCTATCTAAATTCTGTGAGATTACATTTATTATATACCTACTCTTCTCAGAAACAATTGCATCAATATCAGGCTGAATGTTACTTTATTAGCTATCATACTTGTGTTAATCACTTTCGTGATGTCATAACTACTCAAACTCGCTTTACTAAATCTACGCTGAAACCGGGACTTGAACCACCGACCTCCAGGTAACAAGTCCGCCGCCCTATCGATTAAACTACTGAGGTCGGTCTAATCAGGTTGAATGTTACTCATTTTAACGCGAATGTCAGAGGACACTTCTAACTTACTCCTATATTTGTGTTTTACAAATACAACATGAAAAGCCAGATTCGCACATATAATTATGTGGTAACAAAGGGTAGTAGGGCTTTTATTATTTTTTTGTGGAGACTTGATATTGATTTTCATCAAAAAATCAACTTAACTACTAGTGTTAAACATATATTATCTTTCACGGTCTTTGTGTACGGTCAAAATTTTATCATATTTTGTGTACAACTGAAAATGGCTTCCCGTACCATCTGAAACTGCCCCGAGTACCACTGTTTGAGAACCTATGGTTTAATTCATGAGAACAACGTGGAGTCCCCCCGCACCTCTGCTCCCATCCCTTCGTTGCAATGAGAGAGGCACGGGGTTCCATACAGTTCTGCATCTGATTTGCGTTTCAATAGGCGAGGCGGGGGGTGGGTTTTTCGATGTTAAAACCTCTCTCCTGGCGTTACGGTTGGAGTACAAAATTCGGGGTTTGTTGTTCCTGGGAGTACATAATTCAAAGATTAATTTGGTATGCGGTACAATATTCTAGCTCCATCGGTTAAAATCGTGAAGTTAGCACCCGACATGTTCCAACCTCTCTCCTGGGGTTAAGGTTGGAGTACAAAATTCGGGGTTTGTTGTTCCTAACAGTACATAATTAGTACATTATTATGGTAGGTGGTACAAAATTCTAGCTTCAATGTCGGGTGCTAGCGTGAAGTTAGCACCCGACATGTTTCAACCGCTCTCCTGGGGTTACGGTTGGAGTACAAAATTCGGGGTTTGTTGTTCCTAACAGTACATAATTAGTACATTATTATGGTAGGTGGTACAAAATTCTAGCTTCAATGTCGGGTGCTATCTTCACGGACCTATTTAAATCGAATCTTCTGTATATGATTGGATTTGCTGCTCTTCATAATCTACAATCTCATTCATACAATACCTATCTTATTTGATTGCATTTTCTTCTCTTCCCTTAGTAATTTTGTTTTCATTCGTCATATTTTTGTTCAACTTCTCCCCTCTTCTTTCCACTCCTTTCTTATTTTCTACTCCTTTCTCCTTCATATCTTCTACTCCTTTCTCCTTCCTATCTTATATTCCTTTCTCCTTCATATCTCTCTACTCCTTTCTATTTCATATTTCCTACTCCTTTCTCCTTGCTATCTTATATTCCTTTCTCCTTCATATCTCTCTAATCCTTTCTCTTTCATATCTCTCTACTCCTTTCTCTTTCATATCTCTCTACTCCTTTCTCTTTCATATCTCATACTCCTTTCTCCTTCATATCTTATACTCATTTCTCCTTTCTCCTACTATTTTCTCTAACGTATCTCCTAATCCTTTGTCTTACTCTTTTTTACTTTCTCAACTTTCTCTCTCTTTTTTCTCTCTCTACCTTATCTCCCTCTTTCTCTTTCTTTCTCTTTTTGCCTTTTCTCCATAAAACTTCTCTCCTAAATCTTTCCCTATTTTTTCTCTCCTTATCTTCTCTATCTCTACTTTTTGTCTTCTTTTTCTTCGCCTTACCTCCCTCTACCTCCTCTTTTCTCTCTCTTTCTCTATTTTTACTTTATTTTCTCCCTCTACCTTCTTTTCTCTTTTTCTCTTTGTGACTTTAGTTTCTTCTTTTCTTTCTCTTTCTCTCTCTCTCTCTCTTTACCTTCTATCCCTCTACCTACTCCATCTCTCTCTTTCTTTTTCTTTTACCTTCTCTCTCTCTCTCTACCTTTTTTCTCCTATTTATCTCTCTCCCTCTACCTTCCCTCCATCTAACTCCTCTTCTATCCATCTCTTTCTTCTTTTTCTTTCTCTCTCTTTAATTTCTATCCCTCTACCTCCTCCATCTCTCTCTCTCGTTTGTTCTCACAATTGTGTCTTTTCGTTCCCTCCAGGGAACGCAATAGGAAGGGAGCTTCAATAATGTATTCAAATATTTATTTATGTATAACTTCTCACTTTTTATTCTACTTATTCGACGTGGCGAGCGGAACGAAACGTAAAATTTACATTATTTGTGTGAAAAACTGCAGGGGCGAAGTTCGGAAAATAAATGAATCATATAAGGCCAAATTATGAAACAGGAATATATATCATGGATTTGTTAATCCAAGATTAATAGACTGTCACTTAACAACTGATATAAATGCACTTTGATTGGTTCAAATTCAAACTAATTTTCATACTGTTTTAGATTAGATTAACTATAAAACAGGATTAAATATCTAGGATTTGACAATCCAAGATTAAAAAGACATTATCACTGAACACCTGATATAAATGCTCTGTGATTGGTTCAAATTCACACTATAGGGTCACGAGTTCACCACCCCATCGAATAGACTACTGAGGTCGGGTGGTGGGATACAAACACATAAGTGATTAAGGAAACGACCATACATTTGTATTACTGGTTTAAGACGAAGGGCTGATTTATGAAATAGGATTTAAGTTAAGATAAGCCAGACTTTAAGTCGGAGTTTCAACCAATCACAGCGCAGTATAGTCCGACTTGAGGGGCTTATCTTTGTTGTAATCCTGTTTCATAATTCGGCCCTTATATGTAATGAAAAGTTCCACCATGAAAGTCCTGAAAGAATCCCTCAAAATTTTCAAACGTCATCCACTAGTTTGAATACAAAATAAAATTATTTATTCTTTTACCTCTATTTGCCTCATCTTTTTTTTATATAAAATTTATTTTTTCTGAAAGTCTTAATGAAATTTTACACCGCGAAAACCGCGACCTGTGTTTTGTAATTTTTACTTATCTCTCTCTTCCCTCCTATAAATTATACTTTGCTCTCTCTCTCTATTAATATTTTTTTCTTCTTTTTTCCCTTTTCTTGTCGCTTTGTCTATATCTTTTCTCCCTCTGCTTCATACTCTTTTCATTCCATATCTCCCTCTTTCTCTCTCCCTCTCAAACTCTCTCTTTTTCTCTCTCTCCATATCTGTATTATATTTAGAGCTTGTCTCTCTCTTCTCTTTATTAATTTCACTCGCATTTTAAGTCTTTTTCTTTATGATTGTTGCTTTTTTCCTGGCTTTCACTCTACCTTTTCTTTATGGTTGTTATACGTCTTGCTTTTTCTCTCTCTATCTCTCTCTATTATATTTGTTAAACTTTCTATTTTCCTTTCTTTATTAATTTCACTCACCCAAACAACCTCAACCATGAGGAAGAGGTTGAGCAATGCCGACCTCAAGTAGGCTTGGGAAAAGGCAAACTGCAAGAAGAAGATTAATTTCACTCATTGTCTTTCTTCTTATAACTATCGCTTTCTCTATATCTTTACTTCCTCTCTCCTTCACATATTTCACACCATTTTACTCTTTTTTCTTCTCCATGACCTTTCTTCTCTCTATCCTTTTATTTCTGTCTTTGCTTCGTCCATCTAAAACTTGCTTGATCTTCCTTTTCTCTCTCTCTTTCTTCTCTCTTTTTTCTATCTTTCTTTCTCTTTCTATCCGATTTACTCTTTATTGCTCTTTTCTATCGAAAATTATCTTTGTTTTTATTATTTCCAAAACTCAATTCCGTCTTTCTTTGCTTCCAATCCTTCTCCTTCTCCTCCTTCTTCTTCTATCTTCCTCACTCCTATGTCTTTTCTCATTTTAGTACCCGTCATTCTCGAGAGATACAATTTGGGGGTGAAAAAAATGCGGTAAAACATGGTGCTCCCTCGTACTGTAATGTTGAAAATTTCATTTCCCAAAAATGGAGAAAAAAAAATATTTCTGTATAAAAACCGCACAGTGAACATTCAGCAGTACACTTTAGGGACTATGAAAAATTGAAACGATAATTCCGGAAAATTCAAGTCGGCAATAATTTTATTCAATGCAAATTTCTTTCCTCTTTTGTAATATTTTTTTCATCATCAATTTTTCTCTTTCTGAATTTTCAATTCCTTTTTCTTATTTTCTTTTCACTTTGGTTTTCTTCCATCTCTTGTCATTTGCAAATTGTATTTTTTCCACTCTCTCCTGCCATATTGTACGCCAAAATCTCTCTCTTTCTCTCTCTCCCTCTCCCTCTCTCTCTCCCTCTCTAATAAAAGAGATGTGTCGATCTGATTGGATTTGGTGTTCATCATAATTTAAAAAAAAATATACAATATTTTGTTCAATTGCAATGTATTTAGTTTTTATCCTTTTAGTATTTTTCTTCTTTTATTCATCATAGTACATTTTAGTTCTCCATCTCCCCTCTTCCTTTTACTTCTCTCGCCCATGCCTTATAAAATAAAACGTCACATTATGGAGGTGTTTTTATCTTTTCTTCCTTCCTCCCCCCTCCCCTTTCCAATAAGAGAAAAAAATCGGCCGTGCCTTATAAGACAAACGTACGTTACCTGTACTTCTCTCTCTTATTTTTATTTTACTCTGTCTTATCCCTCTTAAGCAAGGTTGACGTTGTTCAACCTTATGATTGGGGTTGGTTGGTTTTGGCACGGCTAGATGGCCTTCCTAATGCCAACGATTCTATTTGATTTAACGTCCTGGATTGGGACGGTGGTTTTACCCTCCATTAGCTGGGAATCTTACCAGCTACCCACATTAACCTCAACCAGCGTGGGTAGGGCCGGAAATGCCAGCCTCACATGTACGGAGGGAACAGAATTTTCTGTGAAAAATGTGCTCTGACCGGGGATCGAACTCAGGATCTCTGGACTACGGGCAGTAGACACAACCGACACTTCTCTCTCTACGACTAATTATAGAAAACTCAAAATACAAAAAAGTTACCTGTAGTCAGAGTGCGGACATGCCTGGGACAAGCACACCATGACGGCGCCCTCGTCTTGGCCCACTTGAACACTGGCTGTGAGGCCCACCACACTGGGCGCCACCAGACTCCTGTGATCTGGAACACAGAAATAATAATCGCTAATTTAATCATAATAATAATAATAATCGATTTTTACGAAATAATAAACGATTTATTACATCATTCTGCATTACGAGTAATCGATTCTTAGTAATTTACATGACAAAAATTAGATTAATTACATAATTATAATAATCTATTATTCAATTACAAAATCATTTTTCATATACATATGTATAAATATGTAGTTGGATCACACTGGACAGGTAGACTTCCGATTTCTATTATTAGAAATTTATATCTACTAGAGGAGTTACCAACATCGTTTTTCAGCCGCACGGAGTTTTTTTTCAACAAGATTTGTGCTTTATTTGTACATCATTTCATTACAATGTTTTGAATAAAAATAACATAATAAATATATAATCACACTAAGGCAGTAAAAAAGAGAGAGAAGGACAAAAAGAAAGAGAGAGGAAGATAGGAAAAAAGAGAGAAGTACAAAGAGAAAGATAGAAAAAAGAGAGAGCAGGACAAAGAGAAAGAGAGAGAAAGATAGAAAAAAGAGAGAGGAGGACAAAAAGAAAAGAGAGAAAGATAGAAAAAAGAGAGAAGGACAAAAAGAAAGAGATAAAAGAGAAAGGAAGATAGAAAAAAGAGAGAGAAAGACAAAAAAAAGAGAAACAGGATAAGTAGAATATACTAAATTGGACGAGAAAGAAAGAGAAATTTAAATAGAGAGAGAAGAGATGAGGAAGAGAGGTTTAAATGTGATAAAGAATATAGGTAGAGAAAAGGAAAGAGAGTACACTAAAACAGTAAGTACTGATTGTAATAATAATACACCTAACACATAGTTGTACCTGCACTCTCTGTACGTGTATCTACACCGCAAACATTTTCATTACACTGAAAGCCTTCCTGAGTGACAATTCGTAAACTTCTTTCTTTGCTTTCTCTCTATCTCTCTTTGTCTTTGTCTTTCCTTGCTTTCTCTCTATCTCTCTTTTTCTTTGTCTTTTTCTCTCTCTCTTTGTCTTTGTAACCCTCCCTTTATGTTTTTTCTTCCTCACTCTTTGTCTCTTTCTACCTCTATCTTTCTTTCTCCCTCTCTATCTCCTACTTCTTTCTATTTGCTCAACCACTTCTTAATCACATTTTTCTTTATTTATCTTCATTCTCTTAACCATTTTGTACACTTTCTGTATCTACATGTTTTATGCAACCGTTCCTTTTTCCATTATCTAGTACGCAAAATACACGTATGTCTCTAGCAATCATACATGTATGTCTCCAGCAGTATCACTACAATCAGTACGATCATATAGTAGTGATCGCTATTATTGATGTGATCACTATTGGCAGCAGTGGCAAGGGTTTTATACAGAAAGTACGAACCACACAATAGGTGTGTAGAAATCTCGAAACAAAAGACCAATCACAACAAAAACATCAGCAACAATAAGAGTGTACAACAAGCACATCTCCAGGAACATTAACAAAAACAACAACAATAGAACAAAAACAACAACATCAACAATAACAACAATTTCAACAAAATCTATAGTAAAAACAACAACAAAAATATAGCAATGGGCAAGATTTTAACACGTCGAGTTCTCCAAACGTAAAAATCCATTGGAACCTTGAAATGCTTCACTAAAAACAAGTTGTTTTATGACCGAATCTTCGCGCGAAAATCTAATTACTGAATTTTTGATGAACTTCTCTTTACTCTTAACTAATAATCATCAATATTCTGACAATTACACACAATCCAGATTGTTGATGTGGTTACAGAGCTACACTCGTAATGTAAACAATCTAACCTACAATAGGTACACGTATTCATGATCTTTGGATCAGATATGAGATCCCACTCAAAGTTCGAATTTTTCCTCATATTTTTTAGTATGTGACCCATTAATAAGAGTCTGAGAATCTGAGGCTTAGGTGGTAGAAAATACTTTAAGCATGAATCTCACCTGGTGGTTACCTTCCACTAAAGAGTAGGTAGGTATTATTTTTAATTATACCTATATTCAACATCATTCATTCAATATTCTGTACTAGGTTGGACTTGGTATAACCACATCTCTCTAAAACGAGAGTTTTAATTTGAATGGTCACCCGCATGGACAACAATATTAATTTTGAGTATACCTAGTTTTTACGATATTTTATAGTAATGTATATTTTCCCCTCTGCAAAATCATCGAGGAAAGTGTTGCACAGGAACCCGTCGTAACTCTACACACAGAACTGTTGGAAACTAAACAAAAAACTTCGTTCTAGCTGCCAGTGACGGGAACACACTCGCTTTTTTAATGACAGAGATTTTGTATAAAAAAAGATACAACCTACGTTACAACATTGTGGAAATGCGGATTTACAAGTGGGAAAAGTTTCCTGTGAGTTACGTTGTTCCCTTGAATGGGAGGTGTTTTTTTATAGGGTCGCGCTTAAATTTATAGCTACCTTCTCGACCGTTTGCAATAATGTAATGAGTTGGTAGATAAACTGAGAATACCTAGTATCCTGTTTCTACCAGCCGTTATGCATAGGATTGCACAGATACTCTAGGAACGCGGTTTGTTTGTAACATTGCACATTGTATATCTACTAAAAATACCAGGCGCACATAAAATTCACAATATTTTTTTGTAGCCTCAGATACCAACACTGCTGACATACACGGTTCTTTCACTCTTTTACTCATTCACCTTGGCCTAGGAGTATCCTCTGCTTGCACTCCAGGAGACCTGGGTTCGAATCCCGGCGGGATCGGAATTTTTCGGCCTTGTACTTTGGATGTTGGATGTTGGGGCCTACCCTAGACTCTTATGAGTCTAGGGTAGGACGATTGGGGTAGTTTCAGAGTGGGCAAGGACCAGTGGCGGGATTACGAGATTGATATTTGAATATGGTTGTTTGGAGATACGATGGATTAGTATTAGTTCTTGTAATGTCGAAACTACTCACTAAAAAATGTGACAGCCAGTCAATTGTTAAAAACACAATTAATTAGCTCTCTTTTTATTTATTTTTCTTCTCCTTATTAACCAAACATTTTTTTACATATTTTAAAACATCAGAAATTGGTCGAATTTTTTTCCTTGATCCTCTAATTTATCTATATTCTTACTTTTAGTTAAATCTTTCTCTCGGTATAAAAGTGAAGATACTGGCTTACTCACAGACTGATAGCTTCGGGAATGAAATAAGTATGAATAAAAACCTTCACTAAATTGAAGTGTCGAGTACTGTCAAAGCTTTTTTCAACTGAAAAAGTTTTTGTAAGGAAAATGATTTCTAATGCCCAAGACACATATCAAAATAACTCTTTTGTAAAAATTTTGCTATTGATTCGACAAAAACTTACTAACGTCAAATTCCGACACAAGTTACTTTTTGCTTCTGGTAATTAGAGAAAACCTTTTCTAAAAATAAATAATTTACTGCGTCTCTATTATTTAAAAAAAAAATTGATAGATTTTTTTTACATTAAGGTAAATTGAAAATTTAAAACAAAACTAAGTAGGTGTAATGTAGGTAACTAGGTATCTCTGTTATACTACTAATAATTGTACTGTAACTATAATGTGAGTAATCACCGTGGCCGAGTGTATTAGCACGCTAGGTATTGCACGTATGGTGCTTTGGGTTCGATCCCCAAAAGGGCAGGATTTTTTCTGCTCTGTACTTCGATGTTCGTGATTAAAAATGAGTAGCTGCTTTAATATGAGCAGTGACCAGTGGAATCATACACAAAAAAAAGATATTGGGATATTAACGATACAGACAAATCCTATAATTATGCACTACCCACTAAAATTGTGATATAATAACACAAAGAAACACATTTTTCCTATAATATGTGAAGTAGGTATTTTATTTACTTTTATTTTAGTCCCAATAAAAAATAATCCCTCTCAGTAACTATAAACCATAAAAAAACCCCTTCTCTGTTGTAAACAATACGAGCGATCACGGTAATAGATCGGATTAAGGGATTCAGTTATTTAGATTTCAGTGAAATTATAACACCGGTGAGGTTAGAATGGGGATTAAAACGTTTACAAAGTACACCGCTGTTACCGGGGAGTAAAAAGAGGTTAATCCTCTACCAAAAGAACGCATTCTCTCGTTAATTTTTTCATAAGGCCTTTGTGTCTCGCATCGGATAAAAATATATTCAAAGAAAATTAATAATCAGTAATTGTTGGGTGAATATTATTTATTTTCCATTGAGTTTTTTTTTAAATTTGAAACAATTTTACTGCTTGGACAATATTTGGCCAGAAATTAAATATTTATATTGCTTAACATTAGTGACATGAGATAAGTTATGGTCACGGTGTTACCTGCAAGACCATAACGGACACGTGCAGACGTGCATCAAGTTTAATTTTGCACCAAAATTTGACAAACGGTGTAAAAAACCTAGCTACAGACAGACTGACAATTGATTTTTATAGATATGTATACAATTATAATGGTTGGGGACTATAAACAGGGAGTAGATCAGACTTGGTTCTGGGGGACCTTGTCAATTATTAGCCTCCTTGTAAAGGAGAATGGTAGAAGTACTGCTGCTGAGGCATTCCTCCACTGTCTGGCTACCATCGTTCACGATGACGCCACCCTATGATGATGATAAAATTATATGAGAATCCCACCCAGTGCATGAATTATTCCTCATTTGCGTTTGTAACCACATAATAATAAGACTCTGAGGGTTAGGTGGTAGAAAATGCTTTGAGCATTAACCTCGCCTGGTGGTTACCTTCCAATAAAGAGTGTTATTATTATTATTAGAACACAAGGCGGCACTCACCGTTGATCCGCACACTGGCGGGCGGGCTGACCACCACGTGGCGAGTGAGCCGGTGCATGGTGCGGCACTTGTAGGTGGGGAACTGGTCCGAGAAGTCCAGGTTCGAGACCAGGAGCTCCCCTGTCGGCAGGACGTGGAACTTGCCGTCTGAAATTGTAAACACAAAATTTTAGATTGAATCATAAATAGGTGTTAAAAAATATCCACAAAGGTTCGAGACAAGTTTGTGTACTGGTAGTCAAGTGGTTAACGCGCTAGTCTGGTAATACAGGTAGTAAAAGGGATCCATGGGTTCGAGTCCCACCCATTGCATGAATTTTTCCTCTTTAATTTGAGTAGAAACGCCAGTCTCCGTGGTGTAACCGTTGTGACTAGAGATCCCGTGTTCGATCCCGGTTGGAGCGGATTTTTCACACAGAAAATTTTGTTTCCTCCGTACATGTGAGGCTGGCATTTCCGGCCCTACCCAGGCTGAGTGAAGTTAATGTGGGTAGCTGGTACGATTATAACAGCAAATGGAGGGTAAAACCCCCGTCCTAATCCAGGACATTAAAGCAAATAGAATCGTTGGCGTTAGGAAGGGCATCCAGCCGTAAAACTGTGCCAACCAACCTCAACCATGAGGTTGAACAACGTCGACCCTGCGGGATAAGACAGAGTAAAAGGAGAAGAAGTTTAGATTTGTAGATAATGACCTAAGCATTAACCTCGCCTGGTGGTTACCTTCCTCTAAAGAATGGTATTATTATTATTATAAGTCCCTTCAACCTTCATACAACACACTCTGATTGGTTATTTCATTATCCGTTACCTTACTCCTTACACTATGCCACGCTATCTCGTTCTTTGTATGGAGCGTTCTTCACACGTCGGCCGAGCTGTTTGATAATAATTAACCAATCAGAGTGCGTTGTGTGACGGTTGAAACTTAGATTAGAGGATTTTGAGAGTGGAGAGTGCTTCTGGAACTGTCTACAGAAGGTAATATGTCGGCAAATCTGCGAACACACTGTCTAGAACTACTAACACAAAATTAAAATAAATAAACACAAAATACTTCCAATTTCTAATATCAGAAATTTCTTTTAAGTAAAAGGTAAATTCACAATAGATCTAATAAAGGTGGGTGTCAGAATTGGGGTTTCTCTTGTAGGACCCGAACCAATTTATAATAATAATAAAAAGGTAAATTAACAGAAATTGGCATTGTTACCCAGCATGGTAGTCGATTTACGGCGCTAGTCCTTGATGTAATGTAAACATGCGCTTAGCATGGATCCATAGATTCAATATTTTAAACTTTTTTGTACAAACTTCTATAGCAATGTTTGATGCATATAATTTATTATAATAAATTATGTATGTAGGTACTTAGTAATTTACCCAACGGGTAAAAGGCGTAAATACCATGAGAACCGGTACACGAATAAATAACCATTAAGCCAGGGAAATAAATTTAAAAATGGACGGATCCCTCTTCTGACCCTAAGCCGCAGGAGTGAGGTATCTGTAGTGACCCTAATCCCTAATGCAAAACCCGGAAGAGAGAGGGAAGGGGTGGGGTCTGTTGAGAAGGGATGAGATAGGGGGAGTGAGGAGAAGGGTGTAAAAATGGAGCGTAGGAGAGAGATAGGCCAAACAGGTGAAAAATTAGATTGTAATAACAGAGAGAGAGAGAAAGAGAGAAATATAGAGGATAGAAAAAGGAGGAGGATAGAAGAATGATGGCTGGAGAGAGGAAAAGAGACAAACAACAAAGCAGAGATTAGAGACAAAAATTAAGGGAGAAAGGAAAGATAGAGCCAGAGAGATAGTAACGACTTAGAAAGAGAAAGCTATTTGTATTGTAATATTCTTTGTAATAAAATTTAATTAATATATGTCTTTGTATCTAATAAAGCATTTAATAATAATAACAATGACGCTCTACCTAAGAGGGTGAGAAAATAAAGCGAGAGAGAGACAAAGAAATAAAATGGTAGTTGAAAGAAAAAGTGAAAACGAGGGAGAGAAAGGAGAAATCGATGAAAGTTTTAAAATAATAAAAAAAAGGAAAGATGAAGTAAGACACGAAGAGAAAGAAAGAAAGAAAAGATAAATGAGATATTGAAAATAATAAAGGTAAAAATTTTGGGTGCTCGGATCGCATCCACCCCACATTAAAAAACATTGCAATATTAAAAATCTAGGTAGGTATTTAGCAAAATTGATTAAATCGTCGTTTTTAAAACTTTAAAATAGTACACCTTATCATATTAATACACCATTATAATAAACTGAATTTGATTTTTTTTATACGTTTAAAAAAATATAATTTGAAGGGAAACCATAATGACTTTTTTATGTATTGTGAAAATAATTATAAGCTCTACCTACCAAATTCAACTGCATAATTATTTTACCAAATTTAGAACCTAAAGACCAAAATATGAAACAGGATTAGATTAATCTAAGTGACACTATCCCTTAACGCACCCTAAAGTGGGAATTTCAACCAATCACAGCGCATACTGTTTCATAATGCGGCCCTAAACAGCAACAAAATAATCACTATCGTACGAGTAAACGAGTATATCTGTCAATTTGTATGAGACATTGTGCATTGCATAGCTACTAAAATACCAGGCGCCCATATAATTAATTTTGTTCACCTAGAATAATAAAATTCGCTTGGAGGAAGTAAAGTCAACGACCTAGATCATCCGGTATTTCGAAAGCGAGAAGAGGAAAGCCACGAGTAAAGTGGTTAATCGTATTAAACAGAAAAAGCTGTTTAAAAAACCGAGAGAGTGAAAAACCCCTCAGGAATATCGGGAATTCATTTCAACATGAATTTATGAAAAGAAATCTGGGATGAGGACAAAGAGGAGAGATATTGTTGAAGAGAATATCAGGTATTTTGAGAGGGAAAGAGTGAGAAGGCAAGGAGAGAGAGAGAAAGAAAGAAAGAGAGAGAGAGAGAAGGAGAGAGAGTGAGAAAGAAAGAAAGATAGAGAAAGAGAGAGAGAGAGAAATAAAGATAGATAGAGAAAGAGAGAGAGAGTACTGAAGAGGTGCAGAAAGAGAGACAGAGAGAAAGAAAAAGAGAGGGAAGATATTGTGTGTGTGGTGTGTGTGTGTGTGTGTGTGTGTGGTCTGGATATTTTTTAGAAAGAAATTTATGAGAAAGAAGTCTATGAAACTAAAGAAAAAGATATTGTACATATACTACAATTTCCACAATCGTTTTCAATTTCCACCAAAACGGCCCCCATTTGGCCCCGAGTGGTCCAAATCGTTTTAGGACCTCAGTAAATATATATACTAAATTTCAAAAATTTAGAAGAATCCGATCGAGGGTTATCGCGGAACAGACTGACAGACCGACAGACAGACATACAAACGAAAGCCACATCGTCCAGTATGCAAGTTAAAACAGAACCTCACTTAGTGAGGTCGCTACGCTCCCTAACTGTGTTCGGTCAACTAGGGTACTATTCAGAGGTATGCCTACTTACCACCCTGCAGAGAGGGATAGATGTGGAAGGACGGCTCTTGGACCCAGGATATCACTCGGACCAGATCTTTGACGAAGCTAGGGATGACACACTGCAGGATGGCTGTACAGCCACGGGCCGCCCCTAATACTACAACTTCCACCTTGTACGACTGGACCACCACTGAAACAGATAAGAGGAGTAAGGTTGAGTGGTAGAGCGTGTTTAAGAACAGTGGAAATCGAGAAAAAATCATTTAGCAGAGCTTTTTTGGTAGTCGATGTGATTAAGGGTCGATGTGATGGAGGGACTTGTACTGTAAATAATCAAGCCCATGAATCCGTGCCCTAATGGATCGGATACCACAAACTCTTTGGATTTTTCTTCATTGACTACGTCACAATAATACTTAATGTGTACCATGGTCTTATTGTTAATATATATTTTTAATAAGGCTCAGAAGTGATAGAAAATGCTTTGAGCAGTAAAACCGACTAGTGGTATTACTATTATGAAAAGAACTTGACTGATCCAAATTACTTACTAATTTGCAATACCGTCAGTCACTTTACCAATTTAATATAATTATACTACATGTTTCTAATTTTTAAGATAAAAATAAAAACAATACTTAAGATTTCTTATTTTGGTGATATTGGAAGTAATAGACAATTTTTATTTATACAGCCAAATTGAGAACTATACAGTCCACTTATTTCACCATACCCATTATATTATCAAGAGTGACAAACTTTACATGTAGGAATTTTGATGTTGAAGTTTCAGCAATACTTTAAACTTTGTTTAAGCAGTAATTCTAAAGGATCTATCATAATTATTATAACAATAATACTGATTATTTTAGCAAAAGCAGTATCTATGTATTTGTTAACTATGTATACGAGCATATATTATGTATTCTATATTTCAGGTATATGGCAACAAATTTCCCTACATTCAGACATGATAATTAAACGGTTCGTACACTTTAAGTACTTAAACTTTGTCAAAGTTCTTCACCTCCATTTCACCACGGTCGGGAAAACTTTTTGTGTTCCCATTGAAAAGCTATACAGAAAGTAGATATGTGCGAAATTTTCTAGTAAAACTTTTCGTCAGTGTTTTCATTGAAAAGCTACAGTATGTGAGAAATTTCTTGGTAAATCTTTTGTGTTTGTTTTCTTTGCTAAGCTGCATCACGCGAAGAAATTCCTGGTAAGACTTTCTGTGTTCACTTTGAAAAGCTTCAGGCGCTTCAGAGTGTATCCAAAAATTTAGATAACTCAAATACCTTCTTCAATATAGGCTAACATTTTTTCTTTTTCAACCTATCATCTAGATTTTAGAATTCTTTTTTTTTATCATTACCAGCATCATCATCATCATCATCATCACTAGGTATTCGCTGCTTTATCAGTTTATTTCTACTTC
Source organism: Bactericera cockerelli (assembly GCA_024516035.1). Taxonomy (NCBI): domain Eukaryota; kingdom Metazoa; phylum Arthropoda; class Insecta; order Hemiptera; family Triozidae; genus Bactericera; species Bactericera cockerelli. The sequence goes on from CM044959.1 coordinate 41,253,282, forward strand.
GTTTCGTAGCCATGAAACAGGAGCTACTATACAGGGTGTCCCGTATACAGATGCAAATATTTTGAGGGTAGGTTCAGCCCACCGTGGACTATCATATGAGCGAAACTTGCAGTGGGGCATTTTGCTTCGTTAAAGAGTTATGGCCAAATCCCTGTTTTTCCCACAGGTCTAGAGGTCACTTAGATTGATGCACGTTTTTAAAGAAATGATAGCCAGTAAGTAATTTTTGACTTCATGTATGGATAGTCATGCATATTTCCCTTGAAATGCAGTTGGTTGCATGAAAAAATATTGAAAGACCAGAGAGATATTTAATCATATGTTCAATATTTTTCTAAAATTCGATTTCCCTTTCGTGAATTTAGAGTACTTCTACAATTGCAATTCTGCGTATCACTAGGTAAAAAAATACCCTTTTCTATTTTGTTTCAATAAATACAAAGTTCTTTCAGACGCGTGAAGGAACGAATGAGATACGCCTTATCAAACGGCACCAGAAGGAGAGAAACACATCTTTCAAATTTTGAATCTGGGCGCTATTGCATTTTGAAGAACACTCGATGCCTGAAGCGGTCTGTGTGACTATTTTTGTGCCAACTGCAAGTTATAAATGAAAATTTTCTGAGTACAATTAGTTCTATTAACCAACTATATCAATCAAATCTAATAGTTAAAATAACAAGGCGATCAATTTGTTCGGTGGAAGAGAAAGCCACAAGCTTTAAACCTCGCCCTTGGTTCGCTACATATTCTTTTGGGTTCTTTTCATTTCATGTCCTGTGTTGCAGAATGTATCATGTTTGTAGTTTATCAATAAACTACAAACATGTATCACTGTATCACCACACTTGATCAGTCTTTGTTTATATTTATTTCACAAATTGTTACCATGTTCATCGTAAAAAAAAAATGTAAATAAAGCTTGGTCCAATTGTTTATAAAATAAAAATAAAGTATTAATAGTAACCTTAAGGTTGGATGTTCGAGTTTTACCCAAGGATAATTTTCGGCACTAAATGTTATGTTTTTGATATCATGAGTGTGATAAACACAAAAATGATATTTTTAATTTTACTTCTAAAAATAAAATCATAATTTTATCACACCACTGGTTACTGCTTTCGTTGCAGCCTCTCTCATTTTTCCTCATGATAACCCTGTGATTCCGTAACCCCATTCACATAAAAGTTCACACCGACCGACCACTGTGAATGATCAATTTCCCTCTGTTAAACATCCCAGAGCACTGTATTTATACCTCAAATTACGCGCCAATTCTGTTAAAATTCAGCCAACTTTGAATTTTCCATCATGATTCAGAAGTGTTTTTTGAGCTTTGTGTGTACTGCGTTCCATGATCTTTAAAGTAATATAAATGAGCTTTCTTTTTTATAAAACTAATCATAATAGGGTATTTTTTTAACTAGTGATACGCAGAACTGCAATTGTAGAAGTACTCTAAATTCACGAAAGGGAAAACAGGGAAAAATCAAATTTTAGAAAAGTATTGAACTTATGATTAAATATCTTTCTGGTCTTTCAATATTTTTTTATGCAACCAACTGCATTTCAAGGGAAATATGCATGACTATCCATACATGAAGTCAAAAATTACTTACTGGCTATCATTTCTTTAAAAACGTGTATCGATCCAAGTGACCTCTAGACCTGTGGGAAAAACAGGGATTTGGCCATAACTCTTTAACGAAACAAAATGCCCCACTGCAAGTTTCGCTCATATGATAGTCCACGGTGGGCTGAACCTACCCTCAAAATATTTGCATCTGTATACGGGACACCCTGTAGACGCTTGTGGTCTGTGTTTGTAGCCTGTTCATCCCGTAGCATGCCTCCCTTCTGATGGGCGAGAAGTGACACAATACTTCTCATTAATATGCTGGGTCAATACGAGCGCATCGGAAGATATCCGATGCGATACCCTGATAAAATAAGATATCATATTCGTGTTCATCACAATCGTAATAATACAATTACTCAAACTCGCTATACAGTTTTTTTTGTTCAGTTGGGATTTGAACCATTGACCTCCAGATCAAAAGTCCGGGGTCTTATCAATAAAGCTACTGAGGACGATTATACGAGTATGTAAAATATATTTTATTATATGGGAAATTATTAGTCACCGTAACACAATCCAGGAAAACCATTAAATTTCTATGGGTGCCTTCACATGTTGGCATCCATGGAAATGAAATGGCAGACCAACTCGCCACACAAGCACACACCCTTCAATCTCCTGTCGACCTTTCTGTAGACGCCAATGACCTAAAACGAGAACTTAAAAAAATTATATTAATAAATTGGAAAACAGAATGGCTAGCAGAGGCAGACAACAAATTGAGACCTTTCAAAGACAATGTTGTACCAATCATTTTCCCTAAAAAAATTACAAGACGTCAACAAGTTGCCATTACTCGACTTCGGCTTGGCCACACAAATCTCACACACAGTTTCCTTATGAACAAATCTCCCCCTCCAACCTGTAATTACTGTAACCAAGCTCTTACTGTAAAACACCTCCTTGACGAATGTACAGAATTCTCCTCCATAAAAACCAATCTCAAACTTCCATCCATACTGTCACCTCTACTCAAAGACGAACAAACAAAAATAATATCCTTTCTCCAGGTTACTAACATCATTAAACTTTTATAAGTAACCACTGCAAAGAGTGGTGTATATAACTAAAAAGTTGAAAAACACCACTTTAATATAATAGAATATAGATAGATAGATTAGTCACCGTGGCCGAGTGAGTTAGCGCGCTAGGCATTGTACGCACAGTGACCTGCTCCGTTTTTTCTGCTCTGTACTTGGGTGTTCGGGGTCCACTTATACCTCGTGAGGAAAATATGTAGCTGCTTTAATGTTAGCAGCAACCAGTTTCGGAATTAAAGGCAAAAATAAGATATTGGGATATTAAAGATATGGAAAAGTCCTATAATTCTGCACTACCCACTAAAATTTTGATTATAATAATACAAAAATTAGAATAACACAAAGAAACACATTTATTTATTTTTATATGGGAAATCATAAAATAACTCTAATTGGGGAGGGTTGCCTTTTGTAGTAAATACACCATAGCATAAAAGGTGGTAGATCCGAAGAATAATAAAAGGTGCAAAGAAGATAATATATTATTCTACCTTCTTTGTAATAAATAACAATCCGCGAACTTGTGTAAAGTGAGAGAATACACAGGAGACAAAAGAAATAGATAGTAATAATAATAAAATAAGAAGAAGAAAAGAAAAGAAGAATGGAGAGCTCTGAAGAAAAGGAAGAGGATTATGAAATAAAATTGAATATTGGATATGAAAGACACCAGTGGCGTAAATTTTTTTTTTCTTCTTCATATTATCATGTATTTTTTCTCAACATACACAGACCTTCAAAATATTTGATACTACGTTTTAGCTTCTGTGTATTTGTATATCGTGTATGTGGCAGTTTATTATCATCTCACCTGGTTGTAGGGTCTTTCGGCGAAACAATATTACCATTGCGAGATGTACTGTGACCAGTTGACCAGTTTACTGTGACCAGTTTACTCTCCATTCGTAGGGAATTCGTTGAGGCAGACTTTTCTTCGAAAACTGGGGATCGAACTCGGGATCCAATGGGCAGTAGTTACACCTATTACGCCATGGGGGCTGTCTTATTTGTGTTAATCACTACTCAAACTTGCTTTGATAAATCTGTGCTGAATCCTGGACTTCAACCCTCTAGGTTTTAAGTCCGCCGCCTTATCAACCAAACTACTGAGAGTACTGAGGTCGGTTACATATAAATTTAGTACCACTGACCACAGCACTGAGTTCACATTATTATTTCATATCTCCTTCTTTTCTTCCCTTTTTTTGGAAACGACACAACGACAACACAAACATATAAGAGACAGGATGCTGGAGGGGGAGACAAATGTTCCTCCTGTAGTGGGGAAGAAGGGGAAACTTAGGGGTGAGGGGGGGGGGGAGATATGGGAGGTAAGTACCAGTGGAGAGAGATAGAAGTAGAGATAATAAGAATGTAGTGAGACTCGTCACAGAGTGTTTCACAGATTTTTTTATTTCATACCCATGAAACAACAGCTACTTGTGCACTGGTTGATACGCAGATGAAAATGATAAGCTAAGCGCGCAATTAGCTCAGTCTTTAAGTACTTGCTTGCCGTGCAGAAGGTCTCGGGTTTGATCCCGCGAGCCGACAAGAAATTGTAGTCTAAATTTGGTTACAGTTGTTTGTAAGGGATACCTTCCGGTGCGCTCGTGTTGACCCAGCACCTGAATGAGAAGTAGTGTGTAACTTCTCGCCCATCAAAAGAGAGGCATACTGCGAAATGGGCAGGCTACAACACAGACCACAAGCGTCTACAGCAGCTCCTGTTTCATGGCTACGAAATAAAAAAGGCTGTGAAACACTCATCTCTGAAAAAAAAAATATAATAATAAAGAGAGAGAGAGAACGAGAAAATATGTATAGAAAAGAAAAAATAATAATGGAGGGGAAAAGAGGAAGAAGCAGATGAAAAAGATAAAAGAGAGAGACAGAGAAGAAAAAAATTGGAAAGGGAAAAAGGAAATAGAATTGTTGAGTTTTCGCTGGAAAGTCTCCAGAAAACAAGATACAGTAAATCCCTGGACCAATAATAATAATAATAATACCACACAGATCTGACATGGAAAACCAAAATAACATACTCTCTCCTCTTCTTCTCTAGCATTGTCTCACTCAATCTCTGTGTTCTATTTCCGTCTCTCTATCTCTTTTTATGTATTTTTTCCTCTGTTTTTTCTTCTTCTTTCTTTTCTAAATCTCACTCTCTTTTTCTTCTCTCTCTTTTCCTCACACACATTTCCTTCCCTTTAATTATCTTTTACATTTGCCTCCCACTTTTTGTGGTTAATAATAATAATATGCCAATATTATTTATGAACATTTATATATAGAGATAATAATATCACCTCATTTATACTGCCCAAATAGGACTAATATTAAAGTGTTATTATTCCAGCAGTAAACCTCAGACGTATTATTATGTGCTTAAAATTCCAAATGGGTTTATATTGCTTGACTAATAATGAGGCTCTTGATTCCAGCAGTAAGCTCAAGAGGTATTATTATGCGGAAGTATACATTGTCATGTTGCAGCTGGATTACGAACCCACGACCTCTGGGTTACCAGACCGACGAACACCTTGATTACTGAGCTACCGGGATGGATCTAAACTGCATGAGTCTTTCTCTTTCTATTCTCTCTCTCTCTCTCTCTCTCTCTTCGTCACCTCCCCCCCTCCCTTATTAATAGTAATGTGTTTTATTTGTACATAAATACATAAAGTACATGGTACAATGGTCAATATTAAGAATACTTAAAGGAAAATAAAATGGAATAGAAAGATAGACTTTATAAGAGAAAGATTGCCACTGTAGATTGATCAATAAGGTCAGTGGTTCAAATCCAGTGGCAAATAATAAGCAAAAGCGAGATTCAGTGATTGTGACATCACAAAATTGATTAGCACAAATATAATAACTTTTTCTCCCTGAAAAGTTAGAAAATAGAAGATATGTTTTTACGTAGGGACACTGGTACATGCATGAGTCCGTGGAAAATAAGAATTACGATTTAATTAAAAATCCTAACAAATTCTCTCCCATTTACAAGATTTTCATCTCTTGAGTCCCTCCTTTTTACTAATCATGCTATCTCTATCACTTCAATCTCTCTCTCTCTCTCTCTCACCCCCTTACCTTCTTCCCTGAGGATAACCACGTAACAATGTTCGTCATTAAGCCATTTGGCTCCTGTTCGTTTTCATTTCCACAGTTTGGCGACCGAGGGTGGAATGGCTGAAACGAACTGTATTCGGAAAGCTAATAGAATTCGCATTAAAAGCTTTCGAATGGAATTTCTTGCTTGCTAGTTGGGGTTTAATGCTTCTTTCAACTCTCACAGCTAGGTAATCTGTGGTCATGTAACGAATTAAGTTCATTTAGTTCTTACGATAGGAAGATCATAATGAATTATAAGAACTATTATATAACTGGGAATCATAACTAGTGGTTCTGTGAACTGTAAACCTCACACAGATTCAACTATCGCATTATAAATGTTAAATGAAGCATGAGGACATCGAGACCGTTTGTCATTTTTTTTTTTTGATTTTCTTAAATATCAGAGCTAAATCATAATTAATTAAAAAATAATTATAAATGGGCTATTTAATCAAAACCGCTCACGGAATATAAGCGTTTAAGTTAAAAGTTAGTGGTCAGGCGCATGGTCTCTTTCACTAAGAACCGCTAGTGCGAAATTGATTAATAATTTAAAATGGGACCATCTACAGAACGTCTCCTATATGTGTACAAAATTTTATCCAAATACGTTCAGTTGTTTCCGAGATTTGAGCGTTAAAAGGAATATTTTTAACAGACAGAGAGACAGACCAGACAGACCGATAGACAGACACAAAACCAAAGTTTCTCAGGAGGTTATGAAACATCGAGAAATATAAAAAAAATATTATTATTTTTTACATAATACTTCCGATTTCTAATAATAGAAATTTCTCGGGAGTAAAAATTGTGAAACCTTGAGATCTCTTATATCCAGGCTCAACTGTCGTAGTATAAGGCCCGAATTTTGAAACAGGCTTAGATAATATATGTATTATTTACCTAAGCCTGACACACCGTCGAGTGGGATTTTAAACCAATTGTAGCGCACCTAATTTCCCACTAAATAAGGAATAAAGTTTTCATAATTCGGCTCTTAGTGGTTGGCTGACTCCAAAACTAGACCTCAAATGGTAACATCAGCTGATAGTAAAATTTTGATGAGAATTGCAGTTAGTCAAAATTTCAAATTGGAATATAACTTGCCACGTGTCCGCTGGGTTTCAAACCCGTGGCCTCTGGATTACCAGACCGACGCTACCGGGACTGACTACTGACTAGACATAGTTTGTTTAATTTATACAATGATTTATTTTGAACAGGAAATAATAAGTAGGTATTTACTCACAATAACTCATAAATGTCAACCGGACTCCTTCATAATTCATGTTTTTGGCAACGAACGTTTTCCTCCACCTTGTCTGTAGTTTTCATATGAAAAGAAGAGGGGTTGAATAAGTAAGAAAGTAAAAGAAGGGATGTATAATTTTAATTTCCATCATTTTTCTTCAGTCTCCGTGGCGTAAAGGTTGTGAGTACTGCCCTTAGTCCAGAGTTCCCGAGTTCGACTCCCGGTTGTATACTTTTAAAGTATACTTTTAAACGAAAATTCTGTTCCCTCCAAACACGTGAGGCTGGCATTTCCGGCCCTCCAGGCTGGGTGAAGTTAATGTGGGTAGCTGGTACGATTCCCAGCGAATGGAGGGTAAAACCCTCGTCCTGACTACTTCAAACTAGGACGTTAAAACCAAATACAGAGGACGTTTTAAGGGATAGTGTAGGATTAGCTAATCTAATCCTGTTTCATAATTCGGGCGTAATAAGTATTTTATTTTAAATTAATATTGTTTGAGAAAAAAAAACTCACCAGCTCGAATCTGCACATCTCGACTGATGATGGTGCCTATGGAGTTGGAGGCAATGCACCGGTAGATGGCGCTGTGAATGTCCTGTCGGAAGCCCCCCGCGGAGAAGGGGTACAGAATCAGAGTGCCGTTCCTGGCGGTCCGGCGCACGCCTGTGGAAACCAAACAAACCAGTGATGGTGAGCAGTTTGAATGGAAAACTAAGAATAATAACAAGATGATTATAGCTAATATTTTTTCCTCGCGAGTCATGAGATGACCCCGTAGTCGGTACATCCAAGAACAGAGCAGAAAATTTCTACGCATGTTAAATTATAGACACCAAATAAAATTGCTAAACGCATCCTAACTCTAGTCAATGGCACAAAGAACAAGACGGGACAAGAAAATTGATAGCAGTGGAACTTTTTCAAAATGAAATAAAAAATCCCACACATAATAAATACGTTCCAATCAGTGGTGTCTTTTCATTTATTGGGTGAAAAGACTTGGATTATCAGAGTAAAAATAGTTTTCATTACAACCCCCAGAAATATTAGAATAAACGCCATTTTTTTTATTATTAATATTTACACTAGCCGATTAGGACTAAAGAGTCCAGTAGTTGTTATTGAACCATTATAAGGATATGCTTGAATCCTCAAATTATTATCGAGGATAAATTCATGTATTGGGTGGTATTCGAACCAACTAGATCCCCAGGCTATACACCTGGATAAACAGAATACCGACTTAACCACGTCAAACCTTAATGTATTTTCTTTATGAGTGGTTTAAGAATCGAGAGTAAAATTTTGAATTTCAACTAATTTTATTTACCTGAGGGAAAGTACCTGAACATGAGGGACATTCCTTGTTGGGTGGTCAAGGTTAATATTTTGCCAATTACCACTCTATGGACAAAATTGATTGACAAAATCGATAACTTAAGTCATTGCTTAGAATCGGTTTTCCCTATCTTAGACAGTACGCAATTCGAGACTTAGCGGCACAGAGATATTATAAAAACGTCTAAAGCCCTGAATGTATGCCCAATTGCCCACTTTCGACGCCTGACATTGCATAACTGATAATGCTTATTATTATGCATGGACGACTATCCTGTAACAATGAAAATCCTCGATGGACCCGGTATATTTTCCTTACCGCCACTGATGCCAATAGCAATACAAAATGTTAAGCATACCATGTGTAAACTTTATTGTTTTCCTTTTCTCAGATGTCCTCGGACTTCGAGGAGTGTTTTTTTTTTTATCGTTTGTCCATTTCACTTGACTCTGTCATTTATTCCACTTTGTCTTTCTCTGCTCTGAATATAAGAGCATTAAAGAGCGTAGGGTTACAGGGCTAGAGGAAGTCTCTCAATTGCAGGATACGATTTCCCGCCTCCATCACTGGTGCCAGGTGAACCACATGAATCTTAATGTTAAGAAATGTGCTATTGTTACATACCACACCACTAGAAATCCCATCCTGGCCACATATCATGTCATGGGCGAAACACTGGCTCGACAGACGACGGTGAAGGACCTGGGTGTCACATTTGAAAGCAACCTGAAGTTCACGTCTCATATTCACAATATCAGAGCTAAAGCTCTTCAAATGTATGGATTTTTAATGAGACACTGCAGGGAGTTCTCGAATGTGACAACATTAAAGGTCCTATACTTTGCGTATGTCAGGTCAGTGTTAGAGTACGCGTCTGTTGTGTGGTCACCGCATTATGAATACCAAAAACATCTTCTTGAATCGGTGCAGCATAGATTTTTAAGATTTTTAGCATATAAAATAAATAAAGAATTTATTACAAAAACTCAATATAATACAATAGAAATATCTCATAACATTTTAAATCTTGAATCCAGAAGACAAATATATGACCTTACATTTCTCCACAAAATCATAAATAACAAAATCTATGCACCTGATCTCCTCAGTGAAATTCAATTTAAAATTCCTTCAAGAAAAACAAGAAATCAAGTCATCTTTAATTTAAGAAAATGTAGCTCAAATATCACTGAATATGCAACAGTACATAGATGTGAAAAGTTGTGGAACCTGGCCGGTGGTGTTGGAGGTGTGGATATATTTTGCAATAATTCTAATAAAATACTACAATTATTAGAATCAGGCAATTTACCGTTTACCATTTAGTTTATTTAGCTTTTAAATTGTAAGTTAGCATATAATTAGTTTTATATTAGTTGTAAGTTTTAATAATGTAATCCCGCGTTTTATAAAATGGACACGCAAGTTCGTAAATTCAATTAAAAAAAAAAAAAAAAAAAAAAAAAAAATTAATTTGCTGTTGTTGATTGTTTTGTAAAAATAATAAAGTGTAAATAAATAAAAATACTCACCTGGTATGTCTACAAGTAGACTCCCATCCATTGACGCCCACTCAATGGAAGGGGAGGGGCTTCCTGTCGCCGTACAGTCTAGCCACGCCCCACTAGAGTTGGAAAACTCCGCCTTGGTGGGCGGCTCGATGAGGAAGGAGGGACCCTTGTAGGAGGTCTCGTAACAGATGGTGACTGTGTGAAGCTCGCCTGGAACAGAGAAGGAGGAGCAAGGACTTTAGAGTAAATTAGGGTACAGCAACTACAGCATAGACTTATTTTGGTTAATGACAAAGAAACAGGTACTACGAATTATGGACACAATACTACCGCGTGATTGGTTCACATTGTATACACGTGACAATTTTGAGGTTTTATACTAAATCACTTGTATCTCCAAAACCGCTTAACCGATTTTCTTTAAATTCATTTTATATGGTAGAATACCGTTTTTCCTACATTCTAAATTCTACAAAAGTCGTAGAACTTATTCTTGCTCGTTTTTGTCCAAAATTTTCGATTTTGTAAAATATCAGAGCTAAATATTATATTTTATTAAAACATAATTACAAATGCGCTATGTTGAATACTAAAATACTCATATACATATAAAATCGAATGTACTGTTCATGAGATATACCTAAGCTTAGATATAAGTAAAAAGTTAGTGGTCAGGCGCATAGTCTCTATCACCAAGAACCGCTAGTGCGAAGTTGATTAATTTAAAATGAGATCATCGACAATAAGTTTAGTCTCCTATACGTGAAAAAAATTTCGTCAAAATCCGTTTAGTAGTTCCTGAGATTTGCGCGTTACAAGGAATGTTTTTAACAGACCGACAGACAGACACAAAAGCGAAGTTGCTTAGGAGGTTATGAAACGTCCTGAAATATGAAAAAATTGAAATCGGAGCAAAACAATATTTTTTTAAACAAAAACGAACACAATACTTCCGATTTCTAATATAAGAAATTTCTCGGAAGTAAAAAAATGAAATCGGAGTAACACAATACTTCCGATTTCTAATATAAGAAATTTCTCGGAAGGATAATAATATTATACCTATAAATAAATTTGACATCCTAGTCACTAACTATTGCTACAGCATGAAATGTAAAAAGGTCATTCAAGCTCAATGAAAATCTAATTCCATGTACCTACGCTCCCAGTTTTCAAATGTCAAGTGAATCGATTGAATTTCTCTCTGCAGGATTCGAAATTCGCAAATTATTATAGGCAAGGTATTGTAGTGTATTGCTAGGCTATGTAATGTATTGTAGTTGATAGAATAAACAGTTTCACTCATGTGCTATACGGGGCTTTAAATTAGCCCAGCACACCTGAGATTACTGACCTATGTATTGAATACAAATATTTCCAAGTCCAAAACACTTTTTTTAAACAATATATGTATTTTAAAATATCTGGAGGAATCACTTTATCAAACAGCATATTATATGATTGATGATTTTCCATTTATTATTATATTTTTTCAATTATTATAAGGGTATAATATTATGTAGAACAATAATTGTGTTGGTCTGTTGTTAAAATGTTGTTATAAAAAGAAAGCTACCCTAGAATTCTAACCTGCAGATTTTGAGTCCAATGTATTATTTTTATATTTGAAGAAAAAGAATGTGTACGAGCGAGTGTGCTATATTGAAATTTAGTTAGAATTTTCTATTATAAAAAATGCAAAATGTCAAACTTTTAATCTGTGTTAGGGCCTCGTTTGACATTGAATTTTTTGTGTCGAAAAAAATTTGTTCCAATATTTAAAAATCTCGTTACATAAATGTAGGTACTGAGAACAAAGTGACATGCATAATTCACATGATATAATTTTATACATATGTTCATAAATTTAGGAGTCTTAGGGCCGAATAATGTAGCTGAATTAAATATCTAGGATTTGTTAATCCAAGCTAAAATCACTTAACAGCTGATATGAATGCACTTTGATTGCTTAAAATTTCCACTAGAGTTCCTGTTAAGAGGAAAAGAGCATTAGATTAATCATGTCTTGGATTGGATCAATCTAATTCTGTTTCATAATTCGGACATTATTTCTTACCGTATGTGGAAAATTGAAATTACAGGGCTTGTGTCAGTCTGCTCCAATCTGCCCTACTCTCAACTCTCATTAGATATTCAATCAATAGCAGCCTCACCGAGTGGCATAGATGTGTAGTTGTGTATGTCAAATATACAGGTACCAATATAAATATACAGGGTGGTCCAGAAAGTTTGCACCAAAATGATAGGGGTAATAAAAGAGACCATTTCCAACAAAAATATTCCCGGACATTTTCCTTTATTTTTTGTCGTTTTCAAAATGGCGGCCAATACGTGTGTTTTTCAAATATTCCGACTTTAGTTGGCTTTTGATTTTTTTATTTTTTTCTGTACCACCTAGAAAAAAACGGATTGCATTTTTGAATTGAAAATAAAATTTTAATTAAAATAAGTTAAATTAACCCGTTCAATGTTTTAATGATCATGCTCATTTAGGCTGTCAACGTTCAGAACGCACGTATTTGAAAAACACACGTTTTGGCCGCCATTTTGAAAATGACAAAATAATAAAGGAAAATGTCCGGGAATATTTTTGTTGGAAATGGTCTCTTTTATTACCCCTATCATTTTGGTGCAAACTTTCTGGACCACCCTGTATATTTATCTAGTTATATGTATATGTCTATTAGGTACCTACTACATTGATGCGGGCCATTGAAGATACGTATAGCAAAATACCTAAGCATAGGAAATATGTAAACCTAAATACTTACCGGACTATTATAGGACTATAGGTACTAGTTACGGGGTACATTGGTAAGTATTGTGTCAACGCACCGACCTCAGTAGATTTATCGATAAGGCCGCAGAAGTTAATGTAACCTGGAGGTCGGTGGTTCAAGTCCTGGTTTCAGCGTAGATTTAGTGAAACGATTTTGAGTATAGTTGAGATAACACGAAAGTGATTAACACAAATATGATAATCAGAGACATACTATGAGATGGGAAAGCTACAACATAGACCACAAGCGTCTGCAGTAGTTACTCTTTCATGACTAGAAAGTGAAAAATGGCAAGTTCTTGATCCTGCAACCACGCTGAATGACTATCAAATCCCTAATAATTAATATCAAAAAGAACTACAAAACCATTATTATAATTATATCTAATGCTAATATTAACATAATAAGTTAGTTAGTTACCATATTTGTATTTATCATTTTCGTGATGTCACAGCTTCTCAAACTCGCTTTACAATTTTTTCGCTTAACCCTAGATTACAAGTCCGCCGACCACCAGATTACAAGTCCGCCGCCTTATCGATCAAGCTACTGAGGTTGGTATAATAACATAATAGAGTTCATGTACCAATAATTCGACAGTGTAAAAAGCGACCATGATTTACTGGAATTCTAAAATAATTTCTTCAATTAAATTTTTATGAGTGTTGAAAAAAAGAGTGCCAAAAATTATGGTCACCTTATTCTTTGTCAACTATTTGGTACATGTACCCTATTTGTAGACTATACAGGGTGTCTCAGAAAAGTGTGTTTTTATTTTAACCACGTGTTATATGGACCATTTTAGGGGGGTCAAGTCTATAACAAAAAGGGCGAAATAGGTTCTTTAATCTAAGATTTTGAGTTTCGCCTTAACTTTTAGAGTTATTGAAACGCGGAAAAAATCGACTACCAATACAAGATGACGGCGTTGTTTTGATGTGGAAATCGAGGTCATTGCACTCTCAGAGGCGGCCGAAGGAGGCCGCCCATTCTCAATTGTACAGAAAAGCTATAAATACCAAGGATTTAGAGTGATAAGAACCCACATGCCCTACACCCTTTTAAGACTTTCTTTACTTTCGTTAAACGCCTCCTAGCCCCTCTAAACAACCCCTTCCTACTTTAAACACCCCCATCCTCCTTTAAACACCCTCTATCTCCTTTGTACACCCCCTAGCATAATGCACCAGACGGCTCATAAAATATCAATTTAACCAATCATACTTTCATCTCAGCCCCCCTACACATTGGCGCAGCTAGAAAATGGATAACTTTAATGGTTTTATAGGAAAAAGTCTACGGAAAGGGGGTTGTCTAGCTTGAGGACGAAAGTTTCAACGGACTAAGGGTAGAATTATAATTTAAGATTACAATTAAGTTAGTAATCCTATCGTTTTATCTATAGTGAACAATTAGGAGAAATGAATCCCCCATCATTCCAGCAGTAAGCCTAAGACGTATTATTGTGTGGTCCAAATCCCAAATGGAAGGATAACTTGTCATGCCCTGGAGCTTGCATGTTATTATTAATAATAATAGCACTCTTTAGTGGAAGGTAATCACCAGGCGAGGTTAATGCTTAAAGCATTTTCTAACATCTAACCTCAGTGTCTTATTATTATGTGGTCATATACTCAAATAAATCAGAAAAAATCAGGCATTGCCTGGGATTCGTACCAACGGAATCCTAAGCTATCTGGGTTAGAGACTAGCGGGTCAACCCTTGACTACCAGTGATGCATTTATGTTATGTTGCGGCTTGTAATTCCTATGAAAATTCCCATGTATTACGTGTCCCATATTTTAGTCGAGCCTGACATCGGTTTTATATAATGTACATACAAAGATAGATAGAATGTACCTAGAGCTGTGTAATGTAAAAAAGTGTATGGAGTGTAGGGGTGCAAATAAATAATAAAAAAAAGCCATAGAACTTTACGTTTACCAACGCTCATAAAAACTGTCTGAAGGTTTCACAATCGAAGGAGTGAGAGAATGAGTGAGTGAGTGAATGGGTGATTGATTGAGGGAGAGAATGAGTGAGCGAGAAAATGAAGGATTGAGTGGATGAGTTGGTGATTGAGTGAGTGAGAAAATTAGTGAGTGAGTGAGAGAATAACTGAGTGGTTGATTGAGTAAGTGAGTAAATAAGTGTGTGAGTGAAAGCGTGAGTGGGTGAAAATGGAGATAAATAGAAGGAGATAAAGTACAAAATCTCTTTGATTCGTGTACAACTGTTCAATTTTATCACATACACCACATAACAGATTCGGATGTGAAGTGTGGACTCAGGCCAGAAGGTCGGTTGTTCTAAGTCCAAAGGGAACATTAATATTATAATTTATTTTTCGTCTGAGCTTAAAACATGGACACTCTTGACACCGTTGAAAAGATAACTAGCATATATTTATATGAGTATGTACAATGTACATTGGTAACTCTTACTGCATTACAATATTTTATGCGGGTCTTTTCTAAAAGAAACTCTGAGAGGCTGCCGAAGGAGGCCGCCCATTCTCAATTGTACAGAAAAGCTATTAATACCTTTAAGGATATAGAGTGATAAGAACCCACATGCCTTACACCCTTTTAAGACTTTCTTTACTTTCTTACGCCTCCTAGAAAAACTAGAAAAATTACTTTGTACAGCTGTACAGAGAGCCACCAAAGATGGTAACTGTCACAAAACTTAATAATACACACTCTATATTCTGTCTCTTTTCAATGTAAAAATGTAATGAAAAGAAAGTCTCTTCTTTTCTCCTTTTCCTATTATACTCTCTCTCTCTCTTCCAGCCCTTTCTTCACCATACGAGGTTTGGCTATTAAGTTCGTAGACGCGAGCCGCTACGCAAAAGCTGCCCATGCTAGGAAGATATGAAGAACATGTTTAGAAAGCTTCAAGTCTTGTGTTTTGATTGATAGCTGTCACATGCCTGTACTGTAATTAGTTCTGTTGTAATAGCCCGACGCGCAAGACACCTTTTTTAATTTTGCCGGAATTATGATTGATACAAACGTTGAGCAACGAGTGATTATTGAATTTTACGTAAAATTTGCTGGTAAAACTTTTTCTTTGTTAAAGACAGTGTACCAGGAGTCATGTTTGAAAAGATCAACGCTTTATAAGTGGTTTAAACGGTTTTAAGATAGCCAGGAAGCTGTTGAGGACGATCCACGTCCTGGTCGCCCCCAAACCTCAAAAACTGACGAAAACATTAAAAAAATTAGTGTTATGATTTGTTCTGACCGTAGATTAACTCTAGGACTAATGGCTGATACACTTAAAATTAATAGATAATGTGTGAGACAAATTTTGCACGAAAATTTCAACATGACAAAAGTTTGCGCAAAAATGGTGCCATGCGCCAGTCCACAGTGCCTTCTCCGTGAAGACGTTTCTTATCAAAGTACAACATCCCAGTGTTGGAACACCCTCTTTAATCACCCGACCTGGCCCCGTGCGACTTTTACTTATTCCCAAAAATCAAATCTACCCTGAAAGGTACCAGATTTGACAGCGTAAATGACGTTAAGAAAAATCCGGCAAAAGTCTTGAAAGGCCTCACACAAAATGACCTCCACCACTGTTTCGATCAATGGAAAATTCGCCTGGAACGTTGTAGGGATAGAGGAGGGGAGTACATTGAAGGGGATAACTACCAAAGTTGGGTAAGTTAAACACACATCGTTTTATGGAAAGAATCTACGAACTTAATAGCCAAACCTCGTATACCTCTCTTTCTTTCTCCCTCACCTTATATACCTCTCTCTTTTTTATATATCTTTATTCCCCCTCCCTTTTCCCCTTTCCCTTTCCCTTTTACCCCGACACTATCCCTCTCTCTCTCTCTTTCTCACTCCTTTTTCTATTTCTCCATATTATCCACACTAAGACTCAAATGTCAATACTCATAGGAAATACATTCAGAAATATATTCTTGAAAGCTTCAACATTTCTTTTCTTTCTCTCTCTCTCTCTTTTCTCTCTCTCTCTCTCTCTCTCTCTCTCTCTCTCATTCCTTCTTTCTTTCCTTCTTTCCCTCTTTTACTTATTTTCTATAATCCAAGCTCAGAGGCAATATGGATAAGGTGGCGGACTCGTACCTACGAGAAATTTGCAACACCCTGTACAATAAAGCCCTTTTTCGTCGTTAGAACAGTAGATCCACACTACAGACCCACATAAATTTATTATTTAATATAATACCGTCATATTCATATTCTACATCAAAAAGGTACATAACGTGAAAATACCTCGTTAGTGGATCTCTAATCAATCTTCCACTCCTCCCTCTTAATTTCTAAACCCCCTTAACCCTCAACTTTATCTCCAACAAGTGCCGCGAGTTGTATAATTGAAAACCTGCACAGTGGTTAACGAAGGGGTTTTTTTATGGATACTGAAGGGGTTTCATGGGTGATGCAGGGATTTTTATAGATACTGAAGGGGTTTTATGGATACTGAAGGGGTTTCGTACGAGAGTTCAATAGAGCGCTCGTTCTTCTGGGTTTTACAGGTGGGGCACTTCAAATTTTTCCAACCCACTCCACTCCACCCCCCCACTCCCATCCCATTAACGTGTAGTACTTATGGTACTAATTAACATCCCCCGCCTCTTTCTTTCTCTCTCTCTCTCTCGTCGGTTGGCTTTTATGCTTCAGAAAACTTCAATGGAACAGAGAGTGAGGGAGAGAAAAGAGAGAGAAAAAGCTCGGTTTTTCGCAATGTTACAATGGTGGCTCTACCACGAAACCTCTCTTTACTTCTTGTTAACCTCTATTCTGGAGGAGGAGGAGGGAAGAAGTGGAGAAAGAGAGAGAGAGAGAGAAGAGAACTTTAGGTAATTAAATTTATTTTCTTGTGAGTAGGTACATCTAGAAATATAAGGCTGTCACTATTTTTGCAGTACATACTAGGTAGTACAACACATTTTCCAATATTAATGGAAAAACTAATTGTTGCGTTCTTCAATAGTTAAATCGTATTGTTTTGCATTTGTATAATTCATTTATTTTTAGATAGCCATAATATTATATCTTTCTTGTTTGTTTTTTTGCTGTTTTAACGAGATCAATATATTCTCACATTCATCTCAATGACTAAAAAGAGGGTGATTTCAGAGACAAACAATATTAGTTAAAGCAGTTGTTTGTTTTAAAGATAACTAGTAAATCCTGACTCCCGAAATAGGCCCTAAACCGCCTATTTCTTCTACTTTCTTCTTTCCTGTTAATATCTGGAAGTTTTTTGCCCAGTGATACTTTCTAGTATAAAAAAAACTTATCGCAAATCACCGAGATAATTAAAAAATCATCACTAGAGAGGAAAGAGAAGAATAAAAAATGCTGAAAAAAGACGTTTTCAATGAACTTAAGTTTGCGAGAGCTAAAGTAAGATAAGTCACGCTATCCTCATTTCTCTCCCTCTCCCTTTTCTCTAATACTCTCCTTTACCCTTTTTCCCTTCTTTCGCTATTCCTCTTTCACTTGATCTATTTTTCTTCTTACCTTCTCCTTTCTTATAGTCTCTCTCTCTCTCTATTTCTTTCTATCTACCTATTTCTTTTTGCCTTCGTTACCCTCTATGTTTTTTTTCTCTCTCTCCCTATTTCTGCTTTTCTCTCAAACTCTCTCTCTCTCTCTTACTTTCTCTCAATATCTCCTTCCTCTTTTACCCCTTTTTCTCTCTCTTCTGTTCCACCTGTTAACTAAAGACGAAGATATTATGATACAAAATTTTGAACTTTTTTTGCCATCTCCTTGAATATACTGGATACAAAAAAATAAAATAATGAAGATTTTGATGGGGCTGATGGCCAAACCGATGATCGATCTCAAGATCTCTGCAGCATGAGCAGTGGACATAGATATTAAGCCATGAAGGCTGGAGTTCAAATGGGTCGCCATGTTTGTAAACAAATAATTGTCTCAAAATTTCACAGCGAAATACAAACCAACATAGAAAATGCAATAACACAAAGAGAAACCATACAAAGAAGAGAAGTAAATACACATTGAAGGAAATAAGAAAAGAAAAAGGAAAACCTAGAAAAGGAAATTGAAGATCTAACTGCATTTCCTGAAAAAAAGAGGACGCCTTTGAATGGTTATGCAATGTGGTGGTTATCTTTTCAATGTAAAGTTAATTAAATTGTAAGGACAGCTTGCATTTTTTGAGAGAGTGCGGTATTTTCTTGGCACGAATAAACGTCAGTTGCTCCTTCAATGAGGCAGTGGACTCGTAAACGTTCGACGTTCAATCAATTTTTTTGTTTAAAAAAATGAGGTAAATTTCAAGTATTGTGGTTGATATGGACTAGAGGATCCCTGTGCTACCTGGATAACCAGACTAGCGCCTGATCAACCTTGACCACCGAAACACATGTTTGTATTGTGGTGGTGTATAAAATGATATTTTCGATGAAATAAGCATAAAAAATATAAGAAAATTAATTTACAGTTCTCAAGGTCATTAGACATTTTTTGTTGAAAAAAAAAAAAAAAATTAAACACACAAAATAAGCCTAATGATTCAGAAAAGTAATTTTTAGCTTAACTTCTCTGTAACATTATAGGTCATTTGAGGCGAGAGTTTTACCGCTCATTCGCCTATGACTCACAAGCCAGCTACCCACAAAATAGATATAGGTATGTAGGTGGAAGAAAGACATACTGTCATACTGTCCTCCACTGTTTTATTCATCGATCTCTTAAAGTGCAATGTATTTCTTTCTTTTCTGTAAAATTATACATGAGAGGAAGAAAGATACAGAGCAGGAGAGAGGGAGAGAGAGAGAGAGAGGAAGCGAAAGAAGAAAAGAGGGAGAGAGAGGAAGAGAAGGAGAGAGCGAGAGAGAAAGTGAGAGGGAGAGAGATGCAAAAAAAGGCAGACTCTGTAATTCTGTCTCAAAAGGGAATTGGAGACAAAGGCTGGAAAAAGAAATGAGTACGTTTGAGAGATGTAACAATTCAGTGCAGGTATTGTTGGGGGTGTTAAGGGTAAGTGTGCTGAATATAGGACCCAATACCAAAAGAAAATGCCTTTATAATTGGGTGCATTTGAGCGATACATATTTAATTAATTAATTCCATGTCCGTGAGATACTTACATATACCTATATCACGCAGGTGAGATGATTATATGGACGCCCAGATCCAATGTCTATGCTCATTTCATGTAAATTGATTCTATTTGGTTTAAACGTCCTGATTTGAGATGAGGATTTCGGTTTAACCCTTTATTCGCTAGAAATCTTACCAGCTACCCACAT
The DNA here is from genome assembly GCA_024516035.1 of Bactericera cockerelli. Lineage (NCBI taxonomy): Eukaryota > Metazoa > Arthropoda > Insecta > Hemiptera > Triozidae > Bactericera > Bactericera cockerelli. The sequence continues at coordinate 41,273,264 of CM044959.1, forward strand.
TAACCTTACCCAGGCTGTTGTTTGGAGCCTCAGGTGTTTAGGCCAACAAAATTTTCTGTGTGAAAAGTCTGCTCCGAATTGAATGTGAATCCAGAGGTTGCGGGTTCCAAACCAGTTATTCTGCCATTTGGTATTTTTACCACCTAATTAATAACACGTCTTGGGTTTATTGGTGGAATAATGGGACTTTAGTCCTAACTGGGCAGTATAAATAAGGCGATATTATTATTATTTCTATAGACAGTGCCATAAATTTTACTCCCTGTCCTATGTTGAATATCTCTACCCTCAGTCACTCTCTGTTTCTCCCTCTACTCTACTTCTTTTATCTTCCTGTCCTACAACTTTTCCTCTCACTTTCTCTAGTGTTCCCTTTTTCCTTTTTTAATTTCCGTTAGTTTTCTCCCACTCTCTCTCTCTGTTTATCCACCACTCTCTCTTTCTCTCTATTCTCCACTCTAATTTTCAGCCTGATGACAAAGAAAAAGAACTAACTCATTGAACTGGAAAGTGCCAACAAGACTCTCATCTCTTCTCTCCTTCTATTATTTTCTCTATTATCCTCTTTTCTTTCGTTTCTACTGATTTGCCTATTTCTATTTTCCTCTCTTTCGTCTTTCATTTCTCCATCTTTCTTTTTCAGTCACTTCCTCTCTCTTTTTCTCCTTCACATTCTCTTTTCTTGTATATTTTTCTATTGTTTTCTCTCTCTTAGTGGAAGTTTCTCTATTTTTTATGTTACCCCTATTGAGCCTTTCATTTTTTTTTTAATTTTTCCTCTCCTCTTACCCTTTCCTTTCTATCTATCTCTCTCTCCTCTTTTTTTCTCTCCTACTTTTATTTATTTTTTCATTACCTACCCTCTCCTCTATTTATTTCTTATAGGTTTTCCCTCTATCGCTTTTTTCTGCCCTCAGTTTTAACAATAAACTAATTGATATACCTAATTATTTAAATTTGTGAATAACCTAAATATTATATTAGACATTATCTATTTATGTCTAAAAAATGCCTATTGAGGCTCCATTAGCTCCATTAATAAAGTAGATTTGTAACTTGGAGGTCGGTCGGTCCTAATATTGCAAAAATACGTACTTATAAAATCACACTAAGTAATGCCACATATCCATTCGAGACGGCAGAGTCGTTACAAAAACCATGCCTACTTAATGTCAAGATGGTCCAATGTGCCATAGGCTAGGAACGGCTGTGTCCATTACCTAATCAAGCTAATGGACAAACTAATGGACAGACGGGTCCCCTGCCTCAGAGTTTGCAACAGTTTGAGAAAGTCCTTGCTTCATTTATCAACCCCACACCTCCGTGCTTGGGTGGGTCGTAGTGTAAACGCCATGGCAATTGGGTTCATTGCAACAGCATCCCCAACTTGAAGTTTGGCAAATTCAGTCTGTCCCGGTAGCCCAGTTGTCGAAAGATTAGTTAGTTAAAGTTATCATATTTGTGTTGATCACTTTCGTGATGTCACAGCTACTTAAACTCGCTTTACTAAATTTACCCTGAAACCCGGACTTGAACCACCGACCTCCAGGTTACAAGTCCGCCGCCTTATCGATCAAGCTACTGAGATCGGTAAACACATCAGGGACCTGAGTGTACTTTGGATGTTACAGGGTTCAATCAAACTTATAGAAGAAAAATGAGTTAGCGACCAGAAGATATTGGTAAAAAATAAGATATTAGGATATTCAAGGAAAAGGAAAAAGTCCTATAATTCTGCGCTACCCACATCAAGTGTGGTAGTCACGGGTAGTCAGTGCAAAAAAGTGCACTGGTAGTCAAGTGGTTAACGAGCTAATCCTGGTTCGAATCCCATCCAGTGCATCAACTTTTCCTCATTACTTTGAATTTGTGACTACATAATAATAAGACTCTGAGGGTTAATCTGTAGAAAATGCTTTGAGCATTAACCTCGTCTGGTTACTATCCACTAAATAGTGTTATTATTTTTATAATTGTGATTTGTAATAACAAATTTATAGACATTTATTTATTATTATTTAATATTGTATCCCTCTTGAGGCTGTGATTGGGGCGCCCCAATAAAGTGGTGTTACACCAGAAGCGGATCTATTATCAGGTCACCTGGTGTTGTGTTCACAATGGGGGAGGATATTAGTTGGTGGACTGGATTGTATACCGTATTTTCTCCCATGGTCATTACCCTTGGTGGTAAGATCATAAATCTGGTGGTAAGATCATAAAACACTTTTGGGATTTTGGAATGGTTCGAAACGGCCACTTTTGCACATTCTGAACTTTGCATGAGACTTAGGCCTGTGAGGGTTTATTTCTTCCATTATATAACCTTAAGAAAAAATCCTGGCTGTTATTTTCACACCTTTGGCATTTTTCTTCAAACTTTGAAGACAACAAAACTCTTGGTCCTTTTCTCTTTTGTTAATGACAAACTCTCTTCCCATCTCTCTCTCTCTCTTTCTCTCTCTCTCTCTCTTTCTCTCTCGCTCTCTCTCTCTCTTTCTCCATCTCTCCCTCTTACGACCTTGTTTTTTTCTAGTCTATTCTGTTTTCCTCCCCTAACCATATCTTTATCTCTCACATCCAGTCCTCCCTCTATCTATCTCTCTATTTCCTTCTTCTTCTCTAACTCTCTCTCTTTGTCTTTTCTTCTTTATCCCTTTCTCTCTCTTTACCTCTTCTTTTTCATCTCACTTTCTCTCTCTTTACCTCTTCTTCTTATCCCTTTCTCTCTCTTTCCCTCTTCTTTTCCATCTCACTTTCTCTCTCTTTCCTTCTTCTTCTTTATCCCTGTCTCTTCTTTCCCTCTTCTTCTTTATCCCTTTCTCTCTCTTTCCAATTTCAGTAAAACTGGTTTAATAAACTTCGAACGACGTTTTTCTCCTAAAGAGAGAAACGTTGTACGGTTGTACTACTGTCTTGTTATCTAAAGGAAAGAATTCTTCTCACATTATTAATTTTTATCATTATGAAGGACACAAGATGGAAAATTAGGGAGGGAGGTAGAGAGAGAGATAGAGAAAGAAAATTAGGGAGGGGGTAGAGAGATAGAGAAACATAGAGGTGTAGAAAAAAAAAAAAAGAAATGAAGGTACGAGAAGAAGAAGATGAATTTGTCAGAAATGAAGAAAGATAAAAATTTAGAAGGATAGCGAATATGGCATTCAAATAGAAATATAAAAAGAAGATCAACTGGAATTATTTGTCATTCGGACAATGTCCCTTGGTTGTTTTAGGAGCAATAACTCGAAAACTAACTAACCTGCTACCCACATTAACCTCACCCAGCCTGGGTTGGGCCGGAATTCCAGCATCGCGAAGTCTTTACCTTGCTAGACGTTGCTTAACTTCGGTGCTCCTACGAAAACCGATGCATTCAACGCGCCATCGACGCTGGCGAAACACTGTTTTAGTGAGTGGGATCCGATCTCAATTGATTCTAAAGGAAGAGCGGATCGTGAATTATTTTGAAACACTTCGCAACGTTGCGAGACAAAATGTTGCTCTGAGAGTTTTCCCGGCATAACCGTAGAGTCCATTATTCTAACATTGTTATTACAGATGTCATTATGCTGCACAGGACTTATAAAATGTTATTATTTATGTTATAATTGCTGCGATGAAAACCGTTATTATTTTGAGTGGAACTGGTGAAGATAAAGCCTTTAAGTCCTTTCATTATTTCTGCTGCAATTACTGCTAGATGATGGCGAAGAGATAAAAGCCTGCAAGTCCCTTTATAAGTGTAAACTAGACTCGTAATTATTTCATCCGGCTACTAATTGTACTTAGAGAGAGAGAGAAAAAGAGAGAGGGAAATGTAGTAAAGAGGAAAGGGAGAGAGAAGGAGAAGGAGAGAGAAAAGGGAGAAGGATAGAAAAAAGGGAGAATGAGAGAGAAAAGGGAGAATCAGAGAAAAAAGGAGAAGGAGGAATAATGGAGAGGGTAAGAGAGGTACAGAGAGAGAGAGAGAGAGAGGGAGAGAGTCAGAGAGAAAGAGAACTACTAATGGTTTGGAGGGAATAGATATTAGATAAAGCAAAAAATATGGAGCGAAAGAGACAGAGAGATAGGGAAGTAGATAAAGGCAGAGAGAGAAAATACATAGAGACGATAGAGACAATTGATGGAGAGCAAAGAGAAATTACAGGGGGACATTATAAGAAAAGTAGTCTTTCGGCTCTTCTCTTAGCCGAGTTTGTAGAGGTCTACAATCTGTATTTATGTGTACCAAGTACCTACTAGTAAGTACGTTGTAAAATGGTGCAATCACTCTGTCAATTTAAAGTACTCCTTCAAAATTCACCTAATTTGTTTAACTGCCATATTGCCTACCCTCTATATATTTTGTAGGCGACATTACTCAAAATAAATAAAATATTTTTGAATTGCCGCGCTGATTTCCATGGTTGCAGATGAAATCCAAAATTAGAACAAGCCCCCACCACATGCGCCGTCTCCTCTGTTTTCTCACTCAGAGGAGGAGGTCCAAATATTTCACGAACGTTTCTGAGGGTCAGTAATTTGAATAAATCAATGATAAGTATCTGATCTAAAATACATTGCTATTTGAAATTCTTGTAACCAATAATTGCAATAGAGACATATTATGGTTATGTCGTTACTCATACTTTTCATTGATAGTTATATTATAATTTGCTGAAGAATTTTTTAAAAATTCGTTAGCACGACACGAGTAAAAGAATATTCCATCTATGCCCCAGAAATCTCAGTAGACATACTTCACTAGTTTGACATTGAGTATAATAGAGCGGCTGCGCTTCTAAAACACTTTTTTGGCAAACATCTCCCTAGCCGAGTTCACTTTTTTCTCGACCTTGCCGAGTCAGGTCATTGTAGAAAACAAATATTAGTTGTGTGTGTTTTTTTCGAAGTGTTGTTTGATCGAAATTTGTTGTGATAGTTCCGACCCGCGAGAAAAATGCCGTCCTTCTTCGAAATAGCGCAACAGAACATATTCAAAAACCCGTTCACGCAAGCAAAGTGCGGCGGCGCGTCGACAGTCATTCTGCCCGGGGACAGTTGTGCCTTCGGCTCGACCAAGTACTTCCTGCTGTGCGGGGTGGGAGGCATCATCTCCTGCGGGTCCACACACACCCTCATCACACCCCTGGATCTGGTCAAGTGTCGTCTGCAAGTGGACTCAGCCAAGTACAAGAATCTGATCCATGGCTTCAAAGTCACCATGGCGGAGGACGGCGCCAAGGGTTTGGTCCGAGGATGGGCTCCCACATTCTTCGGCTACTCCGCCCAAGGTCTAGGCAAATTTGGTCTGTACGAGTTCTTCAAGGTCAACTACTCGGACATCATCGGAGAGGAGGCCGCCTACCTGTACAGGACAGGACTCTACCTAGCTGCGTCCGCCTCTGCAGAGTTCTTCGCCGACATCTTCCTCAGTCCCTTCGAGGCTATCAAAGTGAAAGTCCAGACAACGGCTGGGTTCGCCACAACGCTGCGTGAGGCAGCACCTAAGATGATGGCCCAGGAGGGCGTGAACGCTTTCTTCAAGAGTTTGGTGCCCCTGTGGGGTCGCCAGATCCCATACACTATGATGAAGTTCGCCTGTTTTGAGAAGACAGTGGAACTGCTGTACGCCCATGTGGTGCCTAAACCCCGGGCGGACTGCTCCAAGGGAGAACAGCTGATTGTGACATTCGCCGCCGGATACATTGCTGGCGTGTTCTGCGCCATTGTGTCCCACCCTGCTGACACCCTGGTGTCCAAACTGAACCAAGCAAAGGGCGCCACGGTGGGAGACATTGTGAAGAAGATTGGGTTCGGAGGCTTGTGGCAGGGACTGGGTCCCAGGATTATCATGATCGGAACTCTGACGGCGCTGCAGTGGTTCATCTACGACTTTGTCAAAGTAGCCTTCGGCATCCCCAGACCCCCTCCCCGGAGATGCCTGCGTCCCTCAAAGCCAAGCTTGAAGGAAAGTAAACATGCTCAAACGAATGTTGCTTTTCTGTTTAGCATTTAGGTACAAAATCCTTCTGGTTTTAAATGGACTTTCGGGTTTCTTAGTGGCAATAACAAGCTTTGTAAGTCTCTTATCTCAGATGCTACGCATCATTGCTATTCCCTTTTGTTGTAAATATTTTATCAGCCGTGCTGACATATTTTCGTTTGGTATTATGAAAGATAAAATAAAGGCTCCCTAAGTCTAGTGTCTATACCTGTCAAAAAAAGACACTATGAGTAGCAATACTGTCGCTATTAGCGTCATGTACGCAAACTTGTAATATTTTTACCTCATAGGTAGCATACGACAGTACAGTTTTTGCAATTCTTTAGATGGTCAAATACAGAATAATTTGCGGACATTTTCATATATTAATAAGTAAACAACATCCTGAAAGTTATAAAATTGAAACGAGTTTTTGTTCAAAAACTAAACTGTCATTCCATTTGTACATTATAAATTCACAAATAAATAAATAGATGACTGAAGCACCATTTACTGTGCTTCAACAGTCCGAAATTTTATTTAAAACTAAATTTTCAAACTTTTTTGTTTAATGCAGATTTTTATCCTCAGGTGGATGTTTACCGAAACATTGTTAACGTAATACCCATAGTTCCATACTTAAATTGAAAAGCTCAGTAGCATAGGCATAGGAATTATGTAATTCCTTCTAATGCAGTAGTTCTCTTTGGTTTTTGCTACTTTTATGTATTACTTGCTGCATTGTATGATTTTTATGGGAAATGTTACCTACCGACCTCAGTACCTCGATCAATAAAGCGATGGACTCGTAACCTGGAGATTGATGGTTCAATTAGAAAAATTGGTGTGACACCACACGACTTTCCTTATCACCGCCACTGGTGCTTCAACAGTAACAGTTAGCTGAACATATGTCACATGCGTAATCAGCACCTCAAAACCATTGGATTTGATTTGTCACAAACCTATCTAAGATGAATTGAATGGGTGAGTAGAAGAACCAGGAATGTCAAAAATCGATTTTTTTTTCTTCGTAGAATAAGAAGGACTGTACTCTTTTCTATCATCTCTGTGAATATGAAGGAGAAATTCCCCTTAAAAGTATATTTTTTTTCGATTTTAAAGAGGGGGAAGCGGAAAAAAAATCTGATATAAAACAAGGAATGTAACAAAATCACTGACCATTTTTGCTAGCGGTATTAGTACCTAGTTGTGAGAATCTTGTCGAATAACAAGGAATGTAAAATTTAATTTTATTATACTCATTAGCATCAGGAAAGCAAAAATAACACAAATCTTATTTCTGCTTTCCTGAAAAGTCGATTTTTGACATTCCTGGTTCTTCTACTCACCCATTCAATTATAAAAAAGTTAGTCCATGCTGGACCCTCCAAAATACCGGTAAATTAGTGTCGGGTTCCAAAAAGTTCAACTTATCAAAAAAAAAAAAAATCATTTATCTTTTAGCCAGAACTGCTAAACGCCGCCAAATGGCGGGCGAAACTCTCTCTCTCTCTCTCTACCTCTTTTAAAAATTATCATTTACATGTTCTTTCTCTCTTATGTTAAAATGTATCCTAGCTGTTGCCAGAGAACATTTACTACCACAATTTCCTCCTTATATTCAAAGAACATGTATCAAGATATTCTATTTTCCTTGCTCTTTTTTTATGGCTTTAGGAGTTTTTCGAATTCTACTTACTAGAATCCAGATAGATGACATGTATTCATTGTTGTATTTCTTACTAGAACTTCTTGTCTACTAGTGTTTACTTATTCTCACTCTCTTTCTTACTGCCTCTCTCTCTCCATCTCTGTCTGTCATGTTTATAGGACTCGCATATTTTATTTCCCAGTTCTTCTGGGAGTTGCCTTTCACAGGAATCAACGTGCCAGAAGACAAGGAATATTTATGAGTGTCTCCAAATACACCTCTTCTAGCGTTTTCTTTTTCTTCATCCCCATCTTTTTTCTTTTCCCACTCTTCCTTCTTCTGCTCCTTTTCCTCCTCTTTCACCTTCTACTCCTTCCTCTCATCTTCCTTCTTCTCCGTAAGCATGCACGATGCATTAGTTGTGCAATGAAGGCATAGTAAACATCTTCTTCTTTTTCTTCTTTTTTCCTTACATTAATTTATTATTATTCATCACTCTTTCTCCTCTCTTTCTCTTTCTTCTATGCTTTTTTTGCTGTTTATTCTACTTCTTATTTCACACTGCCTTTTCCCAAACATACGTAATATAGTTGTGATCGGCGTTATTTTGTCGTTTTTAATCATGTTGCGTACATACTTCATCTTAATATATAAATGTCAAAGTCACTGACTGACTGACCACTCACTGACTGATCATCGCTCTACAGAGCAAACCGTAAGTCCTAGGAAGCTGAAATTTGGTAGGTAGCTTTGTCTTATAGTCTAGATGTGCAATAAGACGGGATTTTTTGAAATTTCCACTACAACACCTGCCATTGGCGAAAAAGGATTTTTGGCTTTCACGGCCATGCTTCGGCCCGCAAAGCGGGCGACAGCCCGCTAGTCAGCATATGTGAGGTATCAACTACAAAAAGGTTCAGAAACAGTATTAAAAATTGCAAGTGGTCACCTGGATTACCAGACTAGTGAGTTAATCACTTGAGGGAGAAAAGAAAAATCGAATTTGAAAATTTTCCTGATGGAGACTTTTGACTTTTTTGCGTTGTGAAATCTGTCATACATTTCCATTTCTGGTCATGCTAATCAGATTTAGGACACTCGCATCAGCATCACTGTACATCTCTCCTTCATACGACTCAAAGGCTTACCACTGTCCTCTTTACCACAGACTGGCTTTGACTTTTACAGTCACTGAAATACGAACATAAATGAACCCCAAGCCCCTCTGACCACACCCCTTTTCTGACCCCTCCCTCTCCAAGGTATCCAGTTACATGTTAAAGAGGCACCACAAGGGAGGATGTTACCTGTATAATAATCTTCCCGGTAATTTAATATCATGGTATACAAGTAGGGAGAGGAGGGGTCAGTTTGGACATCTGGGGAACGACGGATTATGGGTGAATTCGGAGACATGGGAAAAGTGACGGGGTAAATGTGGGTGAGTTTGGACAAGGGGTAAATGGGTTGGTTTGTAAAGCGCAAAGGGAGGAAAAGGTCGTATGTGAGACAGGGCATCTATGAGAAGTAATATGTGGTCATGTCTACGACGCAAATGGGGGTTTTATACAGGGTGTCAACTTATGAGGGTACTTTAATTTTACCGACATCCGTGGCTCAGTGATTAAGAGCATTGGTTGCTGACCCGTAGCTTGTGGGTTTGAATCCCGGCCGGAGCCAAAAATTCTGACCGAGTTTTTCCGTTTCTGGAATGGCATGGATGTAAAGGTAAAGTACCGTGAAGTAATGCGAAAGGAGTTCAAGGGCACAACTACCTTTTTAAAAATTAAAAAAATGTAATTTTATATAAATAAAACTAATTAATAAAATATTAATAACGAGTGGCCTGACTGTCTGTTAAATGCCAAGTAACTAGTTTCTTACTATAACACACAACGCAATGCTTTTAATAATCGTTATAAATTTTGGATTATTAATTTTACCATCTCCTTTGCTATGTAATCCTGTTATAATCACAATGGTGATATCTCAATTACTCGAACACAATTACTCCTTACGAAATATTTGCTGTACTAGAGACTCGAACAACCAACCTACAGATTGAGAGTCTGTGGACAATTTGAATTCAAGCGCACATAGGTAGGTATTCCGTTGGTTTTGGGGGGGGGGGGTTAGAGGAATAGAAAGCGGAGAGGAAGAGAGGTGGAGTGAAAGAGAGATGAGATGGATAGAAAGGAAAAGAGCGAGAACATAGTGAGAAAGAGAGAGAAGAGAAGGAGATGAAGAGATAGAAAGAGTATATGAGATAGGGAGAGAAGAGAGAGAATTCCTTGAGCTATTAATAATGTTTTAAAAAAGGTGAAAAAAACAGCAGAAAATTTAGTGGCCAGAAACACGAGGGAGAGAGAGAGAAAAAAAGAGAGAGAGAGAGAGAGAGAGAGAGAGAGAGAGAGAGAGAGAGAGCAAGAGACATAGGGAGTAAGATAGGATAAAGAGGAAAAACCTAGCTGACTTTTTCACTAGAGTGAGTTCATGATATACAAGGTGGATCATGCTTAGTGAAGAACACTGAATATCCAAAGAACCAGATTTCATTTACCGATTTTTCAGAGAGAAATAAATAATAAATTATAGAGAGAAAAGTTAAAGTTTATTATAATAAGTCTTTTTTGACAAATTATTAACGTAAAAAATGAAATGTACAAGCACATAAGAGATGTCTATAGAAAATATTAACTATCTATTAATAAAATGTCAACTACAAAAAGAAGTATATTTTTTTTGCTGAAGCTGAATACTATGAATAGTTTGCTAGTTTGTGAAATTCTAGCAAAAGATTAAATTCATAATTATGATATTATTTTCATTGAATTATATTAATATGCATATCGATTGTTGAATTTTGAACTGTCTGATTGATTGGTAACAACGAGTTTCATGTGTAATATTTTTTCTGCAATAAAGAACATCTTAAACACCCTGTATATTGTAGGAGGCAGAATATCTGAAGCATATTGTAATGTGATATTTTCCACTAGCATTCATCCAGTAAATTATAACTACTATAATTCGTCACGTAGGTCTTGAATTTCGTATACCCGTTTGACCTAAAGGGTGGACCATCTTCTAAGTATAATAGGGGCTCACAAAATCTCTTTTATATCAATCAGGGTGTAGATTTGTTCAATGTTTTCGTCCGTTCTTGAAGCCATTTCACGTTTTCGCCGAAACGGAAAAAGTCGTTTCACTAGAAAAATTCTCACGGACGAACGAATGCACTCACAGCAACTGAACTTTGCACACTTACTTGAAAGAGTGGCCGCTTGGAAAAGAATCATTGGAGAACCCGATCCCCCCCTCCGTGTTCCCCCCACCACCTAATTCCCGTTACTTTTGGGTCCCCCTCGTATACATAAATTCAATTGGGCAAGTAATTTGAGGAGATTAATATTTAAACTTTCCATAACAAGTCTTTGAACACGTTTGTTTTGTATAATATTTTTAATAAAAAATTTACAAATGATTCTAGAAAGTACCTATTTACAGCTAAGTAGTAAAATTTCAATTGTGTAATTTTTTCATATTTGAGTCGTATTATAATTAGGGTAGGGTAGGGCAAAAGTCCGAATATTTTGTAAGGCGATTTTAGTAATAATTATTTGACCTACAAATATCAAATTCAAATCATTTAAAAATTTTTTTTAGGCTATCCTCCTTTGATCATTAAAACTGTGCCTTCAAGGTATACTATGATATTACTTGAAAAAAGTCAACACCGGAATTTTGAATGTACATGTGTAGGGTAACCCTACCCTACAACGGTACACTGTATGGTAGCAGCCAATCGATTATATCTGGTCCAATGCATTTATTTACGCCTAGTTGTACAAGTGCTTGGAGAAAAATAATTTCAAGAAAAAGGTGTGAGGGAGGGAGCAATAGGAAATACAAGAAAAAGAGAGAAGTAAATATAGAAACAGAGAGAGAAATAAATGGAGAAGTAGGGAGAGAAGTGAATGGAGAAACCGGGAGAGCAGTAAATGGGGAAGAAGAGAGAGAAGTAAATGGAGAAGCAGGGGATTAATAAATAGAGCAGCAGAGAGAGAGAGAAGTAAATGGAGGAGGAAGGGAGATATATGGAATTAGAGAAACAGGGAGATGAGTAAATGGAGTAAGATAGTGAGAACAGAATACAGATGAAGAGAAATAAGGAAATGGAGAAGGAAAAGGAGAAGGAGAGAGAGCAGTAAATTGATGAAGAAGGAGAGAAAAAAAGGGAAAAGAAGGGGGAGAAGTAGAGAGGGAGGAAGAAATGTTGGTAGGAGGAAGATAAGTAAAGGAAGAAGGAGGAAGACAAGGAAATTGTAATTGAGGGAAGGAACAGTTGTAAGTAGGAGAGGTTAACTAGTGGTGGAGGTCGTATGTGTGGCACTTGGGCTTTCAGTTTTTAGGATGAATAAATTGAATAAAATTGGTCATAGTAAGACTGATTTTATAAAAGTACCGAAGTGAGAATAGACAATAATAAATTATAACTATAAAACAATTTATTTAAGCTCAAAATTTACTTTTACAAATCTGAAATTACAACAGAATTGAATGTTTTTCTATCTTGGAGATATGAAAAAGTAACAGCTATTCTATTGTTCTCTAATAGAAAACCCGCAACACTGCTGCAGTTACTGCAGTCATTCTGTCATTCACTGATGGAAACACGTTCTAAAATTCTACCAGTTTCTAATAGAAAAGCACACGCCACTGGTCCATCACTGCAGGCATTCTATCATCCTCTAATAGAAAATAAAGAAGAGAATATTTCACACTCCAGTTGTCGATTATTTTCAATTTTCCACCTTATCAACATAAATATGATTATTGAGATAATGGAAAGCACGCTTAACCCTTCGTCGACTTTTATAATAATAATACTCTTTAGTGGAAGGTAACCACCAGGCGCGGTTAATGCTCGAAGCATTTTGTACCACCTAACCCTCAGGGTCTTACCGTTTAATATTTAAAAAAATTCTATTACTTAAGACCTATTGGTATAAGTAGGTCGGCTACTTATATAAATAGGTCTTAAATTAGGAATAGGGGTTTACTCAGATCATTTTTTGATATCTTGAACCTTTTTGGAACCCGGCCCCAATTTACCGGTATTTTCGAGGGTCCACATTAGACCACTTTTTATTATTATTATTTATTATTAAATTTATCGTACATGGAAGTTCTGACGCATCAAATCCAATAATTTTGAGGTGCTGATTACGAATTTGACATTAATTTTTAGCTAGCTGTTACCTTTGAGGCACCAGTGGCTTTTGATCCTGTTCCCATTCCTAATATGATATGATAAGGAAAGTCGTGTGATGTTTGCACCAGATTTTTTTTTTTTTTTTTTTTTTTTTTTATTTTTTTTTTAAGTGGGGTTTAACGTCGCTTTCAACTGCCATGGTCATATCACGACGGGGGTTTTACCCTCCATTCGCAGGAAACTCACAAACCTGCTACTCACATTGACCTCACCCAGCCTGAGTGGGGCCGGGAAAAGCCAGCGTCACGAGAATTAGAATTTGAATGGTCACCCATCCAAGTCTTAACCTCGCTGGATGTCGCTTAACTTCGGTGTTAAATTAATGCATAAAACTGATGGGAAAATGGGAAAAGTAAATTTTCCTGCCAAGTTTGACCGTTCAATAATATTATGGCAGGTAAACCTATCCTGAATTTTCCAGACGGTTTTTTTTTCTCCTGAAGCTGGATGTGACATTGTGTGGGACTTTGATGAATAGGCTTCGCTCCCTGTCACAAGGGTTATAGATAGGATGAATACTGGGTGGTTCAATATAATATTATAATTTTAATAATATACTGGATGATTCAATTATTATTACTTCCGAAAATTTCTAATATTAGAAATCGGAAGTAGGTACTGTGTTCGTTTTTGTAATAAGAACTTTTTTTTTGCTCCAATTTCAATTTTTTCATATTCCTGGACATTTCGACCAAAAATAAGTTTTACTACTACTTGTGGTACAGATTTTTTTGTAGGATCTAGAATGTAGAAAAAACGGTATTCTTACGTAAATTTGAAGAAAATCGGTTCAACGGTTTTAGAAATACAAGTTATTTAGTATTAAATCTCAAAATTGTCAAGTGTATACAATGTGAATGAGGAAGTATTGTGTCCATGTCCATAATAGTCAGTGTAGTTTAACTAATGAACAATATTATGCATTTTCATCATTAGATTTAGGTTACTCTCACAAGGGTTATAGGTAGGCTATATTATACTGGATGATTCAATAAAATTGTAAATTAGTTAGGTATAACGGAGTGGTAGTTAAAAAAAAATATTTATTAAATTCCAAAAATTGAGTTACTCCGAACATAGGGTACAGAAAAAATAGAGAAAGCGCGACCGAGATACAAAGAACCAGAAGTATAAAATAGAGGGAGATGCAAAAATAATTATTGATGAGATAGAGAGAGAGAAAAAAAGATAGAATTAGGATAGATTATGCAATATGCATGGGTTAATTGAAGAGTAAAAGAGAGAGAGAATCAGGATAAGGATTGATGAGAGGGAGAGAGAAAAAGAGACTGTGAGAGAAAGAAAGAAAGGATTAGGTTCCTATATTATATCATATTGGTATGAGAGAGAAAGAGAAAGCAGGGCATAGGAAAATCAATAGATAGGCTATTAGACTAATAGGTGAAGCATAAAGTCCATGTAATGTATATACAATTATACATATGTTATGTATGGCTATATATTACAGAAAAGTCATGTATAATATGTTCCTGTACCTCAAGAAGGGTAAGTCGTAGCTCCCTAAAAATATTTTGCAATTAACTTCTCTCAATGAGACCCATATGCCAATGCCACACGATGTATCATTCCATTTAACACTTTCACTGAATTTGTCCTTGCTCAGGGACATCAATTGATTTTGCAAATACTAGTGCTGCATTCTATGATTTTGTTTCTGTACTTTTTGGAATTGTTTCTTTGTTCTCTTATCTCTCGATTTTTTCAGTAAAAACTGTTTAGTCTATAGTTTGAACTTCTGTTTGTAAACAAAAGATTTTTCAGTTTTGAAGATTTGAAAATTTAGAAAAATTGACTGTTTTGAAAGTTTAATTTGAGGTCGAAAATAGTGCAAAGGCTGGCTTTAGAAGTTCATTCGGGTAAGTAAAAGAGTTATAGGTATTTCACGTAATTACATAGCTTTTTTAGGGGAAAAAAATTAAAAGTCCGTAAATTGACTGTAAAGTTGGGTGTCCCTCAGCAGGGACTAATACACTGGGAGGATTTTTCTGGTACAGATGAGTTTATTTATTTTTTCTACTAAATAGCTGTACTTAGGGTAGTAAATTCAAGGAAACAGTAAAGTGAGTACATATTTATTGTATTTGGGTCGGCATTTGTTCCATGAATCCTTTCTTTCCATACCTCATTCACACACATCCACACAAACCCACACCCACACACCCCCCCACACACACACACACCTCCACACACACACAAAAACACACCCCCCCCCACACATACACACCCCTCCACACACACACACCCCACACACACACACCCCCCCACACACACACACCCACCCCCCCCACACACAAACACACACATATTTTCTATTTTTTTAGTTAAAAAAATTAAGTAAAACAAAAAAAGCCAAGTTTTTTCTATCTTCAAATTATTTCGATGTTTATTTGTTTTATAAACCAAGTGTTATGTGTAATTATAAGTTTTTCCTGAGAACTTATAAATTTCATTTTTTTTCTCTGCACTGCATTTGTCCTTTCTCAGGGACATCTCATATCTTGGGGTTCGAACCACTTTTAAGAATTTTTTCTTTTGGTAACATCATCTATGGACTCCAACAAACTCAAAAAAACATGGTTCATATTTTTTTTTCCAACTAATTCATGGATGTACAGTATTGTACAGTGAAAGGGTTAAGATTTTAAAGTTGATCGGTGCCCAGCCTAACTTGAGAGCTGTAGCCATTAAAAAAAGGAAATACGAGCTTTTGCATTTTTCTCTTTTTATAGCCATTCTTAGGATACGGGGGGTGGGGTGGGACCTTATGGACACCCTGTATACATATGCATGCTGGGCTCATATATCACTGTACGGTATCCTCTCTTTAATGTATGTACCAATAAAAATACAGGGTAACTTTAGGGTCAGATGAGAGAGGGAGGAAGAGAGAGACAGAGTCAAAGAAGCTGCGAGAAAAACGAAGAGGGAAAAAGAAAAGAAAAAAGTGTAAAGATGACCCATTAAAAAAAAAAAAATCGTATTCAGAACCTCAAAACCATTGGATTTGATATGTCACAGCCTCCATCTAGGATTAATAATTAAAAAGTTAGAGCGAGTCCCCGCAAAATACCGGTCTATTGGGGCCGAGATCCAAAAGAAAAAGTTGTTCTTATAACATTTCGGGATCCCAAGGAGTCTTACAAATCCAAAGAAAATCCTCTGGCGTCATGTTTGGAATTTTTGAAAATCCTTTCTTAGTACGAGTTTTAATACCAAAAGGAGAATTGAGAGTCATTTGGTCCAATAGTTTCGGAGTTCTGTTAATTATAAAGAATTAATGTATATAAATAGATTTTATATAATCATTGAATAATTTGTTTGAGATTATAATATTAATTTCTAATACATACAATATCAGTATTATTTTGATAAAGGATTGTCCTTAACTTTCTTTTAATGAGGAAAAGTGTGATATACATAGGTAATGTATGCACGCCATTAATTTATTATTAATTTTTTAGTCCTAAATATGGTCACCAGTGGCGCATTTTGACTTATCATTGAGGAATAAGGAATTATGATATTCACACCACTTTAGATTCTCACGTTTTCTTATAGCACTCTTAACTTGTAACGTTTTTATAAGTGTTCTGCTTTTTGATTAGTTCTGCAATATGCAGGAAGGTGGTTCTCATTAATATAAAACAGTAATTAGTTGCTTATATTGAACCCTGCACGACGATGAAAACTTGATCGTTGAAGATAACTCGTCTTTACTTCCGATATTATAGTAGACACAATTCTCTGTTTGTCCTGCAAGAATGAGACTGAAGAGTCCTTTAACCCTCGAATACTCACAGTAGATGAGTATTATAGCTTACAAAAATTCTGTATAAAATTTGAAATCGATTTTTTTTTCTGTATAAAATAAATCGAAATTAATGTATGAAATGGCTAGCAAAAAGACTTCAATTTTTCTCATTTTGGTATTTAGGTGCGTGTTCAAACACGTGCAAAACTATAAAGACGACGTGCTGGTATAATGAATATTAATAAAAACACAAACAATCTGCTCAACCACCGACCTCCAGGTTCCAAGTCTGCCGTCTCATCGTTCAAGCTACTGAGGTCGGTTCTTTCCGAGCACTTACTGAGGAAGTTCTTTGTCAAGCCTTATTGGAAGATGCACTTTTTTCATTATCTCAGACAATTACTTTGGATATTGACCTGTTCACGCACAACAAGAGTTTCACTTTTAATGTTTATAGTTCTTCCAGCTGTGCTTTTAGTACGAACGACCAAATTAATGCAAAGATTTTCAACTCCATCAATTTCAGTTTTACTTCCGTGAATTTCTAATATTAGAAAACGGAAGTATTTTTCATTTTTGTAAAAAAAAAAAATATTTTTTGCTCCGATTTCAATTTTTTTCTTCATATTTCTGGACGTTTCATAACCTTCTGAGCAACTTTGGTATTGTGTCTGTCTGTCGGTCTATCTGCCGGTTTGTGTGTCTGGCGATCTGTTAAATACATTTCTTGTAACGCGCAAATTTCAGTACTCAACAAATTTCAACAAAATTTTGTTTACTTATGGGAGACGTTCTGTAGATGGTCCCATATTAAATTAATGAACTTCGCAATAGCAATTCTTGGTGATAGAGAAAATGAGCCTCACCACTAAATTTTTACTTAAACCCTTATATTATTTCGTGTATCTTCAACCGATTTTGATGAAATTAACTCCGTAGACTAAAAAAAAAAAGATGTTGAACGTTGAAGCTTTGCCCTAAAACTTAGGATTGCAAGAAGTGGAGCGATATCGTCAATTTTATAATGTTCAATAAATATTCTTTATCTATTCATCAAGTTATTTTCTCAAAATGTATTTGATCATTTTAAAAATTTGGCCACTTGGCCCTTAGCATATTTATGATGAAGTTTCCTAAGAACGCTCACTTCAAGCTATTGGTCCTGCTTCACCACTGCGGACTCCTAAGCTTACCTAACTACTACGAGGCCGAGTGGAAGAACTGGGTGCACAGGAATTGCTACAGGAATGGCGTGTTCCTGCTGCAGATCCTGTTTGCCACCTGTCAGGCCATTCTGACCTTCCGCTATGCTAGGAACGAGCTGTCGCAGTTCTTACAGAGGTAAGTTTGTGTCATTCATAACCCTGATGTGACAGGGGAGAGAGAGGAAAAGAGAAAGAAGTGGAAAGATTATTTTTGCAAGTCTCTTTAACATCCAGACGAGACTTCACCCTAACATTTGCTGGAAACTCACAAAACAGCTACCCACATGAAGTTTACCAACTTTGTGTCATCCGATTAATAAACTCGCTGAACGTGGCTTAATTTCAGTGACTAGAAGAGAACTGATGTATTCAAAGTGCCATTGCAGCGGTTAAATAGTCTTGGAAATGGAACATTGGAAACTGCCAGTTTGCGAAACAAAAGACATCGACTAGGTAGTTTCTCTTTTATTCATCTAATATTTCCTAATTACTTCCGAGAAATTTCTAATATTAGAAATCGGAAGTATTTTAGTTGTAACCAGAAAATCAGAAAGGGTGCAACTTTAAGAATACCTATGTGGTTCAGATTTTCTTCTGTGTAAATATGTGGTTAACCACATTTTCTTACCTACGACCAACCAAATTTTTCTTACCAGATACCTATTTCGTTTCATTTTGTTTTCAGAATGTTCGAATTGTTCATATTTCAATTGATCATTCCAAGTGGTATCATCTACAACATGAAATTGGAAACCACTCTCACCTTGCTCCACAGAATGGACGATAACTTCTCCCGATCAGATCGCAAAATCCACAGCAAATATCGCAGAAAAAAGTGGCTAATTCTAGCGTACTATGGAGCTATGTTTGGCGTGCTATACTCTGTTCTCATTTTGGATGCTTTGTTACCAGCAAAGGTGAGTCCTAAGTCCGTCTACAGATGAAGAGAAAGTTTTGTATGGAATTCATTCCGGGGTAATTATTTAAAAGAGACTTCTTTTTCTTCCTCTTTGCCTCTTCTTTCATCTTAGTTTAAAAATTTTACATAAGAGAGGAGCTTACCTCCCAAAAAGTTAAGTTTAGCTTAGGAGGTGATCCAAAATGTATATTTTATTGATGTAAATAAATTTGCCCTATTTTCAATTCAATTCAATTCAATTCAATTCAATTCTTCCCAAAACTACTACGTAGGGTTCGCATTGGTCAACCTTTTCCTCATTTCTGATGTTGTTTAGCTCTGATAGACTGGCACTCTTGGATACTTTCTCATTGTACGTCTAGAGTATTATTGTCCTTGTATTATTGCATTATCGCCTCACTGTATTATTGTCTTTTGGTGTGACATGATCGATATCTTATCTGTTTAATGTTCCTCAGCGAGAGTTATACGAATACGAGTTATTCCATAATCTGTAGTGTAGAATCTAAATGAAGTTTCCCACATTCGCAAAGACACTTGCAAATGTGAATTACTGCAATTAACAACCTTATACAACTAATGGTGCCAGTTTTTAAAGTCAGTCTATTCCAAATTCCTAATTAAGTCAGACATAATAATTATGGGTCTATTAAAAATATTGAATATTGTATTCGATCTGAAAATTTAAGAGACATTAAAGTAATTATGAAAATGCTAAAGAATTAGTTTTAGACCAACTAATTTTATATCAATTCATTATAAATATGATATCAATTCTGATTTTTTAAACAGAAAAATATCAGTTAAGAAGAATCCTTTTTCTTTTCCAGGAGACAGTGGATCTCATGGCAAGACTTTATCACCGGACAGAACCGGTTAGATTATTTCCGGTCATGATTTGGGTACCCCTGATCGACACCAACCAGTTACCCGCCTTTATTTTCATCTACGTTCTGGAGCTATACTGGATCTTAACGGCTGCCTTGATGATCACACAAACTTTGGTGAATTTTACTACGTAAATAGTTCCTTTTATTTGGAAATTTGGGATGAGGACAAACCATGTTAGCTATCATTTTCCAAAATTGTCAGGAAAGCAATAATTGTTTGATTAGATTCTTCAATATACACTTCAAATATCTTTTTCAATATCAAACTAACAGTACCCAAATAGTAGAGGCATTCTGGTTAAACTTCCAAAAGAGCTCAATTCTAATCTTAATATATAAATGTCAAAGACACTCACTGACCACTGACCACTGACTGATCATCGCTCTACAGCCCAAACCGTAAGTCCTAGGAAGCTGAAATTTGGTAGGTAGCTTTGTCTTATAGTCTAGATGTGCAATAAGACGGGATTTTTCGAAACTCCCACTACAACACCTGCCATTGGCGAAAAAGGATTTTTTGCTTTTACGGCCATGCCTCGGCCCGCAAAGCGGGCGACAGCCCGCTAGTTTAGTATAAATCCACTAACAACTCAATTCGATTTTTTTTTTTCACTTAACATATTTTGCAATCTAAAACATATCGACACCATTGACAGGGTGTTTGTTAAACTGGAGTAATTTTACATTAACACCCTTTCTTTTTCCATAATTATCGAGAAGGTTTCATTACATTACATTTGACATTTTGTCTTTTTCCACGCCATGTAGCTGATGGAGCTAGTGTTCACTCTGGCGCTCGCAGGTCAGATTGAGATGCTGTGCACCTATGTTAAGCTACTGGGAGCGGAGCATAGGAATGAGGATGGGAGGCACATTCGCTTCACGGATGTGGTCCATGGTGGCTATCATATAATGGAAGACGAGCTGTGTGGGTACGTATGTGTTGAGTTTCTTTTCGCCCACCAGAGGGAAGGCATACTACGAGATGGGCAGGCTAAAACGCAGACCACAAGGATCTACAGTATCTTCTGTTCATGGCTTCGAAATAACACATGGCTCCTCTGGGATCATCAAGAAAACAATAACTCTAGAATTATTTGCGACATTCTTGGTAGAGTTTACATGAATGACAACCCTTGATGTTTTGTTTATGGCGCTGTTGATTATGTTTATCAATATTATATCACACTAATAGCTTGATTTTTTCATTAATGCTTTAGTTCAGTCAATGATTTCCCCTCAAGAGAATGCTTTCACTTCGTTTTATCAAATTCTCATTGATAAACACACTTACAGCACGAATCAGTTCATTTGCTCTAGTCAGAGCTTTATATTTATTGTAAATCATAAACAAACCATTAGGTTTGAAATAGTTAGAATTATATACACGAAAATAACTTTTAATATAATTTTCTCAGATATCCTTTTGTGCATGAAGTTAGAATGGATTTCTAAAAGTTTTAGCGAGATCAGCGTGAAGCATATTGCGAGAAAAACAATACCCACTAAGGACTAATAAATATTAATAAACTAATGAATTTTTCTAGTGAATATAAATATAAAAACTTCCTGTTTCAGGAACACTAGTGGACATTTTTTACCAAACGATGGACTCAGTCAAAATTGTGGTAAAGCTGTAAAAAACATTGAGTATGAAAGAATTTACATGAAGAATATTTTGTTGCGACAGAAGGAGTTGTTTTCTTTTTTGGACTTGGTGAGTCCAAAACTTCATAGAATTTTTTTTTTCTCGTGATTTTGATAAGAATCTTATGCATCACAATTTAAGTGGATAGTGCAGATTAAATAGCAGATTATAGAACTTTTCGTATCTTCAATATCCCAACATCTTATTTTTGTCTCTAATTTCGCCACGGTCGCTGCTCACATTAAAGCAGCTACTCATTTATCCTCACGAGGTATTAGTGCACCCCGAACATCCAAGTACAGAGCAGAAAAAATACTGGCCCGCTGGGGATCAATCTTAAGTCTCAATGCGTGCAATGGCTAGCGTGCTAACTCACTCGGCCACGGTGACTACCCTGTAAACAGTCGATCCTGAATATAAGATCGAAAATTATTTTTATCTAGGGTTCTCTTATTGTTATTTTCCATTGTAGTGAACTAAATTTGAACGGATAATCAATCTCTGATACACAGGTTCGACTCTATTTCAGTACTATTCCATCATGAAACCTGCCTTTGACAGCTCCACCATTTACGTGATCGGCAGCGGAGTCATCAGCGTGTACCAGATCTTCATCATGGCCGACCTGCCCCGCCTCACTCAGATCAAGATGAGCTTCGAGTTCATCATCATGCTCATGACCTGCTTGAACATGGTGGACGAGAGCGAGAGGATCAACAGTGTCATGACGTCACTGGCGCAGTCTCTGTACGGGAGCCAGTGGTACCGCCTGGGGTCCTCGGATACCAGAAGGAGCGTGCTCCTCATGCTGAGGTTCTGCCAGAGGGAGATGTACGTGGTGCATTGGCGCGGGTTGCTTGTGCACAACCGGGAGTTGTTCCTGCGTGTACTACGACATGCTTACTCGTTTGCCAACTACATGAAGCTGAAATCCCAATTCTGATCACTGTAGTTAAATTATTGTATGGCTTCGTTAGATCTCTTTTAGAATAACAAGGGCATGTCACAAAAGATCTATTTAAGGTTGCAGTGACAAAAAGTTTTCGTAGCCGACAGCCCTACTATACCAATACTAATGGTTGCAGGGTTTTCAGTAAAACCCTTACAATCAACACTGCGACATAATTAGAGCTATTGTGACCAATCACTATAGAATCTATAGATGGTCAGAACCTCATTCCAGAAAACACTATTTCCCCTAATCTCCGTTTCAACCAACCGAGTGTGTTTTTTAGTAGTTCAAAGGAAGATTTGGCGATTCTGAGAGTGAAAAATGGTTAGCGCTAATAATGGTTAGCGATATTGAAAAAGAGAGCTATCCTTCACTCATTATCCTTTCTGTCATCTCCTTCTCAGTATAACTCTCTCACTCTCTCCTCCCTGTGTTTCACTATCTTTTTTCACACTCTTTCTCTTTTTATCTCTCTCTGTTTCACTTAGTCATAAAAGTTTATAAAAAATCGTTTCCACACATTTTATCGTCACATCCATGGCAGAGCAGAGTGAAAAGAAATATCTTTTCTGTGTATTTTATCCATCAAAGTGTATATACGGAATATTATATACGTACATATATTGAGACACTGTAAATACTTCAAATGAGAGATAAGGGTGGTACTGGAATTAGGGGGAATAGTCATTCCATCTTATATCCTTCCTATTTACTATCATATTTATTTTATGGTGAGGACAAAGTTGGGATTGATTGATAGCTATCAAATTCTTGATCCATAATATAATAAAAAAATCGATTTTTTCTTTAAAGCTGGACACATAAATAAGAATTGAAGCAGTTTATTGTAAATGTCTTTTTCATTTGTCGTGTCTTTAACAGCCAGGTTGTGCCATTCGAGACGGGGGTTTCACCCCGCATTCACTGTAAACTCACAAACCGGATACGCGCATTAACCTCACCCACAGCCTCAGTTGAATCAGGAATAGCCAACATCATGTTGAGTCGGATTTGAATTGTCACCCATCTAAGTTCTAACCTCACCGGACTTTGTCAGTGATAGATCTAGCATTGCATTCAACGTGCCATCGACCCTAACCAGATCGAAAGCGATCGAACCCTGTTATTAAAATTCCCCTCGTAGCTTATTATTTCACTTACATACCTGTTTTTCATTATTCATGTAACTGCTGCAGGATCTTAGACAGAGTGTACTTACCTGTAACATAGAGATAGTTTTGGATTTACAAGATATATTTAGAAATAACAATAATTTAAGTATACTCTTTATTTACACTTGCCTTTTTATTTTATTAAAATTTTAGAAATTAATTTTTTTTTTTTTTAATTTCTCACCTAATTTCGGCATGAGTCCACACTCTACAGAACCTGGTGTGTTTTTTTATGATCAATGGTGTGACTGAGATGCAAGGGGTCATAAAAAAACTTTTCCTGTCTAGAACCTTGAAGCTGAGACGAAATAGAAAACCTAAATTTATATGGTTTTTTAGTTTATGTATTCTTTGTGGCTTTCAATTTTATGTCGTTTTCAATATATCCTAGATAGAACGTTTACTGGAAGGTTTTTTTTTCAAACCTGCGCTAATCTTACAATAAGTTTGCTTTTTCGAACATTAATAATGCTTTTTCGAACATTAATAACATTAATAATCAACAATCTTGAAATATTCAAGCATATGACAAGGATAAGTATGCTAGTTTACAATGTTTCATTTAAACCTACTAATTGATGTTCGTTTTTTTTTGAGAAAATTAATATCTAGATTTATGTAATTTATGTGCCCTTAATATCCTTTTGAAATTGTAGGAATGGAGAAATAATGAGTTCGGAGAAATAATAAGACTGGTAGACAAGTGGTTAACGCTCTAGTCTGTCAATCCAGGTAGCGAAGGGATCCGTTGGTTCGAATCCCACCCAGTGCATGAATTTTTCTTCGTGACCACATAATAATAAGGCTCTGAGGGTTAGTGCATGCATTTTTCTTCATTAATTTGAGTTTGTGACCACATAATAATAAGACTCGGAGGGTTAGGTGGTAGAAAATACTTTGAGCTTTTACCTCGCCTGGTGGTACCCTTCAGCTAAAGAGTGGCATTATTATTATTATTAGATGGAAATGAGAGGAGATATAGAGAGAGAGACACACAGACCTAAGAAAATCGTGAGGAGAGGTGAGAAAAGGAAGAGTTACAGAAGGAAATATAACTACATATTTATGAGAAGAGAGAGAGAGAGAGAAAAACCTAGGAAATTTGAAAGAGAAAAGAAACAGACATAAGAAAAGAGAGAAGAAAAGTGAAAGGGAATAGAGAGAGAGAGAGAGAGAGAGAGAGAGAGAGATATATATAGAGAGAAAAGAGAGGAAAAGAAAAAGAAGGACATTGTCAGTATAAGAGGTTGGAGAGAGAGACGTAAGAAAATTCATTCAGAGGTAAGAAATAAGGGAGAAAGATAGAAAGAAGGAGATGGTTACGACAAGGGTAGAGAAAGAGTACATTCCTTCGTCACGTGGTGTCAAAAGTCTCGCCACAAAAGGGTTTTTAATTAGGGACAGAATATTGTCGAGGAATGAAGAAGATGATTTTCAGTTTTCAAGTGAAACTAAATTAAGTTTATGTAGAGGAGCCTTTCAAGAAGGAAGATGATTCGGGCCTTGTTTAGGGTGATCTCTAGGTAACACTGCTGGTAAATGTAAATATCATGTAAGGTTGATTTTGACTTGCATGAACAAGCTTAAATCAAGGCTAAAATGTAATTAATATAATATAATAATAATATTTAGAAGAGGGTTTATTTTAAAAGCATTGTCTACAATGTACCTTTCAGACACTTATTATTATGTGAGTAAATATAAATCCCTCTATGAGATTAAATAAATTATGATGACTAATAAATATTAAATTAGAATAATAAATAATTATGTACACCTTAAATAATAAAGAAAGTCATAAGTAATACATTCGACCCGGTATTAAAAATAATATTTCTAAAACGGAAGACAGCAATTCGTGTTGAGGTGAGAGCTTCTTCCTTTGTGGAGGTTTTGGTGTTGAATTTATTGTGAAGGTGAAGGGGGCGAGGAGGTGGAGGGGCAGGGAAAAGGAGAAGCATCTGTAGTACAAAATATTTAGTATATTTTACTAGGTGGTTCATGGAATCTCTCTATAATAATGGTTAGAACGATTTTATATGAATATACATAATATATTACATATGTATTGATATAAAATCGATAAATTTTGTAAATCGTAAAATGAGGACGGAAATACAGAACATTTTTTCTTAATGGGAGTGATTAAAGATATAAATATTTTATTTATTTATTTAAAATCCCATAATTGAGATAGTTTACATAGGTTTGATGTCTGTTCTTTATAATTTAAATTGCTAAATTTCATTTAATATTTTCATGAGACAACAAAATTTAGAGGCATTAGAATAAATGGAAAAAACTATAAGCGAAAATACAGAGAAATAAATAAGTGAGAACAAAGAGAAGAAACAGCGAGAGACAGAATGAAAAAGTTGAAATATGAGAAGAGGAGAAAAGAAGGGAAATAATGAAAGAGAGAAAGCCAAATAAGCCAAAAAAAAAAGAAAAAACTAAACAAAACTTATCATTTTTTATTAATCACGACGTGATATCACAATAATACTCAAACTTCCCTCACTAAGCGCGAAATTAATAGAAAAAATCGAGAACTTAAGTCATGACTTAGTATTAGTTATCTCAATCTAAGACAAAACGTAAAATCATGGCTTAGCTCCACAAAGGTATTACAAAAACGTCTATTAATTTCGCCTTAAATCTTTAATGAACTTGAGACTTGAACATCCCACCTCGGATTAGGAGTCCACCGCCTTAGCAATCAAGCTGCTGAGGTCAGTCATCAGTCAGCCAAAAAGGAAAAAAAAAAAAAAAAAAAAAAAAAAACACAGAAATTAGGAGTTGGGGAAAATATCAAATTATTATAAAGCAAGGTAAGTAGGTTGAAGGTAAAGACAGTGAAGGAAATGATGATGTAAAAAGAGACAAAATAATAAACATTTGGACAGAAAAAACAGAAGGAATGGATCTCTTGAGGGTCATTACACCTATTTCATATGCACTGAAACAGTGAGAGAAAGAAAGAGAGATACAGAGAGAGAGAGAGAGAGATTTAGAGAGATGTGAGAAAGAGAGAGATAAAAAAATATCAACTTTTCAAAAAAAAAAAAAAAAAAATGAAATAACTCAAATTCATTACACTAAGCTTAATGTACATTGCAAAGTTTTTAAAAGTACCTAGTTAATGAAAGTAACTATCTTCATGTACATATTGTACATAAGCTCTTTTCTAAGGTTGCGGTGGTGGATTCCTTCCCAAATGACCCTATTGAAGAGAATGAGGGGGAGGAGGGTAGGGGGTGGATACTTGGGAGGGGAGAAGTATGAGGAGACAGAGTGGGAGGAGTTAGAAGGAAAGGAGGAGTTTGAGGATAAGAAGAAAAGGTTCTGTTGAAGAAGGATAATTAATTACGTCCACTGTCCTCTCCACTTAACCCAACCGAGTTGGATGTGAAGCCCAAAAAGGTATAATACGTCCTCTTCCCTTTCCAATTGACCCAAAGCAGGATAATGAATGAATAGAGGACACTAATTTTTACCTCGACATGAACGGAAAAGGACACTTTGAATGAATACCCACCTTTAGTCCCTAAAAGAACAAATCTTATGGGTTAACTCTCCATAAGACTACGGAGAGGACATTAAACGACAGAGACAGAATAGAAATAGGACAGAACATGACAAGGACCGAATACAGCTAGGACAGAACATGATAAGGACCGAATACAGCTAGGACAGAACATGACAAGGACAAAACACGACAGGGAAATAATACAACTAGGACAGAACATGACAAGGACAGAATACAGCTAGGGCATAACATAACCAGTACCGAATACAGCTAGGACAGAACATGACAAGGACAAAACACGACAGGGGCATAATACAACTAGGACAGAACATGACAAGGACAAAATACAAACTAGGAAACAAAATGACATGGACAGAATACAGCTAGGCTAGGACAGAAGGAAGCTACATTGAGGGGGTACGGAAAGGGCAGGATGTCCCTTTCAGTTTATAATGCGGTCAAGTAGGTCAATGAATTCATAATTATCACAGTTCTAACCCCTTTCCCTGACCTCTTTCTCTCCCTGCTTCACCCTAAATTCTGCCCCCCCCCTTAGTTCTGGCCCGGTACACATTTTCCTGTCTTTATTACCCTGTTCTGAACACGAGACGAAAAGGGTATTTCCTGTGTCTCTTTCAGGGGCGGAGCCCGTGAGTTGTAGCTAGATGACATAAAACTGGAAGTTAACACCGTGAATGAATAATAATAAGACGTACGAGTATTACTACCTATCTGTTTCTCCTAGGATAAAGCTCTAATTATGTCCAAAAATAAAACTTAATTAGAAAAGATTTTACGATTCATTTTATTGTCAACGTATAAGTCCTACAACGGAATAAAAAAAAGAAAAAAAAATGCTATGTAAGAATAGTCTGATGAAATTCCTCAGAAGATGTTTGAACTTTTCTGGAACGCTTAAAGGATAATATTACTCAGGGCATAGTTGTTATACAATAGGACTATAACACGCCAAGCTCAAGTCGGACTAAAGTGTGCTGTGATTGGTTGAAACTGTAACTTGAGGAACGGTCTTCCTTATATTTTCAGTCTCTATTTTACAACGTGCACTGGTAGTCAAGTGGTTAACGCGCTAGTCTGGTAATACAGGTAGCGTAGGGATCCATTGGTTCGAATCCCACCCAGTGCATGAATTGTTCCTCATTAATTTGAGTTTGTGACCACATAATAAAAAGACTCTGAGAGTTAGGTGGTAGAAAATGCTTTGAGCATTAACCTCGCCTGGTGTTTACCTTCCACTAAAGTGTATTATTATTACGATTCAAAACTAAGTAATAATCATTTTGTCGCTTTTGAGTAGACAAGGTTCTAAAGTAGTTAGGTACATATTTTTGATTCAAACCTTTTAATCCTAACGATCCACCACTGCCGCAACTCGGCCGACATTATGAATTTGCGAACATGTGACATCACAATTTGTGTTCAACGGAAGGATAGGTTATGAACAATAGGACAGGAAACACGAAAATGGAAATGAAGGCACAAACCTTGGAGAGAGAGGGTGGGGGGGGGGGGGTAGCACAGATATTTGTAGGAGATAGAGCTGGAGGGGAGGAAGAGAAAAACACAGATCTCTTTTAGGAAGAGTCCCAGATTTCACAGAAAAGAGGTTGGCACAGACATGACATAGGAGGGGCAGGTGGGAGGGAGGGGGCGGGGGAAGAGGGGCATAGATACCTATAGAAGAGAAAGGTTGAGAAGAAAGAGAAAAGCACAAGGAAACCAAAAGAGGTTGGGTGGAAGAGACAGGCACAGGCCTAGTCTAGAATGAGTTACACATTAATTTGGAAGAAAAGATAAGGTTCTATACCGAGCTGTAGAAAGTTTAGCGAAACTTTCTGGTGATGGGCATCTGAAACAGGTAATGAGCCCATCAAGTTAACATATTTTAGCTAGGTGTAGATAATTTACATGGGCTCCTTATTTCAGTACCTAAACATAAACATTCTTGGTACCTGATTACGGTGACAATCAAACAGAAAGTGAAGATTATATCTAGCTGTTTATAGTTTACATTAGCTTCATACCGTAGTATCTAAACTTTCTATTGATAAACACTTGAAGTATTAGACCGAAATTTAAGAATAAATGTAGATGGTGAATTTGAGCTCAATGCTTCATAATCTTTCTGGTAATGCTCAACTAACTTACGAATTACGATGGCCATCATGTAAAATGTGAAGATTTCATCTATAGCTGTGTAATGTGTATTTTTTTTTTACATGAACCACAAAACTACACCATCTAAACAGAATGTTCATGGACACCTGAGGTACAGAGGTACAGTGGCCATCGGGCTAGGAACTGTCTAAGTTTACATTAGATATTGTAATGTGGTGTGGAACCACATTACAATATCTAAATTTCCGTTGATGTGCACTTCAAGTTCTGTGCCCATCAAGTTAAGATTTTACCTAGCTGTAGACAGTTTACACGGTAGCATACTTCAGGGCCTTGCTGTAGACATTTGCATGTAAATGAATTAATGCAAATTAAACAGGCTGCATTTTGCACGTGTACATTGTGAAGAGTTCTCTGTTTATTTAGTGCGAAGTGCATTCTGCAACTTATGCAGGTACCTATCTATGTTCTCTCTCTCTCATCTGTATTTCTATTTCTCTTTCTCCCTTTATCTCATCTTCGTGTCTCTTCCTCTCTCACTGTGCCATCTTTGTTGTTTCTCTGGTTATCTCTATCTTATTTTGCATTTCTCTTTAGTACTCTGTTTTACTCTATTTCTCCATTCTCTTAGATGCATCTCTCTCTGATTCCTTCTCTCACTGTCCAAATATTTTTGTTCTCACTCTCTTACATTCCTTCTCTCATTTTCATAAATTTTCTTTTTCTTCCTCGCTTATTCCTTCTCTCACTTTCAGACTTTCTCTTTCTCTCTCTCGCTTATTCCTTCTCTCACTGTCAAAAGCTCTAAATCCCTACAAGTACTTCATGCGGCCTCAGGGGCCCTTTTTCGTTTAAAATTAACATTATTCTGCTTTTGCGCAGAGAGTTAACACAAATAGCTACTTTTTGGGGGCTTTTATTTCCTCAAAATAACTTTCCATCTTGCTCATCATCTTCAAATTTTCATTAGAAAACCAAAAACTCTCTTTATTTCTATTTTTCTCTTACTCTTTCTTTTCTTCTCATTGTTTTCTTTGTTTTTTTTTCATCCTTTTTCCTAAATAATATGTTTTCTCCAATTCATCCCTTCTCTATATAGTTTTCTCTTTGACATTTAAAATTTCTCATCTCCTACTACTCTCCCTCTTTTTCTCTCCAATTCCCTCTCTCTCTCTCTCTTCTTCCCTATATCTCTCTCTCTCTCTCCCTATTACTCCCTCATCATCTTCCAATATTTTTTCTCTCTCCCTCTCTATTTCTATCCTATCCCCTCTATCCCTCCTCATTATCTAACCATACTCCCTCTCTCTTTTCTCTCTCTCTCTCTGTCTTTCCCACTCTCTCCCACTCATTTCCTTCATGTCAATATTTCCATTTAATTTCCTTTCGAAGAAAATTCTATTATGTTTCAATTTTCTATCTTCTCGTAAGGCACTGTACTCTCGCTGAATACTAGTGCTATACAGGGTGGAGCTAGTTTTTCTTGCATTTTCCATCTTCATCTAAGTTTGTATATCGGGTAACAGTATAAAAGGCTAAATCTGAGTATAAAATGAAGTGAGTGACTTGGTTGCAACTTAATGATTTTGCTGATGGTTTTTTTTCTTCATTTATTAATTCATCTCATGAAAACAAGATTCTGAGTTTTAGTAGAACGTCACAATACTCACAAAGAGAAGATGACGTAAAATTTACACAATTATACAATGAGAATCAATCACAAGGAAGTATTGTGTCCATAATTGGCAGTGTATTTTTTATTTACTAACAAACCGACATCACTATCAATGTTTGCCATAAAACGCAGTACAACAAAAAAAATGCTTGATAAAGGAATTTTTATGATGGTAAAAATGATTTGTACAGGTGGTTTTGTATTATAGGTTTGGAGATTTTTTTTTTGAAACTCTTCTATTTTTTTTGGAATTGCTCCTCAAGCTCCAATCAATACCAATTAATGAGATTGTTAAGTTTCTACCGAAACCTACAACCAGGTCAGATCCTAGAATATACACTGTAGGTCCTAGAAAATACATTTACAATAATGACATTAACTTATCTTGCATAATATTATAGTTATCATTTGCAAGTTTAACTCGTTGGATTAACAGGATATCATTGAAATAAATGCATAATTATGCATGTATTAATATTTTGAAGGTAGGTCCATAATCTTTCAAATAAGTAGAGCATGTTGTAGATGGGGTCTTCGGATTTGGACTGGTGCGTTGACCCTTCAACCATTTCTGAATCACCCAGTACTAAAATCAAACTAAATTTTCCGTTATTATTTACAAAACACATTCTTGGAAACTTTAACAAGAGTTATTATTTCTGAAAAATCGTGCTCTATTCAATATCGTGTTAGATTGGGAGAAGAAATTAGAAAAAGATTCCCTATATCCCATACTTCACTAGTAGAGAGACAGAGAGTGAGAGAAAGGAGAAAAAGTGAGGAGGAGGGATAAAAGAGAGAGAGAGAAGAGAGAGAGAGAAAGAGGAGGAGGGAATGATAAAAGATTGATAAGGAGAAAGAAAGAGATGAAGTGAGAAGAAGGAGAGAAAAGGAAAAGGGAGAAAGAGAGAAGAGAGAAGAGAAGAAAAAAAAATTAAGGTATGAGAAAAAAATAAACAATACCTACGGGAAAGCAAAAAAATAATAATTCCGTGTCCGTAAGATGGGGTGAAGGTGCACGGTGGTGGAAGAATTATATGGACACCCAGCTCCTGTAGTGTCCTTTAATTCTATTTCGATTTCCAGGTCCTGTGATATTATGATTTCTTTAGTGGAGGAATTTTATCTTCAAATCGTTGAAAATCGTACCAGATACCTACCCACTATAAAGGGTTGGGTGGAAGAGATTGCCACATACAATAACCCCGCCCTTTAGGTAGGACATTAGCTTTATTTACTTTTTTGTTCTTGTTTCTTTGTTCAATTTATAATATATGTTTTCTTTATAATTTCATTGCATTTTACTATATATATTTTGACTTACCTAATAAAGCATAATATAATAATAATATAACCTCACCTACCTCTAGCGAAGAGGCATTAATATTAATTATATATATTTGGTTGTTTAATTTAATTTTTAACAAATCACAGCGGATGTTCTACCCTCCATTCACCTGACAAACAATCCAGCCACTCCATGAACCTCACCTACCTGAATGACCCGGAAATAGACAGCAGATAGTGGATTGCAGTTAAAACATTACAAACGTGGATCGAAACCAGAAAGGTCACCGCAGTCAGTACCAATCCATATTCTCACCACGCGGACGTTACTTCACGTATCGATGAGATGTTTGTATGAATGTCAGTATTTCGTGAGGAACTAACGTACACACGCCATCTTCGCTGTCCATGAGTTACTTATGAAGCCACGGAACTTACAGGCCGTTACCGTATAGCCCCACATCATTTATCTTAATTATTCTGTGGCTTTCTCATATCTCTACCATTTCTCTCTCTCTCTCTCTCCTCTCTCTTCTCTCTTTCTCTCTCTCTCACTCTCTCCTCTCTCACTCTCTCTCCCTCACTTCTTATTTCTTCAATCTCTCTCACTTCTCTCCTCTCTCTTCTTTACTATTTCGTCTTTTTCTTACTCTATATTATCTCTTAAATATCTCATCTCTCTCATTATCCTAATTTTGTTTCTAGCTTATTTTCTTTCCTCCCTCCTAATCTTTACCCACCCAATACTAGCTAGTCTTCTTCTCCTCTTTTCCACATTGCCTTTTTCCAAACCTATACTAGGGGTCGGCACTGTTCAACCTCATCGTTGAACAATGAGGGAAAGAATTTTATGTGAAAATTCTGCTCCAAACGGGAATCGAACTCAGGATCTCTGGATAACGGGCAGTAGTCACAACCGTTACGCGCCACAAGGCTGGCTTCCCACCTAATATTAGTAACAATACCTAATCTTTTGTTTAATACTGCCTACATGTTTTCTTCAAGGTTAATCCCTATTTTTCCTTTCTCTCACTCCTTTCTCTATCTCACCTCTCTTCTCTGTGGTTTCCTGCTTTATTACTGAATATCTCTCTCTCTCTTTCATTCTTCTTTAATCCTATTTTTCCCTCTAGAATTACATAATACCTTCCTTGTTAAAGCTTCTCTCTCTCTCCCTTCTTACCATCCGTATCTCCATTCCATCATGTATCTTCATTGTTAACTCGTTTATCCCGAAGGATAATTATAAATAATTTATTTTCATCAGGACGAAATTCTGGAAAACACGAGAGACACCTCCTTATCTCTCTCTTCTCTTTCTTCTCTCTCTCTCTCTCTCTCTCTATTCTCTCTCTTTCTCTCTCTCCCCATATATTTATCCTTAGGCCTTACATATCTTCTTTTTTTTCTCTTTCTT
Organism: Bactericera cockerelli; assembly: GCA_024516035.1. NCBI lineage: Eukaryota > Metazoa > Arthropoda > Insecta > Hemiptera > Triozidae > Bactericera > Bactericera cockerelli. The sequence continues at coordinate 41,306,763 of CM044959.1, forward strand.
TAACTTTATCTCTCGCTCTCTCTTTAATTCCTTTCTTTATATACTGTACATAAATATATATACTTATGCTTCTTCAACTCTATCTCTCTCTGTTCCTTCACGACTCCCTCCCTCCTTCTCTCTCGCAAGTTCCTCTTTATCTCTTACTTTCTCTTCCCCTCTCTCTCTTACCTGTATACTTTCTCCTCCTTTCTTATTTTCGGCTTTGTGTTTTTGTATCTCAAAAAATTAATAGAATGTATTAAAAAAGTCAGAGAAACATATAATCAGGAAAAAGAGAGAGATAGGATAGAAAAAAAGGAAGAGAGAGTAAAGAGAGATAGTGAGGGGAAAGAGTGAGAGAGAGAGAAGGGAAGAAAGGGGAAAGGAAGGGTTGGCGGTGAAGGTACAGAGAGAATGAGGGGGAGAAGAGAGGGAAGAAAGAAGAGGGGAGAAGAGAGAAGAGAAGAAGAGAGAGAGAGAGAGAGAGAGATAGTACGTGAGCAAGTACAAAAGAAAAGAAAAGTGATGAAGTGAGACAGAAATATGAATTATGAAAGAGAAAGTAAGAAAAAACTGCTAAGATGTAGAAGATTATAGACATACAGGATACAGAAAAAGTCAAAATATGCTTCATAGTTTTTATTTCCTTTTGTTGCTGTCAGTCTCTTTAAATCAAGGTTATTCGAGACTGGGTTTTTAACCTGCACTCACATGAAAATTATAAATGAAATAACCTACTCAAAATAACCTCACCCTGCCTGGGTAGGGTCGACAGAATTTTAGTAGTCACCCACCAAAGCCAATCATCGCTGCACGTTGCTAAAATTTGGTGACCTTATGGTAGTAAATTTGGTGTGAGTAGCTATTTTGTAATTAATATTGTTTATTTTGAAATTAAAGTACTTATTTATTGAGATAAACAATATTTTAAGATCAAAATTTCATAAAAACAATTATCAATGTTTGTAAGGATAAAAAAATTAAAATATTTTGGAGTGGTAGTGATTAGAAAATATGGATTGGAGGGGACCTGTCCCTTCGTGAAAGGAAACTGACGCGATGTTGAAAATAAATATTTTTAAAAAAGATTGGATTTGTATCAACATTGAACTTTTTTTACGAAATAGAGAGCAGGTCTTGGTGAGATATATTAGAAAAAAGTGTTGTTTATTATATTTTTGATACCCTGGCACAGCTTCAGACACTCCTGGTTTACCTATTGTTTTTTAGTATCACGTTTGATAAAAAAATCAAACACGTAGTTGCTCTTCAAGAAAAAAAGAAAAATGAAATGAAAAATTCATCCTAGGAGAAATCCACACAGCTTTTGTTTGACATATCTGGTGATAAGAAAAATTAGCTAAAATTTTCAACAAAAAAATTAATAAAAACGATGGCTTATCTGAATCCGTCTTTCTTATCCCATCTTCGTGGTGTAATGGTTGTGACTACTGACCGTAGTCCAGAGTTCCCGAGTTCAACTCAAGGATGGGGCAGACTTTTCGACGAAAATTCTGTTTCATCCAAACACGTGAGGCTGGCATTTCCGGCCCTACCCAGGCTGGGTGAGGTTAATGTGGGTAGCTGGTACGATTCCCAGCGAATGGAGGGTAAAACCCCCGTCCTGACTATCTCAGTTAGGACGTTAAAACCAAATAGAATCAACTGGTCACAATAGATCTAATTAGGTCGCAGTGTTAATTGTAAGGGTTTCATTGGAAACCCTACAACCAGGTCAGATAATAATAAAAAAAAAAATCCTATCTTAGATTTCTTATCTAAATACATATTACCATAATCAATCCCCCATGTCTAATTCAAAATTGTTTGTCTAAATACATACATCTTATGTTGGTGGCTATGCTGGTAATTTTTTTGTGTTTGAGTGTTGAACAACGAAAATCTGATTTGCAATCGGAATGGGATTTTGACAAATAATAATCGAGAATTATTCTTCAATGGTGAGTTCAGAGTAGAAATGAATGGAGACTTTAGAATAGAACGATCATTAAGAGGATAAATAATAATATTAAAATAATAATAATAATATCGCCCCATCTACACTGCCCGATTATTCCAGCAGTAAGCCCAAGAACCCAAGATTATTCCAGCAGTAAGTAAGCCCGAGTATTATTATGTGGTAAAAATCCCAACTGGGAGGATAACTAGTCATGTCCCGGCTAGGTTTCAAACCCGCGACCTTGGATTCACCAGAGCACCGCCTTTACCACTGAGCTACCGGGACAGACAAATAAGAGCAATGAAGAGAGAAAAGAAAAAGAAAATTAAGAGAAAAGATCAAGAGAAGTGAGAAAAAGAAAGGGTGAGAGGAAAAGAGGAAAAGAAAAAAAAGAGGAAGAGAGAGGAGAGATGAATTGTATATTGAGCTGAATATTGCATAATTTTAAATATTATTATGCATTTATTATTTTTATCATTCTTGAAAATAATAAATAAAAAGGATAGGTCTAGTGGGTGAGAAAATATCAATGGATTCAGAAGGAGAGGAATAGGGATATAATGCAATGCAGAAATATTCGTATAAGAAAATAATTTCATTGTGTTGGAAAGGGATGATAAAAAGAATGGATTCTTTATGTGAGGATGATAGACACAGAGGAATATAAATAAATAAGTGGGGAGAGAGAGAGAGAGAGAGATAAAAAAGAGAGAAAGAGAGAGAGAGATAAAAAGAGAGAAACAGGAAGAATTTACATATTAGAAGGACCCAAAAAATCCATTGAACAAATTAAGATAAATAAACGCATTTTCCAATATTTCCCTATGTTTTATCTATCTCTTTCTCGTCCCTTTTTACCTTAAATTCTCTCCCTTTCTCTCTCTCTCTCTCTCTCTCTCTCCCCCACTCTCTTTTGCTTTCTCCATCACTTCGTAACTAACATTGTCCGTTATTTTTTCTTATTTTGTCATTTCCAATTTCGTTTTTCTTCTCTTTTATCTCCTAATTCATAAAGTTTACAAGATAATGTTATTTGGAACAATAATTTTCAAATGAATGAATGGTACGATATAATTAATTTGATCTTCAAATTATCTAGTGAAAAATTAAATAAGAAACAGGAAAGAAAACACAGAAAATACATAGTAATGAGGGATGGATAGAAAAAGGATGGAGAGAGGGAAAGAGAGAAAAAATAAAAAGAGAAAGACTGAGAAAGAAAATGAGAGAAAAAAAGAGAGGGATTAAAGATGAAATAGACAAATTATCGACATCGAATGGTACTTTGACTTAATTCTTGGCATTGAATAAGAGAGTGAGGGAGCGAGAGAAAAAGAGAGGGATAATTTTTCAAAGAAATGACGGAGATTTTAGATTCCGACATGGACAAGGAAGGAGAGAGAGAGCGAGAGAGAGAGAGGAATGAAAAAAACTGGAGAAAATCTTATTAACATTTTTCCTACATTAATCCTCATGTATAAATAACCTTGGGTACACACTACACAATACGACACAATGAGAATTTTTTCTGCGATCGTAATGTCCGATTCCTTCTCTGTCCCCTCCCTCCCTCCGCCCCTACTCACATCCACCATCTTTATCCCTCCCTTCCCCCCGCTTCCCTCCTATAGTCCTCTCCCCACTCTTCTCCATCATTTCTCCCTTCTCCTCCCTGCCTACCTTCCTCCCACTCCCATATTCTCTCTCCTCATTCCTCTTCATTATCTATCCCCTCTTCCCTCTCCTCTCTTCCCTCTCCTCTCTTCCCATCTCTTCCAATCCTTCCAACCTGCTCCTCTCCTACTCTTATCCATCATTTCCCTCCCTTCCCCCCCTCCACAATGTCTCTCCATTATCTATCCCCTCTCCTTTCTCCCTACCTCTTCCCATCCTTCCAACCTGCTCCTCTCTTACTCTTCTCCATCATTTCTCCCTTCTTCTCCCTGCCTACCTTCTTCCCACTCCCATATTCTCTCTCTCCCCATTCCTCTCCATTGTCTATCCCCTCTCCTCTCTCCCTACCTCTTCCCATCCTTCCAACCTGCTCCTCTAAAACTCTTATCCACCATCTTCCTCCCTTCCCCCCACTCCCCTCTACAATCTCCCTCCCGTAGTATCTATTCTCTTTTTCCACCCCCTACCTCTCTCTTCTTCTTAAAGGTAACAAAGAGTGGGACAGGACTAGGTCTCTTCACAACCAAATTTAGGCCAAACAGAGAGAGAGAGAGAGAGAGAGAGAGAGAGAGAGAGAGAGAGAGAGAGAGAGAGAGAGAGAGAGAGAGAGAGAAAGAGAGAGGATAAGGGAGTACAGCACTCATTGACGTTGGCTGAAAATCTTCTTTAATATTGCTTTACTCGTTCAAAATCGAAAGACTGACCTTCAGGTTTCCAGTCCGACCGAGGTACTGAGGTGGTTGAGTCTACTCCTAGCTACGGCACTGATGTGGGCACTGTTCCAGTATCTATCTATGTCAGAGAATATTAATTAATACTATGTTAGTCATCTCCACGTCTTACTCAAGTACAACATTAATTAATACTCCAGATAATAATTAAAACTTTCGGTGGCTCCCTGAATAAAGAAAAACCGAAGACTTTTTTTGCTGCCACAACCATTAGTTTCTTGAAAACTCAACAGGAGGGGGGGATATTTGTGGAGGAGGAGAATGAGAGAGCGGAAATAAGAGAAGAGAGAATGAAAGAAGGAGGAGATATAGAAAAAAGTAAGAGAGGGTGAGAGAGAAAAATTAAGAGAGGGAGAGAGAAAGAGAGAGAGAAGGAAAGAGACAGCGAGAAAGACTGAAAATAAGAGATGGGAATGATAGAGAGAGACAGAAAAGAAAAGAAGGGGATAGAGGGAGAGGGATAAAGAGGAAGAAAGAGAAAGAGAGAGAGAGAGAGAGAGATTGGGAGTTAGATAGTGATGTTAAAGACACCCAATACGAAATGAAGAGCCAATTTTTTTAAGAAAACAATTAGTGAAGAAAAAATATCTTCGTTCCACCCTTTTTCCTCTACAAATCTTCCTTCATTACTTGATAGGTAACTTCTATAATAATTTTTAGCGAGATAAACAATCCTAGATGAAATTAATTGAAATTGCAAAGCGTTTTCAGCTCTCTCCTTTCACGTTTTTTGTCTATCTCTATTTTCATACTTTCTTGTACATATTGGTTACTTTCTATTTGTTATGTTAAAAAGTATTTTTTGCGGTCGGTTTTTTCGAAATTGAGCTGATAACATTTCTGGACGAATTAGACTTCTCATTAAAAAAAAAAATATTTTTATCAAATGGTCATTTCTTATAGTATGTGCATTGTGCATATACTCGTATAAAAAATATCTCAAGAACGGTTGGTCGTAAAGCATGTAGCTGCAGGGCGCTAAAACTCCCGGAAAAATTTCATAAAGATCGGCCATTTTGTTTTTAGGTTTTATCTCGAGAAAAAATGAAAATTCAAATATCTCGTGAGTCTCATTTTTCATCCTTCTTCTATATCTCTTGATCCTCCCTAATATTATGTAAAAAAAACTCTTTCTGTCTCTCTTCATCACTGCCCTAATTTTGTTGTTGTAGCCACAACAACAACAGAGTTCTGTAAAACCTTCTCCTTATCTCCTTTATCTTTTTTAAATGTTTAATGTGTTTTCTTCATTAATCTTTTTTTCTATCCTAATTTCTAACTCTGTTTCTTTCTCTCTTACTTTCACTTTGTCTTTATTTTCTCTCTCTCTTCTCTCTCTCTTGCTCCTTCGTCCTACGTTGGCGTGATTAAGCGTCAACTATTAATAATAATTTATTGACCTATTATACAATACATTATACTGCCCACTCTCCATCTATCTTTTTCTATCTTCCTCATCCAACTGTTTATCTTTTTCTCTTTTTCATTTTCTCCTCCTTTAGTCCACAGCAGTCTACAATTCTCACCAATGACCAACCTCAGTAGCTTGATCGACAAGGCAGTGTACTTGTATTCTAGAGGTTGGTTCGGGTTCCAAAATAAGCTGAAATTTGACCAAACGAGTTTCAGTTATTGTGATATCACCATTCTGATAACACAATATATTATAGCTAATATGATAACTTTATACGAGTTTCATTTGAAAAACAAAAGTTCACCTCAATTTAACCAAGTCAGGAACACTGAGAAAATTTTCAAGATCACCAAAAAGGTTCCCCTGCAAAATCTTACAACTTTTGTTTGAATCATTTTTTTTGGGAAAATCGAATGACTTTCTTTTTTCTGTTAGTTTACGGACTTTCGAGATATTTGAGTGTATCCCTCATTTGTAGGCGCCCTGTGTATTAAAGTAGCTGGTGAAAGATATTTGATTTCTATTAAACATATCAGAATCCTATTAAAGATATTGTCATACTTGGGACTCGAACAACCGACCTCCAGGTTATGAGTCTACCGTCTCATCGATCCAGCTAAGGTCAGTGTTATTATTTTTTAGTACTTTTGACACATCCACTACTGTTTCTTCTTCATTTAGATTTACACTCTGAAACTCCTGGGACAAAGAAAAGAAACTTTTTGTCATTGAAACACTCGAGTTCATTTTTTTTTCTTTTTTCTCTCTCTCTCTTCTTCCTTGTTCTATCTCTCTTCTTTTTTTTCTCTTTTTCTATGTAGATTTCTTTTTCTTTCTCTCCGTTTTCTCTTCTTACTCTCTATCTTTTTTGTTCTATCTCTCGCTATTTCTTTCCTTTCTGTCTTTCTTTATTCTCTTTTTCTATCTCGTCGTCCTTCTCTCTTTCTCTCTCTATCTCTCATTTTCTTGTTCTCTTTCACTCAATTATTTCTTTCTGCTATCTTCTTATCTCTCTTTCTTTTTCCTCTTCTTATTCTCTGTCTTTCTTGTTCTATCTCTCACTTTTTCCTTCCTCTCTCTTTCTTTATCTCGATTTAATCTTCTTCCTCTCTCTTTCCTTTGTCTCTATCTTTTCTCACTATTTATCTTCCTTTCTTAATGTCTATATAATTTATGCTCTCTCCTTTCCTTTTTCTTTATCACTGGAATTTTGTCTTCTTTTTTGTATTATTTTCTCTCTCTCTCTCTCTCTCTTCCTTCATTCTCTTAATCTCTCTCTTACTTCGCTCTCCTTCTTCTCTCTCTCTCTCTCTCTCTCTTCTCTTTCTTCTTTCTCTTTTCATTTAGGTACATTTTCTTGACTGCGCTATTCTGACTGACTGGTTCTGTCTATATTTTCCACATGATCCATTGTATTTTAGCTCACATTATTTTATAGCGCCACATTCTATTTTATGCCTTTTTTGTCTTCCCTCCATTTTGGCCTGAAAGGAAACTAATGTGTGATAAAAGCTAGACGAACGGATAAGTTGGGTTTGGAACGGAAAAGCAATTGTTCGGTATTTTGCTTCTATTTATTTTTATCGCCGTTTATCTGGCCACCCTTCTTTTCTCTTTCTCACTGTCGTATTTCTAGTCCAGTCAAAATGTGCATTCGTGCTATAGGAACATTGAAACAGATCTTATCATAGTTGAATATTCTTCTTCTACTATTTTGCCTTTTACAAAAACTTGAAGACGGCATCTCTTTTTTCAATATGACTACATACATTTTTTGTCCCTAATATATGAACAATTACTTTCGATAATTTTTTAATATTAAAAATCGGAAGTATTGTGTAAGTTTTTGTAATTAAAAAAGGATTTTTGACTCCGATTTCAATTCTTTTTTCATCACCTTTCTGGTTGTTTTCTTTTGTTTATAGCTTTTACGCTTTTCACACAAGACCTGATAAATGCGATTTTTAAGGTTTCTTAAAATTGTATTGACCTAATGATTCTGATAAAGTACTAAATTATATTGTATTCACCTAAAAACACGAGAAGTTTCAAAAACATTGAAACACAGCCCACTTTTTGTCAAAGAAGATTGAAACATCTTTCGGGAACACAGCTTCTGTTTTCGTGTCTGCGTTGACTGGACTATTCTTTCGATTTAACAATTCACAGGATAAAACAAAATGACAAGAAGAGAAAGAAGGAGAGAAAAAGAGAGAAAGAGATAAAAAAAGAAAGAATTGAATATAAATAAAAACAGCAGAAAATCTTTTATGTTGGTTTATGTCCCTATGTACTTTTCGCTCTGTTTGTCCTCATGTGGAAGTAAAAAGGCCACCTCAGTATCTCAGTGTGTTAGTACATAAAAGGTTGTGTTAGTACAAAAACCATGAAGATTTATTCGCATAGGTTCTTTGCTAAATCAATCAGGTTATAATCTGTTCTAAAGCAGTTCTCGTAGGAACACCGAAATTAAGCAACGTCGAGCGAGATGAAGACTTCCTGATGATATGACCATGCAGTTGAAAACGACGTTAAACCCAAATTTAAAAAAAAAAAAATATACAATGCTTTCCTTATTATAGAAAAAGGAAAGTAAAAAAATACACACCTCAAAAATCATATGCCTAATTATAATAAAATGTTCAATGTAGGATATTCTGTGTATACAATACATAACGATCAAAAGTAATTGGTACGATATGAATTTGTGCAATGTAAAAATTCATTTTTCTCTTGATTTTTTTTATAAATTATATTACAAAGGTAGTTTTCCTAAGGCTAGGTCCAGTCAAAGGTCCCCCATAAATTCCACCAGTCCATAAACTGTACAGCTAGCGAGGTGTTCCATCACGAAACGCCAGAGAACAATTCAAAGGCTCGACATCTCGACAATATATCACTCTTCCCCGACAATACACACATCAAACAATTCGATCACGTAAGAGCAAAAAGGTACCCAGAAAGCGTTCTATAAAATAAAAACGGGGATCGCTTTATTTCTTATTTATTCGTTTCGGCATTCAATTGTTCGGGAATTGCCTTCACTATTAGGGGGGGGGGGGGGGGGGGGGGGGGGGGCTGCCTCCATTGTGAATGGGGAAAGGGTGACTGCCTCCACTGTATGTGAAGGGGGGGAGGGTTATCTCCAATGTGTGTGTGTGTCTGTGAGATAGGGAGGGAAGGGGGAAATTCTTCCCCTATAAGATGGGACTGCCTCTACATGTGTGTGTGTGAGAGGGGGAAAGAAGGGGGGTTGCATCTATTATGTGGGCGCATTGAAGGAAGGGGGTGCTTCCATTATTTTAGCACAGTGGGGCTATATTCCCGTCTTTTTTTTGTGGGCGGCTCATACTCATATAGAAACATGTTATATGAAGATACATAAAATGAAAAAACAGCTCCATCTAAATTGACTTATTTCCACATTTGGCAACTGAATGTGCATAATTTTATTTATTTAAAAGTTTTCATAGATTACGGAACTTGGAGCAGATGATAATATATCGAAGTTGTTATGAAATAAAATTTCATATACCTACACTTATCTGAGTCTCCATAGAGTTTTTTTTTTTGAAACATCTAGATTTAACAACATCTAATAATTTATTATTCTTGGCTTTCTCACCCCTGGATATCACTGGAATCTTTGGATATCACTGTCCCCGTAAGCAAAACTCGTGTTGACAATGATCAATCTCTCACGTCATAAATTATTTCAATTTTTACCTATAATTATTTCAAATTGAATTTATTATTTTGATACCAATATTATTATTTTATTTAGTTTTTCTCATAATAAAATTAACTATGAGTAAAACTACATAATTTCAAGGTAATACAATATTTTAAGATTGTACTTTTTATATTGGTATAAATGTAGGTTGTACTTATACCTACTTAAATCAATAATAAGAAGAAAAAATTTGTAATCTTGGATGGTTGTACTGTGTCTTTCTCTTTTGGCAACTCTCTATTATGAAAGCAGTCTCTTATAATAATATATTTATTTTATAGTATCTCTCTCTCTCTTATTTAATGAGTAGGTATGTATATTGTATATTGTATATTAACTGTCTTTTTCCTAACAAGTAATTGAACAATATACATAATAATAACAAACAGATTAGAAATGATGCTGAGAAGAAGAGTGAGGTGGAATATAGAGGATGACAAAACATAGAGAAGAGAAGGGGCACAGAAAATAATTGAAAGGAACAAATTGAATAATTTTCTTCAGCACAGCGGAACTTTGCTGTTTCGAAATAATAACGAACACAAATTTCCATATTATAATGGCACTATAAATGTACTTCTTGTTCTCATCAGTCGCTTGTGCCCCACTCTTCCTTACTGGTTGCCTCCTCCTCTGTCTTTACCTCCATGATCCGTTTTTCTGTTTCAGTTTCCTCCTCTTCTATCTTTTACCTTCATTTTTCGTTTCCTCTTCCTCAATTTTTACATCCTTTGTTCGCTTCTTGTACTTCAATTTTTATATTATAATTCCCTCCTCTTTTATCTTTTACCTCCTTTTTCCGTTTTTAGTTCCTCAGTTTTTCTGTGACAGTTGTTTCTTCCTCTATCTATTAACCCCTTTTTCCGTTTCTTGTACATCACTTTTTACATTATAGTTCCCTAGTCCGCTATCTTTTACCTCCTTTTTCCATTTTTTGTACTTCAATTTTTCTACCATAGTTCCCGCTTCCTATATTTTTCACCTCAATTTTTGTTGATGGTGGACCTTTCTTTTTACATTATGATAGTTCCCTACTCCTATCTTTTTTACCTCTATTTTCCGTTACTTGTACCTCACTTATTACATTGTAGTTTCCTACTCTGCTATCTTTTACCTCCTTGTTCCGTTTCTTGTATTTCCTTTCCTCTCCTCTCTAAGAGGTTTTCTGCAATTGCTTTTTAATCTCATGCTAATATGTACTCTTCTGTACCAAGTACCAAGAGGTGATTGGCTAGATTGTACACATACAATTTTCATCTATACAGGGTGTCCCGGATACAGATGCATATATTTTGAGGGTAGATTAAGCCCACCGTGGACTATCATATAAGCGAAACTTGCAGTGGGGCATTTTGCTTCGTTAAGGAGTTATGGCCAAATCCCTGTTTTTCCCACAGGTCTTGAAGTCACTTGGATCGATGCACGTTTTCAAAGAAATGATAGCCAGTAGGTGAGTTTTGAATTCATGTATAGATAGTCATGCATATTTCGCTTCAAATCCAGTTAGTTGCATTAAAAATTATTGAAAATTATATACACAGTCTTGTACAATTATACACACCTATACGTATCTACGCTTATTTTGTTCTAAATCAATTATATTAATAACAACAAAAAATGTGTACTGTAGAATTGTGCACACTCGTATAGGTACTCTTTTTTGTCCAAAATCAATATAGGTACATACAAAATTATGTACACTGAATTTTTCGATGAAAATCGGTTGAATAGAAAACATGTAATTTATGTATGTACTTATCTATGTATGATGTCAGTGATGGGAAAGAGGTATGTATGGTTAGTGATGGCAAATCGAATCTAGGTCAAACCACTTGAGTTCGAATGGTATGGAATGAATGTATGTAACACTCTGTCCTGGCTTTGATACCTGGGGGAGGAAGGGATAGGGAAAGAGATAAAGGGAGAGAAATAGATGAGAAGAGAAAGAGAGAGATATATAGGAAATGAATGTATGTATCTCTGTCCTGGCTTTTGATACCTGGGGTAGGGAGGGAAAAGGAGAAAGATAGAGATAAAAGGAGAGAAATATAAGAGAAGAGAGAGAGAGTTAGGAAGGGAAAAGGATAGATAGAGAGGACACATTGTATACTTAATATAAGAGATAAATACCTGCATGTGGGGGAGAGAAGAGAAGATAAAGAGAGGGACAGGAGGAGAGAAAAAAGAGAAGAAGAGAGAGGCATAAAGAGAGAATGAGTTGGGGAGGGAGTCAGAGAGTGAAAAGGAGAAACAAAGAGGAGGACAAGAGAGAGATAATATCAATCTATATGGTAGAAAGAGAGAGATATGGTAAATTAGGGAACGAGGGAAGGAAAGAGAGAGAAAACAAGAGAAAGAAAGAAACAGAGGCATATGGAAAAAGAGAGAGATAGATGTATCTCTACAACACGCATCTGTTTGTCCTGGCTTTGATTCATGCACTTGTGAGGGAGAGAGTGAGTTAGAGACAACAGGAAGAGAGCACTAGATAAAGAGAGAGAAAAGGAAGAGAATACCCTGGGTTTGATGTCTTCCAATAAGAGGAAGAGATAGATAGAGAGAGAGAGAAAAAGATACTAAAGACAACGAGAGAGAAATAGGGAAATGTAGAGGGAGAGAAAGTTCTATTGAAATCCTTCCCCAATTTCCTCTATCTCTCTTTATTCACTCCCTTTCTATCTATCTCTATATCTGTCTATCTCTCTCTGTTTCTCTGTATCCCTCTCTTTTACGTCTCTCCCTCCCTCCCTCTCTCTCTCTCCCTCCCTCTCTCTCTCTCCCTCCCTCTCTCTCTCTCTCTCTGATCCCCAATATGGTTTGATGGAAAGCCTAGGGATTCAGTGGTTCCTTTAATCCCGTGGGAGTGGAAAATTTGTACCTATGTATACAATCTATAAATATATACATATACATACGCGTACATACATAGAGGATTACATTTGTGTGCTTGTTACTACAGGTACATAAAATATGTGCGTTCTTGTACTGAAACGCTAGAGACCAGTGCACTGGTTTATAAATTCATACAAAGCCCGTCCATATTTTTCATTTATATAAGGAGATATATATTATTCACTGTGTCTGAGTGGTGCAGGTTACAATAGGCATTCACGCACGGTGACCTTGGTTCGAATTTCAGTGAATTCAGAATTTTCCGACTCAGAATTTTGTCCTTAGTCCTTAGCAGTTAAAAAAACATGTAGTAGGTGATGTAGGTACAAAAAAGATTTAGAAAAGTAAGGATAGCTCTTGGATATGGTGTGCTACCCACAAAAATTGTAGAGAGGTGTTTTTTTTCATCAATTTCTTTCAATGATCAGACCATGTCAGACCAGGAGACAATAAAACAAATCTTTGCCCCAATCAGGGTTGGTGTTAGGAAAGGCATTCGTAAAATGTAGAAGTAGAGCTGCCAGAACCAGCCAACCTCAACCATAAGGAAGAGGTTGGCCACTGCCGACCCCAAGTAGGTTTGGTAAACGGCAAAATTAACTAATGATTTTACAGAGAAACAGAGTTAGAGAGGAAAGGAGAGAAAAGGAAAAAGAAAATGAGAGAGAGAGAGGGAGGGAGAGAGAAAGAAAGAGAAAATGAGAGTTAGAGAGGGAGGTTGAAAAAAGAAATAGATTTAGCCAGGGAGAGTAAAAGAGAGAGATCGGGAGAGAGTGAGAGACAGGAAAAACTGAAGAAAATTTAATAAGATCTTATTACGAACAAAGAGAGTCCTCCTAACTTATTCAGCTTGGGAGACAACAACTCATTTTGGACAAAACCTTTTTTCTTCTTAATAAAATTTGTGAATTTATTATTCTTTTGTTCCATTCAGTTTCTTTCGATTTTTCCCTTAAAGATAAAGTTTTTGTTAAAGTCTTTACTTTCGCTTTCTGAAATTTCTTGTGGATCCAATTACCAAAGTCGTTGGTTGACAAGAATAATACTTTAGGACCCAAGGACAAAGTGTATCTTACCGTTGTCACTTTCTCTAGCCAAAATTTTCACGGATATTTTTGCTCTCTAGCCAACTCAGGAATCGCATCATTACTTCAGCATTGATTTGTCATTTCAGCATTCATTTGAACCTTTTTTTTTATTATTAAAAAAACACAATTCTATCAACCTCTTTAACCATAATTATAGATCTTATCCATCAACCCATTTTTAACAAACATAATTTTATAAACCTCTTTAACACTCTAAGCGCCACGTGTATCTTTGAGAATACACCCATGTCCATTCCCCACAGGCCGCGTGTGTCTTTGAGAATACACCTATATCCAACCTCCATGCGCCAAACCTAATTTCCTCCCACGCATACGCTTAGGCCAAGGGTGTTTTGAGCGATTTTACTGTCCCAGGCCAAAGTGAATTTATGATTCGGGATACTTAGACAAGTCGATTCGTATATATAAAGCTTACTTTTAAGAGTGAATAGATCCTAAAAAGTTGTTTTTGTGTGTGTGTATTCTGCAGAATACACGGGCCTGGCATCATGACATTTGTGATCGCTTCATGTGCCATACAATGTCCACTAGAGTCCTGAGCTAGAAACAATCTAGGTTTATGAATGAAAGAACAAAACAAAGCAAACAGACTTTATTTGTAGGTACTTCGTAAATTTATTTTATTGGCTCATGGTTCATTCACATTCACATAAAACCAATCAAACACCTCGGCCGAGGTGTGAAGAACGCCTATACAAAGAAAGAGACAGCCCGGCAGAGTGTAAGGTTACGGAAAACATAGTTCCCATGCATTTCATGTACTTTCAGCCAGCGAAAAGTGCAACATGAATTTCAAAAATTGCAATTTTTATTGCAGAAATGGACTCTACGTTGAAAAATAAATTGATTTGACTCTTTGTTTGAATTCCTAGGCCAACGGGAACCCTATTTTCGAGACCCCCCAACAATCGTGAAAGACATGAAAAGATTCATAATTTTGTTTTTTTTTTCTGTTTTTTTTTCTTCATACGGATCCTTTGAGACCCGACTTCGTGTCTTTAACTTGGCACTGAAGATTAAGTGAGGTGTCTAAAGTGATCAAAATATAATGGAGATGAGCCCGGACCAAAAAAAAATTCTAAATTATAAGCGGGCGGCCCATTTGGGCGGCCTCGGGTTTTGGGAGCCCAAATCGGGAATTTAAGGATAATACTAATCTTAAGTGGTATCAAATGAAAGATCTTGATGAGCAGATACCAAATTTATTGATTTTATTCCTTCATCCGGTCCACTGGGTGGCACCTGGTGGCCTTTTCATTTTCTTTGGCGGGTAGGTACCTTCGAATCCTTAGCTTAGTAGTCAGATCTTGGCCAGTATGTATTTTTCGAGATGACCTCGCTCTCTCACTGTAAAATTTTAATGTTTAAGTTTCCAAGTATTAATTTAGTTAGTTCATTTTCCGTCCGTTTCTTTAGAAGACCTGCCACCCAGTCATTATGGGTTCGAATCCTGGTGGGGACGAAATTTTTTAGCTCTATATTTTCAATTTGGGCTTAACGTTGTTTTGTTTTTCCGATCTTTATATTTGATCTTCATGACGATCCCATTCATTACCCTCGCGAGGAAAATTTTAGTGGTTGCAGAATTGGCCAATGACCTGTGACGGCATTACGAGATTGATTTTGGACAATCATGGTTGGATGGAGATAAAATATGATGAATTAGCTCTCATAATATCGATGCTACTCACTAAAAGCTGTGACAAAGTAGTGACTTTGGCCAAGTGCGTAGCATACTAGGCTTGCACGCACGATGACTTGGGTTCGATCCCCTTCAAGTTTTTTTTCTCTGTCCATTATGTCCGGGGTAAACTATGATAAACCCAAGGCATGGCCTTCTATATATTTACCTAACCCTAATATAAACCCGAGGAATTGCCTTCTATGTATTATCCCTAACCCTACTATATTCCTGAGGCATGGCCTTCTATATATTTTACCTAAATCTACTATACACTGAAGGCATTGCCTTTCATTAGTTAGAGATTTTAAAGATTTCCTTATAAAAGGCCGATTCTTATATAAAAATGATAATTTTATAGTTTTCATTTTCTTAAATACCTAATGTAAAAAAGCATGGTCTTATTTCCGGGAGAGGTACTCGTGGTGACCCCTGGAACAAGCCGGAGAGAATTCGGGTAAGAAAAGGTCAACGGGAGAGCACTCATTACCTCACCTTGATAAGGTGATTAATTAATTTCTTTGGCATTTGTAAATCCAGGTGTTTTAGTGTCCCTCATAGGAGGCTCCGAGGTCTATTTAGCATTGAAAGATAAACCTAATCATGTGGGAGTATAGAATCAAAAGGTATTGCATTGCAAATTTATATATTATTTACTCACTTTGGGGACTCAGGGGGCCAAATCTGTGATCCAAATACATATTGACCTTAGAAAAAATTAAATACGTACTGCTAAAACTATATCTTAAAAAAAGACAACTTGGTACATTCACATTTTCCCAGCTTATTTACTTTTGTTATTCATAATGTTTCAGTAGTGTATGAACCTATATTTTCGTACAAAAAGAACTGATATCCCCCCAAAAACACCACTTCGTGGTTAAAAAAAGAAGAACGCCTCACTCTAAAGAATTATTATAATTAGCTAAAAACAAATGATATCAAATTGAGAACACCTTACCCCCTCTCTTTCTATATCTCTGCACTACTCTCTGAATTTATTCCTCTTATGTTTATCTTTCTTTATCCTTTCTAGGGGTCATCCCAAACTTGATTTCTCTTTAAATTTACTTGTTGCACGGCAATAAAAAATGGCGGTCGCGGTGTAATTTTCTCGATTCAAATCAAATAAGTTCAGAAAAATTATACTCCGAGCGCCATTTTTTATTGCCGTGCAACAAGTAAATTTAAAGAGAAATCAAGTTTGGGATGACCCCTAGAAAGGATAAAGAAAGATAAACATAAGAGGAATAAATTCAGAGAGTAGTGCAGAGATATAGAAAGAGAGTGGGTAAGGTGTTCTCAATTTGATATCATTTGTTTTTAGCTAATTATAATAATTCTTTTGAGTGAGGCGTTCTTCTTTTTTTAACCACGAAGTGGTGTTTTTGGGGGGATTATTATCTACCAAACCTAATAATTCCTAATTGTAAGCAGGCTTGGTAAAACAAATAAAGTCAAAATACTAATTGTATGTTATTCCACCTGTAAAATATTATACATTATTATTCATGTACATGTTGAAATACTCAAGGTACAACTGTTTTCTTCAAGATTAGATTCATTTTTCATAATAAAAGCTGATTTACCTTCTTTATATTCCATAAAAAAAATCAAATTTTCCTTCGTTGCTTATTACCAATCAGAACATCGTAGGAAAAAACTGATTATGCAGAAATACAGTGCTAGGCCAGCACTATCAAGCTACAATGTAAACTCCCATATACGTGTATTTTTCGGAACACACTGAAATTCTGAACATTAGCCTCTCAAATGTATTCTCAAGAATACACGCGGCGTTGTGGGGATAGGACATGGGTGTATTCTCAAAGATACACGCGGCGTTGTGGGGATAGGACCTGGGTGTATTCTCAAAGATACACGCGGCGCTTGACAGTGAAATTGCTCAAAACACCCTTGGCCTGAGCATATACGTGGAAAAAAAGTAGGCTTGGCGCTCAGAGTGTTAAACATAAAATTTACCATACTTAATTTTACTGTAGTGGGAAACAAATTTTAACGATCAACCTTTTTTTAACAGATATAATTCTATTCCTTTATAATTCAATTCAATTTTCTATCAACCTATTTTTAAAAAAACACAATTCTATATATCAACCTCTTTTACCATACTAAAATTTACAGTAATAGGAAGCAGAATTTACGGTCCACTGGGGCCCCGGGTATGTTTTCCACTTGAGTTGAGAATTCCAGGAATAAAATACACATGGACAATTTCGGAGAAAGTTTAAGCCTTTCGGTCATCCAGGAAATTCCCAGGCGAAAACTTTCTTCGGTTGAGTTTATCCAGAGCTTTTATGGTATTATATTTTGAGCTTTTCCATATTTTCTCACGCATGTCTCTCTCTCTCTCTCTTTCGTTGTCTCACTTTTGATCCTTCTATAGCATTCTCTGTTCCTCCTTACTCTCTTCTTCTATCAATATGAGTAGATAAATCCTCTTCCTTCCCTCTCTCACTCTCAACCAACCTACTTATTGATTAATCTTGCATTTGTACTTTACTCTTGAATGAATTGAGGATGTCATCACTTGAGGCAATATCTTCCATCCAACCATGCCTGTCCTTCTCTATACTATCTCTCTCTCTCTGTCTCTCCTTCTACTGACCTCAGTAGCTTGATCGAAAAGGCGACGGAATTATGACCTGGAGGTCGGTGGTTCAAGTCCCGGTTTAAGCGTAGATTTAGTAAAGCGAGTTGGAGTAGTTTTGATAATATCACGAAAGTGATATACACAACTATGATAATTTTACTGTCTCTCCCTCTCTGAAAGTAACTTTAGCTAGGAGGTAATAATAATATTCGTTATTTTTAGCTAAGTAGGTAAATGTTATGTATAATTGATTTAAATAAAGTCCATATATTCGATTCAATTCAATTAAATTATCTATGTTTCGGAGGATGTATAAAAATTGAATCTTCGATCTTTCCCATAGTATTTTCTATCCCTTTCTCTCTCTCTTTATCTCTCACTCTTTCTCATTACTTCAGAGGTCAACTAGTCAATATTTCCATTGTTCGTTATCTTTCCCTTCACTTGCATTGATCTGGTTCCCACGTGTGGCCCATTCTGCAGTGAGGTCCTTTTGTATACCTTGCAGGTCAATTGTCCATAGGTCTACTGCATTATTTTAATGATGTTCACAAGTGCATATTCGTCTTTGTTTGAACTAGTTGTTGTTGTTGTTGTTACTGTCCTCAGTAGCTTGATTGAGAAGTCGGCGGACTTGCAACCTAAAGGTCGGCGGTTCTAGCCCCAAGTTCAAAAAATTCAGTTAAGCGAGATTGAGTTGTTGGGACGCGAAAGTGATTTACACAAACCTGATAACTTTTCTACTTTCATTATCTTTTTACTTTCCTTATCTTACAGTAAAGAAAGTAATGGAAATACCCAATATTTTCGATAGTCAGTTTTCAGGGCCAAAATACGTTTAGGTCCCCAGAACCTAAATTCAAAGTTTCACCCATTGGCCCGAGTGTCTGTCGGTCTGTAAACAAAATATCTCAAGAACGGCATTATCTAGAGACTTGAAATTCGGTACAGAGGTTATAACTATACAAGTATACATATAGAGGACGCAGCACGAAACTTTTGAAAAAAAAAAAAAATTGGTGCCGCCAACGATAAGAGATATGATTTTTTTTCATAAGAACAAGTATTTCTTGTAATAAAATAATAATGGGGTTATACTCTGATCATTTTTTTGATCTCTTCTACTTTTCGGAACCCGGCCCCAATTTAGCGGTTTTTGGGGAGGGTCCATGACTAACTTTTTTACTATTCATACTAGATGGGGGTTGTGACATAACAAATCCAATGATTTTGAGATGCTGATTACGAATTTCACATTGAATTTTAGTGTTACTGTTGAGTCACCAAGGCTAGCATAATTATGTTCTATAGTTGTACACCTTTCTTGTAAAATAAATAAATTCTTTTGAAAAATGCTGACATAAATAAAAATTCCATAGTTAAACCAAGATTTTAACCCTTAATTCTCTATGAACCAGTCATCACGGACAAACGCACATTCAGTTGTATTCGTCCTATCAACTTATATTTATAGATGACTTTAAACAGAGAACTGACCAGCCAACCTTACAAACCAGGCTAGCTTGCAGTTTCCTAATAGTTTTATGGCTTCTACGACAGCAAAAAAAGAGTTGAAGTCCTTACGCTGGCTGGTGGATCGCACAAAGAAATATGTATTGTGGTTCAGGACTAACCAACTTTGAAATAAAGTTAGCTGATGACCGTCATTACCCTCTCCAGCTCTATCGAAAGTGGTTACAACAACAACTACTATTATTTTTTTTCGGTTTAACGGCGCTTTAACAAGGCGGTAGGCCTATCGTTCACGCCGGAACTATTCTGATTCTAAGCTGTATTACAAGCTGTGGTCTGTATCTAAGTACTTAATGCCGCCTGTAGGAATAGTCTGTAAGCCATACATTAATGTTTGACCATTCAAATTCATCCCCATACAGGAAAGGTGAAGTACAATATACATGGTCGTTCAAAGCAGGAAATAAATATACAGGGTTGTTCCATAATTATATCCATTGAGTTTTTTTTTTAATTAAATAAGTCACCTAATACACCAAGACATAAATATTCAAGTAATTTCTTAAATAATTTATCAGTGGTCAAGGTGTTGGTCTAGTAATGCAGAGGTCAGCCGAGACGTGACAAGTTATCACATTTGGGATTTTGACTACGCAATAATACGTCCTGGGCTCCTGAGCCTACTGCTGGGTTAGATAGTCGCATTAGTGGTAGTCGGGCAGTAGAAAAAAGGCGGTATTTAACACTTTGAGCCCATGAATACCATATATGACCCTCAGCTGACATTTCACAAAGGACATGAGTACCATATAATATGACCCTCACCCAAAATTTCACTGTAGACTTGTGTACTCTATATGGTATTCACGACCTTGCTTTACTTTGAAGACATGAGTACTCCCTATGGTATTCGTTTCCATGTGTTTCTCATAGGGAATAGGTTCTAGTGGTCCTTGAGAGCAATGTATGAGTGTTGGGTTCTGAAATTTGTGGTCCCTCGTGCTCACTCGCCGATCCCAGCTCTGGGGCTCAAAGTGCTAATAGTCCGAAAAACCCATCTTTCGGACAATATTTTATATATTATTCTCCTATTGAACAACCAGTATATGTATAGCTAAAAATATTAACCATTAAGTGAAGAATTCCATCATTTTAGGAACAACCAAATTATTAATGTTATTCAGAAAGAGGTTGGTTGAACCCCGTATAGAAAGCATTGAATACAGAGGCAGCATTGGTATTAAAAGCTCAAGGACAACGCACCAAAGGCTCGTCATGCTCACTCACTCGTCAATGTTTCCTCTCTACATCACATACCCTCCTCGGCTATTTGTTCTGACGCAGATAGCTCAACTAGAGAAGACAAAGTTGAGGAAGTTCAAGGAGAGAAAATCTGGAGGAAAGAGGAGTTACTAAATAGCGAGACACAGAAACAGCGAGATACAGAAACATGAGGCAATGTCCAATCCAAAAATAATGTTTATAAATAATAATTTGAGTTTTAATTATTAAATTTGTGTTATCACGATTGTGATTCACACAAATATGTTAACTAAGTGAAATAGAATAGAAATTTATTGAATATAATAGAATAAAATTATCATATCTTTAAAAGTTATGATGTTTGTTCTAATCACTTTCGTGCTATCACAACTACTCAAACTCGCTTTACTATATCTTTGCTGAACATAGGACTTGAACCATCGACCTCAAGGTTCCAAGTACGCCGCCTTATCGATATAGCTACTGAAGTCGTTAGGTTTATAATAATAAAATAATATTCCTTCAGATGTAATGTCCAACAGCTAAGACTAAAAATTCACATTATTACAACAGTAAGCCCAAAAGTCCCAATACGTATTACTGTGGGACAAAATACCAAAAGAGAGGAAAAGTTGTTTTAATTGTTATGTAGAGGGTTTCGAATCCAAAACTCTGGATTGGTAGACCTAAGCAACGCCTTGTCGTGCGAGCTACCAGGTTAGATTCTGGTGAAAGTCTTTCCCAGAAAAAAGAAAGCCCTGAAAGTAGA
The DNA here is from genome assembly GCA_024516035.1 of Bactericera cockerelli. Classification (NCBI taxonomy): domain Eukaryota; kingdom Metazoa; phylum Arthropoda; class Insecta; order Hemiptera; family Triozidae; genus Bactericera; species Bactericera cockerelli. The sequence continues at coordinate 41,328,058 of CM044959.1, forward strand.
AGAAAATAGCTTGAAAACAAAAGGAGCTTCTTCTAAAGTGGTTTCATAGGATTTGGAATTTGGAGAATCCACGTCATGAAAGACTGATACTACGTCACACAAAACACATAAAAATATACCTAGTGCTTTGTTCAGACTGTCAATAAAAGGCATAGGAAATACAAATATGGCATTAATTAAAGTACATAGGTACTCGTATCTAATAATATTTTAGAAAATACCTACTTAATTATTTTAATAATCCCTTCATTATAAAATCATCTTGAACAAAACAAAGGACTTACAATTATTATTCTGGGTCTCTCACGTTCGTGTTTCTTTTCCTATGTGATTTATTTAATAAATTACTATGTTATGTAAAAGAAATGAACAGTAAAACAAATTATAATATCAATAATAATAATAATTAAAAAAAAAAAAAGATATCCACACAGACACGTGTAGGGCTGTACGGTAAATAAATGGATTTTAAATAAATATCTAGTCAATATCTATGACATCTAAATATTGACTCAGACTATTAGAAAACTTTTGATATCCTCATTAGAATTCCGATGCTCCCTTCTCACACTACAGGAA